>OZ010582.1:70267794-70480294 GCA_963932145.1 Acanthosepion lycidas | reverse complement strand
AGTTCTACCGTTTTTCGTTCGTTCCTGAAAGTATTACGTTTGTCAAAATATTCTAGTGAAAATGTTCAGCTAGTGATGTGAAAACTTTTTTTTACTGTTGATATCAATCCTAAAAGTCTTTTTTTTCCCTTTTTTTTTTGCAGGTGTACAAAGGTAAAATTGAAAAGTAACTACAATTAAACAAATTATGAATTAAAATGCCAACTGAAAAATGCATTAAAAATAGGTACCACCAAAATTTTCTGCAATGACAGCAAAAACTCGACACCCCCTGTACGAAAATATTTACCAAAAATCAAGGATTTATATCCCATTCATACGAGATTGTCAAGTTTTATTCAGTAATGAATGAGGTTTACTTTTTTATATAGGGTGAGGTCTATCTCCCGTTTCACGTGTTTAGAAAATGTGAGACATGTGAGAGACCTCACCTGACCTGATGGTTACGTGATCGGGAGGGGCATGACAGAGCTCACGCTATAGTAGCACCATGAATGAATATTGTATTGAATAAGTTATTTTATTAAAAAACCTGGGAGAAAGTTTTTTTTGTGGGCGGGGGTGTATGTTTCGCACCCACTTTCGATATCTCGTGTATATTTTTTAATTGGGGAGTGTTCGTCAATTTTTTTTTTACTCCTATATAAAAGGAAATCCATGAAGATATTATTTCAGTTTCAGTAAAACATGTATGCAACATCGAGTGTGAACATACGAAAAATTCGTCCCGCATTTTGCTAAAAACAATTCAGTAAGAATCATTTTTATTTTAGATTTTTGTTTGCCTAATTTAATAAAACACGTTATTTTCTTTCAAATTCGACAGAAGAAAAATGAATTTAATATTTCCTTCAGTGCAGTTTTGAAATTCATTCCGTTGTTGTTCGCCACTAAATTAAGACAAATTTGAAGAGTTAAAATAAATGTTTTTTAATGTCATTTTCAAGTATGAACGTTTTTTAACAGAATTTTATTTTATTTTTTCCTCTTAGTAATTGTTACATTATTGTTGATATGGATGCACCAAACAGAAAATAATTTTGTTATCTCGCGTTGACTGAGTCAATATCAGAGGAGAATTATCATATTAATTTAATATCTCTCATACAGTCAGTATAAAAAAATAAAATTACTGATTATGTTAAGTTTGATAAAAGCATATAGAATAAAAAAATATATTTTTAAACTATTGGTTTATAAGGTAAAAGATAATTTAGTTTTAAACATAAATAACAAATTCTTGATTATCAGACTGCTGATCATCCGTACGTCTTTAGGTTTTATTTGAATTCTTTTTGCGCTTTTTTAAAAAGTGGTGTTGAATGAGTGTTTTTCTATAATGTATTTTGATTTCACAGTCTATCAATTCGTGAATAAAACGTTTTTTTTTCTTTCTGCTTTAAGTAAAAGATAAGCATTACTTTTAGAAAATTCAGTTAAATTAATCCTTATATTTACTAATAGACTTTGAAACATGTCTCCAGGATAAATATTGGATTTTAAAGAGAATTTTAAATGTGTTGTTTACATTTTCGTATACAATGACGGCTCGATGTGTTGATAAGTGATGAAAAAGTATTAATGCTTTAAAAATGCTAAAAAGGTTTGTACGGAAATTATTTTTTCTTTTACTTCCTATGAGCTTTAGAGACCATTATCTTTCAAAAATAATGGAAATTTAAATTGAAAGGAGGAATTTAAAATATTAAAAATGCGTTTTTATTTTTTTAGAAAGTCCATGACGGTACTTCCAAAAAATTCAATTCTGTGACATGCAAAATTTGTTTATTAATTCAAAGAGTTTTCCTTCTCGTGTATATTTATTATACTTTACGTTCTGTTAGAGAAAGAAGTTAATATAATGAGACTTATTGAAGAAATACAAGATAAATTATGAGAAAGAATGGTTTGCAAAAAAAAAAAAAAAAAAAAAAAAAAGCAGTTAATAATGAATGTCGCGATTTTCGTGTACGGTCTTAAGATTTGGTGGGAGTAACTTCCCTTTAATCATTAAAAATAAAATGTACACAGAGGATATAAATGAATTCGTAAATTTAAACCGCGAAGACAAAGGGAAACTATATATATATATATATATATATATATATATATATATATATATATATATAATGGACTCTCCCGTCGGTTTCGATGTATGAGGATCTGACAGCTTATTGATTCAGTTATGAAAGTTTGTGCGATAATCTTAAGTGGCATTTAAGATCCGCTAGTGATTTACAAAGGAGGCCACATATGGAGCAAGTGTGAGGATTGTGAGATGAGATCACTGATAGATTGGCTGACCTTTTAGATCTTGCTCTCGCTTCTTGAAGATGATTCAGAGTCCACTAAAACACGTTGATCTCCATACTACCCGCTCCAAGACTAAGCGCTCAAGGGTGTTATTTGGTATATTGACTGCTGACAAGTTGCTTTTCAGCTTGTCTTTGTATCTTAGCCCTGGGCGTCCTACATTCCTGTAGCCCTGATGTAACTGGCTGTACATTAGGAATATATATATATTCAATAACCAGGTAGACAATGACTGGCCACTACTTTAAGTTTCATGTGTTTGCACGCAAACTCTCCAGGTAGGAATGGCTACCTGAAGATTGTGTGCAGTCATTGCCTACCTGGTTATTGAATTAATATTCAAATGTTCTGTCACTTTTTTGGCATAGAGCACTTTTATGCCAGAAGGCTAATTTTGGGCAGCCTCTATTTAGAGCTGCTTATTCAAACCTTCGAATTATATATATATATATATTAATAAAAAGAAAGAACAGTAAGATATATAATCCGGTGTTCTTATAGATATTTTTATTTTTACAAAATAGTGCTCAATGTAAATTTACAGAGCATTAATATTATAAGTTAATAGACTTAAAATATGGTTTTTCGCTACACAGTTCCAACCATGTTTCAAAAATGGAAGCTAAAAGCCCCGAATTTAAATTAAAGACATTAGTTCCATTTCATCCTCAAGCGAATTTTGGAGTAACTTTAAAAATTACTGGGTTTTAAATGAAATGGAACTAATGTCTTTAATTTAAATTCGGGGCTTTTAGCTTCCATTTTTGAAACATGGTTGGAACTGTGTAGCGAAAAACCATATTTTAAGTCTATTAACTTATAATATATATATATATATATATATATATATATATATATATATATATATATATATATATATAAAGGTAGGTAATGAAAAGTTTGCTAATCCGTATGGATAATCCCAAGAAGGATGTCATCCAGAGAGCTCAATGTCAATCCAGAGCAAATATTAATTTGATCAAATTTCCAAGCATAAAAGCTTTTTATGCTTGGAAATGTGATCTGAGGAACCAGGAAAAACACCTTCCTGGGGAAATAAAATATAATCAATGGACCCTTAAGGTTGTCAGTTTTTTTTTAAATTTTAATTAAATTATATATATATATATATATATATATATATATATATATATATATATATATATATATATATAATTTTTTAAATTCCCAATATTGAGACTAGATCGTCTGAAGATATTTTCATATATACAGGTTGAGAATCCTTTATTCGAAATTCTTGGTACCTGAAGTGTTTCGGTTTTCAGATTTTCGAATACAGTCTATTTAATTTGTATATAAAATGGGGGAACCATGAGAATGGAACCCAAGCATAAACACGACATCCCTTTATATATCATAACACTGCTTACTGAACGTTGCTTCATATAAACAAGATCCTATCCTGAAAATTGTTATACATAATATTTAATAAATTTTGTTTACATACAGATGCCAGTAATGACGGTAATCATAGAATGCTCACATGGATTTTTAAGTGGTGAAATTAAGATTTCACATCAAATAATATTTTGTACTTTCTGTTTATGTACAAAAAACATGATCACTACTTACAGAAATATATAAACAAAACACTGGCGTCAACGTAGCCTACGTGACTGGGCTAGGAAACCTCCACCCAGTGCAGATGAGCTCACTTACAACAATTGCACATCATATAGGAGACTTTCCAATGATCTCTGAAATTTTCCATTTCTTTCAAGTCATGTCAGCAGCCGAAAGATTTTCGGACTTTGAAAGTTTTCGAATTTTGGTTGGTTGTTTAATTTTGTTTAGTGGCATATCCACAACTATGTATTATTTAATTCCGAAATCTAAATATTTTCTATGTAATTTTATGCTTTCAACGACAGCTATTTTGTACATAATTTTATACTTTTTGGGTAAATGTATGTTTATATATATATATATATATATATATATATATATATATATATATATATATATATATATATATACTTTGTAAATCATAAAATGTATTGGTAATTTTACTATAAAAATGTATTTTTATATTATTTTATGTTAAATTGATTGTCATCTTGCTATAAAAATGTATTGCTGCTCATTTTATTATAAAAAAAAATTGTACTGTTGATTTTTGTTTGGGCGTTGACTATTTGCCTAGACTCTAACAGGTGTTACCCCACCTCGGGTCAGAGTGGACCTGGGAACAACAGTAGTTAAGAGGTGGACATATGAAAAGTGCAGTTTACAACAAAAAAACTAGAAACAGTTTAAGATTTAAAAAAAAAATAATTAAAGATGAGGCAGAGAATCAATTATTTACTGAAATGTGTTGTCAAAAAAAAAACGATATTCAAAATATTTTATGAAAGACTGAAAATTTCTTTTTGTAATGGTGTCTCTCGTCTGTAGAGAAATATTAATCAGACTTATAGTTTAATTTCTAAATAATACATTTTCCTTTAGATTCCCTTTTAATTTTCGATTTTACTTTTCAAATTTGTTGCTTACTTTATTTTATTAGGTTGGTGCAAAAATAATGACGTAATAATATCGTTTTTTGACGTTAAAAAATACGTCAAAAACGATATTATTACGTCATTATTTTTGCACCAACCTAATATATCGTATATATCTTATTCAGTAATAATAATAAATAATAATAATAATAATAATAATAATAATAATAATAATAATAATAATATATCTATCATCATCATCATCATCATCACCATTCGCGACCGTAGTCGGGATCATCGAGCCAATGCGAATAAATCTTTATGTATAGTATGTGCTACGCCAGCGCTATATACAGTTTTGAATTTAGACCGGTTTCCACCCAAGGCTATAGAACATATGAACCATGATATATATATATATATATATATATATATTCAAACATATATTTTTAGATATAACAGGCAACGAATGTCTATGTCTGTTATCTTTTATCTTCGTATAGTTACTTTAATTTTGGAAGAAAATAAAGACAAAAATTGTCCAACATTTGGATATTTTTTATTCTGCTGTTCTAAGCTTTCGGCTCACATGAGTCATCTTCAGAGTGGTTATATGGACATTTAAACAAAGATATTTACCATCAAAGATGTTGTCCTGTTATGTTGACATAGAAGATTGCTATGCGACGATAACGGTCGTGGAATAGCAGACGCAGGTCATAAATTCATGATGTAGTCCATGACATCGTACCATGTGAAAAAACGAAATATTAACAAAAGAATCATATGTCTAGATGCAATGTAATGTGTTATGACTAGTTTAAAATGTAATTTTGTTGAGTGTGGGTTGCTTTGTTTTAATGTAGATGGCCTCCAATATCTGAAGTTTCTTTTTACTGTATGTATGTGTGAGTATTGTTGTGTTATCAACTAATATCTGTCTAATATTATGTACATGACTATGTTTTTCTAAGAAATGTTGTTTAATAGAACTAAGATCAGAAAGGTGACAGGTAAGTCTACGGGAGAGCGTGGTTGTAGTAAAACCAATATATGGAGTGAGTTTATTATTAGTATCAGAGATACAATCTTTGAACGGGTATGAAAATTGATGCACTACATTGGATTTTTGTAGAGGATTTAGTTGTGTGGTTGTAGAATTATTAGAGACTATGAGGTCAAGTGTTTTAAAATCTTTATAATATATGATGAGCTTAACTTGTTTATTATTATTAATGGGTTTAACATTTTAACCTATTATGTTTATGAGTTTTGTTTGGAATTATTATGCATTTGGTTACAATAGTATAAGTTAATAGTATTATGTTTATTTTGATGTATACTATTATTAATATTATCAATTTTGTTAATAGTATTATTAAGTTTATTGAGAAAGATTTTAATTTGTTGATCAATGATGGAATTAGGGAATCCATTATTAACAAATGTTTGTTTAATGTTATGTAATTCTTTATGGAATATGGTTTTGGAAGAAGATATCATTTGTGTGTGTTGGATTATTTTTTTTATAACAGCTAACTTATATCATTGGGGGCATTCTTTATTATAATTAAGAAGACACAAATTAATGCCAGTAGGTTTTCTATATAGAGAAGTAGGAAATTTATGTGTGCTGGAATCAATAAATACATCAAGACTGGAATTTTCTTTTTTATTAATATTAAGTTCTAGTGTAAATTTGAGAATGGAGTGACTTTCAAATATGTTTTTAAGTTGTGTAATTTGATCAATATTATTAGCTAAAACGAAAATGTCATCAATGTATTTTACATATATAGGGGTTTATTAGTGTCATCAAGTATTTTATTTTCTAAATGAGTTATATAATAATTAGAAAAAAGGGGTCCTAATGGAGATACCATCGCAATACTGTCTATTTGAGTATAAATATAAGCTAGGGGTCATGAAAAGGTACTTGAGCGGTACATGCTAGGCTCTACTCTGTTCCTTATCTTCATCAACGATCTTCCTGACGCCATAGATTCCCAAGTTGGCATCTACGCGGACGACACTTGTACGAGGATGCATTTCTGTAATAAGGGATTCCACTGAGTTCTACTTATTATTACATAAAAGTTTTCATTCATGAAGTAGTTGTAAAATAGAGAAATTAGAAATAGAATGTTTGGAAGATTCTAGATCATTCTAGTATATTCGAGAAAAATCTAGATGATTCGAGAAACAGCTAGAAATATGCAAATTAGGTGTTAGCCCCTATAAAAATGGGATTTTGGAAAAGGGTTGTCAGTTGTTTGAAAGAATTTTTGCTGTTATCAACTCCGGCTTTTGATTCGAGGATTATTATATCCAGCCGAAAGAATCTCTATAAAAAGTTGCCGACCAACCAAAACCCAAAAGAGAATTTCATGGAACAAATTTGGTAAATAGAATTTTGACAAATTTTCATTGACCAAACTAAAAATTAATATTTATTTACACATCTTTGTGGATTTCCAAATATAGCACTTAGATTACGTCACTAGCCCTAAAGTGATAAAGATATTTGATTCCCTTTCCTTCTCCCTTGTAACACTTCGCCAGTAACTCTGTGTTTTCTGTTTTGTAGGCCACAATTGATTATTTTGTTTATCCTGTATATATTTTATGTTCTGTTTTAGTAAATTAAATATTTGTTTGTAATTTAGCTCTGTATTGTGGTAAATCATTTTTTTCCTTTGTTACAATTATCAACACGTAACATACTACAATTTACTCCTACCTCAAAAACAAATCTAGTGTCGCTGACAAAACTAACCCGGCCGTTCGTCTCGAAAAGGACCTCCAATCGGTTGTGAATTGGGACAGGAATTGGCTGGTTAACTTTAACGCCTCAAAAACAAAACTGCTCTCTATTAATCATCACAGAGAACCATCCCTACCCCCCATTAGGATGTCTGACGCTCAACTTCTCGAGAACTCCTCTTTGCGACTACCCGGTCTCACATTGACTGCTGACCTGAGATGGAACAAATACATTGAGTCAATAGCCTCTTCCACCGCAAGGGAAGTTGGTTCCCTGTGCCGCGCCAGGAAATTTTTCTCGCCGGAGTCGATCCTTCAAATCTACAAATCAATCACTCGAACGTGCATGGAATATTGCTGCCATATATGGTCCGGTGCCCCTTCTATTTGTCTCAAGGTTCTTTATAAGATCCTAAGACGGATATGCAATGTAATTGGCCCTGATCTGGCAACTCATCTGCAGTCGCTCTCTCACGGACGTGCTGTCGCTTCCTTCTGTCTTTTTTTACAAATATTTTCATAGTAACTGCTCCGATGAGCTGCTTTCGCTGGTTCCCAAACTTTATGAATTTTAGCGTTCTACTAGGTTGGCATCTCGCTCTCACCCTTTCACTGTCGAAACTGTTAAATGTAGCCGTCTCTTCTACTCCAATAGCTTCATGTCTCGCACCTCTCGCCTGTGGAACTCCCTCCCCTTTTCCTGTTTCCCTGACAGATATAATCTCCAACTATTCAAATGTAATATCAATCGATGTCTCTAGATGCCTTGATCTATCCACTATCCTTCTCTTCATCCTTTCTTCTATCACTCCTATTTGCTCTCACTCCAACTCTCTGTAACCCCTTGCATGCTAGTGGCTTCCCACCTTGTTTGGGGTGAAATGCTTAAAATAAAAAAAAAGAAAAAAAAATACTGACTGGGCAAATAGTTCCGGTTTTACAGTTACAAGATGGTTTTAACCTTGCCGTTCTCCTGTGTGTCTTGGGATGCTTTTAATATTTGGCTGTTGTGTGTACAGTGTACAGTGTACTTATAATATTCTGCGTGTTTTTGGTGTATGAATAGCTAATCTTAAGGGTTTTTCTGTTAAAGACTTCCCATAGAGGGTTGTTTTGGTTAAAGTGCTTGTCGACTAAGTTTAAGAAATATCTATCTATATTTAGATTAGATCGTTTACAGAAAGTGGGGTTGAACCAGATTACCTTTTTTTTCTGTTTTTGGTTTTCTTTGTTTTAATATTTTCTGGAGGTTCATGGTAGAATAGTTTTTGCTTGAAGTTGCTCCTATTAAGGGCCTCATCGTAAGACGATTTGTTTTCCTTAAATATTTTTTTCTGTTTGATGATAATTTATTTATTCTAGTATTCATAGTTTAGGGAACTTGTTTAATTATGGAGTTAGGCTGGTTTGAATTTACGTTAATGTAGATCGGAGTCTGGTTTGTTTTATGGAATGACGGATAGATGTTGTTCAAAGGGTTAAAGGTGACATCTAAGAAATTGACTATCTTGAGGTTAGACGCGATATCAATTTTAAAACCTAAAAATTAGAAGGCTCTTATTATTTTTTTGTACTCTAGTGGTTAGAGGACAATTGCTGTTAGGGATCTAAATCAGGCCGCCGTCCCTGTAAAGGCCCACTTGTTTAGGGTCGATAATTCTACTAAGAATGTTGAGCTGAGTCATGCGCTCCCTTGGGAACGTCGAAAATATCATTTTGTCTTTTGTTGTACATTAATAGAGATTGTCTAGCGGCTAAAATAACTGTAGATTCATCATCAGTTATGCCAATATATATATATATATATATATATATATATATATATATATATATATATATATATATATTTTTTTTTTGTGCAAATTCTAAACTTTTAAGTTGTAGCTCTTTTGAAATGGATGGGTAGAAGTCTATAATATCGAAGTGTATGAAGGTGGTTTTCTTATTATTTTTAATACTTTGGAACCATTTTATAGTATCCGAAGAGTCTTTCCAAAGATTTTTATAGTGTTTTTCTTGTATTTCTAGGGTTATTTTTTAGTATAGTCTTAGAAATTAGGCATAATTCCATCTTAGAGGGATTGATTAAGTTAGGTTTGTGGTCCTTGAGAAGTAGGTATGAATTTTTAATGTGAGTCTTTCCCATAGTATGAATCTCGTAATTAAAAAAAAAAAAAATACCCCCCCACCAAAAAAAAACTAGTAATCAAAATGCATGCCCCTTTAGTTATAAAAGCGAATGTTTACTCAGATATAAAATAGGAGTTATAAAAAAAACATGATTTATCGTGCGAAAATGATTTCTGCTTCGGACACATTGCTTTATAGAGAATTACCGTATTTGACGGCATATAAGACGCACTTTTTAAAAAAAAATTATATTTTAAAATTCCCCTAAGTTTTATATGCTATATGTAGGTTTAAAATTCGCGATAGTCGGCCGAAATTAGCTACCTGGCAACTCCAATTAGCTTAGACTTTAGAGTAACTTTTATATACATATTGTGATTATTTAAAAGGCTGTTATGCAGATTAAAAGTGTTATCATTGATAATATTCATTATATTAATTTCATCACATTCAATATTAGTACTTTGTTTAACTAAAATTATATGCAATAAATTCAAATTATATATTTGTAAAATATATTTGTTTCATTAATATTTTTCTTGCGATAACTTCCGGTTGAACTGGTATAAATACAATCAGAATTTTTATATCCTAATTATTCCAATAAGTCGTTTACAAGATGCAGGTTGTACAGATCATATAAAGAAAAATTTTTGATTGAATTTTAATGGTAACTGTAATGTTTTGCTCAATTGTAATAATTGCTTGATTTTTATTTTTTGTTTTCTTACCTTTGGATATAATAAAGTTTTATAGGCCCGTGTTCTTTTTTCCTATTATTTTTTGTTTAATTGTAATCATGGCTTGTTTAACCAAAATAATACCTCATAAATATAGCCTAGTCTTTACCATTTACTAATAAATTTACTAATTTTACTAATTTCTAATTTTTCTTGATTTGCCCTGCTGAAATTAGGGTGTGTCTTATACACCCGTACGTCTTATATACCGTCGAATACGGTAAGGAAAGTAATATTGAATAAACACTTATCAAGAAGAATTTCTCAAACCATATTGCTGATGAAGAAATAAGATTAGCTTTAAAATTTTTTAGAAAATATAATATAAACAAGCAACTTAATATAAATAAAAATAAAGATTTCATTAAATAATTGTAATCAGGTGCATCCTAATTATAAACAAGATGAAAAAATTATTAAAATCATAATCCGCTGTTATATAAAAGTTATAGATACTAATAAATACCTTAGATTTATCATCTATTATAAAAAAATTCATAAATTTAATCTAATTCTTAGAAATAATTTATAACCTCAAAATATACCTTATATAAAAATAATGTTGTTTATAAATTCTTCTTTGCTTTGGGGGATTGTATCTCCAACACTAACAAACAACATTAAATTATTGCATTGGTCACACATGCACCACACTCTCGCGTAGGTTGACTTGTCATTTGTCAGAGTTTAGTGTAATTCGCATATAGATCAACATATAACAATATTAACATAAGACAAATTTTAGTACATGACACCAAAATATTATATAGAACTTAGAACATAATACAAAAAATGATTCTAAATTCTGGAGGCTGTCGTAATAAAATAGAAACATTGAATAATCATATTTCCCTATAAGGGATCGTATACTGAAGTTTTCGTAAAAAAAAAAAAAAAAATTACATACACATAAAAAATCCAGTTTGACCGTTTAAATGACGTAACCTTGAAGTGCCATGAAATTGGTTCCAGTGAGAACGTGAGAACGCCGGAATTAACCAAAAACAGTTACATCAACACAAAACACAATCCTTGAAAACAAGTGTAGCAACATTTGAAAGTAGTGGGAAAAATAAAATATAAACTTTGGTAAATTTACCGATTACATAAAACAACTAATTTGGAAATTGTAAAAAGTTAATAAAAAAACTCTATAGACAGAATTTGTCGATATTATTCAACCAAATACGCACACACACATACGCGCGCGCACACACACGCACACACAGTAAAGACAAATACGTTCCTCGCAAGGGATCGAACTTACATACTGCTTTTTAACACTGTAGAGTATGAAGTAAATCGATGATTGTATCCAGAAAGATTTTGAGCACCTCCTGCCAAAAGTAAAACGATGCTGCATGATGGAAAAGCGATAAATGAACTGAATGACCGATAGGATAGAAATCGGTGCCAATAAAAGTGATATTGATTTGGAACCACTGCATAGAAGACACGGACCTATATACTGTGTGAGGCAAGTCGATGACTGGGTCCACTCAAACCAGAAAATCTTATTATATATATAATATATATAGCTTATATATTTATTATTTCAATCGTTATTCCAGTGGATACTCCGTATTTGAAATAGACGTCTCATTATTTATTTATTAAACTCTATTTCGTCTATTGGCCTATGCATTCGGGAAATCTTAGTAATGAAAAATGCGTTCCTCGCCAGGGATCGAACTTGCGTAATCCTTTCGAACCATGCCGGAGAACGTTTCAAAATGTCAGATTAAACTAGTTCCATTAAATCTTAAAGTTATAAAAGAGGCGTTAAGAACGTCTGATGCCTTCGGCTTCTTCAGCTTAGAATAAAAGACAAAACTATATGTAAAGAAATACGTTGGGACCTCTTAGGGGCCATAAATCAAATTACCTTACCACATTGGAGGACCAGAAACCAGATAGTATATATATATATATATATATATATATATATATATATATATATATATATATATATATATATATATATATATATATATATATATATATACTGGGGATACCATGAAATGAATGCATGAGTTACGAAGAAGTTTTGAAAAAATGGAATCAAAAATGACACTTATACGTAGCGCAGAAAGACATTTTAGGGCAATGTTTCTCGACCTTATTCTGGTCGTGGCCCCCTTCTTTATGACCCCTCATGCCAACTTGAGTTCTTGCATCAGCAATGAAGTGATCCACAAACCAGTGCAGTACTGTCATTTGGAGTAGATCAGAGAAGCGAGTTTTCATGTCATTATGCAACTCCTTCAAATGATTAACATACACTGTCAAGCCAAGCAGCTCTGTGGATATATTTGCTAAGGAAGAAATCGCCCGTCTCCCAAGGTTCAACCAGAGCAGTTTTAGTTTCCCATTAAATGCGTTAATTGCCTCCTTGCAGGAAAACAGTGGAGTTATTTCCATAGAGTTCTTTGTTCAGGACATTTAGCTTTTCAAAATTGAAAGACGAGTTGATGAAAACATACCTTAGTTTAAACTTTAAATTGTGAGTTTTAAATTTTAAGAAATTGAAAACTAAAAACGGCCATTTTGCATAGATCAGATGAAAAAATTACAATAAATAAATATTAATGTTAAGAAAATGGCTTAGATTAATTTAATATTTAACTTAATAAATTTAATATTTTATTTTAAATAATAATTATTAATTACAAAATATTCCACATATATTTTGTGGGTCCTAAATTTACTCTGCCCCCTTGTGGCTCCCCATTTTTTAAACTTGGCCTTGTGGCTCCTGAAAATATCTGATGCCACCCCCCAAGGGGGACATATGGCCCACGTTGAAAAACTTGTTCTAGGGCACATAAAGAAGGAAGAGGGCTTGGAAAAATTGACACTCACAGGACGTACTGAGGCAAGACGGGTAGAGAAAAGCAGAAATAAACTTGTCTTGACAGAACAGGAATTTTATTCATTTTTTCGGTTTATCAACACATTGTAGGTTATTTAAAGACAGAAAATATTTAGATTGTAAGAGTTTTTTGGTCGATAATGATACGTCTTACTAATTAACCCATACCTGTGATGGGGGAAGAGGTCGATCCATACTTTTCCCAAGGCTATTTGAACGTCAGTAAATATAACGAGAATTGGAACTCGACTCTAGGATTAACAATTCCGAGTCATTATCCATTACACCACCCGTACATCCAAGCTTACTGCACCTGGCATTCCTAAGCGGTCACCCATTTAGGCACTGACCAGGCTCGACGTTGCTTTGGTGATCGTACGGGAACCGGTGTTTCAATGTGATGTGGCTGTAAGCATAGGAGACATATAAAAATAAGACAAACTTTACTAAGGATTACAGAGGACAGGAAATTGTGGAGACCCATGATCGCCCAAGTCCTGTATAAGTTTTTGTATTAGGTTGGTGCGAAAATAATGTCGTTTTCTCACATAGTCACATATGTGAGAAAACGACATTATTTTTGCACCAACCTAATATAAAGTAGCTTCATGCATTTTGAGCCTCTCTTTGCAAGTTTTATACGGTCAAATCGCACTGAAAACACCTGTTCCCGTTTGTTCATTGAAGTTAAGCAGCTTTGCGCCCGCTCAATATTTAGATGGGGTTCTCTTGAGAACACCGTGCATTATAAGCCATTTCGGACAGTCTGAAAAATGGTTTCGCTTGAAATAACCTACAAAGGGTTGATAAACCGTAAAAAATATAAACAAATCAATCATGACAACCTGTGCTATAAAGTATTAAAATACATTCTAGCAACAATTGCAAAGTGTTGTTCATTTCTCATATTCTGGTCTCGCGTGATATCTTGAACAATGTGTTGTACGAATTGTATTAAATTTCGATGACACTAAGAATGTAGCGTATTTATTATAACTGAGAGCTCAACAAAGTAACCCCAGGGAAGGCTAATACAGTTATCATGATAACCTATCTGATAAGTGTAGACCTTATCAGACTAGTTGTCGTAAATTATTTATTTATGTTGAAATTTGCACGGGAAATCGTTTCAAAGAGTGGAAGTAATTCAAATGACTCAGGCGGTAAGCATTTTTCCGCAGGACAGTTATTCTGGCTATTTTTGTTGTTTTTTTCTGTTTTTGTTCTTGTTTTTTTTTTTTTTTTTTTTTTTTCTACGTTGTTAAGCTGGGTGTAATTTCAATGGTATCAAAGTGTTTCGGGTGGTTCTTTGGAATCGATCTAAGTGCTTCCGTGACAGTTGGTACAACCTTGGCTGATACATTCAGCATTCTCTCAACATCTACCCTCAACCCTGAGTATCAACAGGCCCCTTTCAGAATGGCTAGATGTAACCGTAAGTTCTATGTTAACAGTCTTTTTTCTCTCACACCTCCTGCTTGTGGAAATTTATTCCGGCTTTTTGCTTTCCGATCAACTTTGATCATTAAAAGTTTAAATGCAATGTCAATCATCATCCTCTGTCTTCTTAATTCCTGTTCTTTTATTGTCCTCTCTCCTTAATTTTTTTTCATATTCTCTCACACTCAGTAACCCCTTGCATCTTAGTGGCTCTATTGCCTTGCTTGGGGAGAAATGATAAAAAAAAAATGTTAACATCTTGATTATGTCATTATTTTTTCTTCCTGTTACATGTGATATCCATTTTAGATGTTGCTGCTGTTGAAAATCAGTTGCATTTTAGCAAAAATATTAACAACTTAAAATATTTCATCACCTGTCAGATATACGAGAGTTGGCTAAAACGTACATAGACTGACTAAGATATAAATATATGTAGACACACCAGTTGGTAGGCTAAAAGATATACAATTGTACCAGAATACATCAACTGGCTGACCAACTGTTGTATTCTGCTACACTTGCATGTCTTTTAGCCTACCAACTGGTGTGTCTACTTACATTAATATCTTGGTCGGCCTATGAACGTTTCAGCCAACACTCATAAATTTGGTGATTATAGATAAAAACCAAAGAAGAATCTGCAATATTATTGGTCCTGACTTAGCATCTTGGCTTCAGTCACATTCCTACCACTGTAATGTGGCTTCCCTGTGCCTTTTCTATAAATATTTTCATGGTAATTGTTCTGATGAACTTTCCTCTATGATATCTAGACTTTATGAATTTAAGTTCAGTACTAGATTGGCTGCAAGGTCTCAATCTTTTACAGGTGAAAGGGCTAGATGAAAGTTCTATGCTAATAGCCTATTTTCGCTTGCAGAACTTTATTTTGGCTTATTGTTTCCCAGTCAACTGATCTTCAAAAATTTAAATGCAATGTCAATCGTTATCTTCTGTGTTCTTAACTTTTGTTCTTGTATTGTCTTCTCTCCTTAATAGTGTTTTATTTTCCTATATTGTTTCAGTATCCCCTTGCATCATAGTGGCTTGGGGAGAAATGATTAAAAAAAAGCTCATGAGAACTTTTTATAATTAATATCATGTCTGGTCTGGTATGTTTAATTTCAAATGGATGTGAATATCCTATCATAGCTATCGTTGATCCTTATTTTTATAAATAGAGACATTAATAACAACCATCCTAGATTGAGAGGCCCCATTAAAAAAGTGTGTCTCCCGACAGCAACCGAACCTGCATCTCCGTTTTGCATCGGAGAAAACACTCCAATAGACGAAGCGTGTAGTTACCAATTTAGCCATGGGCGACCATCTTCTTAAAGTTCGACTTTAAGACTACTCAAGGAAACGCACAACACTCATTGGGATTTCCTCAAATCTATATTCGATAGCTTCAGTTTCTTACCCGATTGAGAGATCCCACATTTTTTTAATCCAACATTCTTTTTTTATGTGCTATGTAACCTTCAGGACGTAGGCGATCATGGCCCTCCACATCTTCCTGTCCCTTGTATCTCTTAATATATTTTGTCTTTTTGCTATTTCTCCCAAACCCTGTTCTAGCATCCATTTATTTAGGCTCGACAAGTATGTCTCGAGCTGCTTTCCTCTGTCCCGCTTTCCTTCAATCTGTCCTGTGAGTATCAGATTTTCCAAGCTCTCCTTCTTCACTGTCTACCCTGAAAATTTCAACTGCCTCTTCCCAATGTTAAGTATAAA
The DNA here is from genome assembly GCA_963932145.1 of Acanthosepion lycidas. NCBI lineage: Eukaryota > Metazoa > Mollusca > Cephalopoda > Sepiida > Sepiidae > Acanthosepion > Acanthosepion lycidas. The sequence continues at coordinate 70,463,834 of OZ010582.1, read as the reverse complement.
TTTTCTTTTTGTTTCCATTTTCTCCAAAACCTCGTCTTCGGTCCATGGTATCCTCAGCATCCTTCTGTAGAATTACTATTGCTTCCAGTATCTTCCTTATCTTTGAGATTATTGTCCAGCATTTTTATTACTAAATGTTATTTTTTTAGTGAGTCCACTTGTTTGAGTTGCTATACTCGACTGTTATTTTCTTTATAATTAATGATAAAAATTAGATATTTATACGATCATTAAATACATAATTTACTGACACAATATAGTTTAACGCCCATTTCGTCTGGTTTATGGTTCGATTGTTTTATATAAAGTGCTACAGTAGCACATTGATTGAAATTAAATTGAGTTAAGATACAGAAATCTATCTCAGAAATTGAAGCAATCACCTCCTGATTTTAAGAACGTGTTTTTCTCATTCCAATTTTCTTTAGAACTTCCTCGTTGTTATGCCCATAGTATTCAGAGGATCCGTTTGTAGAACCACATCTATGTGGTTTCAAATCTCATCTTGATTTTCAAAGGAATTGCTCGGATTTAGTAAGGGGAAGTAACTCTTAATAATAATGTCAGTGGATGATATTAGTATATGATATTCTCCCTTCTTTAAGTGATTCAAGAAATCTTTATGAATAATCAGCTAAGTGACAAACTGTATTTATAATAATTCTTTCTCTCTCTCCCTCTCTCTCTCTCACTATATATATATATATATATATATATATATAGTGTGTCCTCAAAATCTTCAAAAATGAATTACGAAAAACTTAGAAGAGGTGGCAGCTAAATTCAGTTGCATATTGATATGTTATTAATATTATTAAATTTTTTTTAACGATATTAATATTTTATTAATCTTCTGTTTTTATGTTTCAGACCGCAATTTTTTAATTGGTATTACCCCATGCAAGGCAGTAAAGCCACTAAGACACAAGGAGTTACAGGGCGTGAAGAATTAGGAACAGAAATATTAATAATGAGCGGGAAGAGGAAAGAATAATGTAGAGGACAGTAGATAGCAATTGACATTGCATTTAAATTTTTGCAGATTAAAGTTGACTGGAAAACATGGAACCGGAAGGTGGTTCCACAAGCGAGAAAAGAAACTGTTAGCATAGAACTTATGGCTACATCTCCCCAGCTCAACTGCAAATTGATGAGATCTCGTCTAGTTCTGCGCTTAAATTAAAAGTCTAGGTACCACAGCGAAGAGCTTATCCGAGCAATGATTATGAAAGTATTTATAGAAAGGATACAGAGAGACAACTTTACGGCGGTGGGGATGTGACTAAAGCCGAGCCACCAGATCAGGACCAATAATATTGCTGATTCTTCTTTGGATTTTATCAAGGAGCTCCAGTTAAATAATAGGGGCTCCGGGCCATATGTGGCAGCAATATTCTAAGCATGGACGAATGGTAGAGTTAAATTAAAGAATTAGCAGAATCGAATATTGTTTAGATGTCTTTCGCGCAAGGAATGTGACCCATATAGATATTTATTAACTATTTGTACATAAACTTCACTATTTACTTCATATTATGTAAACATTTCAACAGTATTCAGTTTCGATGGAATTTTAATATTTGTTCTATTTGTTTAATAACTTTGTGGGCACCCTGTATACATGTTATTAGAGATAATTGTCAGATAACTTATGGTTAATTGATTGTGACATCGGATTGAAGTATTGTTGGCAGGTAGTTGGAAGATGTGTGCATGTAAAGTAGTTTGTCGTTGTTTTTTTTATGTGGCTGATATCTACTTTTTCTTAGGCTGAGTGTGATGTATAGGAAATCTTCTTATTTTAGATTTGTTTTATGTGTATGTCAAATACTATATCTTTGCCGAAACCAGAAAAATAATCACAAATATTTTCAAAAATATAGGATTTGATATAGACATAAACAAAAGTGATAAATATGAGATTTTGCAATAGGTTGTTGTCAGTCAACTAAGAATGCCAGTTCTTCTCCACAAATCTACACCATGCAAATGTCATTAACTAAAGTAATAAGAGAATTGTTGCTATCGGAAAGTTTATAATCGTTTGCTGCAAGGTCAGGTGAATATGGCGCCCGGGATAGAATAGGCCAATCGGGTTGCTTTGCCAAATAGGAAAATAACATTTTTCTTTAATTCACAAGCAAAAACCTAGATATGAACGGATGACCTCTCGGGAGGAGGCAGCATGCCTTGAAAGACTGTTGGGCCTCAAACTCGTACCTGACCTCAAGTGGAACTCGTACATACGATCCATTGCTATGGATGCAGATAAAATTGACTCCTCCTTCTATCCTCTACCTATTAGGCCCAAAATGGAGTACTATTATCATATTTGGGAGGGAGCTGCCTAGACCTTCCTCTTTAGCCTTGATAGAGTCCAAAAGAATCTCTGAAACCTTGTGGGTAATGAATTATTCTCCACCCTCCAATCTCTCACCCACAGGCCTCTCGCTGCACCATCGCTACTTCCATGGAATGTGCTCGGACGATCTACAATTCCCGGTCCCACCAGTTCAAATCTTCACGACAAGAACACACCATAACACTTACATGGTAGCAATCCACCCGTATTCCCATCGTATTTCATCGGTGATAAGTAAATTCCCCCTGAGCAGCTTCTTGCCGCGAACCACTGCTTTGTGGGACCAACAATTCTTCGATCAATACAATCTTAACTTGTTCAAGGCTAGGATTAACCGTTATTTTCCTCGTCTATCTGCACAAATTGCCTCCTACCTTAACCCTCTGCCTTAAGTGGCCCCCGGGCCTTATAATGAGTGAACCTTACTGTAAAAAAAAAAAAAAAAAAATAATGCCAGGGTATTCCAAATTTATTCTTAACTGCCACGTATGATTAGTAGTTAGGATAATACATTCTTTATTACAATTGGTTCTCTTAAACGGTAATAAGTTAATATATCCTGATCCGCTTGCTGTCACCATCTTCAAAAGAATCAGCGCCAATCGCCTACTCGTTTTTGCCGATACTGACACCAAGGGCACCAGCTGAAACTTTAAGGAACTACTTTCTCACTATGTATATAAACACACAATTTAATCCGCACGTACTCATGCAGGCATTTTATTTCATATCCAACACTATCAAAAGGACATTTATTTAATTCAAATCTTTTCCTATTTTAAAAGACTTTAATTTACGCCCATTTTTTTGTGTGAATGTGCGGATGGCATAATGAATAGCTACTCGGAATAAACACGAATTCCAATCGGGTTTGTTATGTTATTTTCTAAGCGTAACTTAGATGTGACACAAAGCCGAAAGTATGGGGCACCTAGTGAGGATCGAACTCTCTTTTCAGTCGTAACTGATCTAGCGAGACAAGCTTGCTAACCATTACACCTCGCCGAGGTGCCAAGTCGGGTTTGTTATATAAGCATGCACACAAATAACTTTGGAAAATCTATAACGCCGACCCCCGCCATGGTTAAAAGGTAGGACTGGTATCTAAAAAGATTATTGTTGTTTTAAAAAACAAAAAATTAATAGAATATTCACTCGTAAAACATTCTTACAATCTAAAAAATGTTCCAGCTTTAAATAACTCACAAATGGTTGATAACCCGTAAAAATGCAAATCAATTGCTATTTTTGTATGAATCGGTTTGGATAGAATATAATTGTATTGTTTTTTTATTTTATATTGTAGATTTTACAAAAACATAAATGTCAGATTAATAGTCGGCGGAGGACCTGAAAACTTTTTTTTTATTTGACACACTGATATAAACAAGTGAGTATCCGATTTTTTTAATAGCCTTGCATCACATACAAAATGAAACAGTTTTTTACAGGCTTTATTAGATGCAAACTTATCTTTTTGGTGATGATTCATTAGAAACAATGGAAAGAGTGCTGAACTGCTATATAATGTCAATCCCCCTATAAAGCAGTGAGTGCTGGAGAACTTCCACAAAGATGAAGAATGGGCAACAGAGATTTGGTTCAACAGATGTATGCCGAAGTTGACTGATCTGATGCTTAAGAATTACCAACTCTTTGGAATGCAGGGTGTTGTTTACAGTACCCACCGTTCTAAGTAGTGACCAGGATCAAAACTGCTTAACTTCAGTAATCAAACGAGAATCATTGTTTTCAGAAGGCTGAGAACACCATGGCTGGAACACATGAGTAATGGGTAAGTTTTAAGAGAAATAGAAATAAAAAAGATACTCATATATAGAATGAGCAAGACAGCAGTAATCTCTGGGAAACATAATGAGAAAAGTGGGCTAGGAGAATCTGATACTCATAGGACAAAACTGAAGACAAAAGGGGCGGAGAAAAACAGTAAATAACCTCTCTAACGATCTTGTGTAAAAGGATGGCAGAACAGAGGAGGAGAAGGTTAGTAATAAAAAAAGCACTGCTTGGAGCTATAAGGTATAGATAGTTGCGGAGAGCCATAATCACCGACGTGCTTAAGCGACACGTCACATAAAGAAGAAGAATTATCATGGTGAAATTAACCGTTTCCATGCAGGGAACATTATAACCGAACAGTTAGTGTTAGTATTAGTTGAAATTTATAAAAAAGATTTTTCCAGGAATTTAAACATAAGTCTGCTTTTATTGATCTTTCTAATGCTGATGGGAGTTTTCTTCGTAACCTTTTGTTCAAGGTAGTGTGAAAAGTCAACGTCTTGATTATATCATTATTTTCTCTTCTAGTTACAGGTGCTACCCATTTTTGTTGTTGCTGCTGTTGGAAGTCTTCGAGTGATGCGGTTTTTGCTATTTGGCAAAGCTCTTTGTGCCAATCTATAGGTTCTAAGAAAGGATCGTCTTCTTTAAGATTTAAAGGATTTGTTCTTTTGAAACCATTTTTAATCGGCTTACATCTTGTTAAAACGCCGATCTTCGTACGATCACTGAAGCCTGGTCAGTACCTAGATGGGTGGTGGCTTGGAAATAGCACGTGCTTTAAGCTTTGATGCGCGTGTGGTGAAATGGATAACGAAATTGGAAATCTGAGAAGCCAAGTTCCAATTATTGTCGGTTTCGTTATATTCACTTCCGCGCAAATACTCTTGGGAAAGGTAGGATATAAAAAATTTATTTTTACTACTTTAAAAATGTCAGCCTTGAATAAAAATGCTTAATTGAATTGGTTGTTTTTTTTTTTGTTTTTTGTTTTAGCACGCATTCTTTTGAGAGAAGTGTATTTTCATGAAGGCCAGACAGTTTGAGTAAATAATTATTACACTTGTATATCTTTTTCGGTTCAGCGGTTAAAACCCGCCAAAACTGTGAAGGATCCATTTCTAGTTTATAGAAAATTATTTTTTTCATATATACTGACCAATGAAATTATTTTTTTCATATATACTGACCAATGAAATTATTTTTTTTCATATATACTGACCAATGAAAGACGTGGTCTTTGTGAGCCTAAATTTCTGAATAAATAAAACTCAGCTCAGTGGACGACGAGGGAAGACATTTTGACAGCAAGGGGACAAGACAAATCATCATCAAGGAGCAGAAGGCATTTGACATCAACAAGAGAGCATCAAGAAGGCACAAGATTACTGGCCAGCTGTAGAGAGGCTAAAAAAATTGAAGTTCAAGTGAAAATTCTTTTGCGGTTGGACAACAAAGAACGAAAATAAATTTTTCCAAGCCCGAACTGTGAATTTAAAAGGGACATTTCTAAAATTAGTATATCTCCCAGCGGGGAAGTAAATAGTAGGTGTTTTCGTTTTTACTGAAAGGTGCACGGTGGAGTAATGGATGGCGGCTCGGATTGAGGAATCGGAGAGCCGAGTTCGAATTCCCGTCGAACCCACGTGCTAATACCTTTGGGAAAAGTATGAATTCTCTTATTCTATCTCTAGCTATGGGGAAATAGCAGGACAGACCGGGTTCTTTAGCTTTGGGTGGCAACTGGTCTACCGCAGAAAGAAATGGCAACCTGCTGCGGGAAAAAATCTGCCTCGTCAGTCATGTATCGAAAGATACATGATCGCCTAAGCGTGTATCACTCATGGTATATAACTAACTGAAAAGTGAGTTACACCTTTGTTTTTCTGCCTTAAATTGTTTTTGTTTTTATTTTGTCGTTGAATTATTGTCTTTTCTAAACTGAAATAGTATTTTTTCCATTTTTCGGTGGTAAGAAAATCAGAAATTGTTATCGTATTAATTGGCGCACAAAAGGAAATTCTTGTATAAACTTTGTTTTGTAACTGTGTAATGTTTTTCCTTTAAAATTTTACGGATTGGTGTAGACTTGGTTTGTTATTTTGCGCCTATTATTACTTGCTATTCATGCTAACTAGGTTTTTATGATTATTTACATTGTTCGGAGTGTTGTCCTCTTTATTGCCATATTCACGACGTTTCGGCTGGTGTACGCTGCGGGCTTCTTCGGGTGATTGAACTTTCGAACTGAACACTTTATTTCGTCTACTTGGGTAGATTGTTCAGGTTCCACGTGCCATGCCTCTTCCAGATGTCTCATTTACCTCCCTTTAACTCAACTCTCCAAGTTTTTGTTCACCGCTACAATAGCCAGATATTGAACTCACAACTCTTTGGGTCAAGTCACTGGATCCAACTGACGCTTTTATCCACTGGACCATGTGAATATGGCAATAAATATCAGGACAACAGTCGGAACAATGTAAATAATGTAAATAATTATAATATCTCATCTCGGAAATATAGACAGATTTTGAAATGAATATGGCAATAAAGATGAGGACCTAAAGACAATAATGGTTATATCTCCATTGACATAAATACAGTAGTAAATACAAAAATGTTGGTCTGTAGTTGGAGATTTGTTTCCAGCTGTGCTGGTCAAACTCTTTGCCTCCGGGTAGAGAGGATCCCCAGGCGAGTCTATGTCGAAGGGCAGAGTCTCGTCTCAGGAAACAGTTACCCAACCCCGTTTTATACGGTGTCTACGGGTAATTTTTGGCCGAGCATACGGGCTCGGATACCCAACATTAAATTCGGCCTTGTGCTGCATATGACCGCGTAGGGCGGTTACTAGATAACCTGCAGTTGGAGATTTGTCTCCAGCTGTGCTGGACAAACTCTCTGCCTCCGAGCTAAGAGCAGTCTCGTCTCGGGAAACAGCTACCAGACCCCGTTTCATACGGGGTCTACGGGTAATTTTTGGCCGAGCCTACGGGCTCCGTAACCCACTTTAAATTCGGCTTATGCTACATCTGACCACGTGGGGCGGTTGGTAGATATCATGCAGTTGAAGATTCATTGTGGAATTCACTTGACACACTTCTAGTAGTTGGGTACTTCTTCTACGCGCCGCTGATGAATTTTATATGTGTTGTTCTTGTGTTATCGTTCATTACCAACCTTCGTGTGATTATTCTATTCAGTAACCTTCCCTAGGTTACAAGACTTATCTTAGAAATATAAACAAATAGATTTTTGTTTTTGACACAAGAAGTTAGATTTGGTAAGAATAAAATTTTTATAATGAAGTCATTTCTTCTGCCCCCATCTATGGGTTAATTTGTAAGTCTTGTATCACTAAATCTTTATTATCTCCAAACATTTATGGCTTTAAATATCCTGTAAAAGTTTGATAAGTCTTTGAAAATTAATAAATCAACCATTTTTAACCATTTATCGTAATAATCTTTGAATTTCTTATAGGAAGCACTGAAAACATTAAATTTTTATTCGTTTTTCAGTTTTTTAACATAAAACTTAGTTGGTCTTAACAGTCGTAGAATTTAAAAAGATTCCAATAGAAATATGAAAGCAAAAACGAAAACCAATGTTTAAAACTAATGCATTTCGTTTTCTGATTTTACTTATTTAGTAGATGATGTCATTGAAAGATAAACGGTCAATTTTATTTAGGTGACACTCCCTCTACAGTCGGAACAGGCCTCGTATTGTTATAATATATTTCATTATCAGTAGTGAATGCGACTTGTTAATCATTATTCTACAAACGAGGTTATTGTTAGGAACAGAGAAACAAAGGAACAGAAGACTTTCGTAATATTAATATATGTGTATGTAGATTGCTATCATTATTTATATTACGTATTCCTGCCCTGAATATTATCAGGGCCGGATTATCTGTTAGGCTAGTATAGGCTGCAGTCTAGGGCTCCTCAACTTTTTATAAATCAATGATTTTAATTTTCTTGATGTTAGAACTTCTAAATAGTTTCATAAACTGAAATGATATCAATGACAAACTCAAATTTATTTTGATTGTTATATTTTTATAATACTGGTTATAAAAAAAACTCTTTTTTACTACGGTTGTCCTAATTTGGTTTTCAATAAATTTTAAAATAGTCATTAAAGAATATTTTTATTGACAAACAAGATAGATATCCTAATTTATTTAAAGAATTTGCAACAAGTTTATTTCAAGTTGTGTAAATGTTGCTAAAATATGAGTAAAAAAAAAGACGAGTGGAGGCGAGTTAGAGGGTGGGTCCGTTTGAGGGGGACCCCATATTTTCATTAGCTGCGTAGTCCTAAAAGCTCGTACTCTGACCCTGTATATTATAATGACTGAAAATGTTTTCATTGTTTGTCTTTATGTTCTGTATTATTGTTGTTGTTGTTGTTATTATTATTATTATTATTATTATTATTATTATTATTATTATTATTATTATTATTATTATTATTTCCTTTGATTTCTGATATATACTCATTTCTTTCCTGGTCCCAACCAGAAAACTAAGGTCAGAGATGGTATCATGACATTTTCCATTGAACATTTTTTGAGGAAAAAATCCTAAGATCACACATACTTTACATAGATAAAGCCCTGAATAAGGTATGAGCTGTACTTGTGAGTACAGTTTTTTGTATTTCTTTAAGGCATGGGCTACCAGGCATCCCTTCATTGAGTCTATCGGAACCTTTTCCAATCAATCCGAGGGCTCCAACTACAACTGGAATTGATAATGTCCTCATGTGCCACAATTTTTGAGATTTCCATTTCAAGATCTTTGTATTTTGATAGTTTTTGAAGATCTTCAAAATACATTACAATCTGCAGGGACTGCCATGTCAATAAGAAAGCCCATTCTGTTCTTGTAGTTTTTAATCACGATGTTTGGGTGATTAGTTTTCGTTGTTCTGTCTGTGTGTATTGTAAAGTCCCATAAAATTGTTACAGGTCTTATCTCTGTAACCGGGTGATTCTCCTGCCAATTTCTTGTTTCCTTTCCATAAAAGTTGCGTATTTTCAAATTCAGATAGTGACCCACTTTGTCGTGACATATTTTATATTCAGTGGGTGTCAATACCGAGCAACCTGATATAAAGTGGTCAATTGCTTTTGGATATTTATCACAGAATCTGCATTTTGGGCTGCCACAATTTTTCAGTAAGTGTGTTTGGTAATTTCTAGTTAGCAAGCATTGGTCGCGTGCTGCAAGAATAAAACCTTCGGTTTCAGCTTTTAACCCTGCTCTACGTATCCGGTCGTATCCGGTCCATTGCATTTGCTTTCTTTTTAAGGATTTTGCCGCTGCATTTCTTAAATGTTTTACTTGCATTTCTTCACCCACTTGAAATTCCAGTTTTGAACTTGTCGGCTTCTTTTATTACTGAATACAGTTTCTTACTTCTTTCATGTTCTTTGACAAAGTTTATTATTATTATTATTTTTATTTTCTTTGCTTTCTGGCGTTTACACATTTCTTTCCGGGTCCCACCCAGAGACCTAAGGTCAGAAATGGCATCATGACACTTTTCACTGACAAAAAAAAATTAAAAAAAAAATTACATAGATAAAGCCCTTCTTAAAGTGTGGGCTGTACTTGTCAGAACAATTTTTTGTATCTCCTTGAGGCATGGGCTTCCAGGAATCCCTGCAATTAGTCTACTGCAATCTTTTCCAACCAGTCCTAAGGCTCCAACTACAACAGGGATTGTTGATGTTCCCATATGCCACATTTTCGAGATTTCTATTTCAAGGTCCTTGTATTTTGACAGCTTTTTGAATATCTTCAAAGATACATTGCAGTCAGCAGGGACTGCCATATCAATAAGGAGGCACCGTTTTTGTTTGTGGTCTTTAATAACAATATCTGGGCGGTTGGCCTTGATTGTTCTGTCAGTGTGAATTGTGTAGTCCCATAGAATTGTAACAGGTCCTATCTCCGTAACCGGGTCTGGGTGGTGTTGGTACCAGTTTCTTTCAGTTTCCTTCCCGTAGAAGTCGCAGATTTTCCAGTGCAGGTATTGGCCCACTCTGTCATGTCGGGTTTTATATTCAGTGGGTGCCAACATCGTGCAACCTGATACAAGATGATCAATCGTTTCTGGATATTTATCACAGAATCTGCATTTTGGGCTGACACAATATTTTAGTATATGTGCTTGATAATTCCTAGTTAGCAAGCATTGGTCCTGCGCAGCAAGGATAAAACCTTCAGTTTCCGCTTTCAACCCTGCACTGCGTAGCCACTGATGGGTACGGGTTTTGTCTACATCAGCTTGTTTGATACGGGCAGAGTATTGGCCATGAAGCGGTTTATCTTGCCATGGCTTCTGTATCTGGTCAGTTGCATTCGTCTTTGCTGTCTTTTTCAAGTATTTTGCAGTTTCAGCCGGTGTATTGTGCTGTAGTTGCATCTCTACGCCCATTTGAAGCTCCATTTTGAATGTGTTGGCTTCTTTCATTACGGAGTAAAGACGCTTACTACTTTCATGTTCCTTGACGCATACCATCATCCAGTCTTCTGTAGTTTCCAAGTATCTTTGGAGGCCAATTGTTGTAGTTTTGTAGGACAGTTCTAGTTGAACTAATCCTCTGCCTCCTTCGGATCTGGGCACATACAGACGATCAACATCAGCTTTGGGATGATGCATGCGATAGCAAGTGAGAAGCTTTCTCGTTTTGGCGTCCATTCGCTTAATTTCAGCTATGGTCCAGTTAAGGACATTAAAGCTGTAATGCACCACTGGGACAGCCAATGTGTTTATAGCTGATATTCTATTTTTTGAGTTTAGTTCAGTGTTTAGTATCAGACGTACACGCCTGTAGTACTCTTTTCTTATTTTTTCTTTCATTTGGATGTGTTGTATGCCATCTCCTTCGCTAATTCCTAGGTACTTATAAGCTTCTTCATGCTCCAATTTCCTAATCTTTGTGACAAAATCTAAATCTATTAAGGGTGTTTCTGTAATTCTACCTTTCTTGAATGTTACTTTTGCACATTTATCTAATCCGAAGTCCATACCTATGTCGTCACTTATTGTTGCTATTATTATTATTATTATTATTATTATTATTATTATTATTATTATTATTATTATTATTATTATCTTCTTTTGCACGGTTTCGTTTTCGAACAGAAATCTTGTATCATGAGTATTCTCCATCAATTTGTACGAACTCAGATAGAGAGCACCTTTTGCAGAATATTTGCTGTGCGAAGCAACGAAGACTTCTGAAGTGATGGGATACTAAGTTTTATTCTGATTTTCTCCATGTTCAACTTTAAGTTCGGTAGTATAGACCCTCAACGCCTTAATAATAACTAGGACAACTAGTGGCCTGGTAACTTTAATCCAGAGGTCAGTGTATTTCATAAATTTGTCAGTTTTCTTTGACCTTTGATTTCACAAAATTATGGTCACCAGTAACAGCCAAGTCCAGGATCGAAGCCTTTTCTTGCTTTTTTATTTATTTTTGTCAACGACTATGATATATACCAATTTCTTCTTGCCTCTCAACCAGAGACTTAAGGACAGAATTAGTATCATGACACCCCCCTCCCTTAGATTTGCGTAAAAAAGAAGAAATTTACAAATTATTTACTGTTATGTATTTAGAGATTCATGATAAAGTCTTTTGAGGAGTAAATATGACATCCCCCCCCCACCCAGTAAAACAACTGAACGAGGCAAGACGCCTTAAATAAAGAACTCAAAGTGAATCAAGTGAAGTCCGTTGGAGTTAGTCGAGGAGAATTATTTAATGACGTTACGGCGAGTAGCTTAAGCGAAACATAATATAACCCCTAGGAGCGTATTATATCAGTGGTGACGAGGATAAGTAGAGAAAAGTATTTTTGCTTCCGTACAAGATAACGGTGGCGACGAGGATGAGATTAAAGATGATCTTTCTTCAAACAGTTTTCTTAAGCCTCTGTTAGTACTTTGGTGTACTTGATTGAACCACATGTACTGCCGCAGCAGAACTGGTGTTCCTTGGGCAAGATAGCCTGACGGATCCTAATCAACTCCAGGCCGGTTTTTGAATTCAGAGTTAACCTCTCCTAGATAGGTTGCCACCCAAGGCTATAGAACCCACACTATTTAGCTGGTGGGGAGAAGAAGAGGATTCATACTTTTCCTAAGGTACAGTGAATGTAATGGAAATTCGAACTCGGTTCTCTGATTTCTTAATCGAATCGCTACCCATTACTCCACCGTGCCTCCATAGTGAACTTGAATAACACACCAAATATTTTCCTTTATATTCAGCAAGTAGGAAGTCAAATTTTCATTAGTAGCCAATTAACTTTTTGAATACAATTGTCATGTAGCTAGCAGGACATTCTGGTCAAAGAAAGACTACAATCAGATTGAAAAAGAGGCGTCAGTAATGATATTTGCAGTGAGAAATTTCACAAAATTATGCACGGCAAGAGTTATAAGAAAATCAGAAGAATATTTCTCTGGGTGTTTTCTATCAATATTTTCATAGTGATTGTACTGATAATCTTTCCTTTTTGATACCTCGACTTTACGATTTTAAGGGCAGTACTAGATTGGCGTTGTGGCATAATAGATATCGGGTTCGTCACATTCACTTAAATACCCTTGGGAAAGTTATGAATCCATCTCTTCTCCCCCAGATATGGGTTAAATATCAGAACAAACTGCGTCCTGTCACCTTGGTTGACAACAAGTCTACCGTAGAAAGAAATAGCAACCTATTGCGGAGAAAATCTTCTGCTTTGTTAGTCATAAGTCGAAGATCGCCCAAGCGTGTATCACCTACGGCTGACTAGATTGGCAGCCAAAACCCCTGAAGAGTCAAGGCATTACTACAATACGCTCACGAAACTTCGAAGTCGGCATGACTGAAATAACACCACTCACTTAAGAGATAAGTTTCTTCGCATTAATTCTATTAACGCTCTATCCTTACGTTTTGATATCGAACACTTTATGACAAAAGTCTGCCTGTCTAAAATGCCTTTCCACTAGTAAACTATGGAAAAAGAACCAGTAATCTAACAGATCTACATCGGTCCTTCTGACTAACATTCTATCCAGGTAGCTAGATACCTGGGTAGACGGTCAACTACGCGGCAAACATCCACACCTTAACCACGCCCTGCCGGGTAATCGACCCGACCTCCCGCTAGCTCCCCAACCCCTGTCTAACTTGGGGTCCAGGATAGATTCCCAGTAGGACTAGCCGCGGCGAATAGAAAAGTCCCTATTCACATACTGGACGGAAATCTGTGGGAGTGAGAACTCCGACGGATTGTCCCAGGCTTCCTGTACCCATCTCCGACCTCATCCGTCCATCTAGGACAATGCCACATATACGTTAATTTAGAGAGGGACGGTGCATTACCAGGACCCTTCTTAATTTGTGGGATCTCACCTCGGCCACGTGGATCTCTGGGAAGGCATTCTTCCCCTCGATCAGGTGGTATCACACTTTCAGATAACTTCCCGTATATCTTACACAAGTTATCACACCTGGGTCTTTGAAGAAATTGCGAGGATCCTTTGCTAACATTCCGTCGACAGAGGCGATCTTAAATAGGGGACTCAAGAAGGCCTTCTTTTGAGTGGAGAGTTTTTTCTTTAAATCCCGTCTGTCCACCTTGCAGATTTCTTCTACTCCGGGGAAATGTTTCTTTTCCTTCTTTTTCTCCCTAGACGGGTGGAGCGGAGTAGCAGTGGACGTGCGTTGAGGTGAAGAAGATGATTGTCTTGTAATGAAAAAAAAAAAAAAAAAAAAACAACAAAAAAACCCCAAAACAAAACAAAAAAACAGCTGTACGCTCGAAACGAATGAAACGCCGCCAGTGTGAAGGCATGCAACTGAAACGTGCTCAATATGGTGGTGGCCTTGTTCATCTTGGAATTTTCCGTTACTTGATTAGTTACTAAGAGGAATCAATCAAACAGCTTAGTATAAATTTTATGGAACTCTCCTGTCATTCTGTTCATTCCCAGGGCCGGAAAGTTAGAAATTTGCATATGTCGCTAACCTCACGCATTTTAAGTGTAAATTCTGAATATTTTTTTCTGAATGTGCACCTTAAGATGTCTGTCGAAATTACAGTCGTTCGTAACAAAATGTTCTTCAAGTTCCGTTGATATCACATTGTTGTGTCTGACATCATACTGGTGCCTATTGAATCTTTTATTTGATTTTTCCGTTGCGCAATCCACATAAATTGAGTCATGTTTGGTGCATTGGGTGGGGCGTATATTAAATAAGAATCAGTATATTTGCCACCCTCTGTAGAATCGTAATGTTTCTTTTTGAATTTGTAGTAACAGAATTATTATTATTAGTAGTAATACAAATTGATTCTTCTTATTATTATCAGTAGTAATAGTCCTGATTATTATTATTATTATTAGCAGTAATAAAATTGATTATTATTATTATTTGTAGTATTATTAGTAATCGAATTGTTATTAGTAATAGCTGTAACAGAATTTATTATTATTATTATTATTATTATTATTATTATTATTATTATCAGTAGTAATAGAAATTATTATTAGGAATAGTATAGAATTTCTTTTTGTTATTATTAATAGCAATAATAATTGAACTGATTTTTTTTTAATTATGACCTGTAATTTTTTTTCATCTTAATTTTCAGCTGGTAAACAAGTATAATAATGCTGTCCACTGTTTTGATGTTTGAGAACCGACAACGAGATCGTTATTTTAAAGTGTGATGTATGATTATGTTATATTAAATCCCATCCTTTTGGATTTTGATTGTAGTTGTCATCAACATTTAAAAATTATTTATTAACAGGATATTAAGCCAAGTGATGAGATAGGAAATGTCCAGATATTTCTGTATTATGACTGAATTTTTCAGATCAGGCTTTGTCATTATTTATATTTTTTTACAGTGATGTTCGCCCAAGAGCCACTCGAGGCAAAGGGTTACAGAGTAAGAAGCTCAGTTTATGGGGATATATGGGAAAATAACGGTTGATCCTAGACTTTTAATGATCGGGGAATCATCTTGATTGCAGAATCATCTTCTTAAGAAGAAACCACTCGAGTGGCATTTCCATCTCACCAATGTAATACGAAAGGAATTACGGTGGTTCGCTACAATGTTCATGGTATGGTGAATCTTAGTCATAGTATTAGGTTGGTGCAAAAATAATGTCGTTTTCTCACATATGTTACTATGTGAGAAAACGTCATTATTTTTGCACCAACCTGATAGGAAGAACTGGTGGAAGTAAGGAATATAGTTCTTCTGAACACTTTCCATGGAAATAGCTATAGAGCAGCGAGAGGCTTGCAACGTCTCGTATGTGAGAATGGGGTTGTAGGATGGAAAATAATTCATCACCCACAAAGATGCGAAGACTCTTTTGGATTCTATAGAGACTAGAAAAAAATGAAGACTGGGCAGCTCCTGTCCATATATAGTAGTATAGCACTCTATTTTCGGCCTGATTTGGCTCTTGTAAAGGTAGGGGATAACAAGACGAGTCAGGTACTTACTGGAGTGGTACAGGGAACCCAACATTTTTCCAGCATCTTTAGCGATGGATCGAGTTCTACTTGAGATCTGGGTGGAGCTTAAGTCCCAAGAGGCGCTCAAGGTAAGGGGTCTCCCTGAAAGAAAACCCATTCACAGAGATAGGTGAAAACTCAGGGTCCGCTCTTCGATGATGGAACGTCACTAGTTTGGTTTTCGAGGTATTGAATGTATCAAGCCAGTGTTTTTCTTTCTGAGTTGTTAAAGCTAAGTCAGAGGAGAGATAAGCTTTTTGAGAGTTCTGGAAGTACACCCATATACCGACATATCATCAACATAGATATTCACAAATGATTCGAGTATATTCAGATCATTTATTTAAAGTAGAAAGATAGTTGGACCCATTAATCGCTTGGGCCTTGAAGGACTGGCTGTTATCAACTACCTTCAGGGAATTACTCGTTAGGAAGGACTCTTTCAGTGATTCCATAGCAAGAGATCTTGTGCAGTAGCCAGGTGCAGGACGAATCATCACCGCCGACTCAACACCGCCAACTCAACACCGCCAACTCAACACCGCCGACTCAAAACCAACTCATCTCTGTGACAACTCAACTACAGAACAACTAACCACCATTGCCTACTCAGCGTGAGGACAACTCAACGACATGCAAACTATAAAATTTTTGTCGACTTTTTAAAAACAAACAAATGTAGTTTATTAAGGATCATTTTAAAAACATAACTTTTTAAAAGTGAATAAAGTAACGTATTAAGCATTATTTTTAAAAATGAATAAAAGTAATTTATTAAGGATCATTTTTAAAACAACTTTTTAAAACCGAATAAAAGTAATTTATTATTAACACCGGCCTGAAGCTATGAATTGCTATCGTTGAGTTGTCCTCATGTGAATTTAAAGCAAGCGTCTTCGAGCTGAGTGGACTGGTGGTGAGTTTTCACGGAGATGAGTTGGCCGGTGCTGAGTCGGCGGCGATGAAATGTCCCCCCCCCCCGCAATAACCCTCTATGCTACACCCGGTCAAAGGCCTTTGAAATATTGCTATATATATATATATATATATATATATATATATATATATATGTTTAGAAAATTTGACACTCACAGGCAAGAGAAAAGTGGTATAAAATTCTCTTTGAGCACAAAGTGTGTTTGTAATTTCGTCTGTGTATTCAGGTGTCATTATATCATGGTTATAATAATGCCCATAATAGGGGAAATATAAACTAGGAAATGATCATTTCTTTAGCTCAATCATTATCTGGGTGCCACGACGTTATACCCTTATTTAATGTTCTTTTTTTTAAGCATTTCACCCCATTCAAGGCGGGAGTGTCACACTAGTAGCACTTCCGGGGGTTACAGAGAGTGAAAGTGAGAGAAAAAATCTTGGTTTAGGAGGGATTGAGGAGAGGATAAAAGATGAATGGGGTTCAAGAAAACAGAAGCTGGCGATTGACGTTGCATTCAAATTTTTGAAGATTGTAGTTATCAGGGAAGCAAGTAAGAGAAAGGGAGTTCCACTGTCGAGAAGTGCGAGAAAAGAAGCTTTTTGGGTAGAAGTGGCGGTTACATTTATCTCAACAGTAAAAGGGTGGGACTTAGATGCCTAGAAGCACGCTTAAATCCATGTAGACGGGGCACCAGGGGAAAAAAGCTTGTCAGAGGAGTTGCCATGAAAATATTTATAGAAAAGACAGAAGGAAGTCACGTCATGTCTGTGAGAAAGTGACTGAAGTCGAGATGCCAAGTCAGGTTGTATTTTTTTGTTTCGCTTTCTAGGTGAAGGGATATCTCATCTTGCCCGAGATACGATACGAGAAAGTGGAGCACCAAATTCTATTAGGTTGGTGCAAAAATAATGTCGTTTTCTCACATATGTTACTATGTGAGAAAACGACATTATTTTTGCACCAACCCAATAACTTCAGGATTGTTTCACGAAACAATAGCTTACGGAATGAGATCATTTCAAACCTGTGGAGAGCTGATTGGACATTTCGTGACACACAGTGCCCTTTTTCTCTTCATATCAAACTTCCAAAACAAATCCTACCTCAACTGCGTGAGTAGTGTTCATACATCGAGGTCGAGCCATTACACACACACACACACACACACACACACACATATATATATATATATATATATATATATATATATATATATATATATATATATATATATATATATATGTGTATATTTGGTCAGCAACCTTTCTTTGAAGCCTATTTCAGTGAAAACGACCGACAAGGAAGATATAATTAATCTTTTATTGATTTTTTTCCCAGCAATCTAACATTTTCCCGGGGTTATCCAGGAATATAGAAATTGTTCATAATTATAATTGTTCCGAGCACTTTTGATTTGTTCGATAGCCATTGTCAAGGATTTTGTTTTTGGAAGGTAAATTTCTGTGTGTTGTCTTCTACATAGTAGTTTAGCTGTGTGTATTACGTGGTGGGCTGGGTATGCTTTTTAGGCAGTCACGTACTCTATTTTTAGAAAACCTTTAACACGCTTTCTTCACTGCTAAAGATTGATAGCGGGAAAATGGTATTGAATCAGCAATGATGAGTTGTGTACGACTGCGTGATTTGAAAATAATATTTGTGTTATTGACTAGAATTTTCTTTAAAGGGTCTTGCAAATTATGAATTAATAAATACTTACTAATCGCACTCTGCTTCGAAGGTGGCATGTAAGACGTCTACTTAAGGTGGTAGTGATGTGTCCGATGTATATATATATATATATATATATATATATATATATATATATACATGTGTATATATTAGGTTGGTGCAAAAATAATATCGTTTTTTGACGTATTTTTAACGTCAAAAAACGATATTATTTTTGCACCAACCTAATATATATATATATATATATATATATATAAACATGCTTAATGTAAAAATAGAGAAATAAAATATGAAGCTTTTGATAAAATAATCTGTACTTTTTGTTTAAAAAAGGAAATAGAACCTTGCTTGCTGCGAGGTTCTTCGTGGTAGAGCAGGGAAGCACACCGGATCAAACGGTCGTTTCTCCTACAAAGGGTGATACATATATATATATATATATATATATATATATATATATATATATATATATATATATATATAACTAGCAGGCTTCGCCCGCTCGTTATCGCTTCGCAAAGTAAGATATATTCATTACAAAAATTTTAAATGAATATTTCATTCATTAACTGGCTTGTTATAGCTAAGGGAAATTTTACAAATAGATGCCAACTTTTTTAAGGACAAGTAGAATGCAAATTTCAAACACTTTTCTGCACTATGTAAGTCGATATTCTGAAATAGAACTATTTTTGATATGAAAATCAAAAAAATCCCCAAATAAAAGAACAGTAATGAAGGACAGTTAATTAGTGAAATCACTATGCAAATTACTTAAATCTGAAGGATGTTATTGACTAGAAATATATACAGATATATATAATACAGATATTGAGCTTTTAGTGTGTAAAACCCCACCCCTCTTGAAGGGTATACACATTGGGATACTTCCCTGCCCCAGGGCTCCGTCCCTGTGCTGGTGGTATCACGGCTATGACTAGATTGGACCAGCTAAAACTAGCTTAGACCAGCTCTGACCAGCTTGGACAAGCTAAGACCAGCTTAGACCAGCGGCCCGAGTGAAAACACTCGGGTCCCCACGTTAAAAACTGACCTTGTGTCACAAATGACTCAGTGGGGGTTCAAGTAAATACCGTGTAAATCCCACCCTCGAAGGGTATACACATTCGAATACTTACCAGTTACAGGGCTCCGTCCCTGCACTGGTAGTATCACAACTATGACTAGCTTGGACCGGCTCTGACCAGCTTGGACAAGCTGTAACCAGCTAAGATCAACGGTCGGAGTGAAGACAGTCGGGTCCCCACGTTACAACCCGTCTTTGTGTCACAACCTGACTCAGTTGGGGTTGGTCAAGTAAATACCGTGTGTACATTCCTCTTTGGGGGAGTTTCTAACACGTTTCTTTATCATATCTCAGTTGCGTCTTTGGGTAGAGTGCACTCAGGCGCTACTCTGTCTAAGGACAGAGGGGCAACTGAGGAAAATTATACTGAGAGGTGCCCAGCCCTAGGGAAACAGCTGCCCGATGCCGCGCCCTCTCATTGCACCAGAGAGAGAAGAGTGAATGTGCTCGCATCGAGGCCAGCGCAACTGACGGTTGCGGGGGCTGTGGGCTATTTTTTTTTCCTTACCCGCGCAAATAACATTGGGAAATGTATGAATCCACCTCTTCCCTCTTCCAGCTATGGTAGAAGATGTATAAACATATCATTATTATCTCCAAAAAGATTCTTACAATTTAAAAATATTTCCTGGCTGAAAAATGGCGATAAACTGTAGGAAAAGGGTGTGACGTCGTCCCCTTGTCGCAGCGCCAACCGTGTCGTTTTATCCCAGTCTACCACGGCACCAACTGCGACGTCCTACTTTGATTCCCAGTCTGCCTACCCACGTTGTGAATTGATCTAGGCAGAGGAAATCAATCAGTCATCGGGGCCGTACTGCAAACCGAGTCCAACGTGGGTGATACCACAAAAATACGCATAAAAGGCAATAAAATGAAAACTCAAAAGTTCAAAGTATCAAAGAAAAAGGTAACAAACTTTATGTCTAGTTGTTCGTTACATAGGACTGCATCTATCTCCCGACCCTTTCTATGGATTGTGACACGTCGTTTTCCGCTAGGCAAGTTTTAACACTTCAAGTCGTCTGCTCTCTAAGAAATTGGTGTTTCGGTGGGTCTTTGGACGAAAGTCAAAAGAAAAACTTATTTCGGTGATCTGGATCGAAGTCGCTCTTCAAAATAATTGTTCTTGGTTTGAAGAGATGGGTCCGGAAAATGTGCGTGAATCCTGGTCAGCTATCTGCGAGGCTTGCCTCAACCGGCGACTGACTCTGGGAACTGCTGGGTCTCGACTCATTTCTGCTCGTTGTGGCTTCGTTTATATGGGCGCCGACCAAAACCGGGGTGAGTTTGTCGGCGTCGGGGGGTTCCTCGATAATTCTAAATACATATCCACCTCTCTGGTTAGGAATTTCCACCTTTTTCCATTTTTGGGAACCTTTCCTCACTCCCACCTTCTCATCATACTTCAGAGGGGCGTAAACTGCCCTCCCCACATCTTCGTGGCAACCTCTCTTACTCATCCTCCAGATGGGCGGCAACAGCCTCCCTCGTGCATCATGTGATCACCACTCGACCAATGATGTCTTAGTCGGGCGTGGACGAATCTGCGGCTTTGTTTCAGGAAGAGAAAAAAATATCTTGCTTAAAAAAAAAAAAAATTATCTCTTCCCTTTTCTTCCCCTTAATGGTTTATCATATCTCCAGCCGCGAACGGGACAATATGACAATGGCGGTCATAACTCTTGTTCTACACGTGGTTTACGTCAGGTATTTTATCGCTAATTATCAGAATGTGTGGTCTTTTCGACACGGTCTCAAAAAAAAACATCTCCAAAGTTCCAGTCGGTCTGTCGCCTCGAAGAAAGAAAAAAAAAACACATTCATTTTCTTTCGGCACAATTCCTGATAACAAAATTTTATTATCGCAGGCCAAGGATGCTTGTGGGTGTTTCTTTTTTTAATTTTTCATATCTGTCCAAGTCTTTTTAGTTGTCTGTTTTTCGTCACTTAACGAAATAACATTTTCATTTGAATTTTTCTTTCTCTTTCTCTGACCAGTCGGTCTGTAGTTGATAATAAAATGTCTTCCCGTACCAATAGTTTGTTTTCATATCCTTAGATAACACAGCCGATGCCAAAACATATCTCATTCTTTCCTTCTTTCCCTTTCTTTTTACTCAGAATTTCCCTGTCATTGTAATGACGCTCTTTCGCCATTTGTTACTTATCAAAATATCCTTTTATCCATTGTCTCTTAGCTGTGTGTGTGTTCTTGCTTATCACTCACGATTCGGTTCTTATCCTCTCCTTTCCTTCTTTCCTTTCTTTTCCCTTTCTGCCTCGTTAAATGGTTCCACAGGGCGATAAACTGTAGAAAACAAATCAATAAAAAATCAATAAAAACAAAAACAAATCAATTGGTTAATACTAATTTTATTTTGAAAACATTGACTAGCATAATAAAATCTGACGAAGTGTGATAATTCTAAGGGGGACCTATTTATTACTTAATAACAATAGAAAACCGATCCCTACTTTATGTCCAGTATAAACATTAATATTTAACATAAATATAAGTTGGAAATTTTCCCAAATTGAGTTGGTTAAAATGAATTTTTGGTGAAAATATTGTTTTGCATAATGAAATCTAAGATGTGGGTGTACACATTCGATTTACAGTTCATTGGAGGAATGATTATGTTAGCGAACGTGCTGCTCCAGTTCAAACGTCTGTGTTTGCG
Organism: Acanthosepion lycidas; assembly: GCA_963932145.1. Taxonomy (NCBI): domain Eukaryota; kingdom Metazoa; phylum Mollusca; class Cephalopoda; order Sepiida; family Sepiidae; genus Acanthosepion; species Acanthosepion lycidas. The sequence continues at coordinate 70,441,703 of OZ010582.1, read as the reverse complement.
GCGTCAGCAAAACAAGTGAATGAGTGATTCGTTTTCTACGTCGTATCAACTTTTTGCAGGTTATTTAAAGCCAGAAAATATTTTTTGGATTGTAAGAATTTTTTTTTTTTTAGATAATAATAGTTTAGTTATACAAGTCTTACTAATTAACCCAAGGAATATAACAAAGCCAACATGAATTGGAACTCGGCTCTCGGATTAAAAATTCCGAGCCATTATCCATTACACCACCCGCACATCCAAGCTTACAGTACTTAGTATTTCGAAACGTTGGTTATCGTACAGGAACCGTTGCTTCAACATAATGTGGCCGTAAACCTAGGAGATATATAAAAAAATATGCAAACTTTACTAAAGGCTACAGAAGACAGGAAATTGTGGAGAGCCATGATTACCCAAGTCCTGAATGGAAACGGTATATAGAAGGAGTTATTTTTTGTATAAGAATAACTTCAAGCATTTTAAGCCTTTCCTGGGAAGTTTTTATACGGTAAGATCACACTGAAAATAACGGTTTCCGTTCGATCATCAAATTTAAGCAACGTTGAGCACGGTCAGTATTTAGATAGGGCCCTATTGAAAACACCGGGCACTGTAAGCAATTTCCTACAGTCTGAAATATGTTTCCGCTTGAAATAACCCAGAAAGGGTTGATAAGCCGTAAAAAATTAACAAATAAATGAAGTATAATGATCAACATCGAATATCATAATTAAGTTATTAATTAGGTAGGCATGCATTTATCACACGAGATCAAAGCAGCGCCCTGTTTGGTCAAAATTCCGTCTTTTGGTGATGAAACTGGAGTGATCTCTCTAGGGCACAGGCCTGGGCAATGGTATATGGAGACCGTGCGCTGCCCAGACTACGGCGGTACCGACAAGATCCAGGGGAATACAAGGCATTACATTTGGGGGCGGCTTGGCTGCAGGATAATATTTTTCTATATTCTGACTATTGTCCTCATCTTTGTTGCCATATTTATCACAACGTTTCGGCCGTTGTACGCTTCGGTCTTCTTCAGGTGATTCGAATGTCGAACTGAACCTTTATTTCACTCGCTGGGGTAGACTGTTCTAGTTCTACGTGCAATGTCTAATGGATGTCAGTTAATTCACCTCTCCAAATTTTCCACTGCCTTAACCAGGTATTGAACTCACAACTCCTTGGATCCTGTCACTGGATCTAACCAACGACTTTATCCACTGTGCCGTGTGTCCTTATTCCTTATAGAGACAGATATTGGCTGCAGGAGTAACCGAAAAGTGTTGATAACCATCTGCCTTCAGGAATCCACTCCGGTTTTTCAGTCTGGATTTACTTTCATAGCCTTTTCTGTGTTTCGGATACCCAAGCAAGCGGAGGTTTAAAATCTGCGTTTTCCTTCCCCTTGATGCACTGCATTCAGTGACGTGCAGGGGTTTGGTGATGTTTTTGGGGATGCCCGTGACCAACTCCTTGATTCTATGCCCCTAAGATAAGATTTCTCGAATATTCAGGCCGGTAGATTTAGTTGGATAAGAAAAATACTGTTTAATTAAAAGGCAGAGCTTCTACTCGAATATGAGTATCCATCAAAAAGATCATTTAAACAAAATAAATTAAAAATATGTATCTATGAGCACACGTGTGTGCGCTAGCAAAGTGTTTTGAATGCTGATTTATATTGCTTTGATTTCAAAGCCACTCCTGCAGTTAAGTTTAAATTGCTGAGAGTGGTCTGACATTGGCGCGTCCCCAGAACAAGTACAATAACATGGCAACGTTATCTGCAGAGAAAAAAAAAAACGTCTGGTCGTTAACTTTGTAACTAAGACGTAATCTTTACTTTTCACTTTACCGGCGAAACATAAAACACCTAAGAAAACAAGTGTCGAAACTTACCTCGATCGAATCCCTTAGTAATTTTCTTTCCTTCCCCCCATACATATATATGTTTGGGTGTGTGAGCGTGTGTATGGGTGTATACAGGGTGATTGAAAAGTAACTCCCTATTTTAAGGTACTTACAATTTATTTAATAACTACAATTTTTACAAGAAGAAAGATATGAGAGGGAAACCTTCAGCATGAGATTTTATGTAAAATTCGATATGGGCACCAGCTTAGTGATTTCACATCAACTGATTTCACCAGGAACTCTTGTGGCATGGAAGACATAACTTCTTGTATTCGTCCTTCAAGTTCTTCCAAAATCTTGGTTTGGTAGAGTAGACTTGCTCCTTTAACCAACCCCAATGAAAAATGTCATAGGTTGTTAATTCAGGACTCTTGGCTGAGAGTTACTTTTCAACTACCCTGTATATATATATATATATATATATATATATATATATATATATATATATATACGAGATTGAGCCAATTCTCAATTTCCCAAATCTGACAACGACCAAACATCATCATTTTGGGATGAGAAGCTTTCTTCGTCAGAATGAGTATTTTTTAATCCTTTATATATATATATATATATATATATATATATATATATATATATATATATATATATATATATATATATATCCAATGCAATAGAAACCAGTCTGTCCTGTTTTTTACCCATAGATGGAGGGAGGCTCGGATTGAAGAATCGGAGAGCCGAGTTCGAATTCCAGTCGATTACCTATTACCTAATATGCTAATAAGGTATTAAGAGGATTAATACCTTATTATTAGCATACTGGAATTCAAGCTCGGCTCTCCGATCTCTCAACCCGAGCCGCTATCCACTATCCACTACTCCACCGTGCCGCCTTGGATGACGAGTGGTCTAGGAGTCTACGGGTCGGGCAACTCTGAATTCAAAACCTGCAGAGGGTTCTTTGGGGACCTTGTAGCACGTAGTACACCAGGTCTCTGTATTCGATCCTTCAAAAAGTGTGGTCGGTTCTGCACAAAGCCTTCACTATAATCAAATCATATTTGCTGATGTCTGGGCTGTTGGTTCCTAGGAACTGATCTGCTTGACCCTCATAGGTCGACTATATATATATATATATATATATATATATATATATATATATATATATATATTAATTTGTTTTGCTTAAACGTTATTTTAGATGGATACTCAAACTTCGAGTAAATGCTCTGTTCATTTCCTTGAACAGTACTTATATTTAACTACATTTTCCTTTAAACAAAGTCCGAACGTCTGTGTAATCGACTATCTTACGTGGTAGAATCGATTAAACACATCAGATCTAATAATGGCTCCTCGTAAAGGATGCAGGTTCGAATCTTGTCGGAAGACGCACATTTTTGACAAGATATCTCGAATATTCAGGCCGGTAAATGTAATTAAATGAATATACTGTTTAATTAAATAATCAAAGCATTTACTCGAGTATGAGTAGCCATTTAAAATAACTTTTTAGCAAAACAAATTAAAAAAAAATATGCCGGATTTAATGCATTTCATAATATATATATATATATATATATATATATATATATATATATATAATTTCACCCCAAGCAAGACAATAAAGCCACTAAGACGCAAAAATATTATGCGAAAAATATTATTAAGAAGCGAGGACAATAAAAGGACAAGAATATAGCGCTTGACACTGCATTCAAATTTTGAAGATAAAAGTTGACAAGAAAACAAGAAACCGGAAGAAAGTTCCACAATCATTTAAACACACACACACACACACACACATATACATATATATATATATATATATATATATATATATATATATATATTTCTTAAACATTGTTTTAATGGATACTCGTATTTATTAAACAGTATTTATTTTCCTCTACCTGCTTGAATTTTCGAGAAATCTTATTAGAAAAATATGCGATCTCCAGCAGGATTCGACACCCTTAGAGAAGGCATGTCTTAAGTCAATTACGGCCCACGTTCAAATTTCATATAGCGCTCATCCTACGCCATACAATGTATCACTTACGGCCCACTAGTATTGTCAATCAGAGTATGTAAAGTACACACCTAAGAAATAGATTTTCATATTTTACTAAAAGATGGCTGTATGGCTGTCCTCTGGCGATGCGAACCTGACCATAGCCTTTTCCCTCCAATTTCTAAAATCACTGCCTTTGAACCAGATCTGCCATGAATACTGCAGTCCAGATCTCAGTATCATCCTGCACATTAATACAGGCAAGTTATTTGTTTTGGTTATCTATTATTAATAAATTCTAAAATCTTAGCGAATTAAATTTTTGTGTCGGCCAAAATCAGTTATAAATATATTTGGATACTTGAACTTAAGTCACTTTATGTTTTCTGCTTCTTAATAAACCTTATTGTTGGCCTTATGTTCCTATTCATATAAAAGTTAACATATGATATTAATTTCCAATAATAAGTAAGGTTTAAGATTAATCTGAGATATATTATAGCTTCCTAGTATTTCTTTTTTCTCAGACATATTTTATTTCATCTGGGCTTCAGACATGACAGGTTGAGTGATTTTGGTAAGACCTGTTTAAGTTTATTTGTTATTCACGTGAAGAAATGAAAATGTGCCATTTGCAATAAAATTGTCATGAGATAGTTCATTTGCATTTTATTTTAATGGTCCAAAGAATGCCAAATAGAATGGTTGGCCCTCTCGCATATTCACCTCATCAAATCTGACCCTCTTTGAAACAAGTTTGGACACCACTGTCCTAGAGGAAACCGTTATTACATCTGACGTACTTTGAACTCTCGGCTACAGAGCGCGTCGATAGCCAAGCAAAGTCTGAATAAAGAAAGGCATAAATATTTCATTTTTTCACTAAATGAACTGGGCGTCTACTTGAATATGTGTGTCCACTAAAAATAACGTTCATGTAATAAAAATCTGTCGGATTAATAAATAACAAATTCATTCCGTTTCGTCCCCTGAGGGACTTTATCACAGTAAATGTACTGGTTTTATTTTGCAATTTATATTTATAAACAGAAAACGAAACGCATTGTTAAAGAAATGTTTTCCTTTTGTCATTAGAGATATATTTTGTCTATATCTGATTTCTTACAAAGACATACAAATGTGTAATAAAACACAACAGAAAGGGCGAGATAAGGCAAGTGCATAAAGTTTCAAGAAAAGTAGTTATGCGAATTAAAACAGTGTTCAATATTCATTCAAATAATAGAAAATACATAGCAATTTTTTACTCCGATCACCGACGGTATAATTTTATTAAGGCAAATGGAGATAGATAGATAGATAGATATTTCTAAGAAATCAATATTAATTACTAATACTGTAAACGTTATTTTTCATACCTGTCTGAGCAGACGCCAGAGATCATATTTTCCTTATTAAGTCTCTCGAATTCAAAAACAGGTAGGCATAATTGACGGATCTAAAAAAAAACAAAAAAAAAACAGTGCATCTGCTCAAGCATAGTTATCCACAAGTAGTAGGAAGCACACGAATATATATATATATATATATATATATATATATATATATATATATATATATATATATATATATATATATATATATATATTGGGGCAGCAATCCCTATTTCATACAAGTTTCGTTAAAGACGACTGACAAGGTACTGCGATTAAGCTTTTATTTAATTTTTATTGTGTTCGTCCAAGTGTTTTCTTTTCTGGACATAAAGTGTGTAAAATCTGTCGAAAAGTTCTGCATATCCGAGCCCTTTTGGCTATTCTTTTAGCTATTATCAAGGAAGGCTATTATTTTAATTTTTTACTAAATATCCGGGATTTTTATGTATGTATCTGAAGTTACAGGTATATTTTATTTGACAAAAACGAGCAGGGCCTGCACCTCTCAGTATAATTTTCCTCAGTTGAGATTCTGTCCATTGACGGGGCCACCTCTGAGCGCACATTGCCCAAAGACAGAGATGCAACTGAGAGAGGATAAATAACTACTTGAGAGAGCAATTTGTATTTACTCAAAGCGCGAGGTCAGGTTGAGACATAAGGTCGGTTTTATGTGGGGAGCCCCAGCGCGTACACTCGGGTTAGGAGTAAAAATTGCCTGCAGCCTCCGCCACCGTCGGTTCCGCTGGCCTCGGTGCGTGCACCGATCACGTTCTCTGGTACAATTAGAGGGCGCGGCCTCGGGCAGCTATTCCCCAGGGCTCGGCACCTCTCAGTATAATTTTTCTGTTGCGACACTGTCCTTTGACTGAGTCGTCCCTGAGTGCACTCTGCCAGAAGACAGAGATAATAAATGTGTTACAAACCCCTCGAAGGATGGATTTGGATTTACTTGACTCCCCACTGAGTCAGGTTGAGACACAAGGTCGGTTTTTAACATGGGGATCCGTGTGTCTTCACTCGGGCCGCTAGTCTAAGCTGGTCATAGCTTGTCCAAGCTGGTCATAGCTGGTCTAAACTAGTCATAGCTGGTCTAAACTAGTCATAGCTGTGATACTACCAGCGCAGGTACGGATGCCTGTGACCGGCAAGTATCCGAATGTGTATACCCCTCCAAGGAGGGGTTTACTCATCGTATTTTATTAAGGCTATTTTTTATCCTCACAGTATTGTTAAAGTTATCACTAACATTTTTTGTTAAGATTTACAAAAATCTACGTTTCATTCAATTTCGCAAATCAATCGATAAAATTTGAATAATTTGATTTGTTTGTAAAAATACTCTGACAAAACCGTACTTCGCGGTTTAATGATTTTTTAAATTTAATTTTATAGGACTTCATGGTAAATAATATTTAAAAAAAATCTTTTTTTCCTTTTTAACATCGAAGAATAAATTCTTAGGATTTCTTACTCTTGAGCATGCAACAATGAACCCGACTGGAATTGGAACTCGGCTCTCCAATTTCTAATTTTGAGCCGTTATCCATTTCACTACACGCATATCCAAGATTACACTATCTGGTATTCTCAAGCGGTCATCCATCTAGGATCGACGTTGCTCAACTTTGGTGATTGTACGGGAACTGGTGTTTCAATGTTATTTGGGGAAAATTTTAGAGATATATTTACCTTAAATATTAAATTTCTAGTGTACAGGAACTGGGGGATCGGTTTTCTATTGTTATTAAGTAATAAATTACCCCGTCCCCCCACTTAGAATTACTACACTACGTCCGGTTTTATTATGCAGACATTGTTTTCACAATAAAACTATTTTTAAACAACCAATTTGGGGAGAACTATCAGGATATATTTAAGTAGTGCATGTTTCAGCTCGTAATCCCCATCTTTATTATTATGACTATTGATAATAACTCGTTGTGTAAGTGCCAGGTTATTTTAATTTTAGTTTGAATGTTTTTATTTTCGTTATTGGGTACATCCCCGCCCCAAGTCATTTCATAAGTTTATATATTTTTTTATCTATTTAACAAAAAAATCAAACAATTGTATATATTTTTATGCCATGTTTTTTTTTTAGTAGGAACCCTGGGATATGTGGTATTATGGGATGTGTTGGATTGAATGGCAGTGAATGAGTTCTTGTGATGTATGAGTAAATTGTAATGAAGGAATAAGTCATAAACCAGATTAATTAGGTGTAGGATAGTCAACGGCGAAATGCCCCCATTGGCCACATGAAATGTAATAATTCAAAATAAAAACATTATGGATTAAAAAATAATGAATTTTATATAGTGTTATTTCGAGACATAACATGAGCAAAACAAATTCAGGAATTTGGACTTAACAATTTTACAGATTTGAACAAAAAAGACCCCTAGTCAAAATCCGCAAAAGTATTACAGCCTTTAATAGTTGTGCTTAGTCTAATTTGTAATGTATGTAAATGCAGTTAGAAAAAAAAAAAAAAGGAAAATGTTGATAAGATAGCAAGGGTCGCGAAGCACTGCCCAGGGCTCCCAATCAGGTTTGTCGGTGGTAGTACGCACTGGCCCTGGTTAGAGGTATCAGATGGTTCCCACGAGTTCCTTAAAGACTGTAACTGTAAAAGAGGATTTCTAACAAGCTGGAAAGTAAGAAGAAGCCAGGCATTTATAATATTAACGTTGGAAAATGAACAAAATCATTAAATGGAAAACTAAAGGCGTCAAAATCCTAATGAGAGGATGTAATATACAAAAATGATAGAATTATAACTTATTCCGTTATATAGTAAATTATGTTAATCAAATATGTTTCTCTGGCCTAAATCCTTTTGGATTTACTTATAAAGGTATCTATATATAAAATTCTGTGACTTGTTCCTGTTAAATAGTCATATATTGATCGATAGAAACCAAATTTTGGAGAGAGTGCAAACAGGGAAGTGGATGCAGAGTACAATTAGTCTTACTAGCTCAGTGCAATAAATTTTCATTCCTTTTTTTTTTTAAATTAAAAGTTTTATTATTTAACATACAAAATACTCCCATCATTTTAAAACCAATTTAATGATTAAAATAATAAATACTTATTTAATATAAATGCAATATTGTTATATATTTACAGATTGTTAATGAAATCCTAAGGAGAAACTGCAGTGTTATTGGTATCTTGATTTAATGTAGCTTCCTGTGCCTTTTCTATAAGTACTTTAATGGTAATTTTCCTGAGGAACTCTACTCTGTGGTACCTAGATTTTATTAATTTCAGCGCAGTACTACATTAGTAGCAAGGTCTCATCATTTAACAGTTGAAATGGCGTGATATAACCGTAAGTTCTCTGCAAGCAGTTTATTCTATTGCTCTTCTCGCTTGTGGAACTCACTTTCGGCTTCATTGATCTTCAAAAATGTAATGTCAATCGTTATCTACTGTCTTCTTAGTTATTCTTACTATTCTCTCTCCTTGATAATATTTTTCTCATATTCTCTAACACACAGCAACCCCTTATGTCTTAGTGGCTTTATTGCCTTGGTTGGGGGTGATTTGATTATCCCCTACAAAAGACTATTAATTGCTTCCAAAAATCGTGTTTGAGTATTGTTTTCAATTTTCACACACACACATACACAGACACACACATATATATATATATATATATGTAATCCTGAAAAATTTATTTCGGTTGAGCTCTCTGGGGAGGAAGTGTGAGTTTATAAACAGTGACTATTACTGCTAATAATGCAAGACTCTTCGTTAAATCGAGTTCTCTCAGTCACTGCGTGTTTATCTAAAAATGAATACACTTAAATTCGCCTTCATCTCTGCCGTGCGCCAACGACTTAGGGGTAGAATATCCGACTGATTCCAATTCAGCCGATTTTCGATCTTAGCTAGAGGCAACCAGACGTCTATTCACACTGATAAGCTGAGATACTGTCTGTAGATGACTATATATATATATATATATATATATATATATATATATATATATATATATATGACGTTTCGTCATCCGACTTTATCAAGGCAAATGATAATAAACAAAAGCGAATTGTTGTATAACTGTATAGTTGCACGAAATTCAAAAACTTTAAAAAGTATTTCTATATAAAGTAATCTGTGAAGAAAATATATTATGTCCAGAAAATCATATGTTTATTCAAATTTTGTCATAAATTCATATAAAATTATGAAAAAAAGCAACCTTGTTTTCATTGTTATTTGTAAAATGGTAACTTATTACTTAATATCGTATAAATTTTTTATAAAATGGTAAATAATAAATATTGCATTGCAGCTCATTTACATATTTTGTTAATTTTGCAATTTTTTTAAAGCTTATTTTTCAATTTTCTCTTTCTCGAAGCATTAGGATTCCACATCCCATGAACATGTGAAAAAAATCTTTTAAATCCCTTAGATCGTCCGTCCTGATAATGACGATAAACTACATCCGGCAGCAAAGCCTCTGATCAGAAGATTTTGAGAAGCATGGAATCACCTCTTAATTACATTAAAAAAGATTATTAGCAATACATTTTTGAGCCCCGCCCCGCACGAAAATAAAATTTCGGCATTAAATGACCCATAAGGAGTTGATATGCCGCTAGCCACACAAACCACCGCCCTGTCGGCTGGGGATTTAGAATACGCTGACACTCCAGCCCCACTCAATGAGGCCACCTGTTTGCTGTGGGTGGCGATCCGTAGTGTCTTGAGAGGCGATCCTAGTGGTTGGAGGCTTCAGGAGTCAGGGTTAGTTACTTCCTATTCGCAACACACCATTTTGACCGTCACTTGGACTAGATCTGATCAGATTGGATCTGATCAGTCGGCTGGTCATGCTAAGCCATAGCGCCTATAACTATATCAGTTTATTGAGTTCTTTATAACTGAATACAATACCCCAAATATACACCGGAATAAAATAACATCTCTATCCGATTTATAGACATTAGAAAGCGATGGCTGAAGGTCAGTCGGTTCGAAGAGATCTAGAATTAGACATGGCTGTGAACATGCTAGTTTGTACACTTATTTGAGAAGTGCAACAAGTGGTTTAACGGGTGCTCAGAGTCTCTCTCTCTCTCAAATACGAATATACTGGTTTGTGTAGCCATTACCTGTTAAGGCGACTGAGTTTCCCCCCTTGACACGTCCGAATGTTTGAGTTCCGCGGTGGGTGGGGAGCAGAGGCAATGAATCTTAATACACAAAATTATGAATAATCAAAATAAAAAGACTCCGATTCTGAAAAAGAAATTAATATGGAATTTCGTGCCCACGTCTCTAGAAGAAACGCCGCTGGCAAATCTTTCTCCTTTATTGTTTGAAAAGGTACTATTCAGTAGCATTAATCATAAAACAGTAAGAAAGTTAAGAGATGGCAATTTTCTGGTTGAGATGGGACATAAGAAACACACAGAAAATATAATAAACATAAAGACCTTTCATAATATCAAAATTAAAAACGTATGCAAGACTGAATACTCCTAAGGGAGTCATTAGAAGTAAAGAATTATCTCTGGCCACACCTGAGTAAATTACTTCTACCTTAGGAAGCCAAGGTGTCAGCGATTATCATAGAATTTCAATTAAAAGAAAAGGGGAAGCAATTATAAGTGACACATATATCCTTACTTTCGTCACACCTGAAATCCCCCAAAATAAAAATAGAGTATAATATTGAATCAGTGGAATAATATATCCCTGTTTGACCAAGATGCTCTAGTTGCCAAAAATGTGGACATCATATGAATAGCTGTAGGAGTTGCCCAACATATGCAGAATGTGGCCAAAAGGATTCAGACCATTCTGAAGAAGGATGCCAAAATGAAATAATGTGTGCTAACTGCCAGGAAAACCATCCATCATACTCAAGAACATGCAATTTCTGGAAAAAGACAAGGGGAATTATCAAGGTAAAATATAAAAGAAACATTTCATTTTTAGAAGCAAGGCAAGTGGTAGAAGGTTACATGAAGGATCCTTCCTGTGCAAAAATAACAGAAGCCGATCAACCTGACAAATACAGAGCCCTCATTGAGGTAAACATCATACTAACGCCATAAAACATTTCTTGATAAATAACTATAAAATAATTAACGGAAACGATTTCGTTGATCAATTAGTCAAAACAATCCCCAAAAACTCATCTGCAAAGAATGGTAGCCAATAGTTTCTGAAGCTCAAAAAAAAGCGGGAAAACAAAAATTAAATTTTAAATCAAATAACTCTGAGAGCTATAACCCACCATTCACTATAGAGGAACAAAATGAATCTTTAAAGAAAGCACACAATATAGCTGCGGTACCAGATGATATCGACTAACAATTCATAAAACAGTTGCCCAAGTCATTACAACTGTTAGTAAATTTGTATGACAACATATGGAAAAGTGTCAACTTCCCAGATATGTGTAGGCAGTCATTCATCTTCTCTATTCTAAAAACCGGGAAAGGATGACACAAACCCTGAAAGTCGAGAGCACTAACGAGCTGCCTATGTAAAACTATGGAGAGAATGGGCTATATTAGGTTGACTTTGTGCTTGGAAACTAACTGACTACCAATGTACTTTTATGACAAAAAGACGTACCCTGGATCACTTAGTAAGTCTCGAAACCTTTGTAAGGGAAGCCTTCATTAAAAAAGAACATCTCACCACAGTATCTTTTGACTTAGAAAAGGTGTACGATACAAAATGGGAATTTGGTATCTTGAAAGATCTGCTTGAACTGGGCTGATTCAGTTCAATTCATAGGGAATTTCCAGAAAGTTCGGAGGTTTCAAGTCCGTATAGGAAGTACGTTATCGGAACTGCAAGATCAAGAAGAAGGGCTTCCACAAGGTAGCAAGATTTTCGGTGGCACTATTTTGCGTAAAATTAAGTTCATAGTTAGACCCTAAACCCAGAAGTAAGAAGCTCTATATGTCGAAGATTTTCTAATTATTTACAGGTCTCGATATATGAATACCATTGATAGACAACTTCAACAATGTCTTAATAAAATACACAAAATGGCCACTGAAAAGGGGTTTACGTTTTCCAAAATGAAAATCAAATGCTTACATTTCTGCAAATTAAGAAAATTGCACAATGATCTATGTTTAAAATTAGACGAAGCAGAAATCTCAGTAGTGAAACAGCACAAGTTCCTATGCATTACCTTTGATTAAAAAAATTACCTCCATTCCCCATCTGAATTATTTGAAAACGAAATGTAGCAAAGTCCTACAAGTTAAGCATGTAGTGACCCATACTGAATGGGGAGCAGATTGACTAACATTGGTCAAATTATACAGATCACTATTTCGCTCAAAACTGGATTACGGTAGTTTCATATACTGAGCGGCCAGAAAGTCGTATGTAAAATGTAATCTATCATCAAGGCCTCAGATTAGTATTGGGGGATTTTAGAACATCCCCAGTGGAGATCTTATACACAGAACCTAAAGAAACACCTCAACATTTACACTAAACTGGCGCTACAGTCCTATATAAAAATAAAACCATGCTCAAATAAACCAGATTACAGTAGGACCTTTGAACTGAATTATTTCGATCTGTTCCGACAAAAAGATAATATTATGTAACCGTATGGACTCAGGATGAAATCCATTACTGAAAAGCTAGGCACCACACTCTCAACTATACAAGAAACGACTGCAGCCAGTATTCCACCATAGACTATCATGCAACCCGAAATTTTGCTAGGATTACATAATATCCTCAAAAAAAAAAAAAAAAAAAAATAAATAAATAAAATAACATACTCACATTCCAGGATAAGTTTCAGGACATATTGGCAAGCTTCCCTAGCCATACACCCATCTATAGAGACAGGTCAAAATATGAGGACAAAATCGGATTTGTAGCCAAAATATTACAAAAAAAAAGGCGCCTCCCAAAGGGAAGCTCTATTTTCACTGCAGAGTTTTATGTAATTGAGCTAGGTCTCAACATTATCTCAGAGAGCAAACAAAAACTTCTAATCTTTTCGAACCCACTATTTGTCCTATTGGCTTTGAAGGAAAAAAATCCAACGACCCACTTATGAAAATATTATGCAAATTGAAAACCATTAACATGCATAATGACATCAAACTATACTGGATTCTTAGCTTCATCAAAGTTAAAGGTAATAATGAAGCGAATCTAGCAGTCAAGTCGGCTTTAGATGTGAATATGATACAAAGATCAAAATCCCATACACAGGAGGTTATTAATAAACACATTCAAAAGGAATGGCAAGGGTACTGGGACGATAAAGAACACAATAAAATCTTCGGAATCTAACCCAAACTAGGAAAATGGAAGATCCCAGAAAATCTTGTAAGGAAAAAATGGTACTGGCCCGTGTAAGCATTGATCATTCGAGAATAACCCACTCGTACTTGCTAAACAAAGATGACCAACCAGTATGCCAATCATATAAAACAACATCTACTATTAAACATATATTAACCGAATGCTTCGATCATGCTCTCTCAAGAATAAAAATATTTATAATATAAAGAATATATATATGAGTTGTTTGAGAAAGTAAAATGTGGATGATATCATTTCTCAAAACAGTCGGACTCTACCAAAAATTATAAACCAAATGAGAATATCAAAATTAATTTCTTTACAAACCGTGTATCTGAAAAGAATACATCAATGAAACCAGACTCTCCACAACAAAGCTCTTTACAAAAATATATCAATGAAATCGGATCTACCAACTGTTTCCTTACAAAGAATATATATTCTGTTCATGCAAATCTATTGTAAAAATCTTGTCGGCATTAAATAAACCATTGAGGTATGATATGGCGTAAAACAAAACAAAACAAAACAAAACAAAAACCTTGAACCGTAACCAGGCCTGTTACTAAGGTTTTAAGTGGTAGTGTGCTGGCATTTAAGTATTTGCACACAAAAATTAATTCACTTCATTTTCACAAATGAACCTCTAGTGAGGTTCATTTGACCACTCTCTGTGAAAATGACGGGGCTCATCCTAACATCGGCAGACTATACTCGAATTAACCTCGAATTAATGTAATTTTATATCCTTCTAACAATCCACTTTGAATGAGTGTCACATGCAATCCTATTCCTTCGATAGAGAAAATTGAGATATCAGTTTTATCTGATATCTATTATCGGATGCCAATACAATGGTTCTAACATATTCAGATGGCATCATCATGACCTCACCAAAAAACAAAGCAAAACAGAAACAAAAATGGTGTTTCAAATACACAGTTTTCTATTTTTTTATGTACACTATTTATTATTGTTTATCGGAATGGCTAACATTAATTCGAACTGTATAAAATCGTAAATAATAATTTCCATATAGTTGCTTTGCATATTCTAATAAATTAGTAAATACTTAAAAATAGTTATAAATGTTTATAAATTTATGAATAAAATATTTTCATATTTATATTTTTATAAATTGGTTAATGATAAATATTGCATTGCATTAGTTTTAATTGTATTAGGTTGTAGAATTTTGTAAATATACATTTATTCTTGTAAATAAACAATCTAATAAATAAAAAGAGTTTAATAGTTTTGTAAATTCTCAATAATAAGAACGTATAAATTCGCTTGCACGATATGTTTAGATTTTATGACAATTTTAATAATCGCTTTTTAAAACAATAAACATTAACTAATAGTGAAGGTAGTTAAAATAATAGCAGTGTCAAGGGAAAAACAGTCTTTTTGACAGTCGATTTTTTGCGGACATGGAGGTCCAAGATGGCCTATTTCTTGATAACAATCGATTTGATATTGCACTTCTTGCCCGCTTATTGGATGAGAGCTTGACACGTTTTTATCACTGACTCTTATACCGATTGTTAGTGTTGTGGATTCCGAGATGAAATCCAGTCTCAAATGAATGACAAACGGAGGAATGAAATATAGCAAATAAATGCATTGATGTAATAATACAATTGGTAGTACGCTTAGTAGATCCAGAAATGTGGTTAGTAGCAATAATAATATATATACAGTCTGGGAAATTCAGTATCGAAGTAGGACTTCCTTCTGAGTCTACGTGCTCGCAACTGTGACTCCTACAAAGCGGTTACCTCACACTCTTATTCTCTCACTGTTCACTGTATCACTCTATCAGTGTATCTCTGTTACTCCCGGTTATTCACCGGCAGCAGTACAAGTACACACTGGTCGAGTTCACTTGTATAAAAAAGGGGTGGCCCCCCTTAACGCGCCCCTCCTTAGATCCTTTCTGGGGGGAGTTAGTATTTTTTCTCTTATGGTTGATAATCAGAGGTTCAGTAAATTTTCTCTTCCTGTTTGACTTTCTCATTTCTGTGTCTTCCTGTGGTCTTTAGATCTCAAACACTTCGAAGATTGCATCCATAGAATTGTCGTTTTCTGCGGGTGACGAGCTTGGCTCCTGAATCCGTCTTTTTTGTAATTGGCCAATATGTCTTCTATCTGAAAACTTCTCGCCTTGTACTGTGTACATTAGATTTCCTAATCTGTTAATTACTGTGCCAGGCTCCCAGTAAGCCATATTGTTTCTAAACATCCTAAAATAAACCCGTTCTCCTGGTTTAAATGATCTCTTGGGTACAATAGGTGTATACTGGTTTTTGTTCTTGTTTGGCAATAATTTGTCAAACCCAGACCTTATTCTCCGAGCAAACATCAATTCCGCTGCTGAAAGACCCGATAGTGTGTTCACGTTAAGTGTTATTCTGTACACTTGCAGGAACTGTTGTACAGCTTTTATTGTCGGTACATCCTCGGCCTTTTTTAACGCTCTTTTTAATGTGTCAACGAATCTTTCAGCTTGTCCGTTCGACCTCGTGTGGTACGGAGCTATCTTGATATGCTTTACTTGATATGCCTCACAAAATTCTTTGAAGTCACTGGAGGTAAATTGTGTGCCCTTATCGCTTACCGAACAATCCGCGACGCCAAATCTCGCGAATGGTTCGTGTAAACAGTTCATGGTGTTTTCTGTCGTCGGGTGTTTAAATCTGGCAACCTCTGGCCATTTACTGAAATTATCTACTGTTATTAAATAGTAGTAACCCTCAATGGGCCCTGCGTAATCCACGTGGATTCTGGACCAAGGTCTGTCGACTTTAGGCCATGGCTTTTGTATAGAGGGTGGTGCCTTCGCCGCAGCAGCACAACCTTTGCAACTTTCCACCATTTGCGTAATATCATCGTCCATGTTCGGCCAGTAGACAAAACTTCTCATAAGTGATTTCATCCGGTTTTTTCCGGGATGTCCTAAGTGAAAATCTTTCAAGATCCGTCTTCGTAGCGACTTCGGTATTACTACTCTCTCGTTATACAATAATATGTTGTCACAGATAGAGAAACTCTCTGCTAAATTCCTCACCTTCTCTTCTATTTTTTTCTTGGTATTCTGAATAAAATCGTCTGTTTCTGCTTCTCGTCTTATCTCTAGCAGCGTTACAGGTTGTTCCTTTATTGTATCGCTTAGTACCTTACTGATTTCATCTTCAGCTTGTAATGCCGCAATTACCGAATCTTCTAACGGTTCGCCTTTCGCAGGTATTAACCGCGATAGTCCATCAGTGTGTCCTATTTTCTTTGATGGTAAGAACTCAAGTTTGAAATTGTATTTAGTAACACAGTTCCCCATTTTAAAAGTCTGTTCGCTGTATAGACTGGTAGACCTTTTTTTGAACCGAAAATCGTAAGAAGTGGTTTGTGGTCTGTTTGGAGCGTGAACTCTTTCCCATAAATATATCTGTGAAAACGAGTTACTGCAAAAATTATGCCCAATGCCTCCTTTTCGATCCGTGCATAGTTTCTCTCCGCCGGCAATAATGATCTAGATCCGTGTGCAACGGGTTTGTTTGTACCGTTCCGCATCTTGTGTAGAATACACGCACCTACCCTATGTGAGCTCGCGTCACTTGCAATAATGATTCCGAGTTCGGATCGAAATGTGTCAATGCTAACTCCGAATTTAATTTTTGTATTATTTCCTTAAATGCTTTTTTACAGTCCTCTGCCCAATTCCAATTATTCTCCTTTTTTAGTAACTCATTTAGTGGAGCTCTCAGTTTATGCATATTATCAATAAATTCGCCATAGTAGTTAGCTAGGCCCTGGAAACTTTGTAGTTCTGCAACATTTTTTGGTTCAGGCATATTTTTAATTGCCGATTCCCTCTCTGGGTCCGGTTTCCTGCCATTTTCATTTATTATCTGATTTAATTTAATTTAGGAAAAAATCACACTTTTCTCCTTTTACTTTGAACCCAAAGTCCTGAAGTCTTCTGAAAACTTCCTTTATGTGTGATGTGTGCTCTTCAACATTGTCGCTCTTAATTAGAATGTCATCCAGATAAGCGATCGCGAAATTCTGGCCCGTGAGCATTGTGTCCATCGTTTGCTGAAAAATTGATGGTGCAACTTTTACTCCGAATGGTAGTCTGTTGAATTTGTACAACCCTTTGTGCGTATTAATGCAAAGGACTTTCGTACTCTCTTCTTGTACTGGGATTTGTAGATAAGCCTCACTTAGATCTATTTTTGAAAATATCTTACCACCGTTGAGCTTTGTAAATATCTCCTCTGGGCTCGGTAGTGGATAATGATGGTCTTTTATAGCCTTGTTAAGCCCCGTCGAAAAATACGCGGATTTCTCCTGATTTCTTTTTGACATAAACTACCGGTGCTACCCATTCACAAAACTCTATTTTTGCAAGAATCCCAGTTTGTTCAAGTCTCTCCAATTCTTTGTCTGTTTTTTCTATAGTAGCGAACGGTACGTTTCGCTTCTTTTAAAAAACTGGTTGGACGTTTTCTTTTAATTCGATTCTGGCCTTAAATTTGTTGCATCGTCCCAACCCGCTCGAAAATACCTCAGGAAATTGGTTATATAATTCTTCCTTTAACTTTATAGCATCTGATGGTTCAACCTCTAACTTTTTGCAAAAAGAGCTGATAGGTAGATCCCAAACGTTGAACTTTTGCATCCAGTCGATACCTGCTAGATTTTCAGTATCTTTCATGATGTATATCTTAAGTTTTTTGTTTTCCCGTGAAATTTAACATTCACAATTATTTCTCCTTCGAATTCTATTCGCTTGCCTGTAACCGACTTGGTAATTTTTTGTGTATGTAACATGATCGGTCTGTTGAGTTTTCTCAATGTCTGTAGGTTGATTATCGTGAGGTCGGAACCCAAATCCAATTGCAATTTTATATTTTTATTTAAAATTTTCAGTTCCACATATTTCCTTATGTTGGCGTTGTCTTCGTTATGCATCCTAGTAGCTCTTATTCTACTAGTATCTTTTCTATTCCTACATTGGGATGCCCTGTGGCCCTTTTTCCACACTTGAGACAGTTTTTATATCTAAAGCGGCAATCCTTGTTCCAATGTAGTCCTCCACATCGATAACATACTGATGGTGGGGGGGCGCTTATGATTTTCGTCATAATTTGTCCTGTATATTGTACTTTTTCTCTTATTATAAAATTTTTGTTTTCCTTCCGGGGAGGGTGAGAATCTTTTTTCATTATTGTAGAATTTTTGTTTTCTTTTCAGGGAGGGTGAAGAACGTAGACTTTTGTTTAACTTACGTATATGAGATACAGCTGACTCCTCAATGTCCTTCGCGTTTTCTTTATACTTAGGCATCTCTGGTAATCTTCCGATAATTGTTGTAGTGTTAGTCCCGGTTCATTTTGTAATTTTGAAAGCATTCTTTTGCGCATTTCGCTATCTTTTGTTGAAAGTAACCCTTGAACAAAGATGAGACATTTGAAATTGTCCGGGGTTAATTCCGCTAGTTTGAAGTCGTCGCAATGTTTATTTACGATTGCGGCAAACGTGGAATAATCCTCATTATCGCCCTTTACCAGGTTAAGGCATTTCCACCTCCTATGGAAGAGTGATGTTTTCGGACTGAAGAGTTCTTTAAGACATATAACGCTTCGTCAAATGTTAATTTGTTCGTCTTTTTTGGCAAGATATAATCCACAAACTTTGTATATTCTTCAGTTCTAATTTTCTAAGCAATAGACGTAGCTTTTTTTTTGCTTCTGTCCAGTTTTGACAGTCGATGTTAAAGATTTCTTCATGTCTTCTGAAGTAATCTCCGAAATTTTTATCCTCATCTAGAGAATATTTGAAAATCTCTATGGTATTCCACACTGCGTCTTGCGAAGAAGTTGCCTCTTTTTCAATATCTAATTTCTTGTTACCCGCCACTTTCAATATTAGTTCCTGGAGCTCTATTTGTCTTTCTTTGTTTTCCTTCTGCGTTTGTAGTAATTGCTTCTGCCATTTTTCTTCCATTCTTTCTTGTAGTTGTAATTGTTGATCATTTTGGTATTTTACCAATTCTACCTAAATATTTTTAAAATCTTCCATGATAACTCAATTTTACGTATTTTTAATCCTCGTAACTCTTTGTCGTCCATTTGTTGTGGACGACGAGGTAAAATTTTTTCTGTTGTTGTTTGTTCTTCCTGTGTGAGTTCAAATCGCTCGTCGACAATTTGTTGTGGACGAGGGGAGGATTTTTCTATTTTTTCTTCTCGTGTGAGTTCGAATCGCTCGTCGCCAATTCGCTGTGGACGACGAGGGAAAATTTTTGTTGTTTGTTCTTCCCGTGTGAGTTCGAATCGCTCGTCGCCAATTTGTTGTGGACGAAGAGGAAAAATTTTTTGCTGTTTTTTCTTTCCGTGTGAGTTCGAATCTTTGTCGCCAATTTGTTGTGGATTCCGAGATGAAATCCGGTCTCAAATGAATGACAAACGCAGGAATGAAATATAGGAAATAAATGTATTGACGTAATAATACAATTGGTAATACGGTTAGTAGATCCAGAAATGCGGTTAGTAGCAATAATAATATATATACAGTCTCGGAAATTCAGTATCGAAGTAGGACTTCCTTCTGAGCCTACTTGCTGGCAACTGTGACTCCTACAAAGCGGTTGCCTTACACTCTTACTCTCTCACTGTTCACTGCATCACTCTATCAGTGTATCTCTGTTACTCCCGGTTATTCACCGGCAGCAGTACAAGTACACACTGGTCGAGTTCACTTGTATAAAAAAGGGGTGGACCCCTTAACAGTTAGTTTAAATGCTAGTAAAACTAACTACGTTTCTTCTAAGTAATAATGTGATCCCTGGCTAAGATCTTACACCTGTTTGCAACCCCTACTAGTGTTACGGTATTTTTTAGGGGTATGTGCGTGTGTGTGTTGGTGTGTGTGTGTTGGCGTTAATATGTCTGTGCATGTGTGTAACTCATATAGGTGGAGGATCAAGGGGTAAAAAAGTGACAAGGAGGAAAAGGAAATATTTTTTTTGTTTTCTTTTTCTTCAGCGAATGATTAACATGAATGAAAATGGGATAAGTGTAATAGAACGCGAGGCTTGAGCGCATTTCTCTGTGTGCGCATGTATGTGCATATGTCTCAGTTAAGGGAATAAAATTGGTACTTACCATTTCAATCCAAGCACGCCGCCATATTCCTGATAAGTTGGAAATTGTGGCTGCGTTTGCTCCCTTTTTTATGGAACAGCGCTTACATAAAGTGAGTTGGGTCTGGTAAGTAAAAATTAAAGATTAACATGGAAAAACAATGTAAAATTAACAAAGCACAAGAAGAAATTTAAACTAAGCAACGGGTTTGGTGGCTTGACAGAAAGACGGGATAATTCTTTCCGAATCCGGAGCGACGACAAAGAAAAGAAAGAAAAAGCAGTATTACTGCATCTTCCCGAAAGAGAAGATAAGTTGAGAAGAAAGGCCGTGTCTGCGTCTTTACAAAAAAGGAGTAGAGCAAAACAAACAAAAAGCGGAAGTCGTTTCTAATACCTTCAGGTAACCCTTCTGCGCGGAGAAGCCTCAATACTGTTGTAATGACAGGATCACAGATCTGACACGGGAAAAACTCTAAGGAAAGTTTAAAAAGCTCTGTGTATATGTAATGTCAGTATAGGATACTTAACTTGGCTCGTCTACTCCTATTTCTTTACTTAAGAAATTAAGCAGATGGTTTGAAATCACCCTTTCTATAAGTTTCTTATGAATAAAGGTATTACGTATCTAAAAATACATAATTCCGAAAAATTAAAGGTTTTGCCAGAATACAAAAATTCTGATACTAAAAAATACGTGATAAAACTATTGTCGGACAAGGGGGCTAATCCACTTCCGGTTGTCAAGATGCTGCATGCGATAATTTCATATAGTAACGAATGCGTGCTGAATATTTCGTTTGGATCGGATAATTCCTTGATTTTCGACATTTTCTTTAAACAGGGGGTAGCGATATTTTAATTTCATTTCGAAAAAAACATTTAGCTGGTATCTGGTTCTACAGAAGGATGCAGAGAATACCATGGGCAACGGGGAAGTTTTGAGGAAAATGGTAACAAAAAGAGCACTTATACTTAGAATCAGAAACAGACAGTTTAAATTTCTGGGAAAATTGGACACTCACAGGATATACAAGAGAATCAGGAAGAAGCAGCGAATAATCTACCTAATGAGCTTGTGAAATTGAATGTTGGTACCTGTAATGGAGTATGAGGGTAGTAAAAAGATAAAGATTGCTAAGAGCCATAAAGGATAGGAAGGTTGAGGGACACGGCATGTAAATTAAGAACTGAATCGTTACAATAAACACATGAGCTGGAACATTGCAGTGTATAAAGCACTTTCTGTTTGAAGGTCGGTGTCTTTTTCTTGATCCAGGGTTGAAAGTTAATCCTTGTAGATTGAGCTAAGACAATAGCAAAATGGAAATAAATCTGAATTACTGCTTTTGTTCACATATAAATTGGGACAGTTAAAATAATTATGTTTTGCATATTCCAGCATAAGTGTTATTCTATATATTAATACGATTGTAAATTTTCTGATATTCCTATAAACGTACGACCTATATTTGACCGACACCTGACACTAGTTTTATAATTATTATCGTTCTATCGATTTGGATATAATGTTGGAACGCCAATTATAGCATAAATAGCGGAGACATGTAGTGAGAAAACGAACACAGGTATGACATATCCGAAGCTTTATTCAACTTAGACTGGACTTATTTAAATACAGAATAAGGGGAGATAATCCATACCACACATGTTGCAAATGACTCTTAAAAAGAGGATGTAATCTTCTTAAGCGGCCAATTTACTGATCAACCTTTATCAATGTGAGCCATTGATGAGTTTAAAATATTAAACAGAATTGTCAGTAAAGACGAGATAAAACGTTTTAAAAGTCAATTCTATCTTTCATCTAAAAAACAAAAAGCAACGAGAGACATGAAGCTAACTTAAGTTACGCTAGATAAGTAATTCTCAACATGGACCTTTAGGCCAACAAGTAAGCCTGAGAAATTTAAAAAATGGGCCTTGATTTAGATCAAGGAAAATAGCTGGGGGGAGGGGAAGTTTGAAATTTCATTTTTTTTCTACTGGCGTATAATTATGAAATCACAAACTGATTAACTTCATTTTTAAAGGCAAATAATTGAGAAATTATTTAAATATAATTTTCGATGCTTTTCTATTATAACCTGTTTTCAAATTTGAAATAATTTTTTTGTTATATTGTGTGTGTGCTTTTGTGGGTGTGAAATTTTTTGACACCAAAAATGAGCTACGAGAAAAAAAGGTTGAGAAACACCACCCTAGATAAATTCAAAAAATAAAATGCTTTTGATTGCAAAGAGACGATTGTTGCCTCGAAATAAATGAAGAGAAGACATTCCAAAAATGTTACATGATCGTCTTTCTAATTAAGGATTTGGGAAACCTTTTTTTTTAATTTATTTTTCCACGTCAAGCGTCTCTTTGCAAGCAAAATAATTTTGTTTATTGCCTTGAAGTTACCGACGATGTGTTTTTCGGGATTTTGTTACAACTAATTTTTTATTTTTGTAAGACCCAGAAATTGTCAAAGTGGAAGCAAGCAAAATGGCTCTAAAGTAAGGGTTCAATTTATAATGGACTTATAATGCTAAAATAAAACCTCTATTTGTGACCGAAATTATGACGTAATGTGATCAATTTATAATGCTTTGATTCATTGATAATTTTCCAAGATGTCTTTGTACTGTATTTGTGTTGGTTCTTTTCTGTTAATTCACCCCAATATAAAAAGAATTTATATTTATTAAAATTCACACCAAAATTCTCAAAGAGCGAGGTCCTTCCTTTGCACTCCGTTTGGGTTGACCTTTGCGATCACCCCAAATGTGTGCGACTCGGATGTGCTCTTTATAAGTGTAGGGTCTGCATTCACGCCCACCCCGATCTTCTTTTATGGGCCGTGTCCCTTCATGGCAAAGACGATCATGGTCCTCCATTCCCCCCTGTCTCTTGTTACTCACCCAAATCCTGTTACGCTGAAACCCAACAAGTATGTTACGCGCTGTTCCCCTCTGTCCCTCTTTCCCTTTATCCGTCCTGTGAGTATCAGATTTTCCAAGCCATCCTTCCTCATTACATGCCCCCAAAATTTCAACTACCTCTTCCTCGCCGTTGCTCACATGTTTGGTTCATAATATCCTCTGCATTTTTCATTTGAGGAGATTATCCAGAATTCGCTGCCATACAGAAAGACGGATATGACGTAACAGTTTAGTACTCTTTTCATTGTTCCTAATGAAATTTTTCTGTTTCTTAATACTCTGTTTTGCTTTTGGAATGCATCTTTGGCGAATCCCAATATATCTTCGGATCTCAATGTCACACTTTCCGACTTCACAGATATTTAAATTTCTGTACCTGCTTGATTTTAGTATCCCCGACATCCCCGATTTGCATTTTGGGCTCACCCTTTTTTGATAACCTTGCATTCTGTCTTCTTGTAGTTCATGCTTAGTCCTTTCTTCTCGCTTTCCTTCGCTACCTTCTGTAGAAGGTTTTGTAGTTTCCTTTCCATGTCTACTATCAACACTGTGTCATCTACATATCTTATATTGTTAAGATTGTGGCCACCAATAATGAATCCTGGTAGGCCTTCTAATTCTCTAAAAATTGCCTTGCTGTATAAGTTGAATAAATTTGGTGAGAAGACAAATCCTTGCCTTACGACCCTTTCTACTTTCGGGTCTCTGCTGAACTCATTCTCTATGCGCATGCATGCAGTTTGCTGCCAGTATAGATTCTTGATTATTCTAATGTTTTTTTCGAATATGTCAAAGTTGCTGAGCAGCTTTAACAGATCTTTGCAGCGTACTTTGTCAAATGCCTTTGTGTAGTCTGTATAACACATGTAGACGTCCTTCTGCATTTGTATTGCTCTTTCTGATAACATCTTGAGCATCTTGAGCATAAATATCGAGTTTCTCCTTTCGGTGTCTTTGACAAATCCAGACTGTTCTTGTCCTATCTCTGGCCTGATTGCGTGCTCAATTCATCAGATCTCGGATGATGAATTTTGTTATGCAGCTCATTAGGCTCATTGTTCGGTGGAGGTCACATTCGTTTGCGCCTGGTTTCTTAGGGAGGGCTATGAAAGCAGATCTGCTTAGGTCTTCCGGTATATTCCAACTGTTGTAGATTTCATTTATTATTTCTATGATATTGTCTATGCCGAAGTCGTCTAAAGCATCTCTGTTACAATTCCGTCTGGTCCTGCCGCTTTGTTTCTGTTCAATTTATCTAGTGCTTCGGTTTTTAATATATCCGGTCCATTGATATTTTTCTGTATTGCACATTGTTCTCTTTTATCTTGGAAGAGTGGTCTCCTATATTCGTTGCACTTCTGAAGTATTTTTTCTTTCTCTTTTATCAGGGTTGCATCTTTTGATTTTATGCAGCCTATTGATGATCAAGTCTTCTGTTATTTCTCTTATATTTTTATGCAGATCTCCTTTATCTGTGATACTCATTCTTTCTATTTCTATACATTTTTCGTTAAGCCATTCGTCTTTAGCATTTTTCTTTATTTCTTTGTGCATTTTTTTTTGTATCCCTTTCCGTCTTGGCATTGTTTTCTGTCTCCTTTGCACAATGTCGAGAATCTCAGTTTTATCTATTCGTTTTTTCTTCTTCCATTTTCCGTTTGGATGATCTCGTTTGCTAATGTCACTAAAGCTTCTCTTAGTGTGTCCCACATCGAGTTTCCATTGCCATTTTGTCCCTCGTATGCCCTTTTTCACAATCTATATATTTTTCCTTCAGGCCCCGATTGTTCAGGAGTAAAAGATTTTTTCTTTTTTAAATTGTAAAAAAATCCTTATAAGGAACTCGGATATCATCCACACTTACGAAATATGAACAACTTTGATTTTTGGTAATTTTTCTTTGTGATGGTTGGAGTTGTTGCGAGGCAAGCTAAGCAAATTTTGATTTAAAATTTATAATTTCTTAGGATGAATTAATATTTGGAATAAGTAACATACTATAATTTGGTATGAATTAACAGAAAAGATCACTTGTGTTTTTTCTCTTATATGCTCTAGCAGTTTGGAAAATGACTTACTTAAACAGTATTTATTTTGTTCACTGCAACTCGACAAAATTCGGTCAGTGTCCCGAATCACTTTACTGTTGACCATATCCCGCCTTTTACTAAAGCAACTTAAAAAAAATCGCCTCATATACAATGTCTAAACATAAAATAACTTTATGACATTTACTCCCATCCTTATTTCGTTAAATATTTTTACTAGTCGACGTTTACTGTGCAACCATTATATAATGGCCGTTGACTCATTAATCGAATATTACTAGTATTATTTTAATACTGTTAATATATAAGTGATAGTGCTACACTAATTTTACACTATATGGTACATGTGCGTCGCAAAAATTCGTATATATTATATAGATATAGATATAGACTGTGTATTTGTAGGGTGTAAATTAGCATCCGAAACAAAAGATGATAGTGAGAATAAAGTGGAAAATTTTTATATGTATTACATCACTTTTTTAAATTGTACATATTATACATGAACACGTCTCTGATGAAAATTTTACACTTTGTTCTCACCATATATAATATAGAGTATTGCTGCTATATCTGCCCAACCCTCACCTTCTAGCCTTGACTGAGTTCAAGGTAGTTTACGCGGTCTTTTGGGTGATGACGTATTTTCCATCCTTCAGCCACTTTTCCCACAAAGTCAAACCCTATCGCTAACATATCATTATTTCCATTGTAAATGTTCAGCTGCGCTCCATTCTTTAGTACCACCAATTCAGACCTTTGTTACTAAGACTCATCTTTCTCAGTCGACAACGTTGAACTCCCTCTCATTCCCTTCGTATTCAACTCAGTTTCTTCCCAAGTAATGCTATTTTGAAGAATAGACTCCTTCGTAGATGCTACCCCGAACACTACAATCTTTACTTCTTCAAATCTCCGGTATCTGTCTTCCATGTTCTCATAACATAGGAATGACATTTCCTATATTCTCTATATCATTCAACTTACTCAGTAAGCCGCTTCTTTGAAGGGTTCTTAATCGTTCTATTGGGAGGGAATATTAACACTTTTTACTTTAATGCTTGTCGCACTCTTTAAGGTAGTTTCGTAATTGCATAATCCCAGAACTTTCTTGGTGATAAACTAGTGTATGCGGCTTTTACAGACTTTTAAAGAATTGGAGTCCTTCCCATTAAATATCCAGTAGCAAGGCCTCTGATTGGAGGGTTTCGAGGAGCGCGAAACCAGGTCCTAATTGCTGTTGTTTCCAGGTTCACCCTGACTCGGGGTGGTAGCTTTTGTTATGATCCCAGCTACGAGCAAATAGTTATCCACGAACCTGGGGTCAAAATACTATGAAAGTATAAAAATAGAATTTTATAGTAAAAATATCAGCAATATATTTTTGAAAAACAATATTACCAGCGATACATTTGAATCTCGACATAAACACTCTACAAAAATACGAAAATGAAACCTTATCTACAAACCTATTTTTACAAAGAATAAATATTCTGTTCATACGAACCTATCCTAAAAGTCTTGTCGGCATTAAATAACCCATTAAGATTGATATACCGTAAAAACAAAATAAACCAAACCAATTTTCCCATTAAGATTTTTTAAAATAATTTCTAAGATACAACGGGTCAAAGCTTAATCTAATAACTGGACAATTTTGCTTTTACACGATTTGAACAATTTTACACCCGGTATATATATATATATATATATTGGCAGATATTTTATCTCACTTAATAACAAAAAGAAACTAAATGAAATTGGCTAGGCTATAGGACCAAACACATATTTAAAGACAAAAAAATTTAAATTTAAAGGTTTAAAATATCAGTATTCTATCGCCTTTGTGTGTAGGTGTCGATACATCAACGTAAACATCACTTTACTCCGATGATGCCCTAAAGGAAACACGTTTTTTTTTTTTACTGTGTCACTAATTTTCCTAGCATTGCTCTGGTATATAAAAAAATTGATATGCCATCCCCCACCCCACATACACATATCAGTGACAACTCTAGGTCATCAATGTTTGTCGGACTCATTACAATCTTTAACAAAATATACTATTGGTTTTACTTAGATGCTAAAATGATTCCTTTACTCTAACAAAAATACATAATGTTTTAAAATTTCTAGCCAGATATATTTAAAAAAAAAATAAGATGTCTATCTATATCGTGTGTGTGTTTGTATATATGTGTATGCGTTAGGGAGTTTATGTATCCCTTTGTGAATTTTACGTTTATGATCAGTACTGCTGATTTATATCATATTTCCTCAACACTACCTCAGTCACACTCGTCATCCCAACCAGTCGATGAGTTATGGCTTTCTTTGAGTTTCGCCGACATCAGGTGGAGTTAAATTTAATTTGCCCTTTTTCAATTGATATATTGTGCTAAAAAACCTTATACTGTACTGAATAAATTATTTAAAATGGACATTTGAATAGAATTAATTGAAATAAAAATGTGTTCTTTGAAAAACAAAGCACACAAGTCATTAGGGATTTTTAAAGATTATTTATAAAATTAAAGCAATAAATACATTGCCTATTAAATGCATCCAACTCAAACAGGGCTCAGATATACGTTGCCCGACTAGTCACATTAATTTAATTTTTTTTTTACTTACTTTTTTTCTTTATTCTTTATTTCTTCTTTATTAGGAACAGTATCAACAAAATGTATTTCGGTCAATATTCTGAGGAACATAGTTAAAACAATTAATTTTGGTTCCAGCTGAAGTCAAGAATGAAAAAGACGCAATACGAAAGATATTTGTTGCTTTGAAATAGATATCCTCGGGCTGAGCTCGACAAGATCGACCGCCTGAGTCGCCACTGATCTATCTATCTATCTATCTATCTATCTATCTATCTACTGATATTTTAAAATGGATTAAAAATTAAAAAGACTTAACGTAGTGGAATCTATCTATCTATCTGAGCGAGTGCTGAAAAAAATATTTATTTAACCTACTTTTTAAAATGTAATCGAACATTAGATTTTTGTGGGTGACATATGGTCTTATGGTTGTATTTTCAGTACTACTTCTTATATACCGATAAAGAGAGTTGGTTGGTGATATATAAGTTACTTATGTAAGCATACATACATACATACATATACCTGTACAAAAATAACTATCCTCACAAAGACGTAAATTTATTTGCTGAAATACTCCAAAATTCACATCAAGACATATTCATGGGGTCCCTACTGAATTACTAACCGACGCTTTATAATTTTAGCGAAAGATTATTATTTGATCAGAATGAAAATCTTAATGTCTCCTTCCTTTTTCTTCACATGGTCATTGTTCTTTACACTGTATTTAGACAACTGCTGTTCTCACAAGGGTAAATGATGAAGAAGTACAGCAACTCGGAAAACTTTGGTCGTTCTGATAAGAAAAGAACTCCCGAATTTGTTGGCGAGGTCCTCACACTCAACACAGAGACATACATCAAGTTCCATACTACAAAAGCAAGAGAACCCAGTCATCGCTGTCAGACAATTTCTGCGACCATATCACCCCTTACATCTGGCCAACTAACTCCCCAGTCTGCAACCGCCTTGATTATTATGTGTGAGGCGCAGTTGAGCAAGTGACCAACAAAACCCCCTTTAACATCAAAGATGAACTGAAGGCAAGTATTATGTCCACATTCACCAAGTTAAACAAAAAGACCGCCCAGAAGAGATGCAAGAGATTCCGAAGTTATCTGGGGCCATGTTTGAAGCCAATGACGATTTTATTCAATAAATTTACCCTTTAGTATTTAAAAATATTTTTGTGTAATTTTGGTAAATATATCTGTTAAATTGAGATGTTAGTGTTATTTTACGTAATTTAGACAATTTAACAATCGAACCCTACATATATTGGATATTGTGTTTAAAATTTGAATTAAAAGTTCCTTGAATTTTCAATGTTTAATTTATTTCTTTTTATGTATGAGACTTTTATTTATGAGGCTGAGATTTTGTCCGCTTGGATATTTTCCTGTTATCTATCTATCTATGCTAAATATTTTCTAGTGTACTCATACCGTTAAAAATGACGGCAATTGTTAGGAAGTTTTATTGCAATGAAACAAGTTTTGAAACAATGTATCGAGATCCAAATTGAAATTTCAATAAACAATTTGATGCAAGACGATCACATAATTGACAAATGTATCTTAGTGTCTCACATGAAAAGTTTGACGTTATGCATCTTTACTCCTACGTTTTTTAGATTACAGTCTTACTTGACTGTAATCTAAAAAAGTACGAGTAAAGATACGGATTAATTAAACGGTTCATATTACTCGGGAACTATTTTTGTCTAAATGAAGATAAATATTTTATTTGTATAGATTATTAAAACGACTAAGTGAAATAATAAAACAACTAAGGGAGTTTACTAACTTAAGTTGATTTATCTTCCTTTCCAAAACAAATAGGACAGGAAATATATAAATATACATTGATAATTATTATATGGTTTGATCATTCACAAGAGACACAAAAACAGCCCTTTTTTAAATTTCAAAAACATTCTTCTCATTAATATATCGGCAATATTCTGCCTACTTAGACATCGACCGGTGTCGACATATGTGAGCTCCACGATATTTTCGTGCAGTTCATCGGGCCTTCACCAGAGGTACATACAGCTTTAATTCAAAGTTGTCCTCTTAAAATGGTTGCCAACTACGGTTTAACCCATAGTAGGATGAAGAAGACATGTATTAATCGATTTCTCCAGGGAAAGTGACTATAACGAACTTGGCTTACCGATTTCCTGTTCCAAGACGTTAGCCATTAAATCTCATTCAGTAATGCTATCTACATGAAACATTATCATCTTAAAATAAGAATTACAGAATCAGATTTTGGTAATTAACAATAATTTGTTGTATTTCTATTGGACTGGAAAATTGTCAACCATTTGAATTCGGATGAGAGAGCTGGCAGATATTTTCCAATTTCTCCCTCCAGGATCGATAAAAAATTTTTTTTTTAAAGAATTGCATAAATACTCTGCCTAAATACATTTAAATTAAACATGTTAAACTGAAACATAACTCGAGTGACCGAAACCTTTTAACAAGTGACATACAACTTATTCCCTCCTTTTTTGTCTTTGTTTTTTTGTGTATATGTACTGACGTCTTAGCGAGCAATATCAATAATGCGACTGGTGCGAAGTTTGAGATAAATAGACTTGAAAGGCGGGAAAGACAGGAACAATAAAAACACACACACACACACACACACACACATACATATATATATATATATATATATATATATATATATATATATATATATATATACATATACGAGACCTTATTTATCGAATGACCCTCATATATATATATATATATATATATATATATATATATATATATAAAGATTAGTTGTTAGTAAACTAATGGCATTTTTTATTTACGCTTGTCTAGACGAGAGCAAAGTGACATGTTATGCGATACTAGAGTTATCTCCCTTCCAATAACCTACTTTCTTGGATGGGTTGAATAAGTACTTAATGAGTGGCTTTGGTAATAGTTATTTTATTTGTCATTCAGATCGTAAGATCCACCTTTCTTGAATCGAAATCTAATATGATACAATAGGTGTGTGTCCTTGAAAAATCCATTATATATATATATATATATATATATATATATATATATATATATATATATATTTATATATATATATATATATATATATATATATATTCGTATTTAAACATATATATATATATATATATTTGCTTATACACGAATATATATATATATATATATATATATATATATATATATATATATATATATGTATATACATACATACATACATACATATATATATATATATATATATATATATATATATATATATATATATATATATGGAGAGATAGAGATAGAGAGAGAAAGAAAGAGAGATAGGGAGGGAGGGAGAGAAAGGTTGGCCACTCATATCGGAGGATACACGTTTACTAGCTAATCCCCGTTTCAGACGCTTGCTCCGGCACACGTGTTTGTTCAACACACACGAAGCCCACCTGTACTTTATACTCTTTCTGGAAGAGAGCGCGTTATTTAGCGTGATCAACAGTCTGAACAAGCGTGATCACGATGACTTGTGACTTCCTCCTAGCACAACAACTGAGGTTCCCCAAGTTTTCCGTCTACCGAATTTCACTGATAAGGCATGGGTCAACCAGTACACTTTCCAAATGTGCCGCATGCTGGGGTCGCCTCCTCCAGCAGTTGAGATTCCTCCTTGTTAAGATTTGAACGCGGATCTCATGGGCAGAAAACAGACGTTCTAACCACTCTGCCATATATATATATATATATATATATATATATATATATATATATATATATATATATATATATATATATATATAATGTATGTATACACACTCATATATATGATATAACGATATATAATTTTATATATCAACAAACAGTACTTAGAAAAAAATGACAAACTGAAAGTGTTTTTGTGACGCATTTCATCCGATAAAAAACTCTACACTTCGTTATATTTTTCTGAACACACACACATATATATATATATATAATATTATGCTCTACTGTGTATCGAGCACTGTGTTTAAAAATAAATGGTAAAGTACTCCGGATTATAAATCTGTTCTTTCTTTATATATATGTATGTATATATGTGTGTGTGTCTGTGTTCATGTCTAAACAAATGCGTTCCTTTCTTTTAACAAAAACAAACAAAATAAAGGAAATAAAACAGACTATCTTTGGCCTTTTGTTAGGTGGGGTGAAAAAAAAAACGGATTAATTTAAAAAAAATGTTTTCGTTGTTCTCACCTATCAGGTGAAGCATTTGTAGCTCAGATCACTATGACATTAACAGCACTGGAAATCAGCGCGTGATTGTTCATTTAAATATGTCACCTCAGTCAATATGTCACGTCTGGGACGTGGCCAGGTTGCTAATACCATACAAAGCAATAAAATTTTGTTTTTATT
Organism: Acanthosepion lycidas; assembly: GCA_963932145.1. NCBI lineage: Eukaryota > Metazoa > Mollusca > Cephalopoda > Sepiida > Sepiidae > Acanthosepion > Acanthosepion lycidas. Next base: position 70,408,961 of record OZ010582.1, on the reverse strand, counting down.
TAATTTATTAGACGAAACATTATTCATTTTTTTCGACCATTATTCATTTTTTTCGACCATTATTCATTTTTTAAAATGTTACTTTCATCTTAATTTCAGTTGCTTTTACTGTTGCTATTCAGATGATCATATTCTTTTTTAATCGATTTCATCCCAAGCAAAGCAGTAAAGTCACTAGGAGACAAGAAGTTACTGGCGTAGAAACATTACTAAGTAGCGAAAATTATAGGAGAGTAATCGGGAGGAATGTGTCATTAGATGAAGTGCTGTTAAATTTTGACAAGACAACTTTCGTCTTAGTCCTGCTATATGACAGTGAATACGGGGTTATTTCTTCACAGATGAAGAAGAGACTTGAAGCAACAGAAATGTGGTTCTACAGAAAGAGGCTGAGAATACCACGGTCCGAACATGGGAGCATCGACGAAATTATTGTAGAATAATTCGCAATGGTTAAATGTAATTAACAGAAATGCTTAACAGACAGAATTGGCAAAGTTAGCAATAAACAATAACAAAAGAAAGGAAAGAAAAAAATATAGGGCAAAATATACGCAAGACAAAAATAGCGCCAAATAATACTAAGCAAACAATATATGCAAGACAAAAGTAGGCGAAACTAATGAGGCAAAAAGTTCACAAGTTAAGAATAGGGGATACAGACAAGTGATCGCATCGTTCTCACTCCAAGATAAGAAAGAACAAAAATATGGCGAATGAGACTGAGGAATGGCCTATCTTATTGGCTAGAAAGAAACCCCAGCATACATCTGCATGTTTTGTCTATAAATTTGAGGAGGGGGTGTTTTTGCAGTCAAAATTTAGTTTCAGTCAAGACTGAAACTAACAATTTTAGAGAAAATGGAAATAAAAAGGAAACCTATATTTAATAAGTATAAGAAAGTGAGTCGAAATGAGTAAAGAGGGCTTGGAAAATTTGATACTCACAGGGCAGATTGAAGGCAAGAGGGACAGAGAAAAGCAATGCATAACCTACCTAGCGAGCTTGAGTAAATGGATGGCAGAGCAGTGTTTAGTAGAAATTGCAAAAAGACTAAATTTATTGAGTTAGAAAAGATAGGTAATTGTGGCGAGCCATGATTGCCACCGTCCTGTAGTGAGAACCTTAGAGTTTCGAGCGTGAAACCCGAGTTAGAATATCACTGGAGTATATCGGTCAGTATTAGTAATATCGGCTCGAGGTTACTGTTGGTACGTACTTAGATATTATACCACGGGTTGACTCAAGACTACTGAGTGAAAAGTCTGTTCAAAAGCCATCAATGGTTGTGCTAGTACGAAGTTAGAAGTCATCGTGAGCGAGGGTTTTGAGCATGCTGGCCTTTGTTCAAATACTGATCACAACAGATTATATCCTCTTATATAGCATAGTTGCAATATAAGCAACATGTTTATTCCGTGGGAGATGACGAAATATAAAAGTGTCTGAACAGGCGTCTACAACAGGGATTAGCTAGTCACCGGAGCAGACGTGAAAACGAGAAGCCAGTAAATATAGAGACAAAACAATAAACAAATACATATATAAACTGTTGTGACTTGTTCCAATCAGTGTCTAAAGAGTTAAATTCTCTGATTGCCCTGATAATAATATAGCGACTTCATGACTCACCTGAATGCTTTCTGTTCCCTTGAGAGTTCATATCATCCCAAAGGAGGCGTTACCGCCCGCGTTGGGAATATTGCGCTGCTGTCTCTGGATTTTGGTAATTCCTCAGTCGGGACCGCAAAGCGGTATCAACTGACTGAATCAATGACAGACAAATTTCCTTAGGTTTCTTTCTTGCTAATTTAGTTTGGAGAAGATATAGCAGCACCATGGCAGAAGCGGGAGCGAGTGACTGAGAGAGAGAGAGAGAGAGAGAGAGAGAGAGATTAAGAGAGAGTGACTGAGATAGAGTGCGAGTGACTGAGAGAGAGTGACTGAGAAAGAGTGCGAGTGACTGAGAGACAGGGAGAGAGTAACTGAGAGAGAGAGAGAGAGAATTACTGAGAAAGGGTAATTGAGAGAGAGTACGAGTGGCTGAGAGAGAGTGAGAGAGAGAGCGAGTGACTAAGAAAGAGAGAGAGTGCCAGAGAGAATGTGACAGGGAGGGAGAGAGAGAGCGAGTGACTGCGAGATAGAAAGAGAGTGATTGACTGAGAGATATAGAGAGAGGGCAGGAAGGAAACACAGTAACATGAAAATAAAGAAAGAAGGACGGAAGAGCAGATGTCATCAGGTCAACCAGATATTATTCTCCTCATGCGTGCGACGTGTCTACCATCTGAAACCACGGGTACACAAAATAATCCGGGAGAGGAAAGGTGGTATGAAGATCAACTTCTCTATTGCCGCAACTGTATTGCGCGCCTTTACACGCGTTTTTTAGTCTAATATCAAAGCTTGAACAAAGACAACCCATAACTGTCAGGAATCCACATCCACGGAGTTCAAACCACCTCCAATCGGCTCGAGTCGTTGTGAACCAAAGTTCAGACCAGTACAGTAGTGTCTGGAATTATTAGGTTGGTGCAAAAATAATGTCGTTTTCTCACATAGTAACATATGTGAGAAAACGACATTATTTTTGCACCAACCTAATAAATTCACTACAATGATCAATTTTGTTTAGCTTACGCATTTTTAACTAAACTCGTTATTATAAAAATGATAAGAGGAATTTTTTAATAGATTAAACCAAGGGGTTACTGTGTGTGGAAGAATTAGAAAACAGAAACATTATTAAGGAGCGGGAAGAGAAAAGCGTAATCGGGCGGGGGGGGGGGGCAGTAGATAGCGATTGACATTGCATTTAAATTTTTGCAGATTAAAGTTGACTGGAAAGTATGGAGCCGGAAGGGAGTTCAACAAGCGAGAAGTGCGAGAAAAGAAAATGTTAACATAGAACTTGTGACTACATCTAGCCAGCTCAGCTGTAAATTGATAAGACCTCGACGTCAGTCTAGTACTGCGCTTAAATACATAAAGAGCGCACCTGAACACCTACCACGAAAGTATTTATAGAAAAGATACGGGGAGGGGGCAACCTTACGGCGGTGGAAAAGTGACTGAAGCCGAGCCGCTAGATCAGGACTGATAATATTGCTGATTCTTCTTTGGATTTTATCAAGGAGCACAAAGTAAATAGAAGGAGCATCGGACCATATGTGGCAACACTATTTTGAACATAGACAAATGGTAGACTTATAGATATGTAAAATAGATTCCGGAGATAAAAAATACCTCGCACGACACAGTGAACCCAATTTCTTAGCAGCTGAGTTCGCAATGGATTAAATATAGTCTTTCCACTTCATGTCAGCTGGGAAAATTAGTCAGAGAAGGCGTAACGAGTCTCTTTTCTGGAGGTTAACATCAGCCATGCTGATGGAGGGCACAGAGTGTCTCTTAGATGATTAATGGAAGTTTAGCTTTGTAGCGTTAAAATTAACCAACAATCCCCAGTTAACAACAGACTGTATGCGAGTCAAACATTAATACCAGTAAAATATGTTGCATGTTACTTGTTGTAGAGATATCTACCATTAAGACACTTTGCAATTGCCTAGAAGTCCTACAACCTACTTGGTTAGGGGATAACTTGATTTGTATTCATTTTGTACTGTTTCTCTCGGGAAAGGCAATTTTCTAGTACATGAGGTTAGAGATAACACGATGTTGTTGAGACTCAATATGAAGAATATTAGTTGGAGAAGAAGTATGCGTTATCCATAGACACATGGCTGAGTGGTTAGGATGTCTGCATTCTGACCATGAATCTCGCCATAGTTGCTATGGTTTTCAGGCACTTTCCAAAGTGTCTGAAAACCATAGCATGGGTCGACCCAAGCCTTGTGAGTGAAATTGGGTAGACCGAGGGTTTGAGCGTGCTTGTTGATCACGCTAGATGACCACTCCCAGAAACAAAGGTCCGTTTAGCATAGTTGCAGTATAAACCACAAGTGGGCTCTGTGGGTAAACAAACACAAATGTATTTGAGCAGGCGTCTGCAATTGGGATTAGCTAGCCGCTCTAGTTAGACTGGCATCCTCTGATTCGAGTGGCTGCGCTATTTACATATGGGCTATTCAGATTGACAAAAAAATTCCATGAAGGTCCCAAGATAGTACCTTGACGATCTACATGTCCCAATCCTCACTTGACAGAATTCAAAAGCGCCTACTCGCCCTAGTAGGTAATGAATTATTTCCCACCGTATAACCGATTACACACAGACGCAACGTCGCAAGCCTGTTGCTACACAATCAATATTCCTTGGGAACACTTCTGACGAGCTACATTCTACCAATTTAGACCTACACAGCTAAGACATTAGTCATTCTGCATACACTGCAATGAATCCTTCTCATTCCTTTAATATTCCATTAGTAAAAAGCTTCCGAAAGCTTCTGCCCAAGAACAATTCCTTTGTGGAACATACTCCCGTATGGATGCTGCCCGGAACACTATAATCTTAACCTCTTCAAGTCTAGGCTCAATCGTTATCTATCCTATATATCTTCATAATCTGCATTTATTACCTCCTCCTTTTACGTCCATACAACAATCCTATTAAGAAACTCTCTATCTTGAGTGGCTCATGCGCCTTCGGTTGGGTGAATAACAGTAAAAAAATAATAGTAAGCAATGGTATTAGTATCATCATCATCATCATCATTATATTTAGATCGTTGCTATGGTCACACTACCTACCAAGTCTGCGGGATGAACTAAAGCAGGCAGTGGTGTGTTATTATGGCTACATTTCATGATTTGTGTGTGGGCTGTACTTATCAAGACAATTCTTTGTATTTCGCTTAAGCTGGGATTTCCAGAGATTTTTTTTCAATGTGTTGTTGTGTTCCTTTTTTATCATTCCAAGCGCACCTACTATGATAGGTACTGTTCTTGTTTTCAATTTCCACATTTTTTTCTATTTCGATTTCCAGGTCTTTATACTTCGATATTTTTTCAAATTCCTTGGTTGCTATGTTACAATCCGCCGAGCAAGCCATATCAATTAGTAGACAAGTCTTTTCTTTTCGGGTTTTGACAATTATGTCCGGCCTATTTGCTTCAATCTTCTTATCTGTAAAGATGCTGTAATCCTGTAGAATTGTGATGTCTTCTATTTGTGTAACCGGTACTGGATAATGTTCATACTAGTGTTTGTTAACATCCGATTGTTGTTATTATTATTATTATATGAGATTTCTTCAGTGTTCACTCATAGTATTACAAATATATAGTTGGACGCTTGTTTCCTGTCGCTATGTCCATAGAGAACGTTCTGATGAGCTACATTCCCTAGTTCCACCAGTTAAGAGCTTTACAACTAAGACCCACCATGTCATGTACACAGAGGCACGCCATTCGCATTCCCTTCGTATTCCGTTCGAAAGGAATTTAAATACGACTTCTTACCAATCTTTTATATCTTCTTTCTCCTTTCCTTCTGTCCCTTGTTTTTCCCAGTTCAGTTGTCACGTAGAAATGAACAGGTAACATCCTGATGGCTCTCTCTCTCTCTCTCTCTCTCTCTCTATATATATATATATATATATATATATATATATATATATATATATATATATATATATTGTGCATTTCACAAAGTGCACAAATGTTACACTGTAAGCAGCAGAAGTATCAGGAAGTAACACTTTGATCCTGAACAGAATACACAGATTCTCTTATCACTGGTAGAATTCCGTTTGATTTTGAAGAAAAACAAAAGAAATGAAATAAAGAAAGAAAGAAAGAAAGAAAGAAAGAAAGAAGTGTTTAACGTCTCCTCTCAATACTTCATAAATAATGGACTATTCCGTTTTGATTGCGGAGAAAAACAAAAGACATACGTTTGGAAGAAAGAAAGAAAGATAGATAGATAGATAGATCTAAATTTATAAATAAATAAATAAAGAAAGAAAGGAAGAAAGGCAAATAAAAGTGTTTAACTGCTATTTTCGTGATTTGGAAATGTCAATTCAAATTTTTCTATTTGTACCCCCTTACTTCTTTAAATAATGACCAACATTCATATTTATGATTGTCATTGCAATATTTTGTTAAAGTTGTTCAGCTCAAATATTCAACTATGCAATGGGGAAATTTCTACGGATATTTTGTTCTCGTAAAACTCTCAATGAGCTTATTCAATCATTAACTTAAGAATTAAGATTCATCAGCAAATTTAAATAGGAAAACCGTGAAATTTTCACAGATATATCTAATGCTTATATAATATGTGATATGTTGTACAAAGTCACTTTGAATTGATAATTAATTTGGGTTAATTTGTGGTATCGAACCAAAACAGCTTAGGATAGAACTTAAACTTATATTTGGGCAGAAAACATAGAATAATGGTGAATTAGCTAGTTTCACTAGTGCATTTGAAGCTCATAGGATGACCTGCTCTTTACCGGACCTTTTTGGATTTTGTAGGGATCGATGAACTTATGTCATGGCCTGTTAGTGTGGAAATGTTGAAATCACCAAAATAGGGATTTATTTGGTTACAGGTGGTTATCTTTGGATAACGTCCTTAATGCAAATATACACCAATTTAATATGGCCTCTTTAAAAATGCATGCAAAGATAATACAAAGATATATATTGCATGTCCTGATAAAAATTTATATCTCTCAAAAAAATATACAATAATATTCAAAGAATTCATAAGTTCCTAGTAGAAAGTTCTCGTGTTGAAAGTCTTTAAGATACATACATATATATATATATATATATATATATATATATATATATATATATATATATATATATATATATATCAATTAAAAGGTGCAAATATAATTTATAAATTCATGAATCATTCATACAAAAAACAAATATAGAGGTTAATGATTTAAATGGCGAGAATACTTCGTCGCAAACAATATAAATAAGATACATTAACTCCGAACCTGTATATGAATGATATGATCCCCGTTTATAAATTCCAGTTGCATAAGGTCTTTAAATCATTAACCTCTATATTTGTTTTTTGTATGAATGATTCATGAACATATATATATATATATATATATATATATATATATATATATATATATATAGAGAGAGAGAGAGAGAGAGAGAGAGAGAGAGAGAGAGAAAAGAAGAAAGGAGAGGAGAGAAGAGAAGAGAAAACGAGAGAAGAGAGGAGAACAGAGAAGAGAAGAGAAGAGAGAAGAGAAGAGAAGAGGAGACGAGAGAAGAGGAGACGAGAGAAGAGAAGAGAGGAGAAGAGAGAAGAGAAGAGGAGAGGAGACGAGAGAAGAGAAGAGAAGAGAAGAGGAGAGGAGTCGAGAGAAGAGAGGAGAAGAGAAAAGAGAAGAGAAGAGAAGAGAAGAGAAGAGAAGAGAAGAGAAGAGAGGAGAGTGTGTTCTTTCTGTGAGATAATTGATGAAAGCACTTGGTCCAATCCATTTGCCTGCTCGTCACTGTCTTAACAGTTTTTTTTAAAGATAATAGAATTCATTCCCGAATTGTTCTTAATTTTGATTGGTTCCAGAAATGATTCGTTTGACAATCCCTTTTTCCTCACCTATATTTAGGAATGATAACCTTTTGACCTCTTTTATTTATTTCTTTACTTTTTATCCTTTTGTTTTTATTTCTTTATGGCAAGATGGTTTGCCAATTTTATTTATTTTTAAAATAGTGATCTTTTTTATTTTTCTATCACTACAATTTCATGCGATACATGGCTTGAACCACTCAAAGTATAGATTTACTGAATGAGGCGTGTGATATGAAAGTAAGAGGAGGTAGAAGAAAGTGAAGATTATGAGGATAAGGAGGATAAATAACGTTTGACCCTTGACTTGAAGAGATTAAGATTGTAGATTTCAGAGAAGAATCCACACGGGTTTTTGTTGTGGAAATGTTGTCGGAGTGGATCTTCTTCCATACAATTCCAATACGGAGAAAATGTGAGTGATTCGGCTAAAGATGGACCAAATTGAACGTCATGAAATTTTACCCTCAAATACAGTTACAATAAAGTTTAAGAATATCGAGGTAGACCTTATTCGCTCATTTGATCACAGATCTCATATTTAATTTATTTCTGGAGGCTTTGATACAGGATAATGGTTAAGGAGCTAGTCTGGTCGATCAATGCGATTGTAAAATGATTCCGATAGTCACTGGGTGCTCCATATTTCTTATTGCTGCTCCATACTTTAATATTTTACTTTAATAATACACTTTAATAGAACGTTTTTCTCGACAGTTTTCGGGGAAAAATTGAAATTATTTTATTCTTCAAATGCAAATTCCTGTTAAAATTTAACTCGAAGAATTCAATTTCTAGTTGGCGATTTAAAGAAAATGCAACAAATGTTTTTTTTTTCCTTTTTAAGCTTCCGTAGTTTAAAATAATTCTGTCTTTTTTTTCAAATGTATTCGACTATTTCGGAAACCAAATCAAGACATTTTACAAATCGGCAGGTTTATGGGGAGTTTCTCATGCGGAAGTAAATAAATAAATTTAAAAATGAAATAGAATAAAATTCCTATGAATTATTTCTTCTTCTTCTTCTTCTTCTTCTTCTTCTTCTTCTTCTTCTTCTTCTTCTTCAACACCACCACCACCAACACACAGGGTCGTCAGGTAAGTGGCTCGCTGCTTTTCTCTATCTCTCTTGCCATCAATATGCCCCGCGAGGATTAGATTTTCCAATCCGCCTTTCCACATTATATATCTAAGGAATTTCAGTTGTTTTTTCCTGAATCTGAGTATAAGTGTTCTTTCTGTTGTCATTTTCAAGACCTCCTTCTTGTTACTCGCTGCGTCTATGTAATTCCCAATATACTCCCGTAGAACCACATTTCTGCTACCTCCATTTTCCTCTTCATCTTTGAGGGGACTGTCCAACATTTACTATCATATAAGAGGATAGAGAGCTTTTCCTTTTATTGATGCCCCTACTTTCTCTCTTCTTACAGTTGATGGTTAGTCCATTTTTTCTCTCTTTCTTCGACTACACTGTCTAGGAGGTTCTGTCATTTCCTTTTTGAGTCGGCCATCTGAGTATTTTATATTGATAAGATTACGCACACCAATAATAAATCCTGCTAGGGCTGCCAGTTTTCTTAGGTACATAATAAAAAGAAAGAATTTGTTTATTTACAATAGTATTTTGTGAAAAAGATATATATAAAAATATTTTTTGGAGCGCCTAAAGAAATTAAGAAAAAATGTACATAAGAAATTGTGGACTTACTGGGAATTTATAGTCCTTGATAGAGAGTGTAATGTATCAGTGAAGTTTACAAACTATGTCAAATTTTGTTGAGCCATTCGGAGGTCAAAAGGTAACGTAGTAGCATCCGTTGTTGGATGGAAGAATTTGTCGAATGAATGTCGTTTGCAGTAAACTTTCAGAGGTTGGTACAGTCTTGTAGAGTTATAGATGAATGAATAAGTTAACATCGTATTATAGAAGAAAACTTGATCCAATTGTGCGTTTATCTCAGGCTAACGTCCAAAACTGTCTTTTTTTAAAATGTGCGTATGGATTTTCATGTTAAAAGTCAATACGTATAGATGGTTGCGGGTCACATGGTATCTAGAAATCTAGCGTTCTTTTTTATCAGCTCACTGCTGAAAAATAATTGTCCTGCTGACTTTCCTGATCTTTCCTGACTACTCCCGCCCAGCTTAGTCGTAATTACTAGTGAGTAAACCAGGCGAAACCTTCTATTACATTCGTGTTCGACAGCTTACTAAGCTACTTTTCAGAATTTTTTCACGTTTCACATTCCGTTTTTCTTGAAAAGGTTTTGTTGTTTTAAGCCTTCTTTCCCAGTACATTCCCTTTTCTTATAACCCTGAGCCAGTCATAGTTTGCAATAATAATTAGAAGCAAGGATGATCACAAAACGTTTCATCTGAACATCTCGTTAATGGGAAATATTTTTGTCTCCTTAGTGGAAAGAGACAGAGTTGTATTTATTCTTTCAGATAAATTTTCATAGGCCTCTGAATTTGGCCTGGAAAATATAAAACATTGAATTAAATTAAATAAATAAGTAAGTATATAAGACAAATTGGGAAATATCTGTTTTAACATATTTCGGGGATGGATTGCCTTCATCAGAAAAAAGAATGTCGATTTAATAAAATCTATGTGAGAGAGACAAAATGTGATTTGTGTTAAAAATATAGACGCTTGATTTTTACTCTAACGGTATCGTTTCAGAAAACAGATTTTAGCAAATTTCAATTCGTTCTTTCTTTCTATATCCAATTATTTTATGGTTTACGTATCACACACAACATCAGTACTAATTTATTAAGAACAGCTGATAAACTGGAACAACTCGATTGTTTATTAATCAATAAACTGGATAAAACAGCTGGTATATATATCCCAGTGGATTCATAGATTACATGACTTTCAATGCATCTTCGTTTGGATAAATTATATTCATTTTCAGTAACGCAGCATCTTCCAGGTCAAAATTAGTAGATAGTTGTTCTATGGTGAATAAAACAAAAAATATCACATAAAGTTTACTTGAAAGTGATAATGCCTCCATTTGGGAACATCTACGACTGATACGCCTGATATGATACCGTGAGTACAAGCGGATCTCCAGTTATCAGGTGGCGTTCATTTGTGTTGTGTTTTGTTCAAAGTTGCGATACAACAGATCTTAATATTTATTTCTCCCTCCACAAAGGCAAAATATGCTACAAAGTTTGTTTAATGCAAAGTTCTATACGCGTATGGGTAGACAGAAGCAAAACTTGGCCATTCTCTGCGGCAAGAGCCACAAAAGCGCCTCAGCGACTACGATCCTTTATTCAGGAGAGGTGCTGACTCAGAGTTGGAAGCTCTAGAATCAAGCTCGCTTCATTCATGTCATATCTCGGCCGAAGTCGAAACATGACTGATTCTAGCCCAAAGGTCAGAACTCCGCTGTTGGACAAATTTTCTCAGTAATAATTGTATCTATCTATCTATCTATCTATCTATCTATCTATCTATCTATGTAACAATATGATTTCTCACATATCTTTAGAAGATAAGGAGATAAATTCCTTCCTTTTAAGTCTACTCAACTATTGGAGTTTCGAAGGAATTTTGTCTCCAATTCATCTTGAGTGAACTTAAGTGTTAGTGTTTCAGGATTCATGTCTCCAGTTCGCTATGAACTGGGAAACATAAATATTTTATAAATGATTTTAGATAGTCATAAAAGTAGTCCTTTGAAGATTTGACCACCCATGTGTCTGTGGAGTGATACCAAATCTTCTGGAAAGACAATTGGATGTGGGGGTGGAATAAGCAGAGAGAGGCAGGAAGTTGGAAGAAAATGGGTCCAACTGTGAGAGAAGAAGGTAATGATGAATCAGGGGTCTCCGAGCCCAGAGGCCAGTGAAGTTAGGGAAGATAGCAGCTCACTCGAAGGAAAAGATAACTTGCTAAGTGAGAAATCGTATTGTTGCTACTTCCCAACGAGAGTGTCTTGAAAAATTTTTAATGTTGAAAGTGATCATGGCCGAGAAGACAAACCTGTGCACATATCGAGTTGGGTGTATGTATCGGTAAAAACACTCAATCTTGAATGTCATCACAGGTGCAGTGAACGACGAACGGTCGTCTAACGTTATCACAATTACGCCACGAATGATGTCACATATACAAGTTAACCAAAAAAAGTCCTTGTTTTTTATTTATTAGAAAAAAAGGTATACAACAAATTTAACATACCGTTGTCCCTCAAAATAATCCCCAATGTACCCAAAAATGGCGCTAAAATATCAGGTGTCTTGGACGTAAAGAAGTCTGTGAGTGCCTGCCGCAAACCTGCCTCATTTGCGAAAGATTTCCTACAAAAGAGGTTGTCCAAGGAATGGATGAGGCAGTAATATGTTGGCGCAAGATCTGAAGAGTAAGGGTATCTCCCAATGAAGTCGCTGTATAGTATCCCTGACCACCCGTGCCACATAGGCCTGGCATTGTCATATAGGAACACTACACTTTTGCGATTAACCAATTCTGGTTCCTTCTACTTCAGTGCCTGTTGCACACGTTCCAACTATTGCAAGTACAGGTCCGCAGTGATGTTTTGGCCCATTGGTAGCAGCTCCTCGTGCATCAGTTCTCGACTAGTCCATGAGCTTCTGGGGGTGTAGAGGGGTTCTTATGGTGTGAGGCACAGGGTCCGTGGTGACAACCAATGTGTGACACGCTTGGGAATGTCATACAAGAACCACTTTTCATCACTGGTGAAAATTCGTTCAAATATGAGTACGTTGCAATGCTGAGAAAGCAACGAGAAACAGGTTGTCACTGGTTGTTGCTTGTTGGCTTCCGACAGTGTGTGCTGTACCCACTTGCTTATCTTCTACGCCTTCCCTATGTTATGTGGTGCAGGTTAACTCTAACTATTTCATCAGAAACCTGGAAGCATTCGGCAAGCTCACCACAAGTTTGGATATTTCAGGGCCTCATCATCCAGGACGTGTGGCTGGCCAATGTGGGTTTACCACAGATAAACAGATCTCCCGACTTGAACTTCTGGAACAAATGCCTGGCGGTACGTTCACTCACTCATTTATCCCAAAAGGCTTGATGTATTCAGCGATTTGAAGCGGCAGTGGACAAGCCCATCTTAAAGTCATAAAGCAGACAACCCCAAACGAGCTACATTAACACCGCCACGTTTTCTTGCCGTTGCTCGAGCTATGACTGATGTAGGTGCTTAACGCACCTGCATTGGCCAAGAGCACTCACTTGCATAGCAGTAATATTTTCTCAAACGACGAAAAAACGACAATAACATTTTTGGCTACCTTGTACATATACATATATATATATATATATATATATATATGTGTGTGTGTGTGTGTGTGTATATGTATGTATATATATATATATATATATATATATATATATATATAGGTAGAGAGACAAAGACATAGATAGATAATGAACAAACTGAGACATAGATTTAAAGAGATTAAGATAGATAATGAACCAAGTGTTATATATATATATATATATATATATATATATATATATATATATATATATATATATATATATTATACTCTCGATAATTTCGGTTGAGCACTGCTGAGAGAGAGAGGGTAATTCGAAACAGCAACCGTCTCCGCTAACGCCACGTTTTTCATTAAATGAATCGAGCACTATAGCTGTCTGGCGCTTGCTTACATTCTTAAAAATAATACGCTAGAATTACCCTTTCCCTCTACCGTACGGTGATAGCTTAGGGGTAGAAACTCCGACTAATGCCAAATCGGTGGGGTTTCTATCCGGCCTTGAAGCAATATGATGTGTAACCGCACTTATGAGCTGTGATACAGCAAAACAGGTCTGTATGTGGATGACATTATCTCTCTCTCTCTCTCTCTATATATATATATATATATATATGAACAGACTGAGATAAAGAACAGAGTGAGGCAAATCGATCGATAGATTATGATCAAACCTATATATGTGTGTGTGTGTGTGTGTATATAATAAAAAGAAAGAACAGTAAGAAATATAATCCGATGTTCTTATTGATATTTTTATTTTTTATAAAACAGTGCTCAATGTAAATTTACAGAGCATAAATATTATAAATTAACTGATTTAAAATATTGTTTCTTCGCTAGGTTTCAAAAACCGAAGCTAAAAACTTCAAATTTAATTAAATAATTAAGTTGAAAGCATTAGTTCTGTTTCATCTTCAAGCGAATTTTGGAGTAACTTATTTTTAATTTTACTGAGTTTTACTGAGTTGCAAACGCACATACAATTCATAATTTTTTGTTTCCAAGGATACAGAGAAATCCAATCATTTATACAGGGGCGCTAGCGTGTTTATTTTTATTAACTATTATTGAATCAATTATGAGTTACGTTCGAAAAAGAGGTTAAGCCTAGGGATGATAGGAATGCAGTGATTAGCAGGACCGTCCGAGAGAAGCTTTTGAATTATCGGTAAAATATCATTGGGTAAATTTGTCTCTCATGATCATAAATACTACTCTATCTATCTATCTATCTATCTATCTATCTATCTCAGATTGTTCATTATCTATGTATCTCAGCCTGTTCATATATATATATATATATATATATAAATCTGGTTTTATTTTCCTTTCCAAGGAAAAAATTACACTTCACTCAGATTATTTTCTCGAAAACTTTATATATGCTGAGTTTTGTATCCGAGAAATAATTTTTTTAAAAGAATTAATGGATTTATTTTAATCCGGCATTTTATTAATAATTAATTAATTATAATAACGTTTGAACGTTATTATAATAGATACTTCGCATTAGAAATAGACGCCCCATTTTTTATTTATTAGATAGTGTATATTACGCTTATCGGCCTGAGCGTTCGACTTACATGTCAATTAAAAGGACACATACTTGCAATCAGAAAAGAGACGGTGAAATTTATTGGAACACATTATAAGGAATGAGGACTTTTGCTCTGTCTCAGCAAAACAAATAGAAAGCTTGCGTTTTCGCATATTCCTTTTTGCTTCTCTTACAGTTTTTAGAAAAGGTATTGTGACAGCCTTTCGGAGGGTTTTCAGATAAAGATACTGATGGCAGTATCCTGAAACCCAATTGCAAAATTATGTTCCTGCTTCGTGTCTCCATCCCCTTTTCATTGTTATTATTTTGTGAGGGAATTTGCTGCATGCCTTGAGTATGAAATTATTATATTGTCTTGTGTAGCAAGACAATACAATTAACAATGCAACTTCAATCGCTATCTACTGTCTTCTTGATTCCACTCCTTTTATTGTTGTCACTCCTTAATAATGTTTTATTTCCCTTATTCTTTCACACTCAGGAACCACTTGTATCTTAGTAGCTTTATTGCCTTGCTTGGGGTGAAATGATTAAAATTTGTTTGCATCTTATTGTCCATATATTTGCTGTATTGTCATTTGGAATAATTTATTAAATTGTCTTAGGCACTATTTTCTTTTTTAAAATTACCTCTTTACCTTTGTTAAACCTGCTGACTATATGCGAGAATTTAGTGGGATTTCTTATTTCAGCAGTCACCGATTTCCCCACTTCAAACACAAACATATTAATGGTACTATCTTGAAGCCCAATTACTGAATTATGGTCCCTATTCTCTTTTCATTGTGAATGCAGTTATTTTTTGTGTTTGAATTTGCTGCTTTGCCTTGGTTGTGCTAGCACGAAGCACAAGTCATCGTGACCGAAGGTTTGAGCGTACTGGCCTTGTTCAGACTGTTAATCACGCCAGATAATGAGCTCTCAATCAGAAACTGTAACTAAGGTCCGCAGTATAAAGCACAGGTGGGCTCTGTGGGTGTTGAATAAAATCAAGTGTACCTGAGACATTTTGTACCTTGAGTATAGCGTCTACAACAGAGATTGCTAAGGGCCCTAGTAGACAACCCAAGATTTAACTTATCCCCCCACCACCTGAGTCAGGTTGTGACACGAAGTCGGTTTTTAACGTGGGGACCCGAGTGTTTCCACTCGGACCGCTGGGTTAAGCTGGTTTTAACTTGTCTAAGCTGATCTTAGCTTGTCTAAACTGACCAGAGCTTGTCTAAGTTAGTTATAGCCGGTCACACCACCGCTACGGAACAGATGTTACTCAACGGTGGGGGGAACGTAAGGAAGGAGAGGAGGCCTTTGGCGATGAACAGATACTACAACTGCAGCATCTACTCGGACAGGAAAAACCCTCTTTCTCCTTCTCTGCCAATACTCCCAGAAGAATTCGGAAGGAAAGATTAGATTATCGTACTCGAATGCAAGCGGCCAGCTATTATAATATTATATATTTTAACCAACTTCTTCTTTAATGAGCTTAGATAATTTGCATATACAGCTTTAAAAATCAAATTGTGTTCAGTTACTCATTCATTCTGGTTTTTTGTGATCTTTATAAATATGCAAATGTTCTTTTTCTTCTCTATGTCAATGCCTTTAAAACAGAATTCATAAGCTTCAGCCAGCAAGATACAATACAGTCTCAGGTGAATCGATAAAATCTGTCGAATCTTTTGCATACCTAGGATGCAAAATAAATTCTACTGAAAAGGATGTGAAAATCAGTATAGCCAAAACCTGGGTCACCTTGAATAAAATGGATGTAATATGGAAAATCTGATCTACCTGAAAACCTAAAACGGAGATTCTCTCGAGACACTGTAGAGTCGGTGTTAATGTATGGTGGCACTGGTTGGACATTAAATAAAACCCTAGAGTTTAAGCTTGATGGAACCTACACTCGGATGCTGAGAGCTATATCTAACATCTCTTGGTGACAACTGAATTAGAGCTCTATGGATCCATCCCTGACATTTTCACAATGTTACGAGAACGCAGAATGCGCTTTGCAGGACATTGCTGGCGAGCAAAACAGGAACTCGCGAGTGATCTGCTGCTCTGGACACCTAGCCATGGCTAAAGACAGCCTAGTCAGCCAGTAACCGCATACATTGCCCACCTTTGTTATGCCACCCTAATGACTTTCTGATCTTGAGCTGCATCGTGATATTTGGTGTGATAGACTCATGAATTTCTGAGATAACTCGACAGAATAATAAATAGTTATTCAAATAAAGCCATTTTCTACCTTGAGTAAGGCGTCTACAACAGAGATTGGCGAGACGCCCTCGTAGACAGGCATTCTTAGATACGAGCGGCCAGATAACAACAACTTCTTTTGTGTATTATATAAATTGTTAATTCATTCTGTTTTCGTAGGTAATCTATTTTTACAGCTACACATGTTCACCTCGTGTTTTCATTAAATTTTACTATACTAAATTATTTTTGCAACACAATGGCGCGTGTTGAAATAATCACAGTATTTAGTATTGTTGAAGTTATCGCTTGTAAGGGGGTAGATTGTTGAGTTGTTAATATAAGTTCTTCTTTGATGTGCCGTGTCACTTCAGGACGTAGGTGATCATGACTCTCCACTTCTCCCATTCCTTGTAGGTCTCAATAAGTTTTGTCCTTTTGCTACTTTACCCAGACTCTGTTCTGCCATTCGCTTGCTTAAGCCATCTAGGTATGTCACACGTTGCTTTCCCTTGTCTCTCTTTCCCTCTATCCGTCCTGTGGGTATCAAACTCTCCAAGCCTTCTTTTCTCATTACGTGTCACAGAAATTTCAGCTGCCTCTACCTTATGTTAATTATAAGTTTCTCCAAAACCTCACCGTTGCTCACCTGTTCGGTCCATGCTATCCTTAGCATCCTTCTGTAGAACCATACCGCCGTTGTCTCGAGGCTCTTCTTCATCTTTGAGGAGGCCATCCAACATTCGTTGCCGTAAAGGAGGACAGATATTACGTAGCAGCTCAGTACTCTTTTCTTTTTTACCAAGGAAATCCTCCTGTCTAGTAATACTTAGTCTTGCTTTTGGAATGCGTCTTTGGCCATCCCAGTACGTCTCCGGATCTCAGCGTCGCACTTACCGACCTCTGTCAGAACACTTCCCAGATATTTAAATGTCTTCACCTGCTTGATTTTAGTGTCTCCGACCTGTAAATCGCATTTAGGGCTCATCTTTTTTACTGATGACCGTGCATTCTGTCTTCTTGTAGTTTTGCGGTTAGTCCCTTCTTCTCGCTCTCCTTCGCTACCTTTTTTTAGAAGGTTTTGTAGTTTCTTTTCCGTGTCTGCTGTTAGCACTTTGTCATCTGTGTACCTTATGCTGTTAAGATTGCTAATGATAAATCCTGGTATGATTTCCAGTTTTTTTCTCTCTTTTTTTTAAAGCATTATACCGCAAACAAGTCGGGATAGCACTAGCACGCAAGGGGTTCCATACAAAGAGTGGGAGCGAAAGTAAAGAGGCGTTGATAAAAGAAAGGATAAAGAAGAAGAACAGGGAAGAGACGAAGACATCTGGAGATGTCGATTGAAATTACATTTGAATAATTGGAGATTCCAGCTATTAGGGAAACAAGTAATAAGCAAGGAATTCTACAGACGGGAGGAGGTACGAGACATGAATCTATTGGAGTAGAAGAGACGGCCGCATTTAACCGTTTCGACAGCGGAATAGTGGGACCGAGATGCCAGCCTAGTAGCACGTTTAAATTCATGGGAACTAGCGAAAGTCGCTCTTCGGAGCAGTATTACCTTGAAAGTTATTGTAGAAAAGACAGAGGGGGGCGACGGCACGTCTGTGAGAGAGCGACTGTAGACGAGAAGCCAGATCAGTGCCAATCACTTTACATATCCGTCTCTGGATTTTGCTGAGGGCCTTAAGACGAACAGCAGGGGCACCAGACCATATACGGCAGCAGTATTCCATGCAAAGGCGAATGGTTGATTTATAGATTTGAAGGATGGACTCGGGCGAGAAAAACTTGAGTTCTCCCGGAATTGCTTCGCCTTATTTCGTGGTTAAGTGGAAGCTTTTGAAACTGTCAACTCTGGATTCTCACGGAGCGAAAATATACGTCTGTGTTCTTATTTTTACTAATGCTACTGCCACCCTGGGTTGTTTTTTTATAGTAATGAAATTTTAGATTTTAGATATTATCATCATCATCATGAATCATTACTGGTAGAAAGGTTGTTTTTAGGATGATGAAATTTTAGATATTTATTTCTAGAATAATGAATCATAACACGCTAACATTTTTTATCGAGATTTACAAACTCTACTCTCCCGACTGCCTTTATACTTACAGAGCTATTATTGTGCATCATATTTTACAAGAATGAAATATATATAAAAAGAAAAGATATGCAAAACACAATATTGCATTTTTAATAAATAAGTATTTATTTTAATCATTAAATTGTTTTTTTTTAAATAGTGAGTGTATTTTGTATGTTAAATAATAAAACTTTTAATTTTTCCCAAAAATGAATGAAAATTTATTGTACTAAACTACGCAGCCTAGTAAAACCAACTGTACTTTGTACCCTCTTACCTGTTTGCACTTCTCCCCCAAATTTGGTTTCGATCAGTCAATCTATAGCTATTTTAGAGGGTGCGACGGACGAACGAACTAACGGTAGACACAGAATTTTATATATAGAAGTCGAAAACGAAATATATCTATCTGAAACGGCGAATTTTTGCGATTCTAACATTAGATGCAGTAAGCGTACACATAATGCCTTTCAAAAAATACCTTCAACTATTAAGTAAGTAAACACCTTCCGATTTCACAAGAGACTACTATTTTCTTTATACAGACGACACACCTACTATGACAAAGAGGTCTTTGTGAGTTCTGTAACTCCAGTAGTATAACGTATACGGACCGTAGAAAAAACAAAAAACAATGTCGATATATCTCTGTCTGGATTTCTGAGATGAGCAGTATCATTATTTACATTAGAACTAATATTCTCATCGATATTGTTACTACCGCAACGTTTCAGCCGGACTTCTATCAGGTGTCTAAGCATTTCTGGAAAAACAAAAACAAAAACAAAAAAACAAACAAAAAAAAAACGCAGGACGATAAATACTAAAACATGGACAGCGTTGCGAGAACGCTCTAACCCTGTAGATTAAACACCCTACGGTGTTTAATCTATGGGGTTAGGGCATTTTCTATAATAAAGGGTTCAGTTCAAAATTCCCTGAAGGTTACCCTGATCGACAGGCACCTGAAAAAGGACGGAGAACGCATCAGCTAAAACGTTGGGATAATAAAAACAAAGATGTGACATTAGTTCGAGTGTAAATAATGTTGATATATTTGAAGGAAATTCCACCTGAAGAAGGGATAAGTGTTAATCTGCCGAAACATTATATTAGCATACCAAATGTGAATGTTCGTGTAAACAGGGAATTGTCAGCCATAATAACTACTATATTTTTTCTTCGCTACTTCGAGTAAAGTGTTTCCTCTGAGGACAATTTCTTCTGTGAATTATCTTAGATGGTCCAGTTTCCGTGGTAAACACTCGAGCCTGTCCTGAAAGTTTGACCTAATCACTGACTGGTCAATAATAGAACAAATGATGACCTTTCCATGGCAGGATACTTATTCGTATCAAGGCGGCATTTTCTGCATATTCAAATAACTGTGAGAAATAATACCCTAACTTCTGTTTTAATTGCATTGGTACTTTTCTTTTAATCATTTCACCTCAAGAAAGGCAAAAAATCTCTAAGACGCAAAGGGTTACTGAGTGTGAGAATATGAGAAAAAGCAAACATCATTAAGGAGGGAGAAAAATAAAAGAACCGGAATTAAGAAGACAGAAGATAACGATTGACATTACATTTCAATTTCTGGAAAGCAAGAAGCTGGAAGAATGTTTCATAAGCAAATATTGCGAGAGGAATAAACTGTTAGCATAGAACTTGCGGTTACACCTACCTAGCCATTTCAACTGTAAAATGATGAGACATTGCTTCCAAATATCGCTAATATATTCATAAAATCTAGGTACCAAAAAGGAAAGTTCATCAGAACAATTACCATGAAAATATTTATAGAAAAGACACAGGGAAGCTATGTTACAGTGGTGGGACTGAAACGAGATGCCAGGTCAGAACCAATAATATTGCAGATTCTTCTTTGTATATAAATATATCAACAAATACAAATTTGTATACAAATATATCAACAATATATGACTTCTTTTATTTGACATGTCCCTTCAGGATGTGGCCGGTCATGGTTCTCCTCAACTTCTAGTCCTTTGTAGATTTCAGTAAAATTTAATTTTTTACCTTCGCTCCTAATCACTGTTCTGGCAACCATTTGCACAAGTTCGTTAGGTAGATTATTCGCTGTTTTTCTCTGTCCCTCTTGCCTTCAATCTATCCTGTGAGTATCAAATACTCCAAGCCCTCATCATTTGCCTTAGAAATTTCTCTTTCTGAAGTTAAGTATAAGCGTCCTTTTCGTTTCTATTTTCTTTAAAATTTCCCCGTTGCTCGCATCTTCCGTCCATGGTATCCTCAGCATCCTTCTGTAGAACCATATTTCTGTTTCTTCAAGTCTCTTCTTTATATGTAAGGAGATTGTCCTGTATTCACTGTCGTATAGGAGGACCGATATTACATAACAGTTCAGTATTCTTTTCTTTGTTTCTAACGAAATTTTCTTGTTTCTTAATACCTTGCTTACCTTTTGGAAGGCACTTTCGTTATCCCACCGTGTCTTCGGATTTCAGTGTCGTATTTTTCAACCGCTGTTAAAACACTTTCCAAATATTTTTGTTTTTTTATATTTGCCTGATTTCGGAGTCTACAATTCGTAGTTCGAAACACGGACTTTTGGCTGGTAACCGTGAATTCCGTCTTCTTACAATTGAAGGTTAGTCCTTTCTTCTCGCTTTCCTTTACTGCCTTCTCTAAGGGTTCCTGTAGTTTCTTTTCAATTTATCGTAGACAAAGTGATAGCCTTCTCAAAACTAAATTAGATCGTTGTATTCACCAAGCCAAGCGTTCTTAATTGTTCCTTTCACCACAAAATCAGATTTATTTTTAATAACTTTCACTTTATGCTCACTATAACACAACTATGGAGATTCTAACCATTGTGGTACAGAATTTAATAATAGATTGGAAATACAAAATTTATAAGACATTTTTTATGAAAGAAAAGCTAAAAAAAACAATCGGTTTCGTCCCAGGACTTATCAAGTTTATTTTTCTGGGAATAGAAAATTTATAAAAGCGTGTAAATTAAATTAACGAATGGAATAGAATGGAAAAAAAATGAATTTCAAGAAATCTAGAGTCCCATAACATTCAGACCCAGTAAGCATTCCATCTGTTTACAAAAGGAAGGCTCACGGGATCTGATATACTAGATAAAATCAAAAAACGGTCCGCGGTATTTATTGTAAAAAATACAATTCTGGCACAAAACCGAAAAAGGGGAGGGGTTGAGGCTGGTCTTCACTAACTAGCTCATACCTAGCTAATCCGATTCACGGCCCATTCACACATTACAATTTGCCCATTCACCACAAAACTCGTCCATCACCATTCAATCCTTCATACACCATAATACCGCATCCTCTCAAGGGGGACCTAGAAAACGCGCCCCATGCCATAACAATTTAATGATAATAAATAATTGTATTTAAAATTCTATGATGAAAAATGACAGGGGAGAGAATGAAACCCAAAACAAACTAAACATAGACACAAAGTGAACTAAACATAAATGATGTTAGTAGGGCCGGTCCAACACTCAAAATGAGAGGCCGCTGTATTCTGCCCATTGGACAAAATTAAGAGGCTCTCTCGCTAAGGGAGTGGGAAAAGTGAAAATATAGACGGACATGCGAAATAAAAAGCTGAACCAGTTGATGTAAAAAAAAAAAAAATGGTCAAAACAAACAGGAAGTTGGGAATCTCGACTTGGATCATAACCAAAGAGGCTGCTGGGAACAGGCGAGGAACAACATTTACTCACATTAACTAGGTACACAAAGTTTGTCTAACCTAACCAAGGTGAGGGCTCTATAGGAAACCACCCCGATGTGACGTAGGCTGACCTAAAAGAGAAAATCAAGGCTAGCCCCGTTCAAACGAACCATGCTCGTCTCAGTTACCCACTTTTCGCTAAAGACTGTCGAATGCAAGCGTTTTCTATCAATTCTAATCTTCATCTTGAGCTGATTTTCAAAGAACCGAATTAGATCCTGATGAGAAAGACGGTTGCCTCGCAAGACTTCCTCCTGTCGCGTCGTACAAATCACCATTCAGACCGTGGCTAGCAGTGTCAGAAACACCATTCTTTTCACTCCGGAATACTCGAACTAAGATTTTTACCATAATTTCGGGTTTTGTTCTCTTTTTAAAGGGTCGGCAAGTCTCATTTTTGAAGCCTTGATTGAGTGAGTGCTGAAGACAAGAAAAAAGAAAGAAAAAAAAGGAATAAAAGAAAGAAACAGTAAAAATGACTGAAATTGAAAATATCAACAACGACCAACAAAACGAAGAATAAACGAGAAACAGAGACTCTTCGGAGAAAACCTCTCCTTCATTTCAAAACAGTGTCACGGAATTCGAGCAATAGGTCACATAGTCTACGCACCTCGTGAAAGAAGATATCTTTCTGGTTATGTTATATTGGCTATAGCTTTCGCTATTCTATGGGAAGCCCTTACAATTCCAGATCGGATCGCATTGAAATGCCAGCCTTATGCATTTTGGGTAGACTGTAAAGCCTGGGTATTTTAAGGTGGTATAATTAATTTTTCCATAAAATTTCCTTATTATTAACTAAATTTCAAATTGCTTTATTAAATGCTCGTGTTTCTAAAACTATTTTTGTGTTAATTGATTTTAGGTTAAATGATCATATTGGCAACTAATAACAGAATATTTTAGTATGTAAGATGTCTGATCAAAAAGTATCGAGACTGGTTCTATAAAAAGAAAACTACAACATATAAGAATTAGGCATTTAATCTCCTTCGAAGTAGTCTCGTTCTGAATCCATACATTTTATACGGCGTTTTCATTGAGGAAGCATTTCTGGGACTCTTTTTCGAGGATAGCGAACAGTATTCTTGATGCATTCTCTTGGATTACATCGAGGTCTTGAAATCTTGTATCTTTCAAGTATGATTTGACTTTTGAAGAGGAAAAAGTAGCAAGTGGCGAAATCTGGGGAATATAGTGGTTGTAGAACCTAGGGAATGTAGTGGTCGGCCCAAAATTGCTACACAAGCCATGATCATTGATGGAACCGCTGTGGTGTGGTGAGACGACCACACTCTACACACTTTCCTTCCAAATAACTGCTATAAACAAGGAAAGTGAGCGAGAACGTTATAACTTAGTGTGTATGCGTGATAGAGTACACGATCAATCTGTGCCAAGCGGCTTCACTCTACGTAATTTAGTTTTGTTACCATAGCAACAGTCCCGATACTTTTGTTCAGATCTCATATTCCTTTTCATGATGATAATTTCACCCGCTTCGACCGAGGAGGTGATAGAATTTTTAATAGTTCCACCACATAGTTAATAATGAGGATAAGTCATGGTCTAAATTAGTAGAAAGCGACTCTAGAATACCCAGACTTTGTGATCTACCCCAAACGCAGAATGCAAACATTCCAATGCGATCCATATATCTAGAATTGGAAGTGTTCCCGATAGACTCGCGAAAGTCATAGCAATAATTTTGATACCAATTTTTGGCACAGTTAGCTATTCAGTGATTATTCTATCCGATTGAGAACTACACAGGAAAACTTATGTGTGCGTTATTTCTAAAAATTAAAAAAAAGTATTTGATAAAGTCACTATCAGGTTTGGGGGCAATTCTGTGAAGGGCAATTCTTTCTTTCTATGGGACCATTACCGAAACAATTATTTCTATAACGAAGAAGGATCTGTATGCGATCACCGAAGTTAAGCAACGTCAGGCCTTGTGAGTACCTAGATGGGTGATCACTTAGGAATACCAGCTTGAATGTGCAGTTGATATAATGGATAACGGTTGGGAATTTTTAATCGGAGATTCGAATTCCAGTTGTTGTTCGTTACATTTACTTACGCGCAAATACACTTGGGAAAGGTATGAATCCACCACTTCCCCCAGCTACGGGTTAATTAGTAATACTTGTAACACTAAATCTTTATTGTCTCCTCATTGTAAATGATTCGTACATTCTAAAAATATTTTCTGGTTTTAAATAACCCGCAAAGGGCTGATAAGCCATAAAAACGAATCAAATAATCAAGGATCTTCAAAACACAAAAAGTGTTTCGAATAGATTACAGGTTCAGGGAAGGGCCAGTGCCAGATTCCTGTCTGAGTGCTGGGAGCTCGTTGTATCTTTTCTGCAATTAGGAGACGTTGTGGTCGTGAATTTCGATTGTAGTCGTTGAGAAATAGCTTTATCTGATGGTCGATTGAAAATCCTGCAGCTCCTTTCTCAACAGCATGGATGTCGATGACCAGAGACTGCCGGTCAGCGTCACATGAAGGAGAAAGGAATGCCGGCATTGTGGAGAAGCTGGTCACCTCATCACAGCATGCCCGAGAATGAACGTCCTTGTACTGTTAGCTGTGGAGTGTTGAGATCTGATTAAGTCGACTGTGGGAAAGGAAATTGCCATAGTTTCTGAACGGAAAAGAAAATCGGCAAACTAAATGAAAGGCTTGCAGAGGTGACGACATCTTCCACGATCTAATTTTCTCCAGAAACAACTGCTGTGGCAACAACGAGGGCAATACCTTGTGGGATGAGAAGGATCTTCACTGCAATCTAATGCAAGAATTAATGGCGGTTGTGGCTGGAAATATGTGGTGCGAAATCGGCAAAGTTTAACATTTAACATTCGTACATACATTCGTATATAGCGTTTTTCGAGACTTCGCATGAGTAAAACAAATTCAATAAAATAAAAATGCGTGAAAATTTTTCAACCCTTAATAATTAGTTTAACTTGTAACATATATTAAGTAAGATAAGCGAGGGTCACAAAGCACTGCCCAGGGACCAAAATCAAGTTTGACCCCGCCCCCGTTCAGGAGATTCGAGTGTAGTACCCACCTGTCCTGGATATGATAATGAAAGACCATCTCACCAGTCGAATTTTTAGGCCGTATGTCACATTTTTTAATTTTTAATGAAAATATAGTGTAGTTCTCAATCGGATAGAACACTATCACCTTCCAGTACATTTTGCTCAAGTTTACTTAAAGACTAACCAAAGTCAAAGTTTAACATTCGTACGTGCGCGCGCACCCCCCACCCCAAAAAAAAACTGTAGACAATTTTCTCCCTTTTTTGTTCATATTAAACGTTTTATTTAAACGTTTAAATAATTTTTACACATTAAACGTTACTGCGGTGATTTAAATGAAATGAAATATACCCACAATAACCGTTGAAAATTTACGGGAGAAAGATATCCAGTGTCACTTACCTACCCCCAGACACTTCAAGGAATAAAGAACCCAATATATTAAAAACAGAATTAGTGTTTTACTTTCGCGCACTGAGGTTGCTTCTACCTTCTATTCTCTTTTGAACGTACACCGAGCCTTATCGGTTGTTGTTCATATCGATACAAATGGGAATCGAAACACATGTGTTGATTTCTTCAGTCGATGAAAAGCTGATCGACGGCCGTGGCTATATGTCTAGAGAGTGAAGACTGGTCTCTTTGAAACCCGACCGTTATCGAGGAAGGCGTTATATCAAATACTAGTTAATAAGGACCATACGAGACAATCTGTTCGCGGGGAATATTGTACGTTTCATGTGTCTCGTGAAAAGGGCTAATTGAAAATTGTATCATGCGGCGACTGGTTAGGAAAAGGATTTAGCATTTACTAGCAGTAGAGCCCGGCGTTGCCCGGGGATGTAACAGTAAGAGATAGAGCAAGTATCGACCATCATAAAGACTGAAAAATAAAATTGACAAAGATTATTGTTTAAGGTTGACGGACACGCATGTCTTAATTAGTTTTTTTTTTTTTTTACGAATTGGTCAAACCCAAACTCAAGCAAAAACATTGTTTTCAATCGTTATGAGTCTACCGATTGAATAGAATTTTATTATGAACAATTGTCTCGTAAATGAAATTTTTAAAGCATTCTGAATGTAAAAATAAAGAAAAAAGCATGCAAGACAATAAGAAACACTACCTGCCAAAAAAAAGTGAAGTTTTGTTGAAATCGGTTGAAAAATGTAGGAAATCCGATCCCATATATAAACGAACACACACACACACACACACACACACACACACACACACACACACACACACACACACACACACACACACAACCTGGGTTTTATAATAAGTATAACTCGATATTAATAAGTATAACTCGATATGAGTTGTCCCCCCTTCATTAATGCCTCTTAATCGTTGATTTCAAATTGATTTTGTGCAAAAACAATTGTGTTTTCTCACTTTTTGGCGCTGTCAGAACCACCGCAAGGTAATTTTACGTAGACCTGTGAAGTTTTGTTGAAATCGGTTGAAAAATGTAGGAAATCCGATCCAATATATAAACGTACACACACACACACACACACACAAACAATATCTGCGTTTTATAATAAGTAAGATGACAAAGACTGGTTCAGCCAAGTGAAGGTAGAATAATGTGTTTTTTTTAAAAACTTTTTTATTATAATACCCAGTTTAACTTAGCCGAGCAATGTAAATTCATTGAACCGTTATATATATATATTAGTTCCTCACATTTCATTCCCCACTCACCTACTTATTGCCTGATGATGTGGGAATATTTCAAATATTTCTAGTTTTCCTATTTTTTTTCTTTTTATTGTTTTCTTTCATTGTAATTTTCTTTTCCTTTTAACTTTAATTACTGTTTTTTCCCCTTTTCTTTTGTTTTTACATTTTCTCACGTAAATTTTCAATCGAATGACATACTATTTTCTCATATTAGATTGTTTGGTGATAGGGAGGGGTCACATAGTTATTGTAAGTAATGGCAGACGATGTCCAAAAGTCCGTCGTTAACTGGGCTAAAAGATGGCTTGTTAATTTTAACGCTACAAAACTAAACTTCTTCCATTAATCATCTGAGAGACCCCACTATGCCTTCCATCAGCATGGCTGATGCTAACCTCCAGGAAAGTGACTCGTCGCACCTTGTCGGGTAAACGTTCTCAGCTGACACAAAGTGAAAAGACTATATTGAATCCATTGCTGAATCACCTGCTAAGAAAGTTGCTTCACAGTTCCTAAAGAGTAAATTTATTCAATAAAACCGGCATTTGCTTCAACCACGGCCTCCAGACGATTTCGGAATCTCCTGCAACTCTTCTGGACGGTCTCCTTGTTTAAGTTGGTGAATGATTTCATAATACTTGCCTTCAGTTCATCTTTGGTGTTACAAGGAGTTTTGTTGGCCTCTCACTCAACTGCACTCCACACATAATAATGAAGGCGGTTGCCATTTGGCGAATATTGTGGCCAGGTGTAAGGGGTGATGTGGTTACAGGAATTTTCTGATAGCCATGACTGGATTCTTCTGCTTTCGTGGTATGGTGCAGAATCCTGTTGCTAGACATAGTGTGCAGTTGCCACTCTCTTGACCCAGGGCAGCACTACCTCTTCAAGCCACTTGATGTGGGCCTCCGTGTTGACTCTGAGCACCTCACCAAAAAATCCCTGAGTTCTTTTCTTATCATTACGATCAGAGTGTATTTTCCGAGCTGTCGTATCTTCGTAATTCCATTAGACTCACCCGAATCATCCGCACTCTTGTCAGATTGACACACAAACACTCTGAAGTATTTGTACTGAAGCTTCCGGTGCGAATGCCAAGCAGTACTGCATGACTTTTCCGAATTTCTGGCGGAGTGAATTGTGTCACGGTGCTCTTTTCCTGACAGAGAGAGCCCAACTGGCCCTATTATACTGTGCAGTCGACACAATCAAAAACATACAACGTTCATGCGCGAAATTAAAAATATAAAATGGCGGCCCATCGCACATTTTATATATATATATATATATATATATATATATATATATATATATATATGTATATATATATATATATATATATATAACAAAAAACTGCTAAAGAGCTACGTAACCACACCAATATAATAGTTAAAAAAGTGGATAGAAACGATATTTTCATCATACAGGATACATGTATGGAACTATAAAAATGCATAAACCTAACTTCCCTCTCCGTCTTATCATATCCCAAAACCCTACTTCTGTTTATCAACTAACCAAAGTTATTAAGCAACCAAGTACATCATATATAATAATACAGCACTAAATCAACACATGGACAACTCCAAATACTAAAAACACAAAAACCTAATAATTAAACGGTTAAAAAGTTGTATATTGATAGTACTAAGAATTCTTTCAAAACTACGTGCTATCAACATATATTGTCCTTTACTAATAATATTTACAGAAATAATACATCACTTTCTAAATATTTTTGGAGTTTGAAAGACGATAATAAAACTCCTAAAGCAAAATGGCAAGGTCATGTAGATCCTTATATGAATTGCAAATTATCAGGTTCTTTGATAAGAATGCTTTATTAAAACAAAGATCTGAGTTAATAGTAAATTGTAAACAGTCTACTTTTTACCATACAATTCAGTTAGACTTTGAAATGCTTTTTCTTACATTTTAGTTGAGCTGTGTTGCACCATATATGGTTTATCTTTCTGTTGGTAAGATTAATTTGGATTTAATATAATTTTGTAATTTTCTTCTGGTAGTGTTACTAACATCTTGTATTAATGTATTGATATTTGGTTGGTATTTTGATATTTTGCATTGATTGGTTATTGTTATTAAGACCTTATATAAAGAATCTTTAGTCAATAGTTGCATATTAATTTACCAAGTAAGACTATACGTTTAAATTATTTACTGGTTTCTTAAAGAAGCTATTTATTTATCAACTATAAAATTGTTTTTTTTCTTTTATATGTAGGAAACTAGCAAAGCATATAACTTGTCTAGCATTTTGTTAGATAACCACTTCATTTTTTCTTATTAAAGGATATTGTCTAATGTATAATATATATCCATTTACATCCGCTCCTGTTTAACGTCTTTTGCTGACATTGATTTCAAATCATTGGGTCATGACCCACTTATGGAAAATAATTTAAAAAATTTTGCTTCTTCCCTTAGTTTAAAATTAAAGGTAGGTCATATTCGATTGATTGATCTGAGTAAAGCCCACAAACCTTATAAACACCCTCCATTTTCTTTCTTTTTTCGTAAAAAGAGGCTGTATTTTGATTTTAAATCTGAATAAATCGTTCACTTGCCTGTAATTTACAATCGCCTGGTGAGATGTGTTGATACGCATCGAAACATGACTGCAATTGTGTAGACATGTTTTTGATGTAATATCCTAAATAAAGGACAAATAAAGTATATATATATATATATATATATATATATATATATATATATATATATATATATATATGACAACAATCAGGAAGTAACGCTAATACGAGTAAAGTTAATATCACCTGAAAGTTTTGTTATCGGCATACATTCAGTACCTCTCCATCTGGGAGGGGCTGTGTTTATTCCCCGGTGCCTGTGGTGTCCCCAGAAGAAGAAGTGCCAAGAAGGCTTATGCGGTTTTCCCATAGTATTGCCGTTAAATCCACTTTAAGTTGGCCTTGGGTTGCATTTGATAGCGACATAGGCGCATTGAAAGATATATACAGTGTAACCCGGATATAAGAGACCCGGATATAAGAGAAACTCGGATATAAGAGAGATTTTCTCTGGACCCAAATTAGAGCCATACTTACCTAAACAAAATAGACCAAACCCGGATATAAGAGAAACCCAGATATAAGAGACTTCTTCTCCGGTTCCGACAACTCTCTTATATCCGGGTTACACTGGATATTAATTCCTGCCAGCAGGAGAATGAGTGGTTGGTGATTAGCCTTTAATGTTATATATTTTATTTCCACATAACGCTAATCTGGTGTTGTATATTTTTTAGTCGTTGTGCACATTTTCTTTTTGCTCGATTTTTACTCTGAGCAGAGAGGACCGATAAACCAGGTTAGCACATTATCATCGTTATATTTCAGTATTTATGGTCATGTATATTTTGTTCCCTACTATTATTGGTCTAATAAAATACTGTACTATATATATATATATATATATATATATATATATATATATATATATATATATATATATATATATTACTTAAACTTTTATTTTATGGATACTCATATATCAGTAGACGCCACGTTTATTTATTAAACAAAATATTTATGTATTTTTGTCTACCGGCCTGAATTCTCAAGGAATCATATGAGTAAAAATATGCGCTGTCCGACAGGATATGAACCAGCCTTCCCCTAGATGTAACGATGGTTCCCGTCATTACATCTGACGTGCTTTGGATATCACGTCTAGAGAGCGTGTCGATGACCAAGCTAAGTTGAATAGATTTTTCCCTGACTCTTGATATATATATATATATATTTATATATATATATATATATATATATATATATATATATATATATATATATATATATATTGGTTTGTTTCTCACTCTTTCTCTTTCTCTCTCTCTAGCATTCACACCCTCTCACTGCCTCTCCGTGTTTGTGTGCAATCCAATGCAAATCGTGACTACGTTTTTCCCGCGTATAATTATTCAAATTGGTTGTCCTCGTTCGACCTAGTTGTTTTGACAGTCGCGCGAAATTTAGAGTTTCGATTTGGTTTGATTTGTTTTACGGCATATCAACCTCAATGGGTTATTTAATGTCGACAACATTTTTATTGCTGGTAATATTTTTTCCAAAAATGTATTGCCGGTAATAATTTTTCCTTCAAAAATGTATTGCTGGTATTAAAACCTATTTTTACACTTTCATATCGTTTTGGCCCCAGTTTGGATGTTAAATATTTGCTCATAGCTGGGACCCTAACAGGTGCTACCACCATGGGCTAGGGTGGACTTGGGAACACCTGCAATTAAGAGGTGGTTCCATGCTCCTCAAAACCTTACTGTTGGACGTAGGTTATCGTTTTACCCAGGACGCAGGTGTAGTATATCGTCAGACCCAGGACGGTTCGATTTGGATTGAAATCCCTGAGCCCTGTATGGTGTTTGCTTGATGTTACACCTCTTAGTTTGATTTCTAGAGTCATTGAGCACATTAAGCTTTGGGTTAGGTGGTTATCTTGTTCTCTTCTGACCTTTTTTTCTTTTGCTGTTCCATTCGATTGATTGATCTGAAAATCGTTTGGCAGGCTTGATAATCTTTGAGAAGGCGGTTCTGTTTTCTTTTTAAACTGTGAAATTAATTATTTACATTCGAACTAATGTCCTCATTTTTATTTTAGGCTATTTTGCCTTCTGACCATCATCAAGTGCTTACCAATCCAGGTAGCTTTCAGGGAATTTAGAAGTGAACCCTTTATTTAATATACGTTCCTATCAAGGGGATATCTCGTCTTGTTCTTAGTACTGCTCAAACAAAATGCCAAGTAGGAAGACCCCCCCATCAACATTGAAAAGAGCAATAATAAAAAAAAAAAATGATTTTATAGAAATATTTTGTAAATTTCAACCAACAGACGATAGTACTGGCTGTTTGATCAATGAATGCCGAATATTTCCTTGAAAGGAAACATTATATCAACATTACTCTTAAAATAAGCAATACATTACACTTTAGTAGAAATCTTATAGTAAGAAACGAATAATGACTAAACCAATTTATCAAAATCTGTCACGTAAAATTTAATATATAAGTTTTAGTGTAAAAATTCAGATATAAATAAAATATATCCGTAAAAATGTTCTAAGACATTGCGTACTGGACATTTGCGCCCCGAACATTTGCGTACCAAACAAATGCGTCCCTAGACAAATGCGTCGCTGGATATATGCGTACCTTCGATAATTTTTTGAGACAGAGAAAAGAAATAACTATCAGCATTACCCACTGAACCCATTATTGGGCTTTTCGCAATACACTTATGTATATCACTGGTGGGACACGCGGGTTGGGAACCTCTTTTATATACCAATTCCCATCAAACCATGTCTTAATCGGAAGCTATTTCACAAAATAAAATAGATATAAACAGGAGGCATACATGTAACACTATTTAACACTGGAAGATGTTTAACGCTGAAAAATAAGGATTAAAACATAGACTGATCAGCTATAACATCTAACGCTGGAAAATAAGGATTAGAAGATATAATGAAGATATATATATATATATGAAGACTGATCACCTACAATGAACAAAATTAAAATATTTTATTTTTAAGGAGAAATTAAGATTCTCAGAAAACGAGAATTGCGAAAAAGATAATGTTTTGATAGAGCAATGTGGTAAGTGTGAGAATAATTAATTACGAAAGGCGCTTGAGATAATCGGGATGGACTGACACAGCCAGGAGGGTGGTTGAAGGACCCGGAGCTGAGAACAATAGCGTCCTAAGTTTATAAACCAAGAAAGTGCATATGCCCTAATTTTACAAATAAGCAGTCTTGACAATTGATGAATGATGGTCATTAAAAATACTCGTTATCAAAACACAACAGAAAGCAGACGAGCGTTAAAGAAGTGTTGATTCAGGATATGGAATGGTTAGGATCAACGCAGATACGACCCAGAAGTGGAAAACAGAGATTCTTCGTAAACAGGTATAGAATTTAAGCAACGGCCGATCAAGAAGGGCATGTGTTAAATACTAGAATTTTGACATGGTGAGAAAAAGACTTGCACAGGCAAATTTCCGAATTATAATTTTAATTCTAATGCTGACAAGCCGGAAGGTCCTATGTAAGCAAAACGTCGAGGAGATAAAGTCTTCTAATTAATGAGGTAAACTGAATCGCGTCATGAAGATCGAGAAGCCATTGACCGTGTGACAGCCATAGTAGCGGGCAGGTGCCCGCTGTGTTAGTGTAAGATGCTAATAGATGAGAGGAGTAGGGGCGGATCGATATCTTGTGGCCATACCCTGCAAAAGAGGAGGTCTTACCAAAATTTGCAAGCGTAAGCGATTTTAAACAATGGGCATTTATTGGATTTAGGGGAATTACCGAAAGCCCAGATCGCGTCTTGCCCCACGCCGATATGGAATGAGGGCCCATATAAGCAAGCGCGCAAGGCCGAGAAGTAAGAAGCGCGCAGTTAAGAGTCCGTATTGAAGACCGACCAACTCGCTGAGACTGCCCACGTGACTCCTGCCAAGAACGAGAACGCCGACTTTGAAGAGAAATTACACTAAGACCAAGAAGTAATCTTCATCCTTGTACCAACAAAGTTAATACGAAAAGGACATCGAAGTTAACGCCAAAAACCAGAACAAGTTAACATCGAAAGGCAGAATTACACTAACACCAAAAACAGAATGAACTCCACATTGGAAATAGAATTTCGTAATCCAGCTCTGAGAACTTGCCCAAGTGTCACACTCTTTTAAGACGGGTTGGGACAATACTTGTGAACCAAAGAACCGATATAAAGGTGAACTTTATTAATTATCTGTGCGTCATATTTTGTCTTTTTTATTTTTTTATTTTTTATTGATGTGCACTTTCACCCTAGCAGATCGACTTGGTACCAAAGATTCCGACATCAATCGGACCTGACCGTCCTATGATTAAAAATTCACAACGTGGGATAGGACAAAGGTTGGGACTGAACAGGTTACTTCAGCAACTTACTTCGGCATCATACATCTTGAACGAGCCTAAGGATTTGGCCACTGTGTATTTTGTGACCGTGACCAAGAAACAGACCCGAAGTTGCTACAAGATTGGTCCCGTGGCCAAGGATCGCAGAGCCCCCAGAACATATCGCATACAGCCACGTTACATTGAAATACCTGCTCTTGTACGATCACCGAAGTTAAGCAACGTCGAGTCTAGTTAGTACCTAGATGGGTAAAGACCTGGTGCCGTTAGCTTGGATATCAGGGTGGTGTAATGTAATATGTCTCGGAATTAATCGGAGAGCCGAGTTTCAAATCCAGTCAGGTTCGTTACAGTCGCTTACGGGCAAATACACTTAGGAAAGTTTTGAATCCGCCATTCTCTCCCAGCTATGAGTTAACTAGTAAGAAACCATTATTATCTACCCACCGCACCAAAAAGGTTATTACAATCTAAAAATATTTTCTGGCTTTAAATAACAAGCAAAGGATTAATAAGCCGTCGAAAACGAATCAATCGATCAGTATTGAACAAAAGTAGAAGTCAATCCCTTGTTTCCTGTTGAGGATTGTGTTTTCGGATCCTTCTCCTAAATTCTTCCCATTCTTTTTTTTGTTTTTTTTTACTCCCTTGTAATATCTTGTGTCTTAGTGGAATTATCACTTTTTTTTGGAATAAAATGATTAAAAGCGAAATATTTAAGAAACTGAAAAACTAAAAATAAAAAAAAAAGAAAGAAAATAAAACAAACCTGCCATTTATTTATATTTTCTTTGCCGTAATGAAATCAACCTTTGACTACTTTGATTTGAAGTTCCTTGCAACAAGATCGTAGTAAAACGTCATGTTGTTTGAGAAGAAACCAAAAATATCAATAAGTGAACCTAAATTAATTTTTTTCTGCAATATGTTATTGTTTTGTATTCTTATTCCGGAAATATCAATATGAATTTATTTAGCTCCTTAAATTAGACAATTATGCATGATCGACTGATTTCAATTTTAATAACCGGATGTAGAGCGTCCAAACGGACAAGTGGAATCGGATAAAAGTCACGAAAGAAAACTTACACTATAACTTTGCCCTGTCTAAAAATATGAAAGAAGGAGAGCCATAACATTGGATTTTCTGTATAGTCAACAGTCTGTCTTAGTGTCTGAGTCGCAATAAATGTCATTTGTAAAAGTAAAGTAAGTTAAATTAAAATATTTTAATTTATTTAGTAAAAAAAATAGCGATATTTTACAAAGTAATATTTTAAACAAGGTAGGTCACCAAGAACAGCTTGAACTGTTAGGTAAGCTTGATTTATTTGGGAAGGTGTTATGGTAATTTACCCACGCATGCATGGACTCTCTTAGCTATAAATAGGAGCAGGTACTGCCTTTTGGAGAGGGAAGTTTCCAGCAGTCAGCTCTGACAGTCAGACCAAACATTCTTGCTGTCACACTCTCGTTTGTATATGTTTGTATTACTGTTTCTGTTAATATATTTGTTTAACTCAGTCCCTCTCTTGTGTCTTTATTTCTGGCCCTAAGAAGCCCACAATAGAAGGGTATTAGAATAATATATAATTTATTCTGAAGGGGGCGTAAGACAAATATTTGTCTTCTCACCAGACTTGTTCAAGCTTTACAGTGAGAGAATTAGAAGTCCTACCAGAATTCATCAACAGCATTAACTATGTAGATAACACAGTGTTGATAGCAAACACAGAAAGGAAAATAGTAGAACTTCTATAGAAAATAGTGAAGCATAGCGAGAATAAACTGTAAGAAGACAATGTATGGTTGTCATGAAAAGAAACAGCATAATATGCTAGTTACAAAATGAAGATACCAAAATTAAGAAGGAAAAAAATATCATGGAAGTATTTTAAAAGAGGACGAAAATTGCGACATCGAAATCCGAAATTGCAGTTGGATAGCCAAAGATGTCTTCCAAAAGTTAACCATAATATTAAGAAGCGTGGAAATATAATTGGAAACAAAGAAAAGAGTACTGAATTGTTATGTAATATTTGTCCTCCTGAGTGAATGCTGGACCATCTCATCACTGGTGGAGAAGAGACTTGAGGTAACAGAAATGTGTGTTTCTACAGAAGGATGCTAAGTATACTATGGACGGAACATGTGAGCAACGATGAAGTTTTAGAGAAAATGGAAACGAAAAGGACGCTTATACATCAGAAAGAAGCAGTTGAAATTTCTAGGGAATATAATAAGGAAAGAGGGTTTGGATAACTTGACACTAACGGGATATATTGAAGGCAAGAGGGACAAAGGAAAAAAAGAAAATCACCTACCTAGCAAGTTTGAGTAAATGGTTGACAGAACAGTGTTTAGGTGAGATAACAAAAAAACAAAACAAAAAAAAAAAAACGACATTTATTAAGAGCTATAAAAGGCAATAAATTGTGGAGAGTTATAGTCGCCTATAATTTCAATGCTTACAGCATATAGAAGAATAACGTTTTAAATTAATTAATATGAATATTTTTTTAATTTGCATGAATCAGAGATTATAAAAAATATTTTGTCTGCCATTAAGACGAAATAATATTTAGTAGTATTCTTCTATGTTGAAAACATTCCAAGGAAAATTATTTAATAGTAAAAGTAATATTAAATTGTTTTAGAGATTATTTCCGTTTTTTTTTCTCAACTTTATTTAAAAAAAAAGCACAACTGCATTTTATTCAGTTGTCTATTTACCCTTATTTACAATGACTTCTTGTTACTTGTCAAGCAGATCTTCCATGTTTTTTGAGTCAAAGTCCAACGGTCTTGATATGAAAACTTTTCGACAGTCTTAAATCTGGTTTCAGCCTAGGAGGTTATCTCCTTCAAAGTAGATATGTGAAAAAAGGTAATAATCAGTTGGTACAAAATCAGGTGGATTTAGTGGGTGCGGTAGAACGGTACCCGCAACAACAGGTGCAAACCTGTGGTGAATTATTAGATTGGGTCATAAATAATTTGTTTATCAGTTTTATTCTTCAATAAATGATTACATTTTTTTTAGGTAATCTCCAGAGTTCGCTAAAAAGTGAGCATACAAATGAATGAAATTATTTTTGAAATATTTCGTTTTTAGAAAATCTTAGTCAAAATATTTCTTTTTACATCTGTTACACTTATCATTTATTTAATTTTATAAAATTTCGAGAGATTCATTTTTGTAGCGCTTAATGTTTATTCATTGGAGGATTTAAATCATCATTTTTTTTTTGTCAAACAGGAACCCCAGTTACCGAAAATCTGCTCTGAATCGTAAAATAAAACTAAGACATTATTTAATAAGAAAACTTTTAATTGGCTTTTATGAATAAGATTATGGATACTATCGTTGTAAGAAAAAAACAAGAATTGTTTTTATTTTTAATTTTAATTAAAATAATTTATAAACTTTTAAATTTAAAAAAGAATTCTGTATTAATGTGTAGCAGTTAGGTGATATTCTTATTAAGTAAAATCTATATTTACTAATCATAAATAGGAAAGCTTACTAAAATTCAGCAACCTACAATATTTTAAAAAGAATTTTGAATTGTTTTTGTGTGTATAAACGTGCCGATTTTTTAAATACGGAAGTCCATACACAATATTATTAGAAAATAAAAGAGGTAACTATAGTAAATTTAAAGTTTATTGGTAATTTTCTAATATTTCTTCAAAAAGCATCTTCGTAAGTAAGGCTATAATGACCAAAATGCAATAAAATATTAGATTGTTTAGAAGATTTTCTTAAATTTTAAAAGGTTATTGGGTAGTTAAAAATTTATATAAAAAGGCATTCACGTTATATTTTTCAAGTCATTTTTCAGCTATGTACAACTTAGTTACATTTACCAAATATAAGTTTGTCGACAGAGCTGTCAAAACCTCATAAAATCACCCATTCCGTGTTAAAAAATGTCCTCGGTATCTTAAACTAAAAGTAAGTAATATTTGTTTCAATTCAGATTAATTAAACATTAAATCAGTTAATTTTCCACAAATAAAATTTCAGAAAAGTATATTTTATTTTTGAAAGAGTTTATAATAAAGAAAATTATGTTGTGTTTATAGATTTGTCAATGTAGCCGATTTTAGTGATTTAAAATAATAATTTCAATCAATTTAAATTCGATTTGAAACACAGCAAGATTTTATCTATCAGCTTGGAATTAAGACTAAAATAAAAGATTCAAGTAAGATTTTTCATTTTCAAAATACATTTAAAATATTAGGTATCGCTTTTTTCTGGAGGTACCTACTTTATTTAATTATATATTCACCATTATTTGTTGTCACGTATCAGGCAGCTCTGCGACACTTTATGCGTAGAATTCCGCTTTTCACATGTAAATGTTTTCAACGAACTCTTGAATCTGGTTTTCATGAGAATAAAGCTTTTCCAAGAAAGGAACATCTCAACTACAAATTAATTATAAACTGGAGCTATTAAAATCGACCAGACTCAAAAATTGAAATATCTGGGAGTGTTTAAACTGAGGACAGAAAGTGGCATATCGAAATCCGAAGGCGCGTTTGGATAGCCAAATATGCATTCCAGAAGCTAAGCAGGGTATTAAGAAACTGGAAAATTTCGTTAGAAACAAAGAAAAGAGTACTGAACTGTTACATAATATCATTTCACCTATATGGCAGTAAGTCATGGGCAATCTACTTACAGATGAAGAGGAAACTTGAGACAGCAGAAATGTGATTCCACTGGAGGATGCAGAGGATACCATGGACTGAATATGTAAGTAACGACGAAGTTTTAGAGAAAATTGATACAAGGGAACTTATACATAACATCAGGAAGAGATGACTGAAATTTCTAGAGCACATAATGAGGAAAGAGGGATTGGAAAATCTGATACTCATAGAACAGATTGAAGACAAGAGAGACAGGGAGACAACACATAACCTACTTAGCAAGTTTGAGTAAATGGATGGGGAAACAGGCTTTAGGAGAGATAACAAAAAGACAAAATTTGTGAAAAGACAGAAAATTTCGGAGAGTCATGGTCGACTACGTCCTGAAAGGAACAACACATGGAAAAGAAGTTTTTCCTATAAAAACAATTTGTAAAAAGTTAACAATAGGTCAGGTGAATATGACGGGTTGGATAGAACAGTCCAACCGAGTTCCAAATTGTTTTCCTGTGTTATCTTCGTGTCGTCATGGCGAATAGTTTTCTTACTGACGAGCGCAGTGCTTTTTTCAGCGATTTTTGTTGTTGAACGTATAGATGTAAAAATACCATGTTTTTAGAAGGTAAAGTTAATGTCTACCGGCCAGTAGATGCAAAGTCTGATTTAGGAAAATGTGCCTCTTGACAGGAGTATTTCGTTTATCGATTAATTGAGACTTGCTTTGATGTTATGTCTCCCTATAGCTTAATGGTAAAGTACGCTCGGCCAGCAGGCGATTTTTCAAATTAAAAAGGAATATAATTTCGATTTGTGTCAGGAAGAATATTTCTTTTAATATGAATCTTGATTTTTAGACTAGTAGACATTAATTGCACAGTTTAAAATTCCGGAATACCTACTCAAACACGTGTACCTGCTAAATATAACATTTGTAGGAAAAAGAAATAATGATAATATCAGATTGCAAAATTCATTAATTCCTAAAAAATTATATATAATGTATATGTGTGTGTGTGCGTGTGTGTATGTGTATAATGTAAAAAATGTATATTTATTATATGATGGACTCTCCCGTCGATTTTGAGGGATAAGGATCCTACAACCTCGTTCAGCTTTTATGCTTGTGTGTGTCGTATGTGACACTTCAGCCCCTCTAGTGACCTGCATACAAGTTCACATATTGTGCAACGGCGAGGATCTCGGAACATAGCAACAAGAATATTTGCTGGCGCTTTTTGCTGTTGTCTTTCGTCTCTTAGGTCAATTCAACTGACTTGAAAATTTAATACAACACTGGCGCAAATATTTCCAGTTATTTCTATCCATAGCAATTTCCTCGAAGTTAGTATGAGGCACATTAACTCTTTTAGCTTGTTTTATACCTTAGTCACTGCCGTCCAATATTCTTTTTTCCACTGTCATGCTGGCGATGCGTGACGACCCTTAGGTATTCTGTCGTCACTCATCCTTGCAACTTGAGCAGCTCAGTAAAATTGTGTCTTAGTTCCGCCAATACTGCATTTTGCAAGAAGATCGGCATTGGACACCCTATCGTCAAAAGTATATCCACAGATCGACCGGAGACAACTTTTGTGGAAGATATCCATCTGTTTGATATGGAACCTATATGGGGTCCATGGTTCTGGGCCATACAACAGTGTGATCAAAACGGCCGCTCTATA
This sequence comes from Acanthosepion lycidas, assembly GCA_963932145.1. Lineage (NCBI taxonomy): Eukaryota > Metazoa > Mollusca > Cephalopoda > Sepiida > Sepiidae > Acanthosepion > Acanthosepion lycidas. The sequence continues at coordinate 70,368,469 of OZ010582.1, read as the reverse complement.
GAGCCATAAGTTGGTGTCCAGTTTTTTGATAGCTCTCTCATTCCATAGGCGGTGGCGAAGCCCAAAATGCATTTGTACTTTTGGCGATATATATATATATATATATATATATATATATATATATATATATATATATATATTAATAAATAAATCTCCGAGTCGTGTTACCAATCTATCGGTAATGTAAGATACATGAATAGCACGGCCCTTTCTGGCAATTAAATAATGGTGGTAATACATCCATAATTACATGGGATACAATAGCTAAAACTAAATCTTACAATGGGAAAGGCGGTAGATGTAATTTATGCCTTGTAGAAAAATTAGCTATCTTAATACACTTAAATAACCTTATTATCAAATAAGAGTATTTAATTGATGGTCACATGCAGACATAAAAATAAATACCTGTTGAAATACGTTGATCCAGATTAATTTCAACTGTAGATTATAACTTTTATTTTTTTAATTCTCTTCTCTTTATTTACCTTCAGTCAAGCATATATATTTTTTTATAGTTACAGGTATTTTTATTTTACTACAAAAGTTAAAAAAGAAATTAATCTCCGTTGATTTTAAATATAAAATATAAATCCCATTTATTTTAAAAACATTTTTAAATCAGTAATCCCCGTATAATAAATGGACTGTACCAAAATTGCATTAATCAGATATTTTTATTAAAATTTAAATTATATAACGGTTAGTCTCTACTCAGCACATGAAGATTACATTGTGCTAGAAACTCAGTGTCCTGTTACCGGTAAGGAAAAAAAAATGTATATTTAGTAATATATACTTAATATCTCTGTTATATTACATCGAACACTCAATGTCCGATATCGCTCTATTTTTTTCCTTTCTTCATTTTCATCGAACACATTTACAATGTAAGCTTTCGCGGAAGATTGCGTCTTCCCATTTGTGGGAGACGATTTACGTTCACACAGAAACACAAATGTTAATGTCTACGTCCGTTGTAAATTTTGTTGTTTAATACATATACTTGTTTGTATATATATATATATATATATATATATATATATATATATATATATATATATATATATATATATATATATATATTTCCGCGTATAAGGAGACCTTTAGATAAGACGATGTTAGAAAATATAGAAATGAATTTATCCTATATCTGTATTATAAGACAACTGCTTATTGATTATATAGAGATGATGTTATCGGAAATGTTACTGTACTTAAGAAGTTAAAAATAAACAAAATAACAAAACCGATTCTATATTATTTTTTCCTACGCTCGTTCACTAAAAGGGAAACCATTGTTTTGTCTACGTTTGATCACATGATCTCTTGCGAATCCTGATTGATCTTCTTATACTTCCTTTTCTTTTCCAAGACAGTTACAAAAAGTCTGCTGTACTAATGGCTATTTACTTATACTTCATCGACATTAATGAATTTTTAATGAGAAATGTATTATAATGTTATCCTAAATGTTATTACTGCCGTAATTAACACTACCATGATGATTACTGCAGTTTTAGCGAAAGATAAATGTTGCTGTAATTATCACTCGATGTTTACATTGTCTCAGCTGACCTTGCAAGGACACAAGTTGATTCCATCGATATGGAATTATTCTTCGAATAGGCAATTTATTATGACAGTAATATATAAGGTAGAAATGGTTTTATTACTTTTACTGTCAGTTTATTCGATAATGTGAATCTTTTCATGTACGTTACCTACCGACAAATATCACACAGAATTTAAGAGATTTTTTAGAATTGTAGTATAAGACGACTAACAATTTGTAAGGGGGATTTTTAGGATTTAAAGGTCGTCTTATACGCAGAAATATACGGTACATATATATAAAAGTTTTCACTTTTATATTTACACACGCTCTATCTCTGATATTAATCACTTTATCCTATAAATATAGCACACCATAAGACTATAATTCTTCATATATATATATATATATATATATATATATATATATATATATATATATATATATATATATATATATATAGAAGGATAGATAGATAGATATATTCCTCACTGTCTTTCAAAATCTAATATATCTTAATGCTCTCGGGTTTTGTTCTTAACTGCCACGTGTGATAAGTAGCTAGGGTAATACATTTGTCATTACAACTGGTTGCCAAAAATGGAAATTACTTATGACTCAGTCTAACATTTTAATTAAGTTAATTTATATTAAAAATGATTTTTAAAATAAAATAATATTTTAATGGAAATCAAATATTCTGTCGTCATCCTTGCAACATAATCAGCCCAGCGAAGTTGTGAAATGTTATTAAACTATAATTTATTAGGTTGTTACTTGGGTATGACGATAAACTACATCCAGCAGTAAGGCCACTGATCAGGATAGTGAAGCTTTTCATGAGCGTGGAACGACCCTTTAATTGCTATTATTCCCAGGTCTACCCTGACTGGTCTTCAGCTATGGGCAAATAGTGATCCCCTAAACAGAAAAAAAAAAACAAAAAAACACCATGAAAATATAAAAATATTTTCATCATAAAATACCAGAAACACATTTTTATATAAAAAAATGACCAGCAATACCTATTTTATAATAAAATGACCAACAATACCTATTTTATAATAAAATGACCAGCAATACCTATTTTATAATAAAATGACCAACAATACCTATTTTATAATAAAATGATCAACAATACCTATTTTATAATAAAATGACCAGCAATACCTATTTTATAATAAAATGATCAACAATACCTATTTTATAATAAAATGACCAACAATACCTATTTTATAATAAAATGACCAGCAATACCTATTTTATAATAAAATGATCAACAATACCTATTTTATAATAAAATGACCAGCAATACCTATTTTATAATAAAATGACCAACAATACCTATTTTATAATAAAATGATCAACAATACCTATTTTATAATAAAATGACCAGCAATACCTATTTTATAATAAAATGATCAACAATACCTATTTTATAATAAAATGACCAACAATACCTATTTTATAATAAAATGATCAACAATAACTATTTTATAATAAAATGACCAGCAATACCTATTTTATAATAAAATGACCAGCAATACCTATTTTATAATAAAATGACCAGCAATACCTATTTTATAATAAAATGACCAACAATACCTATTTTATAATAAAATGATCAACAATACCTATTTTATAATAAAATGACCAGCAATACCTATTTTATAATAAAATGATCAACAATACCTATTTTATAATAAAATGACCAACAATACCTATTTTATAATAAAATGATCAACAATAACTATTTTATAATAAAATGACCAGCAATACCTATTTTATAATAAAATGACCAACAATACCTATTTTATAATAAAATGATCAACAATACCTATTTTATAATAAAATGACCAGCAATACCTATTTTATAATAAAATGACCAACAATACCTATTTTATAATAAAATGATCAACAATACCTATTTTATAATAAAATGACCAGCAATACCTATTTTATAATAAAATGATCAACAATACCTATTTTATAATAAAATGACCAGCAATACCTATTTTATAATAAAATGACCAACAATACCTATTTTATAATAAAATGATCAACAATACCTATTTTATAATAAAATGACCAACAATACCTATTTTATAATAAAATGATCAACAATAACTATTTTATAATAAAATGACCAGCAATACCTATTTTATAATAAAATGACCAGCAATACCTATTTTATAATAAAATGACCAGCAATACCTATTTTATAATAAAATGATCAACAATACCTATTTTATAATAAAATGACCAGCAATACCTATTTTATAATAAAATGACCAACAATACCTATTTTATAATAAAATGATCAACAATACCTATTTTATAATAAAATGACCAGCAATACCTATTTTATAATAAAATGATCAACAATACCTATTTTATAATAAAATGACCAACAATACCTATTTTATAATAAAATGATCAACAATACCTATTTTATAATAAAATGACCAGCAATACCTATTTTATAATAAAATGACCAACAATACCTATTTTATAATAAAATGACCAGCAATACCTATTTTATAATAAAATGATCAACAATACCTATTTTATAATAAAATGACCAGCAATACCTATTTTATAATAAAATGACCAACAATACCTATTTTATAATAAAATGATCAACAATACCTATTTTATAATAAAATGATCAACAATAACTATTTTATAATAAAATGACCAGCAATACCTATTTTATAATAAAATGACCAGCAATACCTATTTTATAATAAAATGATCAACAATACCTATTTTATAATAAAATGACCAACAATACCTATTTTATAATAAAATGATCAACAATACCTATTTTATAATAAAATGACCAGCAATACCTATTTTATAATAAAATGACCAACAATACCTATTTTATAATAAAATGACCAGCAATACCTATTTTATAATAAAATGATCAACAATACCTATTTTATAATAAAATGACCAGCAATACCTATTTTATAATAAAATGACCAACAATACCTATTTTATAATAAAATGACCAGTAATACCTATTTTATAATAAAATGACCAACAATACCTATTTTATAATAAAATGATCAACAATACCTATTTTATAATAAAATGACCAACAATACCTATTTTATAATAAAATGATCAACAATAACTATTTTATAATAAAATGACCAGCAATACCTATTTTATAATAAAATGACCAGCAATACCTATTTTATAACAAAATGACCAGCAATGCCTATTTTATAATAAAATGACCAACAATACCTATTTTATAATAAAATGATCAACAATACCTATTTTATAATAAAATGATCAACAATAACTATTTTATAATAAAATGACCAGCAATACCTATTTTATAATAAAACGATCAACAATACCTATTTTATAATAAAATGATCAACAATAACTATTTTATAATAAAATGACCAGCAATACCTATTTTATAATAAAATGACCAGCAATACCTATTTTATAATAAAATGATCAACAATACCTATTTTATAATAAAATGACCAACAATACCTATTTTATAATAAAATGATCAACAATACCTATTTTATAATAAAATGACCAGCAATACCTATTTTATAATAAAATGACCAACAATACCTATTTTATAATAAAATGACCAGCAATACCTATTTTATAATAAAATGATCAACAATACCTATTTTATAATAAAATGACCAGCAATACCTATTTTATAATAAAATGACCAACAATACCTATTTTATAATAAAATGACCAGTAATACCTATTTTATAATAAAATGACCAACAATACCTATTTTATAATAAAATGATCAACAATACCTATTTTATAATAAAATGACCAACAATACCTATTTTATAATAAAATGATCAACAATAACTATTTTATAATAAAATGACCAGCAATACCTATTTTATAATAAAATGACCAGCAATACCTATTTTATAACAAAATGACCAGCAATGCCTATTTTATAATAAAATGACCAACAATACCTATTTTATAATAAAATGATCAACAATACCTATTTTATAATAAAATGATCAACAATAACTATTTTATAATAAAATGACCAGCAATACCTATTTTATAATAAAACGATCAACAATACCTATTTTATAATAAAATGATCAACAATACCTATTTTATAATAAAATGACCAGCAATACCTATTTTATAATAAAATGACCAACAGTACCTATTTTATAATAAAATGATCAACAATACCTATTTTATAATAAAATGATCAACAATACCTATTTTATAATAAAATGACCAGCAATACCTATTTTATAATAAAATGATCAACAATACCTATTTTATAATAAAATGATCAACAATACCTATTTTATAATAAAATGACCAGCAATACCTATTTTATAATAAAATGACCAGCAATGCCTATTTTATAATAAAATGACCAACAATACCTATTTTATAATAAAATGATCAACAATACCTATTTTATAATAAAATGATCAACAATAACTATTTTATAATAAAATGACCAGCAATACCTATTTTATAATAAAACGATCAACAATACCTATTTTATAATAAAATGATCAACAATACCTATTTTATAATAAAATGACCAGCAATACCTATTTTATAATAAAATGACCAACAGTACCTATTTTATAATAAAATGATCAACAATACCTATTTTATAATAAAATGATCAACAATACCTATTTTATAATAAAATGACCAGCAATACCTATTTTATAATAAAATGACCAGCAATACCTATTTTATAATAAAATGATCAACAATACCTATTTTATAATAAAATGATCAACAATACCTATTTTATAATAAAATGACCAGCAATACCTATTTTATAATAAAATGACCAGCAATACCTATTTTATAATAAAATGATCAACAATACCTATTTTATAATAAAATGACCAGCAATACCTATTTTATAATAAAATGACCAGCAATACCTATTTTATAATAAAATGATCAACAATACCTATTTTATAATAAAATGATCAACAATATATTTTGGCTGTGGTTGAAGACATATAAATTTATTTAAATTTACAACTAATTAGTAAACGGTATTTACTGGTTAGTTTTTGTATGATAGTTGGCTCGTTTCAACGAGTCATGTAAAATTCAATGACACCAAGTTGACCTCATCAATTTTTTTTTTCATACATCATTATGAAACGCAAAATTTACTGCTCTCCTTTATCCACAACAGAGAACCCTCCCTGTCTGCCATCAGAATGGCTGATTCCCAACTCCTCATTACGCCTGTTTGGTCTCACGCTGTCCGCTGACATGAAGTGGAATAAATACATTGAATCAATAATTTCATTTACCACAAGGAAAGTCAGTTCTCTATGTCGCGCCAGAAAGTTTTTTTCTTCTGCGCCCACAAAAATGTGGCACAAGGCCAACAGAGGGATAGAGGAAGGCTGGTTTTCTATCTGTCTTTTCTTAAATTTAGCTAGCCACAGTTACTAACCCAAATATATCACAGTATTCCTTACACCAAACCAAAACGTTCTTTCTTACTATTGTCACTACTGCCACCATAATAACTCAAGTCTCTATGTAGAGCTAACTAGTTCCTATATGTACACATTTTTGATGGGCTGGGGGTGGGGGAAGTAAAAATAACAACATTTAAAATGAAGGCCCAATGAATATTTACAATGAATACAATTTATATACCATAGAAGAAAGTTCATTGGAACAATTACCGTAAATGTATTTATAAAAAAACGCAGAGAGAAACTACGTTACGGCGGTGGGAAAGTGACTGAAACCGTGATGCCAGGTCAGGGCCAATAACATTGCAGATTATTCTTTGTGTTTTATCAATAATCTCTAAATATGTAGCTGAAGCATCAAACTATATGTAGCATCAATATTCAAGGCATGGACGAATAGCAGATTTGTAAATGTGTAAGATAGAATTAGAAAATAAACATGTAAGTTAGAACTTTTCCCATATTACATTGTTATGATTACGAACAGTAAACTTATTTAAGTTAACATTTTAAATCTTTCGGCTTATGGATCAGTTGTAACAAATTTAGTATCGGATGTAAGGAAAATGAACATAAAATAAAAGTGCCTAGAAAAAAAAAACAAAAAAAAAACAGAGCTTCACGAGATACTTAAAATACATTGAACTTTTGAACGAAAATCTAATTGATTGACTGATTCATTTTCAACGGCTTATCAACCCTTTACAGTTTATTTAAAGACAGAAAGTATTTTTAGATTGTAAGAATGTTTTTTTTTTTAGATAATAATGGTTAAGTGATACAGGACTTACTAATTAACCCATAGCTGGGAGCAGAAGAGGTGGATTCATGCCTTTCCCAGGGCTATTTGCGCGTAAGTGACTATAACGAACGCAGCAGGAATTAGAACTCTGTTCCCCGATTAACAATTCCGAGCTATTATCCATTACACCACTCTCAAAGCCGAGCTTGCAGCACCTGGTACTTCCAAGCGGTCACCCATCAAAGTACTCACGAGGCTCGACGTTGCTTAACTTCGGTGATGATGCTGGAACTAATCTGAGTTTTACTATGATTACAATACACATGCTAATAAAAAAACATTATATGTATATATATGTGTGTGTATGTGTGTCTGTGTACACACACACAGACACACACACAGTGTGTGTGTGCGTGCGTGCGTGCGTGCGTGCATGCGAGTGTGTCTTTATAAATGTGAATGAGGATGTGTATGTCAATGACAGTGTAAGTGCGTTTATGTGAGTCCGTGTGCGTGCTCTTGGGACAGAAATTCTTCATTGGATACCGGAAAAACCAAGTCACGACTTCTACACCCATACGCTGAGCGATCTTGAAGAATCAAGTGTTTACTGATCTATTTTCTCGGAAATATTGCATGCAAAGATAAAATTCTCCACCTTTCCCCCTCTTGAGGTTGGGCCAGATATGATTTTCTATTTTTTTAAATCCACTCACTCCGCGCTACCCCGCGCTAAATGTTTTAAATGATTTTTGTAACTAATACTGAAGAACAAGCCGATATTTTTACGTCCCCATAGGGCATGCTCACGCCCATGCGCGATTTGGTTAACACATCGAGTAATAGTGTTTAGCAAGCTTGTCTTGTACGCTATTATTGATGTAGTAATTTCAGTGCTGGCTGAGCGCTCCAAACTTGTGTCATTGTTTCAAGTTAAGCTTACTAAATAAGACACTATGGTATACAAGTTAGTTTTGCAATGGATTAAGATAACGAATTAGAACTTCCTTTGTTTTGTTTGAATTCGATCCTCACGCTAAGTTTAGTATAAGCCAACGCACATGTATGTGTGAGTTTCATCTGTGGTTTGGGGTAATTTCCTGCACTCATGTAATTATGTTAGAAAAAAGGTCTACGACTGGGTTTCAATTATCTTTTTTTTTTTGCTAACGTTCATCCAATACAAGGCTCAAGAGCTACTCAAGATAGAGGGTTATTGAATGAGGTGATTGATATGAATGAAAGAGTGAATAATATGAGGATATGAGGGATAGATAAAGATTGACTCTATTTTATGAGGTTAAGATTATAGTATTCGTGAAAGCATCCAGGTGGGAGCCTGTTCCATAAAGTAGCAGTTCTTGTCAAGAAGTTTTCTGAGTGGAAGTCCCTTCTTACAAATGGAATACAAAGAAAATGAGGCGATTTCATAAATTCTCGCGATAGGTTCCTCGATATCCTTAGAGAGTGGTTGACGACATTGTGGATATTGCATACTGTAAAGGTCTGAACTGGTGTAACTGAAGAGGGGAGATCAGCTGAACTTTTGGCTTGGAAGTAATGATAGAGTATCGATAGGCTTGTGACGTTGTTTCTATGAATATGGGTTCAGAATACCATCTCCCACAAGGCCGTGTAAACAATTTTGAACATATATATATATATATATATATATATTATATATATATATATATATATATATATATATATATATATATATATATATATGCAATAAATTTGGGTATGTAATCCTGACAAAGTTACTGACATTTAGAAAAACGTTCATGCAAGTATGTTTCGATAATAATATCAGATAATGCATTTTGCTTATATGGCTTCATCGGATCGAAAGCAAAAACTGTGTTGCGTGTCTATGCATTATGTGTGTTTAAAATAATTAAATCTTATATTATTTTTCCGAAGAAAAAAAAAGATTGAGACTGAAAAAAAAAGAAAATGATTGACTTTTAAAAAAAAGTTTAACATTTTATATTCTCTGCATTAAGTGTCCGAGCTTTGAGATAGAAATCCTTCAGAATGGATAGAAAGTAAATGAAAGAAATTTTTATCCATGCATTCTCTATGTTGACAGTATGTAATAAATTTGTACATTTTCCTTCTCTTTTTTAGTCCTTGGGAAAAATAATATAAGATTTAATTATTTTAAACACACATAAACAACAAACACACAACACATTTTTCGTTTTCGATCTGATGAAGCCATATAGGCAAAATGCATTATCTGATATTATTATCGAAACATACTTTCACGAACGTCTTTCCAAATGTCAAATATATATATATATATATATATATATATATATGTATGTATGTATATATGTGTGTGTGTGTAAAAAAGGCAAACAGGGACATTCGTGCCCACAAAAAGCATAGTTTCAAAAAGACAGTTTTTCTCATGACACTGCTTTCATTTTAACTACCTTCACTCTTCAGTAATGATTATTGTTTTAAAAAGAAATGATTAAACTTCTAATAAAAAATATATAAAATTGAATTTATATATTTCTTTTTTCTTCAAAATTGATAACAAAAATAACAAACAGTATTTATTTATTTATTAGATTGTTTATTTAGAATATTTATTATATTTTTATTGGAGTGGTTGGAAAAGCTTTAAAGAAGCAATTACAACACAGTTATTACTACCATTTTTTTATTTTTTTTATCAATCCTCCATGTTTGACTGTCAGTAAGTTTTAGTTTAGTTCACACGTTCATTGCGAATTTGAAACATTCTTTCATCTTGCGATGTTTCTCACTGATTGTTGTTTTCTGGGAAAAGTTTACATCAAAGATATTTACATAATTTTTAACTCACAGGATATAGATTTATTTTATAACAACTTCCTTTACATTATTTTGAACTGATTCCATGTAATTTTAAAAAATTCGAACTTGAAATGTTTTTGAGTATCTTTGGATAAATTAGAGATATCTCATTTGCTTCCTCTTTTATAAAGTTAAGAAAAATGTGTTGGTAGTGTAAAGGTTAGCGATTTGCTATGTAAAACCAGCAAGAGAAGTTGAAATTTTGACCAAGGATCAATGCATTCAATTTTGCATGGACAGCATGGAAAAAGGTATGAAACCATTGGTCCTCTTCAACGTTCTTTAAAATGGCTTTGAATTTCAAGTTGTCTTTCCACGAGTTTGGTTGCCTCCTTAAGGCAAGAGAGCCCAGTCTGCCTGGCCATTTAAACCTGTATAATCTGGTAGCAAACTCAAAGCAACAGAGCTCAGTCTGCCTTGCCAGTTAAACCTGTATAATCTGGTTGCAATCTCAAGGCAAGAGAGCACAGTCTGCCTTGCCAATTAAACCTGTATAATATGGTTGCAACCTCAAGGCAAGTGAGCCCAGTCTGCCTTGCCAATTAAACCTGTATAATCTGGTTGCAATTTCAAGGCAAGACAGCTCAGTCTGCTTTGCCAATTAAACCTGTATAATCTGGTTGCAATCTCAAGGCAAGAGATCCCAGTCTGCCTTGCCAATTAAACCTGTATAATCTGGTTGCAATCACAAGGCAAGAGAGACCAGTCTGCCTTGCCAATTAAACCTGTATAACTTGGTTGCAATCACAACGCAAGAGAGACCAGTCTGCCTTGCCATTTAAACCTGTATAATCTGGTTCCAATATCAAGGCAAGAGAGCACTGTCTGCCTTGCCAATTAAACCTGTATATACTGGTTGCAATCTCAAGGCAGGAGAGCCCAGTCAGCTTTGCCAATTAAACCTGTATATACTGGTTGCAATCTCAAGGCAGGAGAGCCCAGTCAGCCTTGCCAATTAAACCTGTATAATCTGGTTGCAACCTCAAGGCAACTGAGCCCAGTCTGCTTTGCCAATTAAACCTGTATAATATGGTTGCAATCTCAAGGCAAGAAACCAAGTCTGCCTTGCCATTTAAACCTGTATAATCTGGTTGCAATTTCAAGGCAAGAGAGCCCAGTCTGCCTTGGCATTTAAACCTGTATAATCTGCTTGCAATATCAAGGCAAGAGAGCCTAGTCTGTCTTGCCAATTAAACCTGTATAATCTGGTTGCAATCACAAGGCAAGAGAGCCCAGTCTACCTTGCCAATTAAACCTGTATAATCTGGTTGCAATCTCAAGGCAAGTGAGCCCAGTCTACCTTGTCATTTAAACCTGCATAATCTGCTTGCAATCTCAATGCAAGAGAGCCCAGTCTACCTTGCCAATTAAACCTGTATAATCTGGTTGCAATCTCAAGGCAAGAGAGACCAGTCTGCCTTGCCAATTAGACCTGTATAATCTGGTTGCAGTCTCAAGGCAAGAGAGCCCAGTCTACCTTGCCAGTTAAACCTGTATAATTTGGTTGCAATCTGAAGGCAAGATAGCACAGTTTGCATTGCCATTTAAGCCTGTATAATCCGGATACAATCTCCAGGGAAGAGAGTCCAGTTTGACCTGTCAGTTAAGCATGTATATTAGGTTGCTCATTCAAGGCAATTTAGCCCAGTCTGTCCTAACATTGGGACCTGTATAGTCTGCTCGCTACCTCAAGGCAAATTAGCGCAGTCTGCACTTCCATTTATACCTGTATAATCTATTCCGTTCCTCAAGACAGGATAGCCCTGTCTACCCTACCATTTTAATTTGTATCGTATGGTTACTACCTCAAGGCAAGTATGCACCATTTAAACATGTATAGTTTGGTTGCTACCGCAAGAGAAGAGAGCCCAGTCTAACATGACATTTAAACCTGTCTAGTCTGGTTGGTACCATAAGGCATGAGAGCCCAGTTTGACTAGTCAGTTAATCCTGTATAGTTTGGTTGCTACCTCAAAACAAATTATCCAGTCTGCAGTTTCATTTATAACTTTATAGTCTGGTCGCTACTTCAAGGCAAGCAATGCCCATTCAACCTGTATAGTCTGGTCACTACCGCAAGATATGAGGGCACAAACCTTAATAGTCTGGATGGAAGGTACAGCGGAGTAGTGGATTGTGGCTCGGATTGAGGAATCGGAGAGCCGAGTTCGAATTCCAATCAAATCCATTACATTCACTTATGTGCTAATACTCTTGGGAAAGGTATGAATCCTTTTCTTCTCTCAACAGCTATGGGTAAATAGCAGGACAGAGCGGGTTCTATAGCTTTGGATAGCAACTTGTCTACTGCAGAAAGAAATTGCAACTTACTGTGGAAAAAACCTGCCTCGTCAGTCATGTAAAATTTGTATAATTTGGTTGCTACCTATGGACAAGTGAGAATAGTCTGCATTGCCACACTTAAACCTGTATAGTTTGTGTGCTAGCTCAAGACAAGAGAGTCCATTCTGCCCTACTAGTTAAACCAATATAATCTGGTTGTTATCAAAGCCATGAGAGCACATTCTGCCCTGTCCTTTAAACCTGTATTGTCTGGTTGCTATCTCGGGACAAAAGAGCCCAGTCTGACTAGCCATTTAAACATGTATTTTCTGGTTGCTACCTGACTGCAAGAAAGCCAACTTTGCCCAGCTTTTTAAAGCTATATAATCTGGTTGCTATATAAAGGCAAGAGAGACAAGTCTGGCCTGCCATTTAAACCTATATAGACTGGTTGCTACATCGAGAAAAGAAAGCCCAACCAGCGCTGCCATTTAAACCTGTATAGTCTTCTTTCTACCTCAAGGCAAGAGAGCTCAATCTGCCTTGCCATTTAAACCTGTATAGTCTGGTTGCTACCTCAAGGCAAGAGAATCCAGACAGTGCTACCATTTGAACCTGTATAGTCTGGTGGCTAAATTTTAGGCGGGAAAGCAGTCTGCCTTGTCATTTAAACCTTTATAATCATATTGCTACGTCAAGTCTAGAGAGCCGAGTTTTCCCTGCCATTTAAACCTGTATATTCTGGTTGCTACCTCAGGGCAAGAAAGACTAGTCTGCCCTGCCATTTAAGCCTGTATACTTTATATCAAGGCAAGGGAGCTCAGTCTGCCTTGATATTTAAACCTCTATAGTCTGGTTGGTACCTCAAGGCAAGAGAGCCCAGTCTACCTTGCCATTTAAATCTATATAGTCTGGTCTCTAAGTCAATGCAGGAGAGTCTAGTCTGCACTGCCCTTTAAACCATTATAATCTGGTTGCTACTACCTCGAGACAAGAGAACCCAGTTCGCCCTTCCATTTAAATGTGTATAGTCTGGTTGTACCTTGAGACAACAGAGACCTGTTTGCTCTGCAATTTAAACTTTTATAGTCTAATTGCTAACTCAAGACAAGTGACCCCAGTCTGTCCTGTCATTTAAACTAGTATAATCTTGTTGCTACCTCGATATATTAGAACCCAGTCTACTCTGCCATTTAAACGTGTATAGACTGGTTGTTATCTGGAGGCAAGACATCCCAGTTTTCCTTGCCTTATAATCTGTAAGAATGACCAGTCTGCACTGCCACTTCAGCCTGTAAAGTCTGGTTGCTATCTCAAGGGAAGAGAGTCCAGTCTGCCCTGCCACTTAAATCTGTATAGTCTGGTTGCTACATTGAGAAAAGAAAGTCCAACCAGCCCTGCCATTTAAACCTGTATAGACTGGTTGCCACCTCAATGTATCCCAGTCTGCCCTGCCACTTAAATCTGTATAGTCTATTTGCTAACTTGAGACAGAGAGCCCTCTCTGTCCTGCCATTTAAACCTATATAGATTTTTTTTGTAACACAAATCAAGAGTGCTCACTCTGCCTTGCCATTTAAACATTTATAATCCGCAGGTCAAGAGGGCCTAGTCTGCCCTGCCATTTAAACCTGTATAGTCTGGTTGCTACTTCAAGGTAGAGATCCCAGCTTGCTCTTCCATTTAAACATGTATAATCTGGTTGCTACCGCAAGGCAAGTGACCCCAACCAGCCCGGCCATTTAAACCTGTATACCTGTAATCTGGTTACTGCCTCTAGGCAAGTGAGTCCAGTTTTCCCTGCCATTTAAACCCGTGTTGTCTGGTTGCTGCCTCAAGGCAAGTGAGCCCATATAAACCGTAGCTCGTAGAAGATTTATTCGGGTTTGCATATTAGTAACAAAGCTGTGACATTAGTATCATTGCTTCATTTGAAATCAAATGATGGTAATGTCAATTGAGACATAATCAAGTGACTATTTCTCCTTTTTTTTGCAAATGTCCCATGATAAAAAATTGTTTCGATGATCTAATATTTAAAACAAATTTTATTGTTGATAGAATTACAATCAACAGTAAACATTTTTTAAAAAAGGAAAATATTTGAACGGTTTCCAACCTTTTCGCAATATGTGGGATTATCTCACATTTTCCTGCTGTAAGAGATCCTGCTTCAACTAAAATGTGATGCACATTTTTCTACTGCATTTGTGAACCGATGATTCTTTTAAAAAATTATGATTTTTTTTAATCACTTCACCATGAACAAGCAATAAAATCATTAAAATGCATGTTACTTAGTGTTAGAGAATATGATAAAAATATATTATTAGAGAAGTGAGAAGTGAAAGAGAAGAAACTATCAGCATAGAACTTATAGTGCTCTTTAGACATTTCAACTGTAAAAAGATGAGACCTTGTTGCTAATCTAGTACTGCGATTAAATTCATAAAGTCCACGTACATAGAGAAAAGTAATATTTATTTTGAGTAAAATACAAAAATGTGGCATACGGCCAAATGGGGCGATGGGGGATGGTCGGTATTCCTCACACCCAAACAACACATTCTTACTTATCATTCTTGCTACAGTCACCATTAAACCTTAGAATCTCTACGAAGTCATAACTAGTCTCCATATGTACAATTTATCTGTGGGTGTGGGGAATAAAAAAAAAAAAGAAATTTAAAAATGACGCCCCCACTGAATACTTACAATTGTTACAATAGAGTAAAGTGAGGTATTCCCTAACCGTCCACAGGGTCGGATGTAGCACAAGGCCGGGTTTATTGTTGAGTATCCGAGCCCGTAGTCTCGGCCAAAAATTCCCCGTAGACCCCGTAAAAAAGGGCAGGCTAGCTGTCTCCGGAAGCGAGACGACATAGACTCGTCTGCACGGAGGCAGAGAGTTTGACTAGCACACTTCCGAAGTAACCCGGAAAGGGATCACTATACAATAGGGGAAAGTTCATCAGAACAATTACCATGAAAGTATTTATAGAAAAGGCAGAGGGAAGCTAAATTATGGCAGTGGGAAACTGATTGAAACGAGATGGCAGAATAAATTTTTCTTTAGTATCTTTTCTTTTAAAGATGTACTTATCACAGGGAGTCATCATTATCATGGGAGACCTAAACCCCAAAGTAGGCACCAAGAGGACAGGTGATATAGCCGGAAAATTCGGACAGAGTACCCGCAACGAATGTGGAGAAAAATAGATCCAATGGTGTACGGCCAATAACCAGGTAATAGCCAACACATGGTCCCAAGAGCATCTGAGATGATTATGGACATGGAGGAGCCCAGAAGGAGACACTAAAAACCAAATACACTACATAACTATCAACAAAAGATTCATGAATTCAATCGTTCACTGCAAAACCTATCCAAGTGCCAACTGCGGAAGCAATCATTGCCCTGTTATATGTAAGGTAAGAGTGAAACAACGGAAACAGAAGAAGCCTAACGCAGTACCCATGCTGCAGTACAACAAACTCCTGTGCGACCCGAAGCTGAAAGAAAAATATACGGAAAATGTTAAAAGAATATACGAGGGACACAATGGAAACTCGAAATGGGAATCACTAAGAGTCGCATTAATAACATCAGCAGATTAGGTCATCCCAAAGAAGTACATACGAAAAAGAAAAAATCGAATGGATGACATAGATTTTCGATATGATACAAAGGAGACAGAAAACTCTGGCACGATACAGAGCAGAAAACAGAATATTACACAAATGCAGACAGGCTAAACAAGAAGAGTGGCTAAACAAAAAATGTGCAGAAGTACAGAGATTGAGTACGATCAACAAAGGAGATATGCATAAACAAATAAGGCTACTAGCAGGACAGAAGATATGCTCGTCAACAGGCTATTTAAAATCAAAGGACGGAACACTCAGAGAAGGAAAAATTCTTCAGCGCTGGGCCGAGTATATTGGCGAACTCTTCCACAATGAAAGAGAACAACCAGCAATGAACAGAACTACCTGAAATTCTAAAAACCGAAGTAGAAGCTGCACTGTCCAAATTGAACAGAAACAAAGCGGCAGGGCTAGACGGAATCGTAACGGAAATACTGACAGCCTTAGATGACTTTGGCATAGACATGATACACAGAAATAATAAATGAAATCTACAACAGTGGGAACGTACCGGTGGATCTCATCAGTTCTATTTTCATAGCACTATCTAAGAAACCAGGCGAATGTGAGCTCCACCAAACAATCAGCCTCGTGTAATCTGATGACTAGAGCGCGTCCAGAGATAGGACAAGAACAGTGCGGGTTCGTCAAAGACACCAGAACAAGGAACGCGATATTCATGCTTAGAATGTTATCGGAAAGAGCAATATAGATGCAGAAGGATGTGTATCTATGTTTTATAGACTATGCAAAGGCATTCGACAAAGTACGCCACAAGAACTGCTAAGCAACCTTGATATATTCGGGAAATATATCAGATTGATCAAGAACCTATACTTGCAGCAAACGGTATGCATTCGCATCGAGAATGAGCTCAGCGAATATACAAAAATAAAAAGAGGCGTAAGGCAAGGATAAGTTGTCTCACCGGACTTATTCAACCTATACAGCGAGGCAATTCTGAGGGGACTGGACATCATACCAGGATTCATCAATGGCAGCCCCAACCTTACCAACATAAGATACGCAGATGACACGGTACTGATAGTAGACACGGAAAAGAAACTAAAAACCTCCTACAGAAGGTAGCGAGGGAGAGCGTGAAGAAGGGACTAACCATAAACTGCAAGAAGACAGAATACATGGTCATCATTAAAAGGATGAGCCCAAAATGCGATTTGCATGTCGGGGACACTAAAATCAAGCATGTGCGGAATTTTAAGTATCTGGGAAGTGTTCTGAAGACGGTTGGTGCTACGTTGAAATCCGAAGACGGATTGGGATGGTCAAGGATGCATTCCAAAAGCTGGGCAGAGTACTGCGAGACAGGGGGATTTCTTTGGTGACAAAGAAAAGAGCGCTGACCTGCTACATGACATCTGTCCTCCTATAAGGCAGCGAATGTTGGACGCTATTCTCAAGAATGAAGAAGAGACTCGAGGGGGCGAAGATGTGGTTCTACAGAAGGATGCTGAGGATATCATGGACTGACCATGTGAGCAATGATCAGTTCTTGGAGAGGATGCAAACAAGGAGGAAGCTTATTAACATAAGGAAGAGGCAGATGAAATTTCTGGGACACGTGATGAGAAAGGAGGGCCTGGAGAATCTGATACTCACGGGACGAATAGATGGAAAAAGGGACAGAGGGGAGCAGCGCATGACATTCGTGGCGGGATTGAGCAGGGGGATGACGGAGCGTGTTCCATGGGAGTTGGCAGAAACGCAAAACCTTTTGAGAGCCACAAGGGTTAGGGGGAAGTAGAGGGCCATGATCGCCTACCACCTGAAAGGACACGGCACATAAAAAGAAAGAAGACTTAATAAACACGAAGGGCAGGAATATATGCAAAATCTTTGCTACCTGCCACACCCACTCTCTCTCTCTTTCACAATTTTCATTGCTCAGTAATACCATACGTATCTAATCAAGCTTTGTGTGTACGTGGACATCTGGTGAGAACAACATGTCTACGTACACACAAAGGGAGACCGCGGACTCCATGTTTGGGAAATTATCCACGGCACTCTGGGAAGCCTCGATAACCTCAACATCCCGCGTTTTCATTTTAAGGAGTTGGCAGCCCTAAATACGCGAGATATTTATATTTGGGAAATCCTATTTTAAAATAAAGCCTTAAACAATCACTAAATGAAACAATGAGACGTTAAGTGTCAAAATCTGCAATACTTAAGTACTTATCAAGTTACGATAGTGTTAGTGTCAAAACAAAAACAAAAACAACCTTGAAAAAGTGTGATGGCGGAAAAAGCCAATCACACGTGCGGATGCGCGCGCCAAAAACCTTGTTCAATTTATAGAATAAAAGTAAACGATATTTTTTCAGTATTATTGAACAAAACAAAATAATTACTACAACCATATATTTTGCTCAACCTTTCTTTTTTCTTCTTTTCTTCTTTTCTTTTTGAGAATTACTGAATTATTCTTTCTAAGAATTTCTAACTATTATCCATTCTTCTTCTTCTTCTTCTTCTTCTTCTTTATACCGCGTCCCTTCAAAACGTAGGCAATCATGGCTCTCTACAATTTCTTCTATGTAGCTCTGAATAAATTTTGTCTATTTGTTATCTCTCCTAAATCCTGTTCTGCCATCCATTAGCTAGGTAAGCTATGCGTTGTTTTCCTTTGTCCCTCTTGCCTTTAATCTACCCTGTGAGTATCAAATTTTCCGAATCCTCTTTCCTCATTATGTGCCCTAAAAATTTCAACTTTTCCTTTCTGATGTTAAGTATGTGTCCTTTTTGTTGCCATTGTCTCTAAAAGTTCGTCGTTGCTCACATTCTGTAGAACCACATTTCTGTTGGTTCAAGTTTTTCTTTATCTGTGAGGAAATTGTCTAGCATTCACTGCCAAATAGAAGGATTGATATTACATATTAGTTCTGTACTCTGAATAGAACTGGCCATAGAAAATTTCCCAGCAAATCTGTAAGAATATCTGCCAGATAGCTAAAAGTTTGATTGATTCATTCATTTTTTACAGCTTATCAACCCATTGCAGGTTATTTAAAGCCAGAAAATATTTTTAGATTGTAAGAATTTTGTGTGGGGAGCGGGGAGTGCACTACCTTCTGCTTAGAATTACCTTTTGGTCGGGAAACCCACTCCGCTCAGACTGTCTCCGATTGAGGGTTCTCCGAAGTATCTAGATGTGACTCAACTCACGGTGGCTACCTCATTTTTCAAACGTAAAAAACACGTGTACACCTTGCAATAATATTACCACACTACTCCGGCTCATGAGCAAATGTGCACAGTGCCTCAACCCCGAGAGGAAACGTTTAACTGGCTAAGATCAGGCAATTCAAGCAATGAAACCGATTTTTAATTAACCAAGACAAAATATTTCAAATCAATTAAAATTAGGAGCCATGAGAGCCATACTTGATGAAGCACCGGTGCACTTATTAATGTTATTAATTTTGATTTGTATTTCATTTCACCTTTGGAAATCTTTTCGTAATTCTTGTTGCACTGCCACGTACACATTTCAAGAATTTAAATGGAACGTCAATCGCAATTTTCTGTATTTCTGAACCCGTTTTTTTTATTGTACTTTCTTCTCACTAAAATCTCATGCTCATTCACTCTCAGCAAACGCTTGTGTCTTGAGCCTTACTTTGGGGTTAAACGATAAAAAAAAAAAAAATGAAAAAAAAAAAAGAAAAGAATACTGCAGCTGCCACCATTACTACAAATGGTGATTTTATAAACGTAGCTTAGATGTTGCACAAGGTTGAAAGTATGGGCATCCAGTGAGGATTGAACCACTACTACTAATGGGATAAATATACGGCTGGTAGGTATGACGGTAAAGTGTGATGATTTGTTGGTTTAGCTTAGCTCTTCTGTAAAGCGGTCAAGTATTCGCATGGTAGCGATTAAAACAGATGGATGCTTAACAACTATTCTTTTAGCAAAAAGGACGCAAGTTCAAATTCAATCCTACACTGTTTACTAATTGCTGTAGATTGACAGCCTGAGGAAAAATTGTGATAAATAGGCAACTAAAAAGATAAGATGAAAGTGAATACTAATAAGAAATAATTAATAATAGTTAACAGAGATTCATCAGATAGCATTTATTTTCAAATTAACTATATCAGATTATAGGCTTGTATAAAAACTGTGATAAAAAGTAATTAAAAAATTGAGATGAAATAAATACTAGCAAAAATTCTAAAATTTTATTATTTGTCCTAATAAAAAGGAAGATGAAAATAAATACTATCAAAAAAATTAATGACAATTGTTGACAATGCTTCATTTAATAAAGAATGAAGAAGAAAATAAATACTAGCTAAAAAGTAATGATAATGTTATCAAACATTATCATTGCTTTTTAAGTAGTATTTAGTATGCTTCATGGAAAATATGCAGATGAAAATAAATACCAGTCAAAAATTAATGATTATGGATGATAATGCTTCATCCAATAAAAATTGAAGATGAAAATCAATACTAGTTAAAAATTAATGATAATGATTGACAATGCTTCATTTAATAAAAATGTTTGATGCAGTTTCATCTTATAAAAATAAATGAAATAAAGTATAATACCACCTTTGTATTGACAAATTTGGAACCTTCTACCATAAAACATACTGAGTTCTCAAGTAATTTCACTTTGGGCGGAATTAAGTTTCTTCGAAATAATATTGCAACAATAGATTGAAATTCACGTTAATAAACCGATTTACGTTCCGATTGTTCTTAACCTAGAAGAAATCGTTAATAACCAATTGCATTTTACTGTAACTAATCTCATAAACTGCAATGAAAGAATGAAAATAAGTTGCGAAAATTGGAAGAAAAATAAAACAAATTACAAATTTGCCATTTTCTGTGGAACATTCAAGTAATTATCTGGCAATACTTTTGCATACGTCATAATTATTAGCATCAGTATCAGTGCCATGGTTTGTAGCTGGGTACTTAGCTACTTTCCGCTATATATCACGTTTGCGTATAAATGTCTGAGCCTTTGACACTCCATTTTTGTCTCTGTTTGCCTCCTCTTCTTTTGTCTTGTGGGATAACAGTGGAAAAAATTGCTGACTTTTATGAAGTGCGCATAATATTTTTACTTTATCTTCTTCACGATAGTCTGAGGTGCTTTTTATTGATTGATTCGTTTTTTACGGCTTATCAACCCTTTGCAGAAAAATAAAGCCCAAAGATATTTTTAGAATGTAAAAATTAAAAAAAGAATATGAGTGTGACAAGTCTCACTAATTAACCCATAGCTGGGGAGAAGAGAGGTGGACTCTTATTTTTCCAAAGGGTATTTGCGCGTAGGTTAACATAACGAACCCAACGGGAATTGGGGCCATTATCCATTATCCGCTAGACAACTGGCATATGTAAGCTTACATCATTTGGCATTCTCACACACATCTAGATACCAACTTACAGGAACCAATGTTTCAACGTGATACGGCGGTAAGCTTCCTCGTCTGACGGGGTCTCTCACTTGTTCATTTGTAATGAGCTCTATGTGGGCGATGTCTAGGATGCGTCTCCACCATAGGCTTTTCTATACATCGACGCCAAAAGTAAAATAGTATCCACGCCTTTTTCTATAATAGTGCCTCCTTATCCGCGGTTCCACTTACAGCAGTTTTAGTTATCCACGCTCAACCCAGAAGTATTTATTGAAGAATGGTCCCAAAGCACACGACTAGTGATATTGATAATTCAGGTAGGATGTACAAAACAGAATCTGTAAAATTATTTCCTTGAATGTTCTCGACTTCTGAAGATCGCACATTGGTGTGAAACTGA
The DNA here is from genome assembly GCA_963932145.1 of Acanthosepion lycidas. Lineage (NCBI taxonomy): Eukaryota > Metazoa > Mollusca > Cephalopoda > Sepiida > Sepiidae > Acanthosepion > Acanthosepion lycidas. Next base: position 70,346,085 of record OZ010582.1, on the reverse strand, counting down.
CTGTCAGTATACGGTGTTGATATCTGGTATATAATATATATATATATATATATATATATATATATATATATATATATATATACTGTTTGCATCCTACCGGTTCGAGCGAACTGATTCTTAAAATTATAAAAGCTAGCGAACGGGTTGCTGGATTATCCGAAAATAATCTTATATATTAATAGCCGATATATAATAACTAAAAATGTAATTAATATACTATTGCGGTAGAAAATAAGCCGAATAGTTTCCTAAAGATTACCTAATTTTATACAACTGGTTCTTTGGGATGGCATTTTTGCACACGCGCGCGCGCGCACACACACACACATATATATATATTTAATTCAAAAGATATAACCTGAACATTGCGTTGTGCATTAAACTCAGAGTTGTGCTACCGATGAGAAAAATGTAGATTTATTATTATTATTATTATTATTATTATTATTATTATTATATATATATATATATATATATATATATATATATATATATATATATATATATATAATTAATACTATTGCTATAACTTCTATGGAAGCTGAAAGAGACGTTTCTGTGATTAACATAATTTATTCTGACAATAGAAATAGTCTTGAAGTTAAAAATGTGGAAAATCTTCTAATCATAAATTTGTTAGGTCTTCCAAAGGCTCACCGCACGGTGTCCTTCAACTGATGGGTATTCTGGTATCGTTCATGCAAAACTCTCTCTTTGATAATACCCCCACAAGACGTTGAAATAGAAAATCATATTATGTTGGACTGACAAAGACTTTCGGACCACCCAGTACAATAGCCTAATTTTAGTTCTTTGACTTAGACACACCAATTTTAACTCTAAAATTCTTAGGAAAACACCTTTTATTTGAAAAGGACATTAGAATAATCCAGAACATTTACTAGGAACAACCCCCCACCCCTGCATACCGATAGAAAATGAATTGAGTAGATATAAATAGAAAGAGGCGTAACACAAGGATGTTTCATCGCGCCGGATTTATTTAATCTCTACAACGAAGCTATCCTCAGAGAACCAGAAGTATACCAGGATTTATTATTAGTGGACACATTCTTAACAGCATAAGGTACGCAGATGACACCGTGTTGATGACGGACGCAGAAAAAGAAACTGCAGGAACTCCTAGACAATGTGCTACATGAAATCGGGGGAAAAAAGGACTAACCATCAGTCATAAACAAACATAATATATGGTAATTAGCAAGAGAGACAAAATAGGACTTGGAGATACGGATTGGAGATTTCACGATCAGCCAAGTAAAGAAAACTGAGAGGTGTTCTAAAGATCACGGAAAGTGGGACTGGAATAGCGAAAGTTGTCATAAACGGTTACGTAATATGAATCCTTCAATATGGTAATGAAGGCTGAACAATGTTCTCACAGGTGAAGAAAAAAAACTTGAGACTACAGAAAAGTGTTTCTACAGAAGGATGCTGAGAATACCATGAATGGTACATGTGAGCAAACGGCAAGTTTCAAGGAAAATGGGAATGAAAAAGAAATATGCGCTTCGAATCTGAAAAAGACAATTAACATTTGACATATAAATGAGGAAAGAGTGCTTGACGAATATGGTACTCACAAGACATGAATGAAAAGACGAGTAGCATATCTATCGAGCTTAGATGGCATAACATGGATTGTGAGGGACAATAAAAAGATAACCACTGTTTATAGCTAAGAAGAATAAGAATTTATGGAGAGCCATAATCGCCCACTGTACATAAAATAAGAAAAGTATATAGTCCATGCTTATGCGCGCGTGTGCGTATGTAGAAATCATGAGGTAGAGAATGTCTTTAGTTGCGTGTCTGCATTGTATTTATCATAATTTATATAGGTGGCGATCAAATGAGATTTCAACTACTAAGTGTATAAATACAAAATAGTTATGCACACCAGTCAATCCTTTCAGTGTAGTTGACGTCACAAAAATGTCTGTTATTCACAGATTAAGTAAGTATTTTGAATTGAAGAGCGTGTCAGGCCTCCTTACGATTGAAAATTAGGAAGGGGTCTTGCTTAGTGTTTGTGATTTGATAAAAAATGTCCAGTCGATCCCTAAAACACTTTTATAATTCAATTTTTCAAATGTCCCTCCTCGGGACGTAGGCTGTCATGGCTCTCCACAATTTTCTATTTTTTGTTTTTCATTATCGCTATATTGTCACAGCTTCTTGGCAAAGTACACTGGTTTCCCGTTTTCTTCTCCACGAATTGGAATTCAAAATAGTCCTTCTCCTAAATTGGATACCTCCCAAAATTAAACCAGAGCTGGGAGTTGAAGAAACAGATCCGAGCATTTCCAAAGAGGATAGATTCGAAACTGAATACAACAGACGGGATTGGGATTTAAACTCAGTTCTCCATTTCTAGACCCCACACTGATAATATCCATTTTCTTTTAATACGTTTAAGAAGTCAAAGCAATGTTCTCATCTGCCACAATGTATCTCTCGAAATTCCTTGATTTCTATAAAAAATAAAATTTATTCCAGTTTAAATTTTTATAAGATGTTTATTTATGAAATATAAGAGTTAAATGCTAGTTTTTTTTTATGTAGCCCGTAAAATTACAGGTAAGATTTGCTAAACATTAGACATCAAAATTTGATAAATTTGGACCTTCGTACCTGTCAGAAATCGGAGTGTCAAATGACATTTTTTCCATTGGTACCGCTATTATTTTAACTACTTCATCCGTCTGTAATATTTATTGTTTTTAAAAAACGATGATTATAATTGTACTAAAACATGATGAAAGTGAATTCATTTTCTTTTTGTTCCCAAGAATTTACAACAAAACTATTAATCACTGTTTATATATTAGATTGTTTATTTACAAGAATAATTTTATATTTACAGCATTCTAAAAACTAATACAATTGTATTACAACTAGTGCAAGCAAATATTTATTATTTACCAATTCTTAAAGAAATAAATATAAAAATAATTTTTATTCATAAATTTATATACACTTACTAAATTATTAAAATATGTGAATCAACTATAAGCAAATCCTTATTATTTACCATTTTATCAAGTTTGGATCACTTAGCAATTAGCTGATATTTTTCCGACCATTCCAATAAACAATCTAATAAATAAATGGTGTTTTATGTTTCATATGTTTAGGTTTTATTACAATTCTAATCATCGCTTTTGAAAACAATAAACATTGCCGAAGAGTGAAGGTAGTTAAAATAATAGCAATATCTGTTGAAAAATCGACCTTTTGACATTTGATGCACATCAATTAAATAACAAGTAAAATTCATTATACAAATTCATCACAACATTAATACCTATTCATTGCACCTTCCTGGAATCTAACCAAAGAATTACTGCTAATCAGATAATCCGAACTTTACTGGTAACAACTGAAGGAAATGCAAACTAAATTAAACAAACAAAAGTTAATCGACGCGGTCCAATTCTATTCTATGAAAATGCTCGGCCACAAAAAGGCTAGTGTGGCACTGCAGAAACTCGCCAACCTGGGATACAAGACTTTTCCACACCCACCATATTCTTCTTATCTCCTGCTCACTGACTACCACTTTTTCAAGTATCTTGATAATCTTTTAAGCCAAAGGACATTCCGTTGTAAAAGAAGATGTAGAATCAGCTTTCAATGATTTCTTGGTGCCTAAACCTTTAGAATTTTATCATAAATGACCACGAAATTTGATGGTAAAAATCTATAGATCATTCAGGGTTCTTATTTTAACTGATTTAAACACTGATTAAATGCATTACTTAAGGAATAAAGGTTGATTCTAAAATCGGATATTATTTTCCGAATAAACCAATATCTAAGGCTTTACATATCGATCTATGAAAAGACAATAAAAATGCCATGAACCTTTATAATGACTAAGCAGATTATTTTAACAAAATACCGCCCATGATACACTTAAACCCTTCCCGCTCCCACCGTATTAAAAAAGTTTTTTAATATGGTGGGAGCGGGAAGGGTTTAAGTGTATCATTATGGTCATTACTCATAAATAATTCTTATTTTTTCTGAATCTAGTCACTTAAAATTAGATTAACACCCCTCTAGAACTTAAACCATCAGGGTACTATATTTTCTGTACACACACACACACACACACACACACACACACACACACACACACAGCGCACACTGGTTGTGCTACTATACGGCGTATAAGCATTGTTAAGTCAAAAGACATTTGTAAAAGAAGATGCAGAAATTACATTCAAAGATTTCTTGACGTTCAAACATTTTAGACTTTTATCGTAAAGGCATAAATAACCTTGCAACTCGATGGCAAAAGTGTTCAGAGTTTCTATTTTAAATGTGTAATAGGATATGGAATTAATAAATACTAAACACTTCATATCCCTCAGCGTATAGATAAACTATAACAAATTAAGCAGCGGAGAAAAGGAAATTGAACATAAAATAAGCTGCGCCTGAGGTAGTTTCGCCTAACACCGCACATTACTACAAAACCAAAACATCAACCTGAAAACTCTAGTCATGCTCTTAAATAGCCTGTCAGATCGAGGCTTCCATATGGATGCCATACATGGCGCCAAATCCGTTTAGAAATATCTAAACTGTCAACTGTATGATCTTTCTAAGATCATCGGTCGAAAAAGCTTTTGTGTGAGTGAAGTCTGAGTGTCTTGGCAAATAAAATCCTTCTTTAAACATTGTTGACTGGCGCTACAGAATCACAAAGAACTGTACCAAATAATAGAAACCACATCACTTGAGGACTACCGACAGCAGCAACAACTAAAATGGATAGCACATGTAACTCGAAGAGGAAGTAATAACATAATCCTGATATTGACATTCCATACTAATTCAAATAAAAGGTGAGGAAGAAAACTCCCTTCAGTAATGGAAAGAGAGATAACTGCTACAGGACTTGAAAAACCTATTTTCCTGAAAAGGGCTTTTTAGGAGATAGATTATATAAATTTCAACCGAAAGCAGTACTTGCTGCTCAGTTAATGAATGCCAAATGTCTACTCGGAGGGAAACGGCTACTACTACCATTACAATTAAATACATTAATTCGTGAATAAAAGTTGATTCTAAAATAGGATATTATTTTCCGAATAATCTAATATCTGAGGGCTGTTTATAGCTATCTATAAAATGACCGAGCCAGAGACGATATCACTAAACTTTTTAATGCCTAAAGAAGATTATTTTAACAGAATACGGCCCATAACACTTAATAGCGGGAGAGGGAATCAGCTTGACCATTGTGACTATTACTCATCAGTAATTTTTATTGTTTATGAGACCGATCACTTAAAATTTGGAGACTAACACTCCTCCAACCCTAAAACAATGAGGGTACTTATTTTTTTGTCTGAACACTCACACACACACACACACATATACATATATATATATATATATATATATATATATATATATATATATATATAGCTAGATAGATATAGATATATGCGCATGTCTTTCAAAAACTGCCTTTGTATCTGTAGTTTGCTCTTGGAGAAAATCAACAATTCATTTTTTAAATAAAAATGTAACCTATCCTTTCTTTCTTTCTTTCTTTCTTTCTCGTATGTTATTTGTTTCTTTTTTTTTCTTTTGTAACTCTTTCTTTCTTTCTTTATTTATTTCGCGGCTATTCTTTGTTTCTTTTTTCTTTCTTTTCAGTCGTCGTCGGTTTGTTTGTTTCTTTCACTTCTATTCTTTATTTTTTCTTTTATTCACGTCTGTTCTTTTTTCTTTCCTTTTGTAACTATTCTTTGTTTTTTGTTTCTTTCCTTCTTTTGCGTCTATTCTTTGTTGTTTTTCCTTTCTTTACATTCTTCGATTTGTTTGTTTGTTTCTTTCTTTCGCTTCTGTTCATTCTTCTTTTTCTTCTTTTATTCATACCAGTTCTTTCTTTCTTATGCGAATTCAGTTTTAATTTCCTTGTTTTAATCTTTCTTTATTTTGGAATTATCACCTAACATTCTTTTCAATACTGAATTAACTTACCTTAATACAGATGAAAGGCAAATAGTGAAAAATGTGAGAAGTCTGTGTGTGCTCTACGCGAAAATTTTCTCCCCGACTCAGCAAAAAAAAAAAAAAAAAAAAAAAAAAATATCACCATTCAAAACCATTTTATTTTATCTAAATTCTAACACCGAAAGTAGGGAATATATTATTTGTTGCCGGCCATCTTTGCATTTCTTTTTCTTTCCTTTGCGCACGCGCATTGTACATAAAAGCGATTTTTCTTGCAGCTTCAAATCAGTGTAATAGATTTAAGGTTATTTATTTTTAAATTAGTCAAAGAAAGCACCCGAATAGAAGCACCCAGCTAGAAAGCAATGTGGATATCGTATTCTTATTGAATGTAGTATCTATCCTCCTGTATGATGGCAGTAAGTGCTGGACAATCTTCTAAAAGATGAAAAGATTTGACGCAAGAGAAATGTGGTTCTACAGGAGAATGAGGAATATACCATGGTCCGAATATAAAAAGTTGTAACCCCCCCCCCAAAAAAAAACAAGACAATCAATCAAAGCAACTAGTTCGAAGGAAGCGGTTGAAACTAATTAGGGCAGGTAGTATCTTTGACGTTTATCGTTTCCAAATATTTGGATAACACGTCTTATGTAAGTCACAGTTGTCATTCACCTGAAAACACGCACACATATGCAGGCGTTTTTCAGATTATTGCTTTTAAGGCATAAGGTGTGCGTTTGCACTGTCTTTGCCACTACTCAAAATTTCATGCACACAAATTGCTCGATATTGTAAGATCTTAATGGATGATGCACAGACTGGCTGTAGCCTAAAGGATTAGTCAACTCAATTTTGACTAATAATGTTAGTGATACAAACAGAAACGCTCTGGGACTGTTTCAGATTCATTGCTAGTTATTGTTGCTGATGCAAATGCGATGTAAACATGTAAAAATTGTGGCAAACGATGTGAGCCATCGGCTGTCAAAGATATAGTCGATCGAAACACCACTAAAAGGGTCGTCATCAGTATCGTGCGATGGCCATACACGATTATGAATAGGAAACCAATACCCACTAAAAATAACACATATTGTTATTAATATATATATATATATATATATATATATATATAAAACAGACCACTTTAAGTCTCCATTGTAATAGTTTATTTTGCCAGAGACCTTTTAAAGTCCCTGGATCATCAGACATCACTTCTGAAATGTGAAACGAAAAATGAAATGAAAATTTACGCTTTTGACGGGTAGTATTAAGTTTATGTAATTTAACAGAGAGGGTAGCGAGGAGTGGTATGAGAGACATGGTCGAGTTTAGAGAGGGTTTATGTTAATATTTCTTTCTATCATACTTAGTATTGAGGAAGGAGGGACCAGACATTGATCTATTTAATCGGTCAACTTAACGGAAATGATATGTTGAAAGGGAAGGAGAGAAGTGAGAAAAGAAAAAGAAAAAAGAAAGAAGAGGGAAGTAAAGAGAAAGGATATGTATTTAGGGTTTACAGAGGAAGAAGAGGGGTGGTATAGTTTTAGCAATTTCGGTAAAAAAAACAGATTTTAACGTTTGATAGTAATTTAAATGTTTAAAAAAATCCACGAAGAAATTAATTTAATGCTTGTTAGCAATTTAAATATTTAACTCTTTTACAAATAATTTAGGGACATAATATGAGTTAAATACTATATTAAAAACACATTAATAAAAAAACACATTTAAATAATTTTAAATTTTAAAAGTTTACTGATAGTAATCTTTTAATATTGTAAATGACTGTTAAGATAACATCTTTAACAGTTTGAGTCTAATTCATGAATGTAATTTGTAACTATTTTTAGATGGGTAATCTTCCTTACTTAAAGTTTAGGTTTCAAATTAAGATGGAGTAATATTAGAAGGTAATATTAAAAAAATTGTTTTTTCATATATATACCACATATACACTTATGCAAATCTCACATATACATACGTTAATTTACAAGTGCAATTACACACATAAGCAAACGCATATGTATTGATATACACAGGTACCTATGCATATTCATTTAAGTGTTATTTTTAGTGGATATATATATATATATATATCCACTAAAAATAACACTTATATTATAATTAATATATATATGGATTCATATTACTACAAATGTTATTTTAGTGTTATTTTATATAATATCCACTAAAATAACATTTATAGTAGTATGAGTGCACATATATGTATGTATGCATATATATATATATATATATATATATATATATATATATATATATATATGCGTGTGTGTGTGTGTGTATTCATTCATATATAACTGCTATAGTAATATATATATATATATATATAATTATAAATCGACGCCAGATCTAATAAATAAACGGAGAGTCTACTCAAAAATGAGTATCCAATAAAAATATGCATTAATAAAAATCTGTCGCATCAATATAAAAATATCCATCCCTTTCTTTAAAATTGGTTTGTTTACATTAGGATACACAGACTGAGTAACTATATCCATTTGAAGAGTCAGAGAAAAATAAGTGTTTAACAGCACTATTCAAATTTGCTTGGCCATCGACACACTCTGCAGCTGAGAGGTCATATATATATATATATATATATATATATATACGAGGGTCATTCAATAAATAAGGTGAATTTTTCGGTATAAGGACTTCTAATACTGATAGAAGCTTACTTTTTTTAATTTTTTTGTTTTACTTCTTTTTCACATGGATTTAATTTCTTTTGCAGATTTAAAAAAATCTTTGAGAGTTTTGGCGATTAACAAAAATGGTCGACCAAGAAGCATGCTCCCGGATTGAACAGCGGTCAGTTATCAAGTTTTTGGTTGCTGAAGGGTGCAAACCAGTTGAAATTCATAGGAGAATGTCAACTGTGTATGGTGCCACATGTTTCAGCCAAAAAACTGTCTACAAATGGGCTAAATTGTTTAAAGAAGGTCGGAGCAGTGTTGAGGATGAAGGCAGGCCCGGGAGGCCTACAGAATTGAGGTCTCCTGAGGTGATCAAATCAATCAATGACCTCATTCAGTCTGACAGAAGAACTACTGTGAACTGCTGAGGCAGGTCAAGAAAGACATTAAGAACAAACGCAGGGGTCATCAGTTAGAAGGAGTCATCTTGCATCATGACAACGCAAGGCCTCACACAGCAGCCCAAACGGTGCAGACCATCAACGAGCTGGGATGGGAACTGCTCCCTCATCCCCCTTACAGCCCAGACCTTGCTCCTTCAGACTTTCACCTGTTTGGTCCCTTGAAAGCTTTCACGAGAGGCACGAAGTTTAAAAGTGACGATGAAGTCAAAAGTGTTGTGAGCGACTGGCTGAGACATCAGTCCAAAGATTTTTACGCAGAGGGCATACGGAAGCTTGTGCACAGATGGGAAAAGTGTGTGACAGTGCTGGGAGAAAAAAAAAGAAAAGAAAAAGTAAGCTTCTATTCTATCTGTATTAGAAGTCCTTATACCGAAAGATTCACCTTATTTATTGAATGATCCTCGTATATATATATATATATAAGAGAGAGAGAGAGAGAGAGGGGGGTCGGGGCAAAGTGACGCCCTTTTTATGTTTTATTTATTAACTTTTATTGAACAAAAATAAATTACAGTAGTTTAATATAGCTTAAAATTAATTATGGCTTATGCGTTCGGGATTGGTTAAATCTTAATTTCGAGTTGAGGTGGATTGGACGACTGGAGCAATTTAGTGACCATTACTATCACCAGCCCTGACACCACCAGACCTTTTCTTGTCGGGTAAGTGAGGTTCATCTTTTACAAGGCCTGAGAGCCACTCAAGACAGAGGATTACAGCTTAAGAGACAGTTTATGCGGATATGCGAGGAAGATAAGACTAGACTGGAACAGGTTAAGATTGTAGCGATCTAAAAAATATCCGCTTGGGGGTCAGTTCGCGGGAAGAAGCTGCTCGACGATAAACGATATCCGATCACACTCACACACTTACACAAACATACACACACATTTTGAGAATTATAGATATAGATAATATTATTGTAATAATTTAAACTATTTATTTTTATTAAAGTTTTTATGAAAGATATATATCTAAGAACGGAGAGTAAATAGTAAAATGTTGCTGGGAGATATAATGGGCAGGAAGTAGTGGAGAGCCATTGTCGCCAACAATTTGAACTCAAAACCGGTACTGAAGAATTATCTATCAAACAAAAAAATTTCATCGAAATCGGATGAAAACAGTGGAAACGCATAAACAACATCCGATCACACACACATACATAATTACACACATTTTGAGTATTATTATATATATATATATATATATATATATATATATAGAGAGAGAGAGAGAGAGAGAGAGAGATGGCCTTGGTGATAATCTTTCGATGGTCAGGGAATTGTCTCTCGAGGCCTTAGAGAACTCTTTCCTGTACTTACTTCCTTCTTTCGTTACTAAACTCAGCTAGCTATCAGTTTTTTTTCCTTTATTGCTCCTCCTCTTCCCAGGACTGCAGTATATTAGATATAATAGCTGACAGTATAGAAAAGGCACGTTCTCTCCTACGAACATCTTTGTATTCGGTGACTTTAATGCTCACCACAACATGTGGCTTAAACATTCTAAAGATACTGATGTTGCCGGTATGCAGACATTACATTTTTCCATTGCTCAATCTCATACTTAAATTGTGGACTTCCCTACTCGTTTTCCTAGCAAAAACCGAGCAAGCGGCTTCTTTACTTGATTTATTTCTTACCGCTTCTCCTCGCTCTTGCCGAGCTTCACAACTCTGCTCTCTTGATAACACGGACTACTCTGTGGTATCTATTGATATTTCATTCCAATCATCTATTAAACAATAACCCTCTACCCACAAGACCTCTTTCCGTTACCAGCATGTTGAATGGGACTCACTCTGTGATTTTTTCGTGACGTACCTTAGACTGACATCTATAATCTCCCAATTGAGAATAGTGCCACTGAGGTCTTTTCCTTAGTCAAAGCTGGCATGAACGCTTTTATCCCTTCTAGGAAATACCAGATGAAACCTCAGTCCTCTCCATGGTTCACATCAGTATACACGGCCGCTATAGCATACAGAAACCACTATTTTCGGCTATACGGCGCTTATCCGTAGCTGCTCGTAATAAATGTAAACGAGTCCCCGAAGGAGCTAAGTCCCTTTTTGCCGAGAGAATGAGGCACCGTATAGTATCTAACAACTTTAGCTCTCGTGATTACTGGCGGCTCTGTAATAGGGTATTAAATAAATGTAAGGTTTCTATTACCCCCTTCTTCAATCAGTTTGAGGTGTTAAGATTTTCTGTTGATAAAGCTGAATGCTTTTCCTGTAACTTTTCCTAAATTCTTCTCTTGACTCATCTGGACTATTCCTGCCTAACTTCCCTCCTAGAACTGAGTCTCTGTTGAGTGATAAGCATATAACCCCTTCCATGTTTTCTGCTATTATCTCTAACTTAGATCCTTACAAAGCATGTAAACCCAATGATATCTCTGTAATAGTCATTAAGAAGTGTGTTCGCGAACTGGCCCTTGCTCTCTCCGAACTGTATAATAAATGCCTTGCTGCCTCCTGCTTTCCTGTCTATGTTGTTCCAGTTTTTAAGTAATCTGGTGAACAGTCCGACCATTCCAACTATCGTCTTATTAGCATTCTACCTCATTTTGGGAAACTCCTGGCTTTTTTTCTAGTTTTAATTCCAAGGTAATAGATCAAATTTAATATTCACATTAATCAAAATACTTTAAACCGAATTCAAATAGATTGGAATGAATTTTTCTGTTCATCAGTCAAATCTATGAAATCGTCCATATTGACAAATCTGTCAACACAATACTCTTTATTAAAAATATTTCAAAAATATACTTTTCTGAAACGCTATTTGAAAAAGATTATATTTAATTAATCTGAATTGAAACGAATATTGCTTACTGTCAATTTTAAGAGACTGCAATTTCCAGCCAAACTTAGCTTTTCAATATCAATTGAAAAGCTAAGTTTGACTGGAAATTGTAGTCTCTTAAAATCATCAGAAGTTCAAGCAGTGTCAGGACTGGATTATATTTAGAAGATCCCTGTTTTTTACATGGCCAACTGTATAATAAACCTTTACATTCAAAGAATATTGAATACAGGAAAATCCTTTTGTAAAAGTCTAATACTTAAAAATATGCTTTATTTTCCTTTCTATGTTATCCTTGATGTTTGGTAATTTTTACGAGATATTTATATTCCTGGAATATATTATTTAGAAATTATGTTAGAAATCATTTCAATAATTTTGTCCCGGGCAATGTCGGGTACTTCTGCTAGTATAATATATGTATCACTTGTGCGCTGCTCAGATAGAGTAGCGGTAGAAGTCCATACTATGGATCAGTTTATGTTCACAGTTCATTTCCCTGAAAAAAAAATGAAATGGGTTTTCATAGTAAAAAATATCTATTCGTATTGAATTGTGAAGTACTTGTATAAACGACGAAGCCATCATTAGCATGAGAAATACTTGCTAATAAAGTTGGTTTTGTTAAAAAGCCGCATTCATCGGACAACGATCATGACTTAGGATGCTTAACATCGTTTTTATTATAACTAAATATGTGTATGTGCATTTGCGTGTCTCTGCACATACACGATATCTTTTCATGTTACAAAAGAAAAAAAAAAAGAAGAAAAATACATTTAAAAATCTGAAAATAAACCTGCCTTTAACACTGAATCTGATTGGTTGTTTTTGTTTAGTCCGAGCTCATCCTTGTTTGTGACGTCACATTATTTCGTGGAAAATCGGTCGGTTCATTTTTCCACGAAGTAGTCAACCAACTGAGAAATAATTATTCTCGACCTACTTCCTCCCTGACATTCACATATGCAACTGTGCACATGTTTACCTGCAAAAAGAGAGAGATCAGTGACAGATACAGGATTTCATTAATGCAGAATACGAGGTCTCATGTTAGAGAAGAACTTAGCAAGATACGTTATCTTACATTTATGTAAAAGTCGGGTGGGGGTGGGTAATTATTTCTCTAGCTGGTCTTCACGCGTTACAAAATTGAGGGTAAATAGAGGGAGAGATGAAGAGACGAAAGAAGAGAGAAAAACAGAGCAAGTAAGAGAAGTCAAGTAGAAGGGAGAGAATAGAAGATAATAAATATAGAGGAGAAAAATAGAGCAATAGAAAATAAAGAAAAAAGGAGAATGGAGGAATAAAATAGAACGAGTTACACAGGAGAAAACGTTGAGAAAAAAATAGGAAAGAGAGAGAGAGTGGGGGAGAAATAATAAAAACAAAAAAAAAAGAAAAGGAAAAATGAAAACAAAAAAGAAAGAATGAGAAATAAAAAAATGAGAATAAAATAAGAGATTAAATGGAAGAATTAAAAATAAAAAAGAGAGAATAAAAGATTATGAAATAATAAAAGAATGAGCACGCATAAAAAAGAGAGAATGAAAGAACGTGAAGAAACAAAAAAGAATAAAAGCGATTAAAAAATGAGAATAAAAAAGTGAGAATAAATAATAAAAAGGGAGAATGAAAACAAATAAAAAGAGAGAATGAAAGAATGAATAAATTAAAAAGAGAGAATAAAAGAATGAAAACAAATAAAAAGAGAGAATGAAAGAATGAAAACAAATAAAAAGAGAGAATAAAAGAATGAAAACAAATAAAAAGGGAGAATGAAAACAAATAAAAAGAGAGAATAAAAGAATGAAAAATAAAAAGAGAGAATAAAAGAATGAAAACAAATAAAAAGAGAGAATAAAATTATGAACACAATTAAAAAGAGAGAATAAAAGAATGAAAACAAATAAAAAGAGAGAATAAAAGAATGAAAAATAAAAAGAGAGAATAAAAAATGAAAACAAATAAAAAGAGAGAATAAAAGTATGAACAGAATTAAAAAGAGAGAATAAAAGAATGAAAACAAATAAAAAGAGATAATGAGAAAATGAAAATAAATGAAAAGAGATAATGAGAGAATAAAAACAAATACTAAGTATGTTATGCGTTGTTTTCCTCTGTCTCTCTTGCATTCAATCTGTCCTGTGATTATTAGATCTTCTAAGCCCTCTTTCCTCATTAGGTACCCCAGAAATTTCAACTGTCTCTTCCTGATGTGCCCTCTAAAACTTCATCGTTCTTTATATGTTTGGTCCACGTTGTACTCAGCGATCTTCTGTAAAACCAGATCTCTGTTGCTTCAAGTCTCTTCTTCATCTTTGAGAAGACTGTCTAACATTCACTACAAGGAGGACAGATATCACATAACAGTTCAGTACACTTTTCTTTGTTTCTAACGAAATTTGTATCTTAATAATCTGCTCAGCTTAGTTGTCCCTATTTTCTTGGCTACGTTTAGTAAATATGAAAAAAAAAATACTTATAGAGCGCTATCATAAAGTAGTAGTTTTCGATTTGAAAGAATGGCGCAACAAAATATATTAATATATACAGAGTGCGAGGGATAAATTGTCGTATAAAATACGCAAAAATGAAAATAACACTGACATCTCATTTTAACAGATATATTTACCAAAATTACACAAAAATATCTTGAAATACTAAAGAGTAAATCTATTGAATAAAATCGCCCTGTAGACGACGTCCGAATCTCCTGCATCTCTTCTGGGAGGTCTCCTTGTTTACGTTGGTGAATGCTTCCATAATCCTCGCCTTCAATTTATCTTTGGTGTTACAAGGAGTTTTGTTGTTCTCTCACACAACTGCGACCCACACAAAATAATAATAAAGGGGGTTGCAGTCTGGGGAGTTAAGTGGCCAGATGTGGTCGCAGAAATTGTCTGACAGCTATCATTGGATTATCCTGCTTGTGTAGCATGGTGTAGATTCCTGTTGCTAAACATAGGGTTTCCAGCAGCCATCCTCTTGACCCAGGACAGTACTACCTCCTCAAGGCACTTGATGCAGGACCCCGTGTTGAGTCTGAGCCCCTATGGGAAGATGAGTGGAGGCATAACGTCGCCATCACTACTGATCATTGTAAACACCTTCGTAATCTACATTAGACTCATCCAACTGTTTCCGACTCTTCTGTAGTGTCCCCAAATTGATATCCAAATACTCTAAAATGTTCATATTACAGCTTCCAGTGCGAATGCCAAGTAGTATAGCATGCTTTTTCTAAATATCTGGCGGAGTGAATTGCATCATAGTGATTTTTTTCTTAGAGACGGTGCCCAACTGACGATACCATACTGGGCATTTAACAAAATCAAAAACAAACAACGCATATTCGCGGAATGAAAAATATAAAATGGCGACAATTTACCCATCGCACTTTGTATTTAGATTTTCCCATATCCATTTACCCTCCAGATAAAATTGTGCTAAGATACATTTAGAAAACCTCAAAAGCCCAACCTTTGAAAGGGTGCAAGAAGCATTCAGAAGTTTTGAGACTTTTTTTTTTAGGAGTGGCAGTTAGGACTGCCCCAGTTTATTTTTAATTTTAGCATATCATTCCCATACATTTAATAAGCTGAACTACAAATTTTTGTTAGTCCAAATCGAAGGAGATGGCTATAACAGTTCTTTGAAAAAAACTTACTAAACCCTGCTTGTCACAGCTGACTAGTTTACAACATACAGTCGGGACGTGAAGACAGTTTGGAAGCTTGCTATGCAATAAAGTATTGAGTTGACAGATATGGACATCAAAACTCTCCCTCACCCTGCCTACAGTCCAGACTCTGCTCCCCTGTGAATTTTGACTGCCCCCAAAGTACACATATAGTTAACATCAGTATGAGGCAGTTGATATTTCTAGTATACCTAACGAGAAAAGAGGGCTGGGAAAATCTGATACTCACAGGACATATTGAAGGCAAGAGGAACAGAGGAAAACAACACATAGTGACGTTGAGTAAATGGATATCGGAACAAGGTTTAAAAGAAATAACAAAAAGACAAATTATTAAGAGCTACGATAGACAGGAAATTATGGAGAGCCATGATCGTCTCCGTCGTGAAGTAAAGCAGTGCATAGAGATTGAGAATGTTAAGAATATAATATCACTTTACTTTCTCATATACCGCACGGGCAGTCATTTTGAAGACATTGAAAAGTTGAAGGAGACTGTGACAAGGGTTCTGGCAACTTTCATTTTGGATGACTTCCATAGGGCCTTTACGACGTGGCTGGAACGCTAGAACAGGTGCATTGAAATCAGAGGATCCCACTTTGAGGGAGATTATTCTGGAATTAACCCTCGTATGTCAAGAAGAACTATCAGAACTGCTTGGTAAGCTTGATTTATTTGGGAAGGATGTGTCTTTTCACCGGATTTATTTAAACTTTACAGGCATATATACTTTTCTTGGGGCTCTTTTCCACGGTTCTTGGATCAGTATCACTGCGGAACTGAGTGAGTAGCGGCGCTATATCGAGTCAAGTTTGTGTTTTTGTCACCGAGGCCCGTGGTACAGATTCGATTCTTGGTAGTGGATGTGAACTGCTGATAAGTCTCAAAATAGGACGAAAGGGCAGTCTGCATTCTGTTGAAGATTATTCTGGGCTCGATTACTATATATATATATATATATATATATATATATATATATATATATATATATATATATATATATAAATTTATATATATATATTCCCCACTGATACCAATAAAAAATAAAACTAATTATATATTATAACTAAATTTAACACAACAAACTTAATCATGCGCAATAACTCTTCTCCGTCAACTAGTCTTTTAAAAAAGACCAACATAGTATATAAGTTTAAATGTCCTTTAGATGATCGTATCCCTGACAAAAAAGTAAGTACATATGTTGGTTTAATGACAATATTATCAAAACGTCTTACTTTACATTTATCGGATAGAAGTTCTATCGCACAACATTTAAAGACACATTCTTGTCCACCTTCACAATACAGGAAAATAATTGTTGACAACACCAATATACTACAACACGAAAATAATAAAGAAAAACTTCAAATTCTGGATGCCCTCTATATCAAAATCAACTAACACTTAACAAAATTTATTTCGAGTGTAGCAACAACGTATTAAAGTGCATATATTGTTGTGATGTAAGTAAAACCGCTAGATTTCGTTTTTATATGTTCAAATGCAGTAAAGGTTTAATTGAAACCAGTAGCAGTTCGAATTACTGTATTCCACGTACGCTAAGTCACTGCAAGTGGTATAGCATATACTATTCATAATCTAGGTATTTTTGAAAGACATATTTGACGATTTAATAGCTTGCCGTACAAGCAAGTCCAAGTCACCGATTTTACGGTGTCATTTTTCTTTCTGTCACAACAAATTATCACATTTTTGACCTATAATTCAATATCTGTTGTTATTATTAATTAGATTTTCAACAGTTTAGCACAGTTTTATATCTATTCATGTCAGAAACAATTTGTAAGTAAAACAAAAATATAACGGTATAATCAGCCAGTCAGTTATGTGCCATGCGTAATACACGCTTAGGCGATCATGTACCTTTCTATACATGACTGACGAGGCAGATTTTTCCCGCAGTAGACCAGTGGCTATCCAAGGCTATAGAACCCGGCCTGTCCTGCTATTTACCCATAGCTGGGGGTGGGGAGAAGAGGAGGATTCATACCTTTCCCAAGGCATGTAAGTGAATGTAATGGATTCGACTGGAATTCGAACACGGCTCTCCGGTTCCTCAATCCGAGCCTCCCTATAGGGATATACGGTATTTATTACATAAGAATGATAATTGTAGGCATGTCTGGGGTTCATTGCTAGTATCTCGTGACTGCCTTTCGTGAAGGTTGAGCAACTCCTCTTTAGAACTTGACCTTTCTAAAACACAGCGTAAATTTTGAGGCCATGGAAAAATGCGTCTTACCATACGTGAAATGTATATGCGGCATCAGTGAGTCTCGAGAGACCATAGATCAGCATCCCTAAAGTTATGCTTCAGCTGCTGGCTGCGGTGCAGCATGTGTTACGACTGTACAGGTCCACACGGGAGTGACAGTCTGTATTGCAACGAATGCATGTGAAGATGCTCTCCCTATTTTCCTTCGAGCACGAGCAAGGCCCCGTTTCTTCTCTCTTCGCTCCATCCCTCGATGTAAATCGCGTCTCCAGCGTGAGCGATCACTGGCGATATCCGTCGCCCTCATGTCACTTTTGCAGATTTTTCGCAATCCTCTATCAGTAGACTGTTGCTTCCCGTGCCTTGTCGTCGCGGTGAGGCGATGCTGAAGTGTCCTTGTCAGAGCACCTACCTAAGCAGGGTTTTATGTGAGATCGGCTGTTGTCAATATAGTACGGCTTCCCTCTCCACACCACCGATGTTGTCCAAAGGAAAGGTAGAGATCAATATAACTTGGCACCGACAGGAATTGTCAGAACGATGTTGAACATAACATCAGACTGTCTTAGGGACTTCGTCTCCGGATTTGATAGGGAAATACAGTAACTGAAAATAAAAAAAAAAGTAAGGTGTTATTTTATTATATGTGAATCAAATTTAATTAGTTAATTTTAATTCGTGGATTTATTTTCCTAATTACATTTATTATCTCTCTCATAGGCACACACTTACACACTCACACACACAAATACACGCATATACACATGCATATATACATATACAAAAGGCGAAACTAACACACACAAATTCTTCCTTTGGCAATATGAAATAGAACATTTAGAGTGGCCCCTAATTATTCGATATTAAGGATAGTAAAAAAATAGGAGGCACCTAAAACGAAAGCAACAAAGTCTACACTTTGATCCTCGAGGTTTACAGGTTAAATATTAAAAGTAAAAAAAATATTTTTGTTAAATCCTATTTGGTCTGGTGCTCCTGCTATATATTTAGAGATTCATGATAAAATCCAATGAAGAATCTGAAATGTTATTGTTCTTGACCTGGCATCTCGGCTTCAATCCCTTTCCCACAGCCCTAACGTAGCTTTTCTGTACCTATTCTATAAATACTTTCATGGTATTTGTTATTTTTATTCCCCATTCCCATAGACAAATTGTATATATGGGAACTACTTAGGACTTCATAGAGACTTGAGATATTGTAGTGACTGTAGTAAGAATGGTAAGAAAGAATGTGTTGTTTTGGTGTAAAGAATACTGTGGTATGTTTGGATAAGTAATAGTGGCTAGCTAAATTTAAGATGAGACACATTGAAGACGAACCTTCCTCTACCACACACTTTTGGCCTTGTGCCACATTTTTATATTTTCAAAATAAATATTACTTTCTTCTATGGTACCTAGACATTATGAATTTAAACGCAGTACTAGATTGGCGGAAAGGTCTCATTAATTTACAGATGAAATGGTTAGATGTAACCGTAAACTCTCTGCGAACAGTTCCTTTTCTCGCATTTCTTGCTTGTTGAACTCTCTTCCGGCTTCCTGTTTCCCAGTCAACTTTGATCTTAAAAATTTAAATCCAATGTCAATCGATATCTTCTGTCTTAATTATTCTTCTTTTATTGTCCCCTCTCCTTAATAGTAGTTTTTTTTCCACATTTTCTAACACTCAGTGACCTCTTGCGTCTTAGTGACTTTATTGCTTTAGTTGGGGTGAAATGTTATAAAAAAATTCTTTCTAATAACATTAATTAAAAACAGACACAAGTTCACATGCAACCCTGTTTGAATTTTTTTCCATTTTGAAAATGTGTAAATTAATCACTATCAGAATAACATAGAAAATGTTCTGATACAACAATATTTTGTGAAGTTAGGTCCCAATATCAAACATCATGTAATACAAAAAAGACATGCCGAGTTCGATTCTTATCATTGTTTGTTTTTTTTGTTTTTTTTCACAAAATATGCAACTACGCCATTTCAACATAACACCGACGCATTGTCTTTACAGATGTACATAGCATTTGGTACTTACATTTTGAATTTATGTTAAACCTGTTCAGTAGAGATTATTCTTGTCATCGTATATCGATGGCATGTCAAAAGTAACTGCCAACTTGGAAATATCCAATTTACTGTCTAGTGTAAATAAAAGACCATCTGTTTTGTCAGAAAACGGGCGCATTGTTTGTCTGTCAAGACACTCCTGTCACCAACCAACGAGATGACCTAATATTGTATATGGTGCAAATCAAAATATATATATATATTTATATATATATATATATATATATATATATATATATATATATGTAAATATATATATATATATATATGTGTGTGTGTCTGTGCGTATGTGTGTGTATGCATGCATGCATGTATGTGTGTGTATGTATGTTTCACAAACCACTTAGCACACACTTGTCAGTTGAAAAATTACAAGCTTATGTAATTTTTCCGCGAAATAAGCCTTGCGTCTCTGAAATGTAACAAAGTGCAAGCTGTCGCCAGTTGTAGCGTTTCATTAAATAAACTCCCACTCTGTTTTTTTTTTAAAGGCATGAACCCATCACTTTGTTTGAATTAATAACTATTTTAACCAGACTCTGGTGTCCCAGACAAACACCTGCGTAGGATACTTATGCACAATGGTTATTAGTAACATTATCTCGCATACCATGAACAGTAAATTCGATTCTTCTAGGATTCTTCACTATCATATCCTTGTGTCATCCTAAATAAAATTAAAATATCTACACTTGACGGCTTAATCGGAAAAAAGAGAGGCTGCGCTCTACTCGACTTACAGAAGATTAACTTTTTAATCTACCAGGTTTCAACAGTCCTGGTTATAACGATAAACTACATCCGCGTCCTGGGTAAGACGATAAACTACGTCCAACATCAAGGCCTCTGATCAGGTGGTTTTGAGGAGCGTGGAACCACCTCTTAATTGCTGGTGTTTCCAGGTCCACCCTGACCCTGGGTGGTAGCAGCTGTTAGGGTCCCAGGTATGGGTAAATAGTTAACCCCCAAACAAGGATCAAAACTCTATGAAAGTGTAAAAATAGGTTTTAATACCAGAAATACATTTTTGTAAAAAAATTATTACCAGTAATACATTTAAAAAAATATTGTCGGCATTAAATAACCCATTGAGGTGTTGATATACCGTAAAACAAAATGAATCATAGAAATAGGATTCATTATTGGCGACCACAATGTTACCAGCATAAGATACGCAGACGACAGTGTTAATAGCAGACATAGAAAGAAAACTACAAGAACTCCTACAGAAAGTAGTGAAGAAAAGCGAGAAGAAAGGAGTAAATTGCAAGGAGATAGAATGCATGGTTGTTAGTAAAAGGAACGGCTCAAATTGGCGATACCAAAATTGAATAAGCTATTTAAATATCTGTGTAGTGTTTTAACAGGGAAATGAAATACGTCAACGAATTACGAAGGCATATTGGGATAGCGAAAGATGCTTTCCGAATCTAAGTAAATTATTAAGAAACAGAATAATTTCGTTAGAAACAAAGAAAAGAATATTGAATTGTTATGTAATATCAGTCCTCCTCTATGACAGTGAATACTGAACAGTCTCCTCACAGATGAAGAATAGACTTGAAGCAACAGAAATGTGGTTCTACAGGAGGATGTTGAGAATTCCATGGACCGAATGTGTGAGCAACTACAAAGTTCTAGAGACAATGACAACAAAAAGGACACTTATATCTAAAATCCAGAAGAGTTTTTTTAGGGTAAATAATGAGGAAAGGGGACTAGGAAAATTTGATACTCACAGGACAGATTGAATGGAAGTGGGACAGAGGAAAATAACACGTAACATACTTAGAGCTTGAGTAAATGGATGTTTAGGAAAGATAACAAAAAGACAAATTTATTAAGATCTCCAAAGGACAGGAAATTGTGGAGAGATATAATCACCAACCTCCTGAAAGATCCATAGTAATTAACTGAATCTTGATCTGAAATCATCACTGTATAATTTCCGATGCACGTAAGTAATATTCACCAGTGATTTAAGTGCACTGACAAAGAAGGAGATCATGTTGGATAATAAATTTGTCTTCTTTTATGTGCCCTATCACTTCAAGAGGTTGACGATCATGGCTCTCGTTAACTTCTTATTCTTCATAGATCTATGTTTGTCTACCTTCCAGTTCCTGTTCTGTCACCCAAGATTGTCAGGCAGATTACTCACTGTTTCAGTATGTCTTGTGAGTGTTAAATTCTTCAAGCCCTCTTTCTTCATCTGTGTCCCAGAAATTTCATCTGTTTACTTACTAATTCTCTGTGTCTTTTTTGTTTCCATTTTCCTTAAAAGTTCATCGTTGCTCACATATTCCATCCATAGTATTCACAGCATTTTTGTTTTTTGTTTAGTCGCATCTCTGTTGCCACAAGTCTTCTCTTCGTCTGCAGAGAACTATGTTAAATTGCAGTTAGTCATTCTTTTCTTCATTTTCAACGATGTTTTTTCTGTTTCTTTTTTTTATCTTTTGGAAGGGCATCTTTTGGAAGGCATCTTTTAATCTTCGTTCGGATTTACGACGTTACATTTTCCGTCGTCTGTCAAAACATTTTAAATTTTCTGTAAATGCTTGATCTCTAGAACGAGAAATATGTATCTCTTACTTTGGCTTCTCTGTTGCTAATGGTCATACATTCTGTCTTCTTCCAGTTGATAATTAGTCCTTTCCTTTACTACCTTGTCTAGAAGTCCCTCCTGTTTTCTTTCCGTGTTTGCAATCAACACGTTGTCATCGGCATATCCGTGTTTTATAAATAAATGAAGTTTTTTTTATTCATCCTTCTTCAGCTGACTTAGTGATGTATCAAATATAGACAGAAAAAGTTACATTGACATTATCTAGAATTAGAGCTTCCTCATTCCTCTGATGAGTTGGTGCTAAGCGTTAAATACCGTACTTTTAATTCCAAAGTAATTATTCCACAGTTTATCTCAAGTAAATCCATCAGCAGAAACATTATGCTATAATAAACCAGTTCCCTGTTATCAAAAATCATAGTCATCATCAATCGCATGATGGAGTGTGGTCGTGGGCTTGCTGCGTAGCGGAGCACTTGATCAGCTCCTTTAATATATTTCGGCTGCGTGCCAACGTCCTTGTCTCTGTGAGTGAATCTTCCAGTCCACCTCAATGATGTATTTTATTTCAGAGACCATTTTCCCGCTGAAATTTATCTTGCTTAAGGTGGTATTTTGTAGAATGGCAGGGACAAATAGTTCGAACTTCTAACAAGGCCATACCATTTCAACTTTCTTTTCTTTACGGTGGGTATGCAGTCATCTAACGGGCCTTCTTGTCTGAAGGTGTTTTAAACTACGTCACTTGTAATGCTGTCTGTGTAGGTAAGGTTTAGCATGCTTATGTAGCATGCCCATGTGTCAGTTGTAATGCTGTCTATGTAGGTAACACCTAGGATGGTTCTGTAGCAAGCTAGACGTCACTTGTGATGCAGTCTATGTAGGTAACATCGAGGAAGGTTCTGTAGCAAGCTCTGCGTCACTTGTGATGCAGTCTATGTAGAAGACACCTGGGATGGTTCTGTGGCAAGCTCTGCGTCACTTGTGATGCAGTCTATGTAGGTGACACCTAGGAGGGTTCTGTAGCAACCTCTGCGCCACTTGTAATGCAGTCTATGTAGGTGACACCTAGGAGGGTTCTGTAGCAAGCTCTGCGTCACTTGTGATGCAGTCTATGTAGGTGACACCTGGGATGGTTCTGTAGCAGAAAACAGATCATTAATTAAAAAAGCTATCCATATTTATTCAATATTTCTTGTAGCATTGTTTACAAAAACCGTTTCAACAGCGTAATCAACTCCCCGGTATATCCTACTGTTTTAGTAGTTGATTGTACAAGGGTGTGTTGAAAAGTTCTCAGGCCAATCTATTAATCGAAATCTAGCTAAACATCAGTGTCTTTTTTTAAATGGCTTCTGTTGCGTTCACTTCACACTAATGCCCTTGGAAAAGGCATGGATCCATTTCCCTGCAGGTAGGACTGAGTTCTCTTGCCTTCGGTGTCAGTTCATCTCAGAGAAGGAAAACTTTGAATTTCAAAACCAGGCCATAAGGTTTGGGTGTCTAGACACACATACTGCCGCTACAACAGATGTATTGCCAGTGTCGAGGAATTTTCAGTATCCCTCTCATATATATATATATATATATATATATATATATATATATATATATATATATATATATATATAATGAAAAACAGACCACTTTAAGGTACCATTACCACAATTTATTTCACCAAAATCCTTTTAAAGGACTCCGGATCATCAGGTAACACTTCCTACAACGAAATGAAAGGAAAAATGCTTCATTTCGTTGTTGGAAGTGTTACCTGATGATCCGGAGTCCTTTAAAAGTATTTTGGTGAAATAAATTATTGTAATGGTACCTTAAAGTGGTCTGTTTTTCATTAAATATTAGCTCTGGATTCACATTGAGCTCTCAGGATTTCATCCTCCTTGGAATTACCCATACAGTTTACCAAGTTCTTCGTAACTTAAATATATATATATATATATATATATATATATATATATATATATATATATAGAGAGAGAGAGAGAGAGAGCGAGCGTCCGGCAAAAAAAAAAAAAAAAACACACTTAAGGAAAGTTAAAACTTGTCTTTCGTATTTTTATAAAAAAATGGAAATCTCTAGTACAATATTTTCTCGTCAGATGGCATTACATCGGCGGCCCTTAGAAACAAATTGAAATTACATGTGCAGCAATCCCAACTGTACACTTTGGCCAACGTTGCCCAAGCAATTACATTTTGCCATGACCATCCGGCTGTATAAATTGTACAATGCTTTATTGTAGGAAAAGCAACACCAACAACCATAGTGTTGTTAAAGTGTAAATAATCGGTGATGCAACCCATATTCTTGTAAATGTTCAGACGAATAATAACAAAAGTAAAATAACATCTTCTTGTTCGTCCTCTTTTTCTCTCTCCATTTTACGTTCGAATAAAGTGAGATCTTTGTCTAAATTTCTGGGATGATGGGTTATCACCTTCATGAGATCGCTAAAAACAGAGTATAGCATGATGTTAAAGACGTCAAACTTGACGAAAACAAAATTTTAGGGTCTAACTGTTTATGTTATTATTAAGAGGAAATATCAAAGTATTTTTTAATTATTTTTAAAAAGGTTTTCTTCTTTTTAGAACATTCTAAATTTTGATTAAAAAAGCCTTGTTTCTCTTTGTATCACAGGAACTAGTAAAATAACATACAATTTTTAGCACGTTTTTTTCTTTGGAAAATCTTGCAAAAATAAAAATAATTGTCGGATTTTAATGAAACTTTCAGAAACTATTCACAAATGATGGAACTTATAAATATTTTTTCTTTTTTAAAGTCATGGCAAAAATACATTTTTTCCTATTTATTACTCCCCCACCCATAACTAATTGTACGAAAACTCTATAATTTCAATTTTGGGAAGATTAGTGATTATATTAGTTAAAAGCGTAAGGCTTTGAGGAAACCAAATCATGTTTTTTTTATTTTAGTTGGACCACCCCTACAGAAAATAATCTCTGAATTGTAACATACAAAACGCAATAAAACAAAAATATTATTTAATTTCAAAACCTTAAATTGCTTCTATTTATTTTAATGAACATGGACAATATTGTCTGAAAGCAGAAAGATATTTCGATGAAAAATGAATTTTTAAAACAATTATTTGTTATTTCTGAAATATTTTATTATTTTTACATGATTTTAATTTTTCTAAAATTAGGGAAAAGTTTGTAAAATTTTACGAATGCTGTTATTAAGTAGATATATATTTACAGATTATAATTTCTAAAGCTTCTTACAAACTAAAGAACACCAGTATATAAAAAAAATATAATTTGTGTCAATAATAGGACTGCAAATCAAATCTATGGAAGACCAGAAGTATCATGCGTGCAATAAAAAAAACGTCACGTGGATTGAGTTTCTGTTTAGTATAAACTTAAATACTGAACTTTTAATACAATTATTTGTTTAATCATAATAGATTTTTATTTTATTTGTTTAATCATAATAGATTTTTATATTTAAGTTGTTAAAATATTATAAAATTAGTTAAAAGCCGCATCCAGTTTCGTAAATGTCCTTTTGAGATTTATTTTTGCGAAACACATGTGGGGAAGTTAATTTGATTTTTCAATTTCAACTGAGAAGGGTACCTACAAGTATCAGTATCATCTTATGAAATTTAAATTTGTATTTTATGTACACCTGATAAAATCTAATAAGAAAGGTACCTATAAATTAATTAGATACCTTTCTTATGAAACTTAATCCCACTCTCAACAGTCTTATTTTAATTTCTTTATAATATATTTTCCATAAAGCAGCGTAAACGTAAAGGTGAAAGCTGAGTACAAAAAAAAAAAAAAAAAAAATTAGTGCGCTGGAAGTTTTTCTTAAAAATAACGAGGTAAATAATTTGTTCATTTAAATCTAAATAACTTCACTTCTCTCCTTCTGTAGAAGGAATTATCCTCACGTAAGATAACAAAACGTCATGAAAATGTCTTTCGTCACCTGTCAAGTGACACGAAATGTTATGACCTGGTTTGTTTTATTTTCAAACTACATCTTTTCGGCGCAGAAACTAAGTTAAGCTAGTTTCAAAATATTTTAAATAAACATTATAATTTCTGATTTTCTTAAAATAAGTTTAGAAAAAATTATAATTGATTTTTAAAAGAATTTTAATCAATCAATTTTGCTGACTAAAAAATAAAATTTTTAACGAAAATTTTGGACGTGATAGGAACGATTAAAAAATGTAAAAGAATGCCCCCAGAATACTTTGATCTTTCCTCTTAATAATAACATAAATATTTACACGATAAAGTTTTGTTTTCGTCAAGTTTGGCGTCTTTTTTCGTCATGCTATACTCTTTTTAGCGATTTCATGAAGGTACCTAGATCTGTGATGATGCGTTATCATGATTTACACCATTTATTTCGACAGTTATCTTCATCTTTGTTGTTATAACCACAACGTTTCAGGCGAGCAATAACTGAGCAGCACTCAAAATATGAACTAGACTATATTACAAGACATGGGTAGTGGAAAGAGAACAGCCTATCCCCCCCTGAGTTTAAATAAGGGTTCAGTTAGAATAAACCAATAGCAAATTAAAAAAGAACACCTGTTAAGTTATAATTTTTGTTTTATATTATTCAGTCTTTCAGTAGCCACCCCATAGAAAAAAATGTTAGAATGATTTCAATTCTTTTCTTCATTTCATGGCCAGATAATCGAATTTCGAAAACCTTCACGGGTGTGGTGGGGGACTACACGTTCACGCGCAGTAAGGTTCCTTTTGATTATTTTCCAAGTTACATGAAAGCCTCTACTGGAGATATTCAAAATAGATTTATACGTTCTGAACAGATCTCATATATCAGGCAAAATCTCAATCAATATTTACCTATTTATGCTACTTACATTGTTCGGATTGCTGTCCTCATCTTTGTCTACCACGGTGGACGGAATAAAGGGTTCGGTTCGAAATACCATTCACTTGCAGAAGGCCAGAGCGTACAACGGCCGAAACGTCGTGAATATGGTAATGAAGATAAGGACAAGAGTCCCAACAATATAAATAATTACAAGACCTCATCTCAGAAATATAGATAGATAATATTTACCTGGACATATTGATTTCACTTATTGTTATTGTAGGTATACTTAACTGAAGGTTATTTGGAAAAAAATGATGTGTGTATGCTTCGTATTGCTTCAAGGGCTGATGGGTTTATTAGAACCAGATTTCACTTTTCATTCTTGAAGAAGCAGAATTACTTAGAAACAACATAACATTGACATTCTTGAAGCAGTCTTGAGAAGGACATGATTTATGGTCATATAGTCTACGGTTTTAAGTTAACAGTTTTAATTTTTTCATTGATTAATTGAAGTAAATTGGGATTTAACTAGTAGGTTATTTCTCGGAGATTTTCTTTTATGTGTCGTTTTCCTTGCGATATGGTTTATCTCGGCTCTCCACAGCTCCTATGCTTTACAACTCTAGTAATCTTTGTCTCCTTACTCTCCCTTCAAGACCATGTTCTACTCTCCATTTACACAAGCTCGTTAAGTAGGTTTTCTTCTTTTCCTTTTGTCTTCAAATTCGCCAAGAACTTTCTTGTTTCCTGTTTAGAAAGGGGTTCCCGGATCCTTTCCTGTTAGCTGGTCTTAGTAGTAGTGAACTCGTTAATCTTTTATGATGTGTACGGTTTTTGGCAACGTCACTTCATACTGAGAGTACCGGGTTGGCAGTTTTCTGGTTGCTATTCCCGACTTGTAGTTAGGAGCCTGAACTCTTGAGTAGCGTCTTGCGAGGCTGATTTGATCAACAGTTGCATAATATCGGGGTTCTTGCAGTGCCTTTCGCACATGGATAGATGTCCCTGCATGCACCTCCGGTGGGCAACCCAGAGGCCACATCATGTTCAGTCCGTTCATGCCAAATTTGATGACCGACTCCTTCTATTACTTTAGACCTTTTCCTTTCCAATATAACTCAACATGACCATAAGTAACCAAAAATATAATCCTAAAACAGCCTAAAAATCACCTAAACCCTTTAACCTTTCCTTCTCCAACATCTGTGAGATTAGTACAAACTCCTGTAGTGTGTAATCGTTCCTCCTTGATAAGTCCCCTGATATACAAGCTCTCTGCGAGACTAACCGTAACCCATCAATCCCTTCCTCTGGTTTCTCGATTCCTGGCTACCTTTCTCTCCTTAGAAAGGACTATAAAATTCACATGTATGGCCTTGGAGTTTATGTCCACGATCATCTCCCGCTGGCTAGAGAACTCTCTTTGGAATCTTTAGAACATTCGTATATTTGTCCCCGTCTATCTCTCCTCAATTCATTAGGCTATCTCTTCTTTCTCTACCGTTCTCCCCCCTCTCAAGAATGCCGTGTACTCGAAAGTATTTCTGATAATATGGAAAAGCCATTTTTCTACACCCGTTTGCAAACATTCGTGTTCGGTGACTTTAATGCCCAACATAACATGTGGAGTAAACACTCTGTGACTGTCCTCGCTGACACTCTCAACTTTTCAATCACTCAATCCCTCATGCAAGCGGTTGATTTTCCTACGCGTTTCCCCAGTAACCCGGACTGTAACGTTTCCCTAATCGATCACTGTTTTACCTTCATCTCTGATTCTTGTCGCGCTACGCAGCTCTGCCCACTTAGCAACTCTGATCACGCGGTCCTTCCACTCCCACTCCAGCCATGAACTTCCTACTAACAGAATATCTTTCTGTTATCAACCCGCAGACTAGTGATCGTTCCGTGATTTCCTTCGCGACGTCCCTTGAAATGTAGTTTTTAATCATCCTGTACAAAAATGTGCGTCCGTGGTCTCCTTCTGGGTAAAAGCTGGCATCGAGGCTTTCATCCCAGCAAGAAAATACCATGTTAAATTGTGCTCATCTCCTTGGTTCTCAGCTGATTGCTCTGCCACTATAGCCCATAGAAATCACTTCTTCCGTCTCTACTGGAGTGATATGTCTGATTGCAACAGCCGTTTCTTTGTCTCCGCTCATAATGCGTGCAAGCGTTGTCCTCAGTGAAGCAAAGTTACTGTTTGCCGATAGAATTAAACAATGTATTGCATTTTGGTTCTAAAGATTATTGACGGCTCTGCAAGAATGTGCTGAACTAATCCTCAATCTCTCCCCTATTCAATCAATTTAAAGTCCTAACACCCATAGCTGATAAAGCTGAATACTTTGATCGGAAATTCTCATCCAACTCAACACACGACTCATCCGGGGTACCCACACCTGATTTTCTCCTAGAACTGAGGCTATACTGAATGAGATGTGCATAAACTGTCGATGGTATTAGACATCATTTTCTCTAAATTAGACTCACATAAATCAAGTGTTGGTAACGGGATACCAGCCGTAGTCCTAAAGAAATGTGCCCCGGAGCTGGGTCCAGTTCTCTCCAAACTATACAACTATTGCCTTGCAGAATTCTTCCTTTCAAATCTGTTAGAAGTACTCCTCTGTCGTCCCGGTCTTTAAAAACACTAACTACCGTCCCATCAGTCACCTGCCACTGTTCGACAAAGTCTTCGAGTCATTAATCAATGCCGAAGTAGTTAAGCATCTTACTTCCCACGATATGCTCTCTGACAAACTATGGTTTCTCCTTTGCCCGGTTTACTGCTGATGTGGTTTCGGCCATAACCGAATATGTATACCAAACTCTTAATAAGCTCGAGCTGTTGTTCTAGATATATCGAAGGCATTTAACAGGGTTTGGCATTCTGGACTTCTACGTAAGCTTAAGGGATACGGTATTACAGGGCGATTATTTGATTTAATCCAATCATTACTGTCTAACCGTGAAATGAAAGTTGTCCTGAACGGGTTCTCTTCCAGTTCCATCCATACGAACGCTGGTGTAGCCTTGGTCCTACACTGTTTCTGATCTTCATCAATGATCTTCCTAACCTCATTAGTTCTCAAATAGGCATCTATGCAGACGACACTAACGTTTACTCCTGTCTCAATAGTAAATCTGGCATTGCTGACAAAGTTAACCTGGCCGTTGCTCTCGAAAACGACCTCCAATCCGGGACAGGAAATGACTATAAATTTTAATGCATCCAAAACGAAACTGCTGTCACTTCCCTGCCTCCTATCAGCATGGTCGATGCTCAACTCCACAAGAACGCCTCGCTGCGCCTTCTTGGTCTCACGTTTTCCACTGACCTGTGGTGTAACATCTACATTGAATCTATAGATGCATCTACAGCAAGAAAAGTTGGTTCTCTGCACCAGACTTTTTTCTCGTCTGAGTTCATCCTTCACATCTACAAATCTATCATTCGTTCACGCATGGAATATTGTTGCCATATATGGTCTGGTGCCCCCGCTGTTCATCTCTAGGTTCTAGACAAAATCCAAAGACAGATATGCAATGTCATCGGTAATATGGCTTCTCTATGTTTTTCTATAAAAATTTTCATGGCATTTGCTCTGACGAACTATTTTCACTGGTGCCCTAACTGCATGAATTTAAGCGTTGGCATCTTGGTCCCACCCTTTTACTGTCAAAACAGTTAAATGTAACCACCTCTTCTACTCCAAAAGTTTCTTTTCTCGCACTTCCCGACAGTGGCACTCCCTCTCACTTACTTACTGGTAACTATAATCTTCAAAAATTCAAATGTAATGTTAATCGACATCTTCTGTTGCCTTGACCCCTGTTCTTCTTTTTATCCTTCTCCGTTCTTATTTTTATCCTTTCCTCACCCCCCATACCCGGTTTTTTCCCTTACTTACACTCTCTGTAGTCCCTTGCGTGCTAGTGGTACTCCCGCCTTGCTTGTGGTGAAATGCTTTAAAAAAAACATCATCTCTCATTATTCGCATCTTCTTTAAAACTTCTTCCTTGGTAACATGTTCCGTCCATCATATTCTCAGCATCCTTCTGTAGAACCATATCCGTTTTGACTTCTTTTTCTTCCTCTATGAGGAAATTATGAAGCATTCACTGTCGTATAGGTTTTATTGATTTGTTTTTTATGTTTTTTTAAAAATCTTTTGCAGGTTATTTAAAGCCAGAAAATATTTTTAGATGGTAAGATTTTTTTAGGTAATAATAATTTTTACTGATACAAGTACTACTGATTAATCCATAGTTGAGGAGAAAAGAGGTTTATTCATAACTTTCCCAAGGGCATTTACGCGTAAGTGAATTTAACGAGCACGACTGGAATTGGAATGGGATCTCAGCTCTCTGATCTCCAATTCCAAGCGGTCACCCATTTAGGTATTGACTATCCTCGACGTTGCTTAATTTCGGTGATCATACGAGAACCTGTGCTTCAACGTGATATGTATTTAACCCCACTCCCATATTGTGGTACTAGTATGACTTAACAGCTTAGAAACTTTCCTGTCTCTTAATACTTTGCTTAGCTTTTGGTAGTGGTGTTTTTTGTGAGTACAATGCGTCTTCGGTTTTGTGTTATATTTTTTCATCGTCTGTTCAAATTCAAACTGATAGTCACAAAATTATGCTAAAGTATTAGCAAAGCAAAGCAAAAAATAACAAACAAAAAAACAACAAAAAAACATATAGCTTCCGTGTTATTACTCAGCTTGTATTAAAATTTATCACTGGTATTACGACAGCCCGCTTTTTAGCTATTGTCATCAGTCTGTCACGGATATAGACTTTGAAATTTCATTCATAAAATAGACTTCAGTGTAAGTCACTGTAAACAGTTTATTTACAGGAAATAGACTTACCACTATTTTGTCGCACTGCATCTACATTCGTCATGATCCCATTTAGTCTTTATTTAGATAGTAGCATTGTACCTGTAAAAAAGGTGGGTTTATGTGTTCTCGTGATATTTATCCTAATTTTCACCCAATAAAAGGCCCAAGAAACACTCAAGTTATTAAATATGTGATATAAGTGTAAGAGGAGGAAATGAATATTATAAGGGTATGGAGGATAGATAACAATTAATTCTAGGCTTGAAGAGGATACGATTGTAGCATCCGGGGAAGCATCCACGTTGGCGTCTGTTCCATAAAATAGCAGTTCTTTGGAAAAGGCTGTCTGAGTAAAACGTCCTTCTTACCAAAGGAATGCGTTGAAAATTAAAGTGATTCAATTCTGTGAATGCAGCAAGGTGGCTCTTGGCTGTAAAAACCTGAGCCCCGGGCATTAAAAAATGAAGCTCGTCTGGACATTTACCATGGAAGTAGCTATAGAGGAGGCTTACAACGTTGTGACAATGAGAAATAGACGAAGATAGATGTTGGGCATCACTAGCCTGAGGTCAAAGTGTCACTCTCCAGTCTTCTGCATCCGTTTAACCCTCATTAGTTAATTGTTCTCCTTGGTCTTTATATTATAATATAATAATAATGACTGTCCAAGCACAGGTACCTAATGGCGTGGCTTGCTAATCCCTATTGCAGACGCTTGCTCAGACATATTTGCGTTTCTTCACCACCGATAGAGCCAATTTGTGGTTTATTCTGCGACACATTGATCCGGCCATAGTTGCAGTGACTTTGAGAGAATGGATAATCCGGTGTTATCTGTAGTTGAACAAAAGACTAGTAAGATCAAAACGTCGGTCACAATGACTTGTACAAACACCACCATCAACGGTTTTCGAACAGCTCCGTCGTACAAATTTCACTCACAAGTCCGATATTATCAAGAAGTCATTTTCCTTGCCTGGGACCAGAACGCTAACGTTTTAATCACTCCTCCATACGGCTCATATATACGTGTATGGAAACTCCGCTTGAACCCGTATATGTGTTACATCCAACCGCTGTTTTAAGAAGCGTTAAACACTCTTTTTGGATTGGTAATCGGCAGAGAAGAGTGTAGTATCTGTACGATAAAGAAAAGTGTTACAATACCAGGGACAACAAAAATTCAAAGGTACGACACAAAGATCTGTTTGAACTGTTAGGAAAGCTTGTTTTATTTGGAAATATATTAGAATAACATGGTGAAAAACCATCAGTATACTGATTGAAAATGAATTGAAAAAAAAAATAGACAAGGGAAAAAGATAAGAATACAACTCTTGGTCAGATTTATTTAAATTATAAAGCGAGGTGATCGGAACGAAACCAGAGTTTTTTTGTTTTATTTGGATAACCCGGGGTATTTACTGGTGAAAAAGCATCAGTAAAAAGTATACAAAAATAGAAATGGGAAAAAGACAAGGATATGGCTTCCCGCCAAATTTATTTAACTCATAAAGCCAGGTAATTGGAACGGAACCAGAATTTTTTACCAGGATTTATTATTGGTGGGCACAAGCTTAACGATATAAGATACACGGATGGCAGACATCCCCATATCCAAAATGGTAGGGACTATTAGACAAAGAAATAAAGGAAGAATGCAGTAACCATCAATTGTATGAAAACAGAATGTATGTTGATTAGCAAGAACAACAATCCAAGAAGCAAGTTACGAATCGAACATGTCAAAATCAATCTTGTATAGAAATTTTATTATCTGTGAAGTGCTTTAATTTTCCAATCATTTCAACCCAAGCAAAACAATAATGACATAAAGACGCTAGAGGCTATTGAGAAAGAAAGAAAACGAAAAAGTTTTAGTGAGGAGAAAGGACAATAAAAGAATAGGTTTCCAGAAGGTGATCGACGTCGCCTTTAAATTTTTGAAGGTAGTATGTAGCAAGAAAACAAGAAATCGGAAGAGAGTTCTACAATCGAAAAGTGAGGGAAAAGAACCTATTAGAATAGAACTTACGGTTACATCTAGAAAAACGATGAGACAGAGTCGCCTATCTGGTATCATGCTTAAAATCATGCGTTCGACATACCAAGGAGATCACATTAGAAAAATTACCATTAAAATATTCATAGGAAAGTTACAGAAATGACCATATCCCAGGTCATGACCGCTAACATTACAGATAAGAGTCTTTGGATTTTGTGGAGAATCTAAAGATATATAGCAAGAGCACCAGATCCGATATATATTTTGTTAAACTTTTCACCCCAAGCAAGGCGGGAGTGCCACTAGCACGCAAGTGGTTACAGAGAGTGAGAGTAAGAGTAAAGACGCGTGAAAGTGAAAAGGATGACGAGAAGGACGGGGAATAGATCAAGGCATCTGGAGATGTCAGTTAACATTGCATTTGAATAGTTGGAGATTATAGCTATCAGGGAAGCAAGTAAGAGGAAGGGAGTTCCACAGACGGGAAGTGCTAGGCATGAAGCTATTAGAGTAGAAGAGACGGCTACATTTAACCGTTTCGACAGTGAAAGGGTGGGATTGAGATGCCGACCTAGTAGCATGTTTAAATTCATGCAGTTTGGGAACTAGTGAAAATAGCTCATCGGAGCAGTTACCGTGAAACTATTTGTAGAAAAGACAGCGGAAGGAGACGGCACGTTTGTGAGAGAGCGACTGTAAACGAGATTCCAGATCAGAGCCAATCACATTGCATATCCTTCTCTGGATTTTGTCGAGGCCTCTTAGACGAACAGCGGGTGCTCCAGACCATATATGACAGCAATATTCCATGTAAGCGCAAATGGTTGATTTATAGATGTTGTGGATTCCGGGATGAATTCGGTCTCCAAGGAATGACAAACGCAATAATTAAATATAAGAAATAAAATGTATTTACACAATCATACAAAGAGTAATACTGTTAGTAAGTCCAGGAACGTGGTTAGTAGCAAATAAAGATAGCTATATATAGTCTCGAAGTAGGACTTCCTTAGAGTCTACGTGCTTGTAACTGACTTCTACAAGAGGTTATCTCACACTATCTCCGTTCGTATATTCTCTCACTCTCCGTATATCCTCTCTCTATCCGACTACCCGACTACCCTCACTGACTGTAACTCTGGTTATTTAACGGCAGCAGTCCAGGTACACTTGGTAGAGTCCACTTATATGAAAAAGGAGTGGACCCCATAACAATAGATTTAAAGGATGGACTCGGGCGAGAAAGACTTTCTGGCGTGACATAAAGAAAGAACCAACTTACCTTGTGGTAGATGTAGCTATTGATTCAATGTATTTGTTCCATCTCAGGTCAGCGGATAGTTTGATACCAAGCAGTCGCAAAGAAGTGCTCTCGGGGAGTTGAGCCTCAGGCATTCTCATGGGTGGCAGGAGTGTTCTTTGGGGTTTGTAATAGAGAGCTGGTTTATTTTTGAGGCATAAATTTAACCAGCCATTTCCTGTTCCAGTCAACAACCGATTGGAGGTCCTTGTCAAGATCAACGGCCAGATTAGTTTTGTCAGAGATACCAGATTTGCTATTTAGGCAGGAGTAATACTCTGCCTAGATGCCTACTTGGGAACTGATGACATCGGGAAGATCGTTAATGAAGATAAGGAACAGTGCATGACCCAGGATATGGCTTCAATGTTCAATACACGGACGAATGGTTGATTTATAAATGTGCAAGATGGATTCTGACGAGAAAATTGTCTGGCATGATACAATGAACCAAATTTTCTAGCAGCAGACCTAGTAATTGATTCAATATAACCACTCGACTTCATTCCAATGGAAAACTGGAGACTGAGAAAGTGCAATGAGTTGATTTCCTGGAGGCTAACATCAGACAAAAATAGTTCTAAAAGTTATCAATTCCGATTTGGGGGCGTTCAAATTTACAAGTCATTTCCTGCCGCAGTTAACAACTGATTGGAGGTCATTTGGGAAATCAGCTGCCAGTTTTACTTCATTATATCTACATTATAACTATCTTACTATTACGACAAGAGTAAATAGTTGTGGCATTAGCATAAATATTAAGTTGGGAACTTATGACATTGGGAAGGTTGTTGATGAAAATAGGAAACCACGTAGATCAAAGATAGAACCCTTGGAGACGCCACATTAACGTGAAGTGATATAGGAGCATGGCCATTCAACATGACTTTCATTACATGATTTGTTAAGAACGATTGGATTAAATCAAGTATTCAGGTAGATAAACCATATCCCTTGAGCTTGTGAAGAAGTCCAGCATGCCTAAGAGATATCTAAAGCTACAGCCAGAGCCTCATTGGTCTTATCTAAAGCTTGATAGACAACTTCAGCAATACCTGTTAATACATCATCGTTGACCTGGAAAAACGAAAACCATATTGTTTATCTGAAAGAAGGCTGTGTGAAGTGGGATGCTTGGCCAATTAGGAGTTGATTAGAGCCTCTAGTACGTTGCCAAAAATAGTTTGTAACAAACAAGGGAAAATGTGACACAGAAATCTAAAAGCGCATTGCAATAACGAAATATGCCTTACAAAAGCTAAGCAAATTATTAAGAAACAGGAAAATGTTATACAATGCCGGACTTTGATTAGTTTTTATGGCTTATCAACATTTGTGGCTTATTTAAAGCCGATTTATATTTTAGAGTGTAATAATAATACTATCTTTTCTTGTGAGTGAAAATTGGATTAACAATTAATTGAGAATAACAATGATCTTTTCCAGACACATGTCTTGCTATTTGACCCAAATCTAGGAGAATGTGCTGCATTAATGCCCTTCTTAAGAGTATTGGCGCGTAGCTGAATATAAGGAAGCCAACTGGAATTCGAATTTGGCTATTCAGAGCCGCTATCAATTACACCACACGCGCACATGCCCGTAAATGCAGAACGATTTCTTCACAGATGAAGAGGGAACGATGGAGCTTAGATGTGGTTCTACAGAAGGATGATATGAATATCATAGACGGAGCATGTGAACCAGAGGAAAAGAGGGCCAGAAGAATGAGTTTATATAAAGGTATGGCAAAACAGAGAATATATACCGCATATACTCGTGTATTGTTGCGACTTTTGAAGGCCTAATTTTGAAGTAAATTTTCACGGGGTCGCATCATACACAAGATATAAAATTAGAATATGTACTACTGCCCCTGGCTACGCAGTTAACCAAACTATATATTCATTTACTGTAGTCAAATTAGCTTCAAAATTAGGTTTCCAAACTTCACACGCGAGTATATACGGTGTGTGTATATATATATATATATATATATATATATATATATATATATATATATATATATATATATATATATATATATATGTGTGTGTGTGTGTGCTTGTGTGTCTGAAAATTTTAATTTTTTAATATTTTTTATTGTTCAATATATAAGATAAAATATACTTATGGGCCAGCCTCTATTAAAAAAAATAAATAAAAAACTTGAAAGAGGCCGTTTAACCAATACAAGGAATTACCAAAATTAACGATAAAGAACAAATGCAAACTCCAGATAAAATTCACTTTCTTCAGAGACAGTCATTCATTTCTGTAGTTCACTGCTACTAATAAGCAGGGATGTTTTTCAACTGATGATGACCATGCTGGCCGGAACCTAATTTAAATAATAAAGGAACAAAAATATATCAATATACAACCCAGTGTCTCTTTAATTTATTAATATTTTAATATTTTTTATTGTTCAAAACATATATATATATATATATATATATATATATATATATGATAAAATATAGTTTTAAGGTATGGTATATTTATGGGCTAAAGTGCTCAATATCAGGGATAGAGCGTATGTAAATATAAAAGTGAACATTGTCAGAGTTCAAAAACATTGATTTTTATCATTTTAAAAGTGGAATTCTGTTTATAATAAAACCTTTTAAATACTTTTGAAAGGTGCGCACGAAAAATAAGAAAGAATTTTGTGGGGAATATTTCTGTAGATTAGCATTCGTCTACCTACGACATTTGTAACAGCCCCAAAATATTGATTTGAAAAGTGGAATCCTGTTTATAATATAAATAGAGTATCAAATCGATCTCTGCATTTTAAAAAATTATCTGTACTTTTTCTTTACAAACGTCAAGTTTGAAACTGTATTTACGTCATTGATAATTACGTATTATAATGAATTAAGAAAATGACAACACTAGTCAGCAAAGTCGTTCAACAGCTGCGTATGATGGAGAGGAAACATTGAAAATTTTAGTTTAGTTTTTCTTTTAATATAAGTTTGGGTACATAGTGTAGCCGATTATATTTAGTTTCTTTTTCTTTTCGTTTATGTTTTTATCACTTTTGTTATTAAATATGTCACATTGATGATAATAAAAGATCTGCCAAGAATGGTGAGATGTTGCAAGAATCTGGACGTAAATTTACTCGGATAGCCAAGCGACCAAAGCACTACGTCATCCAAAAGAAACTAAATGAAATCGGGTAGACTATATACTCAAAATATATATTTAAAAAAAATTATTTAAATTTAAAATTCTCAGCGTTCCCTTTCGTTAACGCGGGGACGTAGTCGTATCAACGTAAATATCACTTTAATCCTCTGAAGTCCCAAAGGACAAAACGCATCACACAAAAACCTTTTTCCACTTTGTCGTAATCATTTCCCTTATATATATATATATATATATATA
This sequence comes from Acanthosepion lycidas, assembly GCA_963932145.1. Classification (NCBI taxonomy): domain Eukaryota; kingdom Metazoa; phylum Mollusca; class Cephalopoda; order Sepiida; family Sepiidae; genus Acanthosepion; species Acanthosepion lycidas. The sequence goes on along the minus strand of OZ010582.1, from coordinate 70,307,112 downwards.
TATATATATATAAATATTTAAGCAAATGCACTGTTTATAATAAACAGTATTAACAACATTTACCGGCCTGAATATCTGAAAAATTTCAAATCTTGAACAAAGGGCATTTGTTTCAATTCCCTCGTTAAACAAACAAACAAAAAAAAAAAAACAAAAACAAACGTAAACTCGACAGCATAGATTGATACAATAGTTTTTGACCAAAAGCCAACACTGTATACGCGAGATATGATTTTTGTCAAATAGAAATTGTAAGTACCTTTTAAAAGTCTAGATTTCCGTATGGAGGCAAGAGAGTCATCTTGTGTGAGTTATTTTATTTTATAAGCAGGTTTTATTTATTGTTTTTTGTTTTATATTTCGGTTTGTTTAATAATTGCTGTGTGTCTCTTTGGGAATAATTTTATAATTGTTCTTTGATAGGCAACGTAACACATAGACAATCACACTATGTAAGTATTTGTCTGCTTTAATGCAGGGCTTAGAATTTTTAAGTGTTGTGAAGAGCTACTTATGTTGTACAGTCTCCAAGTTACACAGGTTCTATTGTATTATTCTTTCGTTGTTCCAAATTAGTCTGAATAGAGTGAAAAAAACAGAGCATTCTCATTGTGTCCTATCCATATAGTAGGTACCTCCAAAGAAACGCGATAAGGTTTTAAATGATATTTTAAAAATTATAAATGCTTCTTGAAGCTTTTCTTTTAGTTTTAATTTCAAGCTAATAGATTAAATTTAATATTTCCAATAAGCGAAATACTTTACTGTATTTCAAACCCAATTTAAATTGACTGAAAGGAGTCTTATTAAATCGCTAAAGATCGATGATTTTAGTAACATTTTTAGCCATCTGTCGGCACAATATAATTCTTTTCTTAAAAAATCTTTCCAAAATTAAATATACTTTTCTGAATCTTTATTTGAAGTCAATTAGCTGATTTAATGTTTAATTAATCTGATTTGAAACAAATGCTACTTTTAGTTTAAAATGTCGCTTAACTGACGATCGGAAGTTTATCTAATTTTTTTACGGAGACATATCTGTAAAAATTACTTGCGGAATATAACGTGATCGCCGTTTTATAATTTTTTTTTAACTACCCAATAATCATAAAAATTCAATAAAATATTCTCTGTAATCTAATGTTTTATTGAATTTTAGGTACTTTGGCTTTAAATTTACTAGTTACCACTCTCATTTGATAATGTCGTGTACAGGCGCCTACATTTACAAAAATCGGAACGTTTATACACACAAAAATTCTTTTTAAAATATCGGGGTAGCTGAATTGTAATTAGCTTTTTAAATTTATGATTAGTAAATACAGTTTGTATTTTGATTTTTTTGTGTATGTATAAACGTGCCGATTTTTGTAAATACGGGCATCCATACCTGACATTATCAGACAATAAGAACAGTTACTATAGCAAATTTAATGACGAGGCACCTAAAATGTAATAAAATATTAGATTATTTAGAGTATTTTCCTAAATTTTTAATATTACTGAGTACTTAAAAATATATAAAACGTCGCTCACGTTATATTCGTCAAGTAATTTTTACATATATGTCCCCGTAGAAAAAATTCGCAAACTTAACTCTATCAAGATAGTTGTCAACACCATAAAAAACACCCACCTTCGTGTTAAAAATACTTTTTTGCAATATATATATATAAAAGTAATATCAGATAAATTTTAGTTTAAATCAGCTGATCTTCCTCAACTAAAGTTTCAAAAAAATAAATTATATTTTTGAAAGATTTTCTTAATAAAGAGAATTACATTATGCTGAGAGAATTGTAAATATAATTATCAATAGAAAAGCCTCATACAATTCAACGACCACCAGTATTTTAAAAATAAGTTTCCATATTTTGCGTATGTGTATAAATATGTCGATTTCTTTAAAAGTACAATTGTATTCGTCAAATAATTTCTTTAGTCAGCGATCTCCTGCCCAATTAAAATTTTCAAACATTAGACTGTCAATAAATCAAAAACACAACAGAAAACACCTCCTCCTTTTTAAAAAAATGTTTTTCTGCTTTATTTTAAACTAAGAGCATTTGTGTATTTATTTTAATTTTCCTCAAATAACGTTTTTGAAAAATACATTTTATTTTCGAAAGATTTGTTTTACAAAGAGATTTATGTAGTGTTGACAGAACTTTCAGTATATAAACAATTATATAAATTTTACTGATAAAGAGAAAAAGATTCGAATCATCTAAAATTCGGTTTGAAATACACCAAAGTATTTTGCTTATTGGGAATGTTTAATTTAATCTATTATCTGGGAATTAAAAGAAAAATTAAATATCTACGAAAGATTTTTCATTTTTTAAAATGCATTTTAAACTTAGGTATAACATTTTTTTTAGATACTCACTTAAATGTTTACCTTGTTCCATGTTTGCTAAAATGAGAAAGCGAAATTTGAAGGCGCACTGGGAATAGTGAAAGATACCTTCCAAAAACTAAACAGAATATTAAAAAAAAAAAAATAACAAAATTTCATTGGAAACAAAGAAGAGAGTACTGATATCTTATGTACTATCGGTCCCCCTACATGCCAGTGAATGCTGGAAAATCTTTCACGGATGAAGAAGACAAATGAAGCAACAGAAATGTGGTTCTACAGAAGGATGCTGAGAATACAATTAACTGAACATGTGAGCAACAAAGTTTTGGAGAAAATGGAAACAAAAAGGAAACTTATACGTAACATCAGGAATAGATAGTTGGAATTTCTAGAGCACATAATGAGGAAAGGGGGCTTGGAAAATTTGATACTCACAGGGCATATTGAAGGCAAGAGGGACAGAGCTTGAGTAAATGGATGGCAAAGCAAGGTTTAGGAGAGATAACAAAAAACAAAATTTATTACGCGCTACAAAGGATAGGAAATTATGGAGAGCCATGATCACCAACGCCCTAAAAGAACATGACACATAGAAGAAGACGAGTATTTTCTATTTCAAGGTTAAAAATTGTTTAACTGTTTATGCTTTGGAGAATCTATTAGGGTGTTTTTTTTAGGTTTTTTTTTTTTTTTTTTTTTGTGGAATATAAAAAATTTCCACTGTTCAAATGTAAATGTAAAATTATTTATGTCTAAGAGACAGACAAAATTTCGCTAGAAACAAGGAAAAGAATACTAAACTGTTATGCAATATCAGTCCTCTTATATGACAGTGACGGTAGGACAATCTCCTCAAAGATGAAGAAGAGACTTGAAGCAACGGAAATTAGGTTCCACAGAAGGATACTGAGGATACCATGGACTGAACATGGGGCATCGGAGCAACGACGAAGTTTTGGATAAAATGGAAAGAAAAAGAAAACTTATACTTAGCCCCAGAAAGAGGCAGTTGAAATTTCTAGGAAACATAATAAGGAAAGGAGGCTTGGAAAATTTGACACTTACATGAAGCATTGAAGACAAGAGGGCAAAGCGAAATATTGAATAATCTACCTAATGAGCTTATGTGAATGTATGGCAGAACAGAAAGTGAAATGGGTTGATAAAGGAACAGTCTACAAAGAACAGGAAGTAGTAAAGGGCCATGACCGCCCAAGTCCTGAAAAATATGTTGCATAGAAGAAGAATTATATATTCTCAAAAAACTTGCATAGAGAAATAGAAAGTTGTGGAGACTTTAAATTTTGGGGAAAGCGGGCTTGGAAAATTTAACACTCACAGGACATATTGAAAGCAAGAGAGACAGTGAACAGCATAGCTAACAAGCTTATGTAAGTGAATGGTAGAACAGGGACTTGGGGTGATAGTAAGGAGACAAACATTGCTTAGAGCTACAAAGGATAGGGTAGGAAGTTGTAGAGCGCCATGATCACCTACCTAACAAGCTTGTGTAAATAGATGGTAGAGCAGCGACTGGAAGTGATAGCAAGAGACAAAACTTGCTTTGAGCTATAACGGATAGAAAATCGTGGAGAGTTGAAATTTTGAGGAAAGAGAGATTGGAGAATATTACACTCACAGGACATTTTGAATGCAGGAAGGGAAGAGGGGAACATCGAATAACTTACCGAACAAGTTTGTGTGAATAGTTGTCAGATAAGAGAATGGGATGGGCAGAAACAAAAAGCAAATATTGCTAAAAGCTACAAAAGACTGGACTATTTAGGGAGCCATGATCACAGGCAAACTTGCTTTTTATCAATTTATAATTATTCTAATATGTTGATTTCTGATAATATTGCTAACAGAGAATCGTAATATAAAAGGTTGTGTAAATTAACGTATGTCTTTTATTTATAATGATGTGTTAGGATGTTTAGCCATTGGGTAAATACAATAAATAATTGTTTATTTTTCTCTCTGTGCACCTGGTCTTTTCATGTTCTACAAAGTCTTGACCTTCTCTGCAATACTTATTTCGGGGAGTTTTACAGGGTGTTTCAAAGCATTTTAAATGTAAATGTCTGAGTAACTACATGGTCGCGGCAAGCGAAACTAAACGGGTTTATTATTGAGCAAAATAATATTTATTCATCAAAATTTTAAAAGAGAAATGTCAAGCTGTATGAATTTCATGAAAGATTTCCTAAGCTTTCAATATGCGCACATCAAGTAGGTAATCTTGCTCTTGCCAAACACGCTACAACACGTCTTGTGTAACTGATGACCTCATGAACACACAGATATGAATCTATTTCTCTTCTCACCATTTATGGGGTAAATAGTAGGACTTGTATCTAGAAAAAAACCATTACTGAGCAATGGTCAAATTCTGGTTAAAGACAACTTATGAAGAAAATAGTTCTTCCTAAACTAAATGGAAAGAATAAAAATAGATAAATGATGGTGTATGTAGAGTTAGCCTTTTTCGTACGTCAGTGTATGTGAAGTTCCTATAGACGATTGTGATAGTCTCACATATGAGAAAAGTTTTTTTATATGTTGCTTTGATAGAAAAAAACGTATATGCTTGAGTATGCTGTGTATTATTCCCTGCTGTGTTCAATGCGACCTGAAGATAAAAAGGTTCCTAAAAGAGGAAGAAGTCATTATCTTTAACGCATTTCCTGGGTCAAGAAAAGAGAAGGAGACCTTTGTGCATTTTTCGTAAACACTTTGCTATGTTCTGAGAAGTACTAAAAAAAAGTCTCATGTCTCATCCAGAGATATGGACAATATAAACGAGGACAATCTACCTCCATAAATTAAATTAAGGGTTCAGTACGAAATTCCCTGAAGGTTACCCGGATGGACAGACACCTGAAGAAGAGCGGAGAGCACAACAGCCGAAACGTGGGGGATACTAACCACAAAGGTGGGGACATTGGTCCGAATGCAAATAACGTTAATAATTTTCTGGAAGTTTCTTGTTTAGACGAGGATCGGCTAGCTGTTGTATTCTGGTACACTTGCTTGTCTTTTAGTCTACTAATTGGTGTGTCTAAACTGGCAAGTGACTTATTCAATTATTAACCAAAGTTTTATGATTCACCAGAAAATTCAAATAGCAAAATCGTGAACTCTTCAAGTGTGCTAGAAGTATCAATAAATATGCTGTGGTTATAAATTATTGTTAACACGTCCATATATCTGCACATATTCATTCAAGTTGGAAGACTCCCCATAACACGGGGGTTATTTGAGTATGCAGTCGTTGATAATGACTAGACGTTGAATTCAGACAAATAATATTTCAAATTGGGCATATTAAAGGTAGCAATCGATGAAAACATTCCAAAATTAGCCAATTAGAAAACTGAAAGACAATCCCTCATAAGACGATATAAACTGGTCCTACAGAATCGCAAAGACCTAAGCTGAATCACAAATTTAGTATTGTAGATAAGGAAATTGGAAACTGGCTACGTTGCACAAGGAGTAGTTTTGTCTAACACTGTACTGGTGATGGTAATATTAGCCGTTTCTCCATAAGGAAATATTTGGCATTCATTGACCGAGCAACCAGTACTGCTTTGGTTGAAATTTATAAAATGTTTTAGGAAAACAAATTCCAATAACTTTTATACCTCTTTCCAATATCGACGAGGAACTTCCTTTCAAACCTTTTATTTGAAGTGGCGTGGAATGCCATCATCTTGATTATGTCATTATTTTCTTTTCGAGTAACATGAGCTAACCATTTTAGTTGTTGCTACTGTTGGTTGTCCTCAAGTGATGTGACTTCTGTTATTTGGTACAGTTCTTTGTTTGTGATTCTGTAGCGACAATCCACAATTTTCAAAGAAGGATGATCTTTGGCAAGACCCTCTGGCTTTACTCGCGTAAAACCTTTTTTCACTATTGCTCTTAGGAAGTGGCTGTATGCAACTAGGAATTTAAATATTTTTGAACGGGTTTGGCACCATAAATGTCATCCATAGGAAAGCCTCGATCTGGCGTGGCTATTTAAGAACATAACTCGAATTTTCAGGTTGGTGTTTTAGTTTTGTAGTAATGCGCGGTGTTGGGCGAAACTACCTCTGGGAACATGCAACAAAATCAAAACATGAACTTGAAACCTCAAAACACGCCCTTAAATAGCCTAGTCATACACGGCGGCCAGACACGTTCGGAAATGTCTAAATTGTCACCTATATACCACCATATTCTTATACCAATAATTAAAAATGTCTTCACACTCAAACAAATAACAAAATCCACATGACTTAGTGGTAGCACATGTAAGACGAAGAGAGAAAAGTAATCCTTTGAATCCTGACAACCACTTTACCGGTGGTAGAAAAAATGACGTAATGCCCAGCCACCAGTTGAACAGTGGTAGAGAAAAATGACAATGTCCAACCACCGGTTGAACAGTGGTAGAGAAAAAGGACTTAATGTCCAGCCACCGGTTGAACAGTGGTAGAGAAAAATGACTTAATGTCCAGCCACCGGTTGAACAGTGGTAGAGAAAAATGACTTAATGTCCAGTCACCGGTTGAACGGTGGTAGAGAAAAATGACTTAATGTCCAGCCACCGGTTGAATAGTGGTAGAGAAAAATGACTTAATGTCCAGCCACCGGTTGAACAGTGGTAGAGAAAAATGACTTAATGTCCAGCCACCGGTTGAACAGTGGTAAAGAAAAATGACTTAATGTCCAGCCACCGGTTGAACAGTGGTAGAGAAAAATGACTTAATGTCCAGCCACCGGTTGAATGGTGGTAGAGAAAAAGGACTTAATGTCCAGCCACCGGTTGAACAGTGGTAGAGAAAAATGATTAATGTCCAGCCACCGGTTGAACAGTGGTAGAGAAGAATGACTTAATGTCCAGCCACCGGTTGAACAGTGGTAGAAAAAAAGGACTTAATGTCCAGCCACAGGTTGAACAGTGGTAGAGAAAAATGACTTAATGTCCAGCCACCGGTTGAACAGTGGTAGAGAAAAATGATTTAATGTCCAGCCACCGGTTGAACGGTGGTAGAGAAAAAGGACTTAATGTCCAGCCACTGGTTGAACAGTGGTAGAGAAATATGACTTAATATCCAGCCACCGGTTGAACGGTGGTAGAGAAAAAGGACTTAATGTCCAGCCACCGGTTGAACAGTGGTAGAGAAAAAGGACTTAATGTCCAGCCACCGGTTGAACAGTGGTAGAGAAAAATGACTTAATGTCCAGCCACCGGTTGAACAGTGGTAGAGAAAAATGACTTAATGTCCAGCCACCGGTTGAACAGTGGTAGAGAAAAATGACTTAATGTCCAGCCACCGGTTGAACAGTGGTAGAGAATAATGACTTAATGTCCAGCCACCGGTTGAACAGTGGTAGAGAAAAATGACTTAATGTCCAGCCACCGGTTGAACAGTGGTAGAGAAAAATGACAATGTCCAGCCACCGGTTGAACAGTGGTAGAGAAAAATGACTTAATGTCCAGCCACCGGTTGAACAGTGCTAGAGAAAAATGACTTAATGTCCAGCCACCGGTTGAACAGTGCTAGAGAAAAATGACTTAATGTCCAGCCACCGGTTGAACAGTGGTAGAGAAAAATGACAATGTCCAGCCACCGGTTGAACAGTGGTAGAGAAAAATGACTTAATGTCCAGCCACCGGTTGAACAGTGGTAGAGAAAAATGACTTAATGTCCAGCCACCGGTTGAACAGTGGTAGAGAAAAATGACTAAATATCCAGCCACCGGTTGAACAGTAGTAGAGAAAAATGACAATATCCAGCCACCGGTTGAACAGTAGTAGAGAAAAATGACAATGTCCAGCCACCGGTTGAACAGTGGTAGAGAAAAATGACTTAATGTCCAGCCACCGGTTGAACAGTGGTAGAGAAAAAGGACTTAATGTCCAGCCACCGGTTGAACAGTGGTAGAGAAAAATGACTTAATGTCCAGCCACCGGTTGAACAGTGGTAGAGAAAAATGACTTAATGTCCAGCCACCGGTTGAACAGTGGTAGAGAAAAAGGAATTAATGTCCAGCAACCGGTTGAACAGTGGTAGAGAAAAATGACTTAATGTCCAGCCACCGGTTGAACAGTGGTAGAGAAAAATGACTTAATGTCCAGCCACCGGTTTAACAGTGGTAGAAAAAAATGACAATGTCCAGCCACCGGTTGAACAGTGGTAGAGAAAAATGACTTAATGTCCAGCCACCGGTTGAACAGTGGTAGAGAAATAGGACTTAATGTCCAGCCACCGGTTGAACAGTGGTAGAGAAAAACGACTAAATGTCCAGTCACCGGTTGAACAGTAGTAGAGAAAAATGACAATGTCCAGCCACCGGTTGAACAGTGGTAGAGAAAAATGACTTAATGTCCAGCCACCGGTTGAACAGTGGTAGAGAAAAATGACTTAATGTCCAGCCACCGGTTGAACAGTGGTAGAGAAAAATGACTTAATGTTCAGCCACCGGTTGAACAGTGGTAGAGAAAAATGACTTAATGTCCAGCCACCGGTTGAACAGTGGTAGAGAAAAAGGACTTAATGTCCAGCCACCGGTTGAACAGTGGTAGAGAAAAATGACTTAATGTCCAGCCAACGGTTGAACAGTGGTAGAGAAAAATGACTTAATGTCCAGCCACCGGTTGAACAGTGGTAGAGAAAAAGGACTTAATGTCCAGCCACCGGTTGAACAGTGGTAGAGAAAAATGACTTAATGTCCAGCCACCGGTTGAACAGTGGTAGAGAAGAATGACTTAATGTCCAGCTACCGTTTGAACAGTGGTAGAGAAAAATGACCTAATGTCCAGCCACCGGTTGAACAGTGGTAGAGAAAAAGGACTTAATGTCCAGCCACAGGTAGAACAGTGGTAGAGAAAAAGGACTTAATGTCCAGCCACCGGTTGAACAGTGGTAGAGAAAAATGACTTAATGTCCAGCCACTGGTTGAACAGTGGTAGAGAAAAATGACTAAATGTCCAGCCACCGGTTGAACAGTAGTAGAGAAAAATGACAATGTCCAGCCACCGGTTGAACAGTGGTAAAGAAAAATGACTTAATGTCCAGCCACCGGTTGAACAGTGGTAGAGAAAAATGACTTAATGTCCAGCCACCGGTTGAATGGTGGTAGAGAAAAAGGACTTAATGTCCAGCCACCGGTTGAACAGTGGTAGAGAAAAATGATTAATGTCCAGCCACCGGTTGAACAGTGGTAGAGAAGAATGACTTAATGTCCAGCCACTGGTTGAACAGTGGTAGAAAAAAAGGACTTAATGTCCAGCCACAGGTTGAACAGTGGTAGAGAAAAATGACTTAATGTCCAGCCACCGGTTGAACAGTGGTAGAGAAAAATGATTTAATGTCCAGCCACCGGTTGAACGGTGGTAGAGAAAAAGGACTTAATGTCCAGCCACTGGTTGAACAGTGGTAGAGAAATATGACTTAATATCCAGCCACCGGTTGAACGGTGGTAGAGAAAAAGGACTTAATGTCCAGCCACCGGTTGAACAGTGGTAGAGAAAAAGGACTTAATGTCCAGCCACCGGTTGAACAGTGGTAGAGAAAAATGACTTAATGTCCAGCCACCGGTTGAACAGTGGTAGAGAAAAATGACTTAATTTCCAGCCACCGGTTGAACAGTGGTAGAGAAAAATGACTTAATGTCCAGCCACCGGTTGAACAGTGGTAGAGAATAATGACTTAATGTCCAGCCACCGGTTGAACAGTGGTAGAGAAAAATGACTTAATGTCCAGCCACCGGTTGAACAGTGGTAGAGAAAAATGACAATGTCCAGCCACCGGTTGAACAGTGGTAGAGAAAAATGACTTAATGTCCAGCCACCGGTTGAACAGTGCTAGAGAAAAATGACTTAATGTCCAGCCACCGGTTGAACAGTGCTAGAGAAAAATGACTTAATGTCCAGCCACCGGTTGAACAGTGGTAGAGAAAAATGACAATGTCCAGCCACCGGTTGAACAGTGGTAGAGAAAAATGACTTAATGTCCAGCCACCGGTTGAACAGTGGTAGAGAAAAATGACTTAATGTCCAGCCACCGGTTGAACAGTGGTAGAGAAAAATGACTAAATATCCAGCCACCGGTTGAACAGTAGTAGAGAAAAATGACAATATCCAGCCACCGGTTGAACAGTAGTAGAGAAAAATGACAATGTCCAGCCACCGGTTGAACAGTGGTAGAGAAAAATGACTTAATGTCCAGCCACCGGTTGAACAGTGGTAGAGAAAAAGGACTTAATGTCCAGCCACCGGTTGAACAGTGGTAGAGAAAAATGACTTAATGTCCAGCCACCGGTTGAACAGTGGTAGAGAAAAATGACTTAATGTCCAGCCACCGGTTGAACAGTGGTAGAGAAAAAGGAATTAATGTCCAGCAACCGGTTGAACAGTGGTAGAGAAAAATGACTTAATGTCCAGCCACCGGTTGAACAGTGGTAGAGAAAAATGACTTAATGTCCAGCCACCGGTTTAACAGTGGTAGAAAAAAATGACAATGTCCAGCCACCGGTTGAACAGTGGTAGAGAAAAATGACTTAATGTCCAGCCACCGGTTGAACAGTGGTAGAGAAATAGGACTTAATGTCCAGCCACCGGTTGAACAGTGGTAGAGAAAAACGACTAAATGTCCAGTCACCGGTTGAACAGTAGTAGAGAAAAATGACAATGTCCAGCCACCGGTTGAACAGTGGTAGAGAAAAATGACTTAATGTCCAGCCACCGGTTGAACAGTGGTAGAGAAAAATGACTTAATGTCCAGCCACCGGTTGAACAGTGGTAGAGAAAAATGACTTAATGTTCAGCCACCGGTTGAACAGTGGTAGAGAAAAATGACTTAATGTCCAGCCACCGGTTGAACAGTGGTAGAGAAAAAGGACTTAATGTCCAGCCACCGGTTGAACAGTGGTAGAGAAAAATGACTTAATGTCCAGCCAACGGTTGAACAGTGGTAGAGAAAAATGACTTAATGTCCAGCCACCGGTTGAACAGTGGTAGAGAAAAAGGACTTAATGTCCAGCCACCGGTTGAACAGTGGTAGAGAAAAATGACTTAATGTCCAGCCACCGGTTGAACAGTGGTAGAGAAGAATGACTTAATGTCCAGCTACCGTTTGAACAGTGGTAGAGAAAAATGACCTAATGTCCAGCCACCGGTTGAACAGTGGTAGAGAAAAAGGACTTAATGTCCAGCCACAGGTAGAACAGTGGTAGAGAAAAAGGACTTAATGTCCAGCCACCGGTTGAACAGTGGTAGAGAAAAATGACTTAATGTCCAGCCACTGGTTGAACAGTGGTAGAGAAAAATGACTAAATGTCCAGCCACCGGTTGAACAGTAGTAGAGAAAAATGACAATGTCCAGCCACCGGTTGAACAGTGGTAGAGAAAAATGACTTAATGTCCAGCCACCGGTTGAACAGTGGTAGAGAAAAATGACTTAATGTCCAGCCACCGGTGGAACAGTGGTAGAGAAAAATGACTTAATGTTCAGCCACCGGTTGAACAGTGGTAGAGAAAAATGACTTAATGTCCAGCCACCGGTTGAACAGTGGTAGAGAAAAAGGGCTTGATGTCCAGCCACCGGTTGAACAGTGGTAGAGAAAAAGGACTTAATGTCCAGCCAACGGCTGAACAATGGTAGAGAAAAATGACTTAATGTCCAGCCACCGGTTGAACAGTGGTAGAGAAAAAGGACTTAATGTCCAGCCACCGGTTGAACAGTGGTAGAGAAAAATGACTTAATGTCCAGCCACCGGTTGAACAGTGGTAGAGAAGAATGCCTTAATGTCCAGCTACCGGTTGAACAGTGGTAGAGAAAAAGGACTTAATGTCCAGCCACCGGTTGAACAGTGGTAGAGAAAAAGGATTAATGTCCAGCCACCGGTTGAACAGTGGTAGAGAAAAATGACTTAATGTCCAGCCACCGGTTGAACAGTGGTAGAGAAAAATGACTTAATGTCCAGCCACAGGTTGAACAGTGGTAGAGAAAAAGGACTTAATGTCCAGCCACCGGTTGAACAGTGGTAGAGAAAAATGACTTAATGTCCAGCCACCAGTTGAACAGTGGTAGAGAAAAAGGACTTAATGTCCAGCCACCGGTTGAACAGTGGTAGAGAAAAATGACTTAATGTCCAGCCACAGGTTGAACAGTGGTAGAGAAAAATGACTAAATATCCAGCCACCGGTTGAACAGTAGTAGAGAAAAATGACAATGTCCAGCCACCGGTTGAACAGTGGTAGAGAAAAATGACTTAATGTCCAGCCACCGGTTGAACAGTGGTAGAGAAAAATGAATAAATATCCAGCCACCGGTTGAACAGTAGTAGAGAAAAATGACAATATCCAGCCACCGGTTGAACAGTAGTAGAGAAAAATGACAATGTCCAGCCACCGGTTGAACAGTGGTAGAGAAAAATGACTTAATGTCCAGCCACCGGTTGAACAGTGGTAGAGAAAAAGGACTTAATGTCCAGCCACCGGTTGAACAGTGGTAGAGAAAAATGACTTAATGTCCAGCCACCGGTTGAACAGTGGTAGAGAAAAATGACTTAATGTCCAGCCACCGGTTGAACAGTGGTAGAGAAAAATGACTTAATGTCCAGCCACCGGTTGAACAGTGGTAGAGAAAAAGGACTTAATGTCCAGCCACCGGTTGAACAGTGGTAGAGAAAAATGACTTAATGTCCAGCCAACGGTTGAACAGTGGTAGAGAAAAATGACTTAATGTCCAGCCACCGGTTGAACAGTGGTAGAGAAAAAGGACTTAATGTCCAGCCACCGGTTGAACAGTGGTAGAGAAAAATGACTTAATGTCCAGCCACCGGTTGAACAGTGGTAGAGAAGAATGACTTAATGTCCAGCTACCGTTTGAACAGTGGTAGAGAAAAATGACCTAATATCCAGCCACCGGTTGAACAGTGGTAGAGAAAAAGGACTTAATGTCCAGCCACAGGTAGAACAGTGGTAGAGAAAAAGGACTTAATGTCCAGCCACCGGTTGAACAGTGGTAGAGAAAAATGACTTAATGTCCAGCCACTGGTTGAACAGTGGTAGAGAAAAATGACTAAATGTCCAGCCACCGGTTGAACAGTAGTAGAGAAAAATGACAATGTCCAGCCACCGGTTGAACAGTGGTAGAGAAAAATGACTTAATGTCCAGCCACCGGTTGAACAGTGGTAGAGAAAAATGACTTAATGTCCAGCCACCGGTGGAACAGTGGTAGAGAAAAATGACTTAATGTTCAGCCACCGGTTGAACAGTGGTAGAGAAAAATGACTTAATGTCCAGCCACCGGTTGAACAGTGGTAGAGAAAAAGGGCTTAATGTCCAGCCACCGGTTGAACAGTGGTAGAGAAAAATGACTTAATGTCCAGCCAACGGCTGAACAATGGTAGAGAAAAATGACTTAATGTCCAGCCACCGGTTGAACAGTGGTAGAGAAAAAGGACTTAATGTCCAGCCACCGGTTGAACAGTGGTAGAGAAAAATGACTTAATGTCCAGCCACCGGTTGAACAGTGGTAGAGAAGAATGCCTTAATGTCCAGCTACCGGTTGAACAGTGGTAGAGAAAAAGGACTTAATGTCCAGCCACCGGTTGAACGGTGGTAGAGAAAAAGGACTTAATGTCCAGCCACTGGTTGAACAGTGGTAGAGAAATATGACTTAATATCCAGCCACCGGTTGAACGGTGGTAGAGAAAAAGGACTTAATGTCCAGCCACCGGTTGAACAGTGGTAGAGAAAAAGGACTTAATGTCCAGCCACCGGTTGAACAGTGGTAGAGAAAAATGACTTAATGTCCAGCCACCGGTTGAACAGTGGTAGAGAAAAATGACTTAATGTCCAGCCACCGGTTGAACAGTGGTAGAGAAAAATGACTTAATGTCCAGCCACCGGTTGAACAGTGGTAGAGAATAATGACTTAATGTCCAGCCACCGGTTGAACAGTGGTAGAGAAAAATGACTTAATGTCCAGCCACCGGTTGAACAGTGGTAGAGAAAAATGACAATGTCCAGCCACCGGTTGAACAGTGGTAGAGAAAAATGACTTAATGTCCAGCCACCGGTTGAACAGTGCTAGAGAAAAATGACTTAATGTCCAGCCACCGGTTGAACAGTGGTAGAGAAAAATGACTTAATGTCCAGCCACCGGTTGAACAGTGGTAGAGAAAAATGACTAAATATCCAGCCACCGGTTGAACAGTAGTAGAGAAAAATGACAATATCCAGCCACCGGTTGAACAGTAGTAGAGAAAAATGACAATGTCCAGCCACCGGTTGAACAGTGGTAGAGAAAAATGACTTAATGTCCAGCCACCGGTTGAACAGTGGTAGAGAAAAAGGACTTAATGTCCAGCCACCGGTTGAACAGTGGTAGAGAAAAATGACTTAATGTCCAGCCACCGGTTGAACAGTGGTAGAGAAAAATGACTTAATGTCCAGCCACCGGTTGAACAGTGGTAGAGAAAAAGGAATTAATGTCCAGCAACCGGTTGAACAGTGGTAGAGAAAAATGACTTAATGTCCAGCCACCGGTTGAACAGTGGTAGAGAAAAATGACTTAATGTCCAGCCACCGGTTTAACAGTGGTAGAAAAAAATGACAATGTCCAGCCACCGGTTGAACAGTGGTAGAGAAAAATGACTTAATGTCCAGCCACCGGTTGAACAGTGGTAGAGAAATAGGACTTAATGTCCAGCCACCGGTTGAACAGTGGTAGAGAAAAACGACTAAATGTCCAGTCACCGGTTGAACAGTAGTAGAGAAAAATGACAATGTCCAGCCACCGGTTGAACAGTGATAGAGAAAAATGACTTAATGTCCAGCCACCGGTTGAAAAGTGGTAGAGAAAAATGACTAAATATCCAGCCACCGGTTGAACAGTAGTAGAGAAAAATGACAATATCCAGCCACCGGTTGAACAGTAGTAGAGAAAAATGACAATGTCCAGCCACCGGTTGAACAGTGGTAGAGAAAAATGACTTAATGTCCAGCCACCGGTTGAACAGTGGTAGAGAAAAAGGACTTAATGTCCAGCCACCGGTTGAACAGTGGTAGAGAAAAATGACTTAATGTCCAGCCACCGGTTGAACAGTGGTAGAGAAAAATGACTTAATGTCCAGCCACCGGTTGAACAGTGGTAGAGAAAAATGACTTAATGTCCAGCCACCGGTTGAACAGTGGTAGAGAAAAATGACTTAATGTCCAGCCAACGGTTGAACAGTGGTAGAGAAAAATGACTTAATGTCCAGCCACCGGTTGAACAGTGGTAGAGAAAAAGGACTTAATGTCCAGCCACCGGTTGAACAGTGGTAGAGAAAAATGACTTAATGTCCAGCCACCGGTTGAACAGTGGTAGAGAAGAATGACTTAATGTCCAGCTACCGTTTGAACAGTGGTAGAGAAAAATGACCTAATATCCAGCCACCGGTTGAACAGTGGTAGAGAAAAAGGACTTAATGTCCAGCCACAGGTAGAACAGTGGTAGAGAAAAAGGACTTAATGTCCAGCCACCGGTTGAACAGTGGTAGAGAAAAATGACTTAATGTCCAGCCACTGGTTGAACAGTGGTAGAGAAAAATGACTAAATGTCCAGCCACCGGTTGAACAGTAGTAGAGAAAAATGACAATGTCCAGCCACCGGTTGAACAGTGGTAGAGAAAAATGACTTAATGTCCAGCCACCGGTTGAACAGTGGTAGAGAAAAATGACTTAATGTCCAGCCACCGGTGGAACAGTGGTAGAGAAAAATGACTTAATGTTCAGCCACCGGTTGAACAGTGGTAGAGAAAAATGACTTAATGTCCAGCCACCGGTTGAACAGTGGTAGAGAAAAAGGGATTAATGTCCAGCCACCGGTTGAACAGTGGTAGAGAAAAATGACTTAATGTCCAGCCAACGGCTGAACAATGGTAGAGAAAAATGACTTAATGTCCAGCCACCGGTTGAACAGTGGTAGAGAAAAAGGACTTAATGTCCAGCCACCGGTTGAACAGTGGTAGAGAAAAATGACTTAATGTCCAGCCACCGGTTGAACAGTGGTAGAGAAGAATGCCTTAATGTCCAGCTACCGGTTGAACAGTGGTAGAGAAAAAGGATTAATGTCCAGCCACCGGTTGAACAGTGGTAGAGAAAAATGACTTAATATCCAGCCACCGGTTGAACAGTGGTAGAGAAAAATGACTTAATGTCCAGCCACCGGTTGAACAGTGGTAGAGAAAAAGGACTTAATGTCCAGCCACCGGTTGAACAGTGGTAGAGAAAAATGACTTAATGTCCAGCCACCAGTTGAACAGTGGTAGAGAAAAAGGACTTAATGTCCAGCCACCGGTTGAACAGTGGTAGAGAAAAATGACTTAATGTCCAGCCACAGGTTGAACAGTGGTAGAGAAAAAGGTCTTAATGTCCAGCCACCGGTTGAACAGTGGTAGAGAAAAATGACTTAATGTCCAGCCACCGGTTGAACTGTGGTAGGAAAAATGACTTAATGTCCTGCCACCGGTTGAACAGTGGTAGAGAAAAAGGACTTAATGTCCAGCCACAGATTGAACAGTGTTAGAGAAAAAGGACTTAATGTCCAGCCACCGGTTGAACAGTGGTAGAGAAAAATGACTTAAAGTCCAGCCACCGGTTGAACAGTGGTAGAGAAAAATGACTTAATGTCCAGCTACTGTTTGAACAGTGGTAGAGAAAAATGACTTAATGTCCAGCCACCGGTTGAACAGTGGTAGAGAAAAATGACTTAATGTCCAGCCACCAGTTGAACAGTGGTAGAGAAGAATGACTTAATGTCCAGCTACCGTTTGAACAGTGGTAGAGAAAAATGACTTAATGTCCAGCCACCGGTTGAACAGTGGTAGAGAAAAATGACTTAATGTCCAGCCACCGGTTGAATAGTGGTAGAGAAAAATGACTTAATGTCCAGTCACCGGTTGAATAGTGGTAGAGAAAAATGACTTAATGTCCAGCCACCGGTTGAACAGTGGTAGAGAAAAATGACTTAATGTCCAGCCACCGGTTGAACAGTGGTAGAGAAAAATGACTTAATGTCCAGCCACCGGTTGAACAGTGGTAGAGAAATAGGACTTAATGTCCAGCCACCGGTTGAACAGTGGTAGAGAAAAATGATTAATGTCCAGCCACCGGTTGAACAGTGGTAGAGAAAAATGACTTAATTTCCAGCCACCGGTTGAACAGTGGTAGAGAAAAATGACTTAATGTTCAGCCACCGGTTGAACAGTGGTAGAGAAAAATGACTTAATGTCCAGCCACCGGTTGAACAGTGGTAGAGAAAAAGGACTTAATGTCCAGCCACCGGTTGAACAGTGGTAGAGAAAAATGACTTAATGTCCAGCCAACGGTTGAACAGTGGTAGAGAAAAATGACTTAATGTCCAGCCACTGGTTGAAAAGTGGTAGAGAAAAAGGACTTAATGTCCAGCCACCGGTTGAACAGTGGTAGAGACAAATGACTTAATGTCCAGCCACCGGTTGAACAGTGGTAGAGAAGAATGACTTAATGTCCAGCTACCGTTTGAACAGTGGTAGAGAAAAATGACCTAATGTCCAGCCACCGGTTGAACAGTGGTAGAGAAAAATGACTTAATGTCCAGCCACAGGTAGAACAGTGGTAGAGAAAAAGGACTTAATGTCCAGCCACCGGTTGAACAGTGGTAGAGAAAAATGACTTAATGTCCAGCCACTGGTTGAACAGTGGTAGAGAAAAATGACTTAATGTCCAGCCACCGGTTGAACAGTGGTAGAGAAAAATGACTTAATGTCCAGCCACCTGTTGAACAGTGGTAGAGAAATAGGACTTAATGTCCAGCCACAGGTAGAACAGTCGTAGAGAAAAATGACTTAATGTCCAGCCACCGGTTGAACAGTGGTAGAGAAAAATGACTAAATATCCAGCCACCGGTTGAACATTAGTAGAGAAAAATGACAATGTCCAGCCACCGGTTGAACAGTGGTAGAGAAAAATGACTTAATGTCCAGCCACCGGTTGAACAGTGGTAGAGAAAAATGACTAAATATCCAGCCACCGGTTGAACAGTAGTAGAGAAAAATGACAATATCCAGCCACCGGTTGAACAGTAGTAGAGAAAAATGACAATGTCCAGCCAACGGTTGAACAGTGGTAGAGAAAAATGACTTAATGTCCAGCCACCGGTTGAACAGTGGTAGAGAAAAAGGACTTAATGTCCAGCCACCGGTTGAACAGTGGTAGAGAAAAATGACTTAATGTCCAGCCACCGGTTGAACAGTGGTAGAGAAAAATGACTTAATGTCCAGCCACCGGTTGAACAGTGGTAGAGAAAAAGGAATTAATGTCCAGCAACCGGTTGAACAGTGGTAGAGAAAAATGACTTAATGTCCAGCCACCGGTTGAACAGTGGTAGAGAAAAATGACTTAATGTCCAGCCACCGGTTTAACAGTGGTAGAAAAAAATGACAATGTCCAGCCACCGGTTGAACAGTGGTAGAGAAAAATGACTTAATGTCCAGCCACCGGTTGAACAGTGGTAGAGAAATAGGACTTAATGTCCAGCCACCGGTTGAACAGTGGTAGAGAAAAACGACTAAATGTCCAGTCACCGGTTGAACAGTAGTAGAGAAAAATGACAATGTCCAGCCACCGGTTGAACAGTGGTAGAGAAAAAAGACTTAATGTCCAGCCACCGGTTGAACAGTGGTAGAGAAAAATGACTTAATGTCCAGCCACCGGTTGAACAGTGGTAGAGAAAAATGACTTAATGTTCAGCCACCGGTTGAACAGTGGTAGAGAAAAATGACTTAATGTCCAGCCACCGGTTGAACAGTGGTAGAGAAAAAGGACTTAATGTCCAGCCACCGGTTGAACAGTGGTAGAGAAAAATGACTTAATATCCAGCCAACGGTTGAACAGTGGTAGAGAAAAATGACTTAATGTCCAGCCACCGGTTGAACAGTGGTAGAGAAAAAGGACTTAATGTCCAGCCACCGGTTGAACAGTGGTAGAGAAGAATGACTTAATGTCCAGCCACCGGTTGAACAGTGGTAGAGAAGAATGACTTAATGTCCAGCTACCGTTTGAACAGTGGTAGAGAAAAATGACCTAATGTCCAGCCACCGGTTGAACAGTGGTAGAGAAAAAGGACTTAATGTCCAGCCACAGGTAGAACAGTGGTAGAGAAAAAGGACTTAATGTCCAGCCACCGGTTGAACAGTGGTAGAGAAAAATGACTTAATGTCCAGCCACTGGTTGAACAGTGGTAGAGAAAAATGACTAAATATCCAGCCACCGGTTGAACAGTAGTAGAGAAAAATGACAATGTCCAGCCACCGGTTGAACAGTGGTAGAGAAAAATGACTTAATGTCCAGCCACCGGTTGAACAGTGGTAGAGAAAAATGACTTAATGTCCAGCCACCGGTGGAACAGTGGTAGAGAAAAATGACTTAATGTTCAGCCACCGGTTGAACAGTGGTAGAGAAAAATGACTTAATGTCCAGCCACCGGTTGAACAGTGGTAGAGAAAAAGGGCTTAATGTCCAGCCACCGGTTGAACAGTGGTAGAGAAAAATGACTTAATGTCCAGCCAACGGCTGAACAATGGTAGAGAAAAATGACTTAATGTCCAGCCACCGGTTGAACAGTGGTAGAGAAAAAGGACTTAATGTCCAGCCACCGGTTGAACAGTGGTAGAGAAAAATGACTTAATGTCCAGCCACCGGTTGAACAGTGGTAGAGAAGAATGCCTTAATGTCCAGCTACCGGTTGAACAGTGGTAGAGAAAAAGGACTTCATGTCCAGCCACCGGTTGAACAGTGGTAGAGAAAAAGGATTAATGTCCAGCCACCGGTTGAACAGTGGTAGAGAAAAATGACTTAATGTCCAGCCACCGGTTGAACAGTGGTAGAGAAAAATGACTTAATGTCCAGCCACCGGTTGAACAGTGGTAGAGAAAAAGGACTTAATGTCCAGCCACCGGTTGAACAGTGGTAGAGAAAAATGACTTAATGTCCAGCCACCAGTTGAACAGTGGTAGAGAAAAATGACTTAATGTCCAGCCACCGGTTGAACAGTGGTAGAGAAAAATGACTTAATGTCCAGCCACAGGTTGAACAGTGGTAGAGAAAAAGGTCTTAATGTCCAGCCACCGGTTGATCAGTGGTAGAGAAAAATGACTTAATGTCCAGCCACCGGTTGAACTGTGGTAGGAAAAATGACTTAATGTCCTGCCACCGGTTAAACAGTGGTAGAGAAAAAGGACTTAATGTCCAGCCACAGATTGAACAGTGTTAGAGAAAAAGGACTTAATGTCCAGCCACCGGTTGAACAGTGGTAGAGAAAAATGACTTAAAGTCCAGCCACCGGTTGAACAGTGGTAGAGAAAAATGACTTAATGTCCAGCTACTGTTTGAACAGTGGTAGAGAAAAATGACTTAATGTCCAGCCACCGGTTGAACAGTGGTAGAGAAAAATGACTTAATGTCCAGCCACCAGTTGAACAGTGGTAGAGAAGAATGACTTAATGTCCAGCTACCGTTTGAACAGTGGTAGAGAAAAATGACTTAATGTCCAGCCACCGGTTGAACAGTGGTAGAGAAAAATGACTTAATGTCCAGCCACAGGTTGAACAGTGGTAGAGAAAAAGGACTTAATGTCCAGCCACTGGTTGAACAGTGGTAGAGAAAAATGACTTAATGTCCAGCCACCAGTTGAACAGTGGTAGAGAAAAATGACTTAATGTCCAGCCACCGGTTGAACAGTGGTAGAGAAAAATGACTTAATGTCCAGCCAACGGTTGAACAGTGGTAGAGAAAAATGACTTAATGTCCAGCCACCGGTTGAACAGTGGTAGAGAAAAATGACTTAATGTCCAGCCACCGGTTGAACAGTGGTAGAGAAAAAGGACTTAATGTCCAGCCACAGGTTGAACAGTGGTAGAGAAAAATGACTTAATGTCCAGCCACCGGTTGAACAGTGGTAGAGAAAAATGACAATGTCCAGCAACCGTTTGAACAGTGGTAGAGAAGAATGACTTAATGTCCAGCTACTGTTTGAACAGTGGTAGAGAAAAATGACTTAATGTCCAGCCACCGGTTGAACAGTGGTAGAGAAAAATGACTTAATGTCCAGCCACAGGTTGAACAGTCGTAGAGAAAAAGGACTTAATGTCCAGCCACCGGTTGAACAGTGGTAGAGAAAAATGACTTAATGTCCAGCCACCGGTTGAACAGTGGTAGAGAAAAATGACAATGTCCAGCAACCGTTTGAACTGTGGTAGAGAAGAATGACTTAATGTCCAGCTACTGTTTGAACAGTGGTAGAGAAAAATGACTTAATGTCCAGCCACCGGTTAAACAGTGGTAGAGAAAAATGACTTAATGTCCAGCCACAGGTTGAACAGTCGTAGAGAAAAAGGACTTAATGTCCAGCCACCGGTTGAACAGTGGTAGAGAAAAATGACTTAATGTCCAGCCACCGGTTGAACAGTGGTAGAGAAAAATGACTTAATGTCCAGCCACCGGTTGAACAGTGGTAGAGAAAAATGACTTAATGTCCAGCAACCGTTTGAACAGTGGTAGAGAAGAATGACTTAATGTCCAGCTACTGTTTGAACAGTGGTAGAGAAAAAGGACTTAATGTCCAGCCACCGGTTGAACAGTGGTAGAGAAAAATGACTTAATGTCCAGCCACAGGTTGAACAGTCGTAGAGAAAAATGACTTAATGTCCTGCCACCGGTTGAACAGTGGTAGAGAAAAAAGACTTAATGTCCAGCCACAGATTGAACAGTGGTAGAGAAAAATGACTTAATGTCCTGCCACCGGTTGAACAGTGGTAGAGAAAAAAGACTTAATGTCCAGCCACCGGTTGAACAGTGGTAGAGAAAAATGACTTAAAGTCCAGCCACCGGTTGAACAGTGGTAGAGAAAAATGACTTAATGTCCAGCCACCGGTTGAACAGTTGTAGAGAAAAATGACTTAATGTCCAGCCACCGGTTGAACAGTGGTAGAGAAAAATGACATAATGTCCAGCCACCGGTTGAACAGTGGTAGAGAAAAATGACTTAATGTCCAGCCACCGGTTGAACAGTGGTAGAGAAAAATGACTTAATGTCCAGCCACCGGTTGAACAGTGGTAGAGAAAAATGACTTAATGTCCAGCCACAGGTTGAACAGTGGTAGAGAAAAAGGACTTAATGTCCAGCCACCGGTTGAACAGTGGTAGAGAAAAATCACTTAATGTCCAGCCACCGGTTGAACAGTGGTAGAGAAAAATGACTTAATGTCCAGCCACCGGTTGAACAGTGGTAGAGAAAAATGACTTAATGTCCAGCCAACGGTTGAACAGTGGTAGAGAAAAAGGACTTAATGTCCAGCCACCGGTTGAACAGTGGTAGAGAAAAATGACTTAATATCCAGCCACCGGTTGAACAGTGGTAGAGAAAAATGACTTAATGTCCAGCCACCGGTTTAACAGTGGTAGAGAAAAAGGACTTAATGTCCAGCCACCGGTTGAACAGTGGTAGAGAAAAAGGACTTAATGTCCAGCCACAGGTTGAACAGTGGTAGAGAAAAATGACTTAATGTCCAGCCACCGGTTGAACAGTGGTAGAGAAAAATGACAATGTCCAGCAACCGTTTGAACAGTGGTAGAGAAGAATGACTTAATGTCCAGCTACCGTTTGAACAGTGGTAGAGAAAAATGACTTAATGTCCAGCCACAGGTTGAACAGTGGTAGAGAAAAATGACTTAATGTCCAGCCACCGGTTGAACAGTGGTAGAGAAAAATGACTTAATGTCCAGCCACCGGTTGAACAGTGGTAGAGAAAAATGACTTAATGTCCAGCCACCGGTTGAACAGTGGTAGAGAAAAATGACAATGTCCAGCTACCGGTTGAACAGTGGTAGAGAAAAATGACTTAATGTCCAGCCACCGGTTGAACAGTGGTAGAGAAAAATGACTTAATGTCCAGCCACCGGTTGAACAGTGGTAGAGAAAAATGACTTAATGTCCAGCCACCGGTTGAACAGTGGTAGAGAAAAATGACTTAATGTCCAGCCACCGGTTGAACAGTGGTAGAGAAAAAGATCTTAATGTCCAGCCACCGGTTGAACAGTGGTAGAGAAAAATGACTTAATGTCCAGCCACCGGTTGAACAGTGGTAGAGAAAAAGGACTTAATGTCCAGCCACCGGTTGAACAGTGGTAGAGAAAAAGGACTTAATGTCCAGCCACCGGTTGAACAGTGGTAGAGAAAAATGACTTAATGTCCAGCCACCGGTTGAACAGTGGTAGAGAAAAATGACTTAATGTCCAGCCACCGGTTGAACAGTGGTAGAGAAAAATGACTTAATGTCCAGCCACCGGTTGAACAGTGGTAGAGAAAAATGACTTAATGTCCAGCCACCGGTTGAACGGTGGGTAAACACTTGTAACTATTTTATATATTAACCGTGAAACTTTACATACAAATTATTTGCGAATTTTGACTCAGGAGCTCAGGCAGAAGGGTTAAAGTTGTTCAGGGACGCAGAGCTCAAAGGGTTAATTAAGATACTGACTTTCAACACTACCTTAGAAAAAAAGGAAGGAAACTCCCATTAATACTAGAAAGAGCAATAACAGTGGACTTGAGGATTCTATTTTCCTGAAAATTAAAAGGTTACATAAATTTCAACTGTCAGTAAATGTTAAATGTTCGGTCAATGAATTGTCAAGTTTCGTGCTTGGAAACGTTTATTTTCACTTTATTATTGTTGAAGGAGATCAATAAGGGCTTAAATAATTTTTGTCATATATGTTATATTTTCTTTTTATAAGAAGAACGGAGGAAGCTTTCAAATAGAGACCTGTTTACTTATAATAACTGGGTATAGCGTTTCTTGCCCTTTGAGCCACGTAATCCATAAGACTTCAAGGGACTGTAAAGAAACCTTTCATTGTCAGAACACAGAAACTCCCCTATGCCTGTTCGTGCGGAGAATTATATAAATGCCAGTTTAACAAAGCTTACAGATAATCTCATCGTCAAGTTAGAAATGTCGGGTTTATATATATATATATATATATATAATTGTAACGGAAAGAAAAGTAACCCAACAAATATTTCGAGTATTAACTTTAGCTTTATATCAAGCAGTAAAGTACACGAGTAAAGGAATGTGTGTGAAATGAGTTGACCAATACGGCCACGTATAAAATGAAGCCCCGTGAATTTAATGACGTCATGCAGTGGTTAGCCAATCATCAAGCCCTTTCTCTCAACTTGTCTCAATTTCAAGATAAATGTAAACGAATCGGGTTGCAAACAGATTATAATCTATATTAAAGTAGGTTTTTTTATTGATATTATTGCCGCTGGCGATGAGAAATGATTTGGCTTTTTTTTTCTTTTTTTTTTTAAATAATTTCTTTTTTTTAAATATTTTCTTTTTTTTCTTTCAAAATGTGCGGGAAATAACAGATGATAAATTGTATAATTTACCGGAAATGACATGATTCAACGTAGTTGGTGTATACTGAAGATTATAATAATGTTTTTATTAGATTGGGTTATAAATAATTTCCACTTCCGTTTATCAAATCTCCTCTTAAAAGTATAAAGTAAAATTGCATTCTGTTATATATTCACCATGATTTGCAAAGCAGCTAGCGGACAAAAATTATTTATCAGTTGGCACAAGGTCAAGTGAATGTAGAGTCTTGGATAGCACTGTCCCGCCTCAATTGCTCTTATGGTGGCCTATTAGCTTGGGTCATAATTTTTTATCATTTTTTTTTTCAATAAATAAAGTATAATTACACTTTATTTAGCAAACTCCAAAGATTCACTAAAAATGAGCATACTTAATGAGAAAATGTCCCAAAATTAATGAAAACAAAGTTTTATCGTCAAAATCAATATGTTATTATTAAGAGGAAAGACCAACTAATTTGTTTATTGGTTTTATTCTTCAATAAATAAAATACAATTACATTTTATTAAATTCTGTGTTCACCATTATTTGCAATGATTTCTTTCTATTCATCAGCCAGCTTTTAAGTAAAATTCCGCAGGTTTCGATAATGAAAATATTAGAACTTTTAGAAGATTTGGTCATTCATCTATTCTTCCTCTATGAACATGAATGATCATGGCCCTTCACAACTTCCGATCCTTCATTGCTGGTAATTTTTTCTAATGTATTTTCATATTTTAACAGCAGTTTGGGTGTTCATTTTTGCCTATAGCTCGGACCTTAACAGGTGCTACCACCATGGGTTAGGGTGGACCCGGGAACAACAGTAATTACGGGGTGGTTTCACACTCCTAAAAACCTCCAGATCAGACGCCTTGCTGCCAGATGTAGTTTATCGTCATACCCGGGACGCCTGAATCTGGTTTTCAGTCTAGAAGGTTTTTCCCATCAAATAAGATATGGGGGAGAAAAGTAATCATCAGTTGGCACAAAGTCAGGTGAATGTAGCGGGTGGGGTAGAACGGTTTCCGCCTCACTTGCATCTGTAGATTGGGTCATAAATAATTTGTTTATCAGTTTTATTCTTCAATAAATAAAGTACAATTACATTTTATTCAATTCTATATTCACCATTATTTGCAATGACTTCTTGCTACTAACCAGCCAACTCTAAGATAACTTTCGAGTAAAGTTCTGCCGATTTTGAGAATGAAAATATTAGAATTAACATCAGGAATGACCTAGGTTTGAAGTTATGGCATAACACGGCGTTAAGTACTTGTCTTGAGTGAAACGAAGAGCACCCACACTCACCGTGAAAAAAAAAGTAAATTAAGATTAAGCAGAAGGCTTATATTAGGTCTTGGCCCGAATTCAGTAACGAACAACCCAACATGCAAATTGCTTAATGGAGATACCAAAATCAAACAAAAACAAAAATTTAAATATCTAGCAAGTATTTTATCAGAGAAAAGAAAGTGTGACACTGAAATCCGAAGGCGCATTCGTACAGCCAAAGATGCCTTCCAAAAGTTAAGCAAAGTATTAAGAAACTGAAAAATTTCGTTAGAAACAATGAAAAGAGTACTAAACTGTTACGTAATACTTGTTCTCCTGTATGTATGCTAAACAGTCTCCTCACAGATGAAAAAGCGACTTAAGGCAGCAGAAATCCGATTCTACTGGAGGAGGATGAGGATACCATGAACTGAACATGTGTGCAACGCCGATCTTTTAAAGAAAATGGAAACAAAAAGTGAACTTATACTTAACATCTGGAAGAGACTGTTGAGGTTTCTGGAGCACATAATGAGGAAAGAGGGATTCGAAAATCTGATACTCACAGGACAGATTGGAAGCAAGAGGAACAGAGGAAAACAATGCATAACTTAGAAAACTTGAGTTAATGGATGGCATAATCGGATTTAGGAGAAATAACAAAACAACTTAATTTCTTAAAAGCTACAAAGGACAGGACATTTTGGAGAGACATGATCGCCTACGTCCTGAAGTGATACGGCACATAGAAGAAGAAGAAGATGAAGAAGAAGAAGAAGAAGAAGAAGAAGGAGGAGGAGGAGGAGGACGGAATTTTATTTTAATACGACTCTCTAATTTTGTCTTTGGTCAAGAATTCAGTTGACTTTGCTGGTGTGTGCCTGGGAGATGAGGTTATCAAAGTCCTTTCTTCAGTCCTCACTTTATAGTCTCGATAGAGTCCCAAAGCGTCTCAGTACCCTTTCCACCCTCCAACCTCTCTCTCACAGGCCGCTATCTATCGCTACTTCCATGGAAAATGCTCGGGCGAACTGCATTCCTTGATTTTGCCAGATCTAACCTTCAGAGCCAGAACCTTACCTGCCACTCACATTGTAGCAACACCCCCCACATTTCCTCTATATTATATTGGTTATATATTCTACTCGAACTGCTTCTTTCATGGAAACCACTGCTCCTTTTAACCGACTCCCAAGAGTATATTTCCTCGATCATTAGTATCTTAACCTGTTCAAGTCTAGGGTAAACAGTTATCTTCCCCTCCTATCTGCATAAACTTACTGTAGCCAGTGGCTCCTGCGCCTTGTAATGTAAAAAAAAGAAAAAAAAAAGTCTTGTTTTTATGCGCATATGAAAATCAACTTGTAACCTGACACCTGAAAGAAACTCACTACGAGATGAGTCGATCAGCATTCCACTAACGAAGCAGTGAACGCCAGGATTAAACCAAAGTGTTGAACTGCTGATATCTCACCAGCCATTCACGCAACTAGGTCCTTTCACTTCGCGTGTCTATGAACAACACAAGTGTCATTACAGGCCAGTTAGTACAAAACGATGTTATAATAACAGGTGGGTGATAAGGAGCTGTTTTCGTAGAAGCCAAATACTTGTGCAAAAAACGAAGGAAAGTGATAAGACAAGTAGCAAGGCCAGACAATTAATACCTCATCAAGATAGATTTTTATTGTCTGTCAGCTACAAAAACGGAAAGGTAAACAAAATTTTAACCACAGAGTAGACACATGTTTCTTGGTTATAATTAAGGGATTTGAACCAATTCCACACAACTTTGGAGTATACCAGGCTTATTTCTGTACCGCGAAATAAACGCGGCGATCTCCCGACCAATGGAAATCGTTAGTGGGAGCATATGAAAAGTACTAGCGACCCCATCTCCTTCTTTTCTATATTCATATATAGTCACGAGGTTCTTGCTTTTTAATTGGATAGTCAGCAGCAGGGCCAGGCAAGGGCCCAGTGCCCACTCGAATCTACGAAACGCACCCCCGAATCTATGAAATGGAACCCCGAATGCATGATTACGTGCCCCCCCCCCTTCTACTCTACTTACATCTCAATTTTCATAACGTAGCACTCATATAAAATACAAATTTTATTGTAACCTAATTGTTATATAGGAATAAAATGTCGCTGCCGACACTGGAATTTGATCATCAGTAAACAAACACAGGCGATCCCATTTTGATTAGATCACATGATGGTAAAGGAAATGTATATATGGGAATTAGCGTGGTGCCGAATTGATCACCATTTCTATTCAATCCTCTATTACTATTCGAATCACTATTTCTACACTATTCTCTGTTACTGTACAGATCGCTATTCTCTTCTCTGCATTATTGTCTATACTGATCACTATACAGATTACTATTCGGGTCACTATTCGGTGGCTACTATTCGAGCGAATATTATCGAGCAAGTACTATTAGTGCGAGTGTTAGTCGAAGGCGTCAGACACCAGTATTGTTCAACAGCGTTACTATAGTTTAGGCATGTCCACTGTTTTCGCAGAAAAACAGCATAGCGTAAATGAAAAATGCCACAAAATTAAAGAAAGTAAAGTATTATCGTCAAAATGTTTATGTTATTATTAAGATGAAAGAAAAAGGTATTTTTTTAATTATTTTTTGAAATTTTTTAATATTTTCTAACACGTTCGAAATTTCGGTTAAAATCTTCTTTTGTTTACGTCATCGCGGGAACGTTAAAATAAGTTTTTTTTTGCGCTTTTTTCCCGTTGAAAACACATTGATTTGGAAATTCTTGTAAAATTAAAGTAATTGTCCAATTTTAATGAAATTTTCGGGACTTATTCACAAATAAATGAAATTATTTTTGAAATATTTTGTTTTTAGAAATTTTTGGTAAAAAATATTTTTTTTTAAATATGTTACCCCCCACTTATTTAATTTCATGAAATTTCGCCCGAAACCTTTTCGGCTCCTCAATTTTTTTTTTTTTTGTTAAAAGGAGGAGTCTTTGGAGATGATAAATAACCTACTTTTTTTTTCAAATTTGGGCTATTTAACTGAAAATCTTGTCTGAATTGAAAAATAATGAATCCAATAAAACAATGATATTACTTAATTAGAAAAGTTTTTAATTGCTTTTGTAAATATTAAGGACATTATTGTCTGAAGAAATAATTTTTTTCTGATGAATAATTAATTTTTACAAGAATTTTTTTCGTTTTTTTAAAAAATTTTAATTATAATAATTTATAATAGTTTAACATCGTGTAAAGCTCTGTATTAGGAAGGCTCCTCGATATTATGTAGTAATTAAGTATAAAAAAAATTTACGAATCCAAAATTGCTAAGTTTAATAAATTTAGTTGAGCTACTTTTTTTAAAAATAATTTTTTATGTTGTATTTTTTTACTTAATACATTCCTTATTTCCGTGTATGATATACTGAAATTGCCAGTATTATTACAAGGTCACGTGATTTAAGGGTTTTGTCCCTTTACGCGGCCTTTTCATAACATTTTTTATTTTCCATTCAACTTTAAAAGTGTAAACTTTAAATTTTAAAGTAATTTTTCTTTTTTTCATTTACTATTTCACTAAATAATTTTATTTTATGTATTGTATTTCCATTAGTGTGGGTCATACTCAAATAGAATAATTTTTTTTTTTTAACTCAGACTTTTAAAAATCATGTCATTGATGGTAATCCGTAGTAGCTGTCATCGCCTCGTCATTCAACAATCCATCAATAGGTGGGTCAGATTAACAGGATCGATCGTTAATAATTGGTTGTATATTATTTTTTTACGCTATAAGTAAGAAAGATTTCTTTCAAATCAGATTACTTTAACTTTAAATTTTTTAATTTTACTAAAATAACGTGTCAGAAATTTTTTAAATATTTTAAAAATCGATAAATTTGTGTTTGTTTACAAATTTCTTAAAATTAAGAAAATGGCCGTTTTTAAGAAAATTTAAAAATTTAAAATTAAATTTGACAATCAAATGTATATAGTTTCTATCTGAAATACACCAGAATTGTTTAATTAATAGAAATCGTAAATTTAATCATTAAACTTCCAATTAAAGCTAAAATGAAATCTTCAAGTATCATTTTCGTTGTAAAAAATTCATTTTAAACTTCAATATAGAAATTTATGCCGAAATAGTGGAGGTACCTACTATAGTTGTATCGGTGATTATAAAGTCTCTACTACAACGAGCATTACGAAAGTGGTAACGAGTATTCGTTTACATCACAAAAATAACACTATTTTCCTTAAACTCTTTTTCAGGAAAATAGATTTCTCCAATCTACTACGAAGTGGTAGCACCTGTTAGTGGTCTCAGCTATGGGCAAATAGCGAACCCCCAAGGAAAAACAGAACAATATGAAAGTATAACAATACATTTTTATAGTAAAAATACCACCAATACATTTTTATAAAAAAGATTACCAACTACACCTATTTATAGTAAAATTACCAACAATACCTATTTATAATAAAACTACCAACAATATATTTTACTGAAGCTATAAAATTGTGTTCAGAATATTTAGATTTCGGCATTAAATAACCCATAGAGGTTGATACGTTGCTAAACAGAATCAACCAAACATCTCGTCTACTAAATTTTATAGCGCTTTCCTATATTGATGGAACTTCCCTTCCTAGCCTTTTGTCTATGGTAGTATAAAACATCCATATCTTGATAATATTTTCTCTTCTAGTCACACGTCCTAGCCATTTTAGTTGTTGTTGCTGTTAGAAGTCTTCAAACGATGTGTCGTTTTTATTTGATAAAGCTCTTTATGATTCTGTAGCGCCAGTTTGTCTTCTTTAAGACCTAGAGGAGTTATGCACTTGAAGCTATTTTTAATCATTCACCTGATAATTTATACGTTCCTGAACGAGTTGGACGCCTCCTGGGACACATTATTTACCCAAAAATGTGTCCCGTAACCCACCAGAGGCATTTTCCTTCTGCTAGGTTGTTGCAAAGGCAGATGAATATATACCATTTTCTAAAGGTTTTTAACGCGAAGTAAAAGAAACAGAATCGAGCGGAATTTGAACTCGGCTAACCGATATCACTTTCCGCGCCAGTAAAAATTATACTATTGTGAGTACAGTTGACTAAAAATGTTGTTTGCTTCAGTAAGTTTATTATCTCACTTTTTGTCGACAGATTATAAGATACTTCGGGAATAGGCTCAGTTCTCTCGGTGGATGGGATGATTTTCATTTCAAAGAGCAGATTCACTGAATGTTGCAGTATTTCTCAAAACTGAAACAAAACAAAAACAACAGTATAATCTTTGCAAGACAACATTTTCTTGCGTTGGACTTTTGCAACGATTAAGACTGAATCATAAACAAATAGAAGTTTTCTGGAACAGTTTCTTCTCTCGCACTTCTCGTTTGTGGGACTCTCTACCGGCTCCATGCTTTCCAGCAAACTTTAATCTGCAAACATTTAAATGCAATGTCAATCGATATCTATTCTCCTCCTGATTAATCTCTTCTCTTTCTGCTCATCATTAATGTTTCTGTTCCTAATTCTTTTACACCCTGTAACACCCTGTGTTTTAGTGGCATTAATGTCTAGGTGATACAGATTTAAAAAAAATATCATGTCTGTGCGTGTTTTTAACCACTTCCGCTTGAACAGACCCTATTTGTGTGAATGCGGATTCACATGAAGTCCGGTTTCCAAGCTTTTCACTGAATGGTTTTGTGTCATAATGAATAAGACGGAAAACAATTTTGGATTGAGGAAATGGCGTAATTTCATGCTGAAGGAAACTGTGAAAGAATGCGATCAGTTAAGACGGAATTTGGTCAGATATCCACTTTAGAATGCTGGAGGATATTGGTGAGAAACTTCAGTGGAAGATTGCAGTTGTTGAGGATTTTCGAACGCATCTCCTTGCTCGCTCGCTCGCTCGCTCGTTCGCTCTATTTAACGACTTTGTCAAAAGAATTGTTTAGGATTTGCGAGAGTTTACGGCCACATTAAATTAAATCAATTAAAATATACATTTTGGTTAGGCATTGGGCAAAACTAATGCGATGATAACCAGACTAAAAATAGATTGGAGAGAAAAAAAGCAGAAATTTATATCAAGTGGTTTGTTTCAACTACGATATCTTTTTATATGTCGATTTAACATTGTGATAGTAACAACAGGATGTAAATATTATAAAGAATTTTAATTTTAAAAGAGTTTCTTCCCAAATCACAAGACATTGGTGGATATCTGTTGTCAAGCAAATCATATCAGGCCGAAACGGATTTAAATGAACATTATTTCCTACTTGTGTTATATAAGGAATCTTTTTACACGGGTGGAAGGGATTCATAAAAATATGATTAAAAAAACGCTTGCAATTAAATAGTAATGAGTTATTGTTATTTCTGAAAAGTGACTAATCTTGTTTAAGGGTTACGGCCACACCACATTAAAACAACGGTTTCCGTACGATCACAAAAGTTAAGCAACGAAGACCCTGGTCACTACCTAGATGGGTGGTCGTTTGGGAATACCAGGTGCTGTAAGCTTGGATGGTGTAATGGATAATGATTCGGAATTGTTAATCGGAGAGCCGGGTCCCAATTACACATGGGTTCGTTATAGTCACTTACGCACAAATACTATGAATCCACTTTTTCTCCCCCAATTAATGAGTTAATTAGTAAGACTTGTATTGCTAAATTATTATTATCTAAAAAAATTCTTACAATCTAGAAATATTTCCTGGCTTTAAATAACCTGCAAAGGGTTGATATACCGTAGAAAACGAATTAATTAGAATTTTCGAATGTCTCGCTTTGCTCGCTGTTTTCTCGCCTTTGTAAAATTAAGAAAATTCTTAAGTAGTGTGGAAAGTTAACTTCTTGATTATTATTTTCTTCTCTAATTACATGTGCTATCCATTTTAGTTGTTGCCGCTGTTGGTAGTCCTCAAATTTCTGTTATTTGGTAAAGCACATTGTTATTTTGCAGAGGCTGCCTTACGAAAGATTGTCTTCTTTAAGACCTAGAGGATTCATTCACTTGAAGTCATTGATCTGAGAATACCTTTGTTTATAGATTATAATTTAGACATTTCTTGGTAGACTAAACGCCATGCATAACAACCAAACGAGTTTAGATCTGACGAGACATTTTAAGATCATGAATTGAATTATCAGGCCAATATTTTTATTCTATATCACCTAACAGTGTTAGAGAGAAGCAGGGCTGGTGCAGGGTTCTCTTGCACCCCCCCCCCCGAATCTATCATACACCCCCAATTTATCATATCCCTCTAATCTATTATATGGAGCCCCCACTCTATTGCATCTCAATTTTCATAAAGTAGTATTCACATATTGTAACCTAAATATGTACAATAATGATTCACATGCGATACAAGTAAACAATTCAACTAGAAAAATTGAAAATAAATACAATGTATTAGGTTGGTGCAAAAATAATTTCGTTTTCTCACATAGTAACATATGTTAGAAAACGAAATTATTTTTGCACCAACCTAATATATAAATACAAATTAGAGACAAGCCACTTAGACGGGGTGTAATGGTTAATAAGCTTGTCTCGGTAAAAAAAACAAAAAACAATTACGGCTGAGTTCGATCCTTAGTGGGGGCCCCATACATTTGGCTTTATGAAACATCTAAGCTATCTTAAATAAACCAACAAAATCTTACGGCAATTTTTTTTTTTTTTGCATCAACTTGAGATTTTTCTTGTTAAATAATGTTTTTTTTTTTTTTTTTTTTTTTTTTCGAGATTTATGAGCGAATCAAATTCACGGATTTGGCCAAAAAAGAACCCAGAATGATGTCAAAAACAGCGAAGAATTTTCATCCATTATTATTCAGTTGTGCTTAGTTTAATTTGTAACGTATGTAAATGTAGTTTAAAAAAAAAGCAAATGTTGATAAGACAGCGAGTGTCACAATTTGGGAGGTTCAGGAGTCGTACGCGCCAGTCCTGGACAGAAGTACCCCCCCAGCTATGCCGTGTTGTTTCTCCTTATTTCATATGGTGATTTTCTGATAAATGATCAGTGCACCAAAGTATTTGATGTATTTTGAATTTATGCATTTTTTTCTGATTATTTTTTAATGGATTCACGGTCTGTGCCAAAAAACTTTCTCTTAAAAGTGAAAAAAGTAAGAAAAGAGTCTAGATTATATCTTACTTTAATATTTCCATAATTGTTGACGGCACAAATAAGCTCGTATACAAATACGTGTTTCATTTGCTATGAGAAGCTGTTAGATTAAAAGGTCTTATATTTGCTTTAAATAATTAGACAGTTTCTCAAGTAGGCCTAAAATACGAATACTGTAAAATGAGAAGAGTACTATAGATATTTTCTGTTTAATATCATAATTGTATTGTCCCCCACCCCTTCGTTATTTCTCTCAACCGTTCTGCCTTGCTAATAACTCATAATTAATGAATTTTGATCGTATGGAAAGAAAAAAGACATATGAGAGACGCTACTTAGTTTCAGTGAAAATAAAGAAAGATAGAAGTGTTAAATGTTTCCTGCTAATACCTCATAAATAATGAACTACTCCGTTCTGATCTCGTGAGAAGATATCTCAAATAGGGTACTTGAGTATGAAAAAGAAAGAAAGAAGGGAAGATAGAAGTGTTTAACGTCTGTTTCAGTGAAATTTTAAAAATTAATGTCAATTTCAAATCTTTTCATTTGTATCCCCTTACTTCTTAAAATAACGATCAGGATTCATATTTATGATTGTTATTGCAATATTTTGTTAAAGTTGTTAAGCTCAAATAATAAGATAAAAGTGGAGATCGGGAATCAGACGAGCCTGGTAAGAACAGATACTACACTTTGATCTCAGCCAAAAGCCCGAGAAACGATTGTATTTTTCAACGCACCCACGTCGCTACCGAATGTGACACAAGGTCGAAGTTTAGGGTGGGTTTACAGCAATACTATAGAAAAATTGCCCAAGCCCTCTCATGTGCCGGGCAATAAACGCGCAGACTCCTCTCGAAAGAGAGGTACTGCCTGTGGGAAGGCCCTCTGGGGCAAAGACTTATAATTATTTGAACCTCCCAAAGCAAGAAGTTTGAGAAGCGATGGACTAAATAATTGACTATCCCGTTTTGATTGCGTAGAAAAATAAAAGTCATACGAATGATATGAATAAAGAAGAGATGCTAGAATTGTTTAACGGCTGTTTCAGTGAAATAGAAAAAGTTGTTAATTTCAAATCTTTTCATTTGTACTCCCTTACTTCTCAAAATAACTAACAACATACATATTTATGTTTGTTATTGCAACATTTTTTAGACAAGCAATATGGTTTCCGTTTTGTCCGATCTACAGCTGATGTGCTTACGGCCATCACTGAAACTGTCTACCGAGCTCTTCAAAATAACGAGGAAGCCCGTGCCGTGGCACTAGACATCTCCAAAGCATTTGATAGGGTTTGGCATGCCGGCCTTCTTCGCAAGCTCCAGGGTTATGGCATTACGGGTCGATTGTATAACCTAATACAATCATTCCTGTCAAACCGTGAATTGAAGGTCGTTCTCAACGGATTCTCATCCAGTTCCTATCCCACGAACGCAGGTGTTCCTCAAGGCTCCATCCTAGGCCCCACTCTATTCCTAATCTACATAAATGACCTTCCTGACGCCATAAATTCCCAAGTTGGCATCTACGCGGATGACACCACAATTTATACCTGCCTTAAAAACAAATCTAGTGTCACTGACAAAACTAACCTGGCCGTGCGTCTCGAAAAGGACCTCCAATCGGTTGTGAACTGGGGCAAGAATTGGCTGGTCAACTTCAACGCTTCTAAAACAAAACTGCTCTCGATTAATCACTACAGAGAGCCTTCCCTGCCCTCCGTTAGAATGTCTGACGCTCAACTTCTCGAGAGAAACTCTCTACGGCTGCTCGGTCTCACGTTGACTGCTGACCTGAGATGGAACAAATACATTGAGTCAATTGCTTCGTCCACCGCAAGGAAAGTTGGCTCCCTGTGCCGCGCCAGGAAATTTTTCTCTCCGGAATCGATCCTCCAGATCTACAAATCAACAATTCGTCCTTGCATGGAGTATTGCTGCCATATATGGTCTGGAGCCCCTTCTGTTTGCCTCGGGGTTCTTAATAGGCTCCAGAGGCGGATATGCAATATAGTTGGCCCTGCTCTGGCATCTCGTCTGCAGTCACTTTCTCACAGACGTGCCGTCGCCTCCCTCTGTCTGTTCTACAAATACTTTCATGGAAATTGCTCCGAGGAGCTGCATTCGCTGGTTCTCAGACGTCATGAGTTCAAGCACCCTACAAGGCTGGCATCCCGCTCTCACCCCTTCACTGTCGAAACTCCTAAATGTAGCCGTCTCTTCTACTCCAATAGCTTCATGTCTCGAACCTCTCGCCTGTGGAACTCCCTTCCCTATTCCAGTTTCCCTGAGAGCTATAATCTCCAGCTATTCAAGTGTAATGTCAGTCGACATCTCCAGTTGCCTTGATCTATCCACTACCCTCCTCCTCATCCTTTCTTCTATCACTCCTATCTGATCTTGCTCTAAATTTTCTGTAACCCCTTGCGTCCTAGTGGCTTCCCGCCTTCCTTGGAGTGAAACCCTTAAAAAAAAGTTATTAAGCCCACGCATTTAATGATGAGATTTTATTGTCGTAGAACTCGCCATTAACTTATTCAATTATGAGCTAAAGAATTAAGATTCACCAGAAATTTAAAATAGGAAAACCGTGAAATTTTCTAGGATTAAAACTAGTAATAGTATTTTTTTGATCGAGTTCATCTTGTGCAAGGCAGTAAAGTCACTAAGACACAACAGGTCACTGTGCGCAGAAGAATTAGAAACAGAAACATTACTAATGAGCAAGAACAAAAAGAGTAACCAGGAAGACGGTAGATAGCGAATGAAATTGCATTTACATTTTGCAGATTAAAGATTGACGGGAAAGCATATAGCTGGGTGTTCCACAAGCGAGAAGTGCGAAAATATAAACTAAAAGCATAGAATTTACGGTTACATCTATCAACTCAACTGTAAATTGATGAGACCTCAATGCCAGTCTAGTACTGGGCTTAAATTCAAAAAGTCTAGGTATCATGGCGATAAGTTCATTTAACAATTCTCGTGAAAGTATTTATAGAAAAGGCACAGAGAGATAACCTTACGGCGGTGGAAATGCGACTGAAGCCGAGACGTCAGATCAGTACCAATAATATTGCTGATTCTTTAAATATTATCAAGGAGCTCTAGATGAATAGCAGGGGAACCGGAATATATGTGGCAGAAATATTCTAAGCATGGACGAATTTAGGAAAGTACTTACGTCCTTATTACAATAGGACCATGTCATCTTTGGTAGATGGGTGCCAAGAACCTAGCAGACGGAGAAATAATCTAATTAAACCCATTTGACGATAGAAGGAATAAAACTCGCCCCACCTAAATATCTGACTTACAATCAACAGAAAAAAATGATTGTAACAGGAAAATTATCAACATCGTGCAACAGCATAATTGTCCATCCCACAAAATGTTTAATATCTAAAAAAACATTAAACTAATTAAGTTTCTTTTTGCCAGGTTTTCATATGACGCTTAGTCATTTTGTCACCATTTATCATAAGAATCACTGAATAACCCTGTGAATTATTCAGCTAAAAAGAGAGCGGGTTAACATTGTTTTGAATTAGGCCAACTGTCTTCCAAACTGAGCAATGGTGAGGGGAAAAAACATTCATGCCTATATTCATACTCTGGTTTCGATCTTCAAAGTCCGTTCAAGAACCATCAAAAGAACAGTGTATAAATTTAAAAAAGAAGGAACAATAGAGAAAAAAACTAGATCAAGTCACGAGAGGAAGTGGGATCATCATTTCAACTAAAGAGATCAAAGTTAAATTAGAAAAGATGCAACTCAATTCATAAGTCGCTTGGCACGTGAGAGAGGACTTTCAGCTATGACAGTCCAAAAGGCAATGAAAAAAGACTTGAGAATGAAATCGTACGTGAAACCTGTGAGTCACCTTGTTACTCCAGGACAGAAAGTTAGAAGATTAGAGAGGTCGAAAATCATCTTGAATAAGTAGCAAAATGATCCTGAAATAATACATATATTTGAATTTTATTTCAATCGTTCATGAGCTTCCGGTGTTTAACTAGGATTAATTAATGATTAACATCTTATTTTAGCTCATGATCAGTTTCATCACGATTATTCCGTTAAGCTTAGAGAGTTCTTATTGCTAAAAATAGAGCCCAATAGTGTTATAAAAACCTCGGAGAATTCCAGTAAGATATCTTTAATCCTTTTAACAAGATACAACAGTTCCAAGCTTAATCTGACAAATGAACAATTCTGCATTTACACGATTTGGACAATTTTGCTGTTACACACGATATATATATATATATATATATATATATATATATATATATATATATATATATATATATATATATATAGGTGTGTGTGTGTGTGTGTGTGTGAGTGATTAATACAAATATAGACGGAACTCTTGGGAGCCGTCGATGGTTGTGCTAGCAAGAAGTCACAAGTCATCGTCACCGAGAGTTCGAGCGTACTGACGCTGTCCAGACTTGATCAAGCAATATAACGCGCTATCTTTCAGAAATTTTAACTAAGGTCATCTTTTTCTAGATGACTGATATATAATATGGCATGGTTTTCTGATATATACGGAGGTTTATATAAATTTAGAATTTAGGTTAATTTGTAGGCTTAACAGACGTACACTTGTAAATCACGCCAAGTCTCTTATTATTTTTCATCTTAGTTTGACTAGTAAAATTTTTATCATCTGTATTTTACGACTATATTTTCACTACTGATATTATTACTGTCGTCTATTATGAGTATTATTATTATTATTATCATTATTTATTATCATATTTATATTTGATTACATTTTATTTTTTATTATCCTTTACTTTTTATTTCGATCCTTACCATGATCCCTTTATTATTATTATTATTATTATTATTATTGTTATTGTTATTTCTTCCTTATTTTTAATTTGTTTTTAAGTACAGATTAGTTTAATTTTACCCCTCTATTTTTTATAAATGTTTATAAGTATAAAAGTATCTTATGTATGGGTGTGTTAGTATATGTTTGTTTATATATATATATATATATATATATAT
>OZ010582.1:69797794-70265294 GCA_963932145.1 Acanthosepion lycidas | reverse complement strand
ATCTAAACTGTTATATAGGTGTCATGCATGACACCCGACACGTCCGGAAATGTCTAAACAATCGTCTGTATACCAGCATTTTCTTAGGCCATTAATTAAAGATGGTTTTAAGCGAATGAATCCTTCCGAACGTCTTATAGACTGGTGCTGCAAAATAATAAGGAGCTTTACCAAATAAAAAATACCACATCTTTGGAAGAATTCCAACAGCAGAAACAACTAAAACGGGTAGCACATGTAATTTGGAAAATAATTCAAGATACTGATACCCCACGCTACACAATAGGTCAGTATTTACTTTTGTTATTTTTAACCCTAAATAAAGAGTGAAGTATGCTTTTCTCAGTGTAGCTTAGAATCTCTGGCTCCTAAGAAACACATACAAAATACTAGCTCACTTCGAGACAGAGGCAGTTTCTCTTCCTGAAAAATTTTATCATATAATCAGTAATAATAATAAAATAATAATAATAAGTAAATAATAATAATAATAAGGAAATATAATCAATAATAATAATAATAAGGAAATTAACTCATTATTGCATAAAGTTTCCTTAAAATTTTAACTCATTTTGCTTAGATTTACGTTGCTGGTTCGAAGTGGTAGCACCTGTTAGGGTTGCAACTATGGGCAAATAACATAGTTAATGTAAATGTAGTTAATATTGTTTATTATAAACAGAGCATTTACTTAAACATTCTTGTCTATAAAAATAACGTGTAAACAGAAAATATATTAAAATATTTATCGGACTTAGTCCATTTCATAATATATGATGTCATTTGTTGACGTTAAGATACGCTTCGAGTAGATATGAGCGTTCCAGAGAAATCATGGAAAATTTGTTGTTTAAAAAATAGTAATTGGACTTTACTAACCAGACGCTTCCTCTGTGGCTAATTGGTATAGCACGTCAGGTTATATCACGGTCCCGTGTAGGATACAGGTTCGATTCTTGTCAGAGGACACATTTTGTATGAAATTTCTCGGACATTCAAGCCATTAAATGTAATTAATACTGTTTATTATAAACAGGACATTTACTTAAATATCTGTGTGTATGAAAATAACGTATGAACAGAAAACATATATATATATATATATATATATATATATATATATATATATTATTTATTTATATAAAATGACCAATATATTTAGTTGAAAGCATAAAATTAATGAAATTAATTAGATTAAATAACCCATAGTGGTTGATATTCCGCTAAACAAGATCAAACAACCAACATGAATGAACTTTCTTAACATTAATCTACATAATATCTTACAATTTACTAAATCAAATTATATTCCAAAATATAACTGAAAAAACATAGCATAAAACCATCGCTTCTAGTAATCATATCCACACAAACTTGCATATGCACAAAAGCTGAGTATCATCTATCATGTGTTCAATTGCGAAAGCAGAATAAGATATATTTTGACTTCGAAGCTCCCAAGAAAACTAAAATTCGGCATTAAATGACCCATAAGGAGTTGATACACCGTTAAACAAATCAACCAACCAATTAGCCTTGCTGTCTTATTGTTATCATATGGATGGCAAATTTAGAATTTTAAGTAACCCTCTCACTAATTGGGCGTCAAACAAAGGGTTAAATAGTTTCAGTCATTCCGGCTTAGTAGGAGTTAATTACCCCAAAAGAACTTATAAATTATTAAACACAGAGGTTAGTCCCAAAATTCTACCAATCTTCGTTGTTGGCGGAATTCGTTGCCAAATATTGGGGTGCTCTTCGACGTTTCTTTCTGTGTGAAATGAGCTCAATGTTGGTTCTCCGCAGCCACCGCATATTAGGGTAGGAGGGTTCAGACGATTAAGAACTCTGGTTTTTCTTTGGTCACTTTTCGTCTCTTCTATTTGTCTTCTGGTCTTTTTGAAGAATCTTGTTTTTATTTTTTCGTGGACTACTCTTCTCTAATTGCTTCTTTCTAAAGCTCTCGTCTCCCAATTGACCGGATCGATTTCTGCCCTCAGCAAAGGTATTTTCGAGATGATCCTTGAATAATCGATGACGTGGGGCTCCACGTGATCTCTTGCCAGGTTCCAGCTCTGAGAAGAGGATTTGTTTGGGTAGGCGGATTTCTGGCAATTGGTTGCTCGGTTAATGAATTAAGAATGTTTCCTTATAAAGCAACGGTCAATATTACAATTACTATTAGAGGTGAGAAGAACAACTACTACACTTGGTAGTTACTCATCCTACCATGGTGACGGGATATGGCTCATAAGCACGGAGTTGGACTAAAGTCGAGAGTCCAAGTCCGTGCTTATGTACTAAGGCCTAAAATTACCCAGCTAGGGATTAAATCGTAGGGTAGACTGTTCTCTCAACCTTGTTTGGCAAAAAGTCTAGAAGAATCGCAACTCGTATTTCATAAAGCCGAGGGAAAAAGTATGGATAGTTCCACACAAACCTTCACCCGATACGTGTGCTAGTCTTTCTTTTCGATTTTAGGGGTTTAACTGTGGACCGTCATTGCCGAGTATTGGGGTACTAATCGGCGTTTTATTCTGTGTGAAATGAGTCCTGTGCTGGTTTTCAATAGACGTCCGTAGTAACGCATGTTAGGGTAGGTAGGTTCAGAGGATTGAGAGCTCTGGCTTTTTTTTTTGGTTTCTCTGCGTCACTTTCTGTCTTCTGGGCTTTTCGAAGGTTGTTGTTTTTATTTTTCGTGGACAGCTCTTCTCCAATTGCTTCTTTCTACAGCTTCCGTTTCCCAATTGACCTGATCGATTTCTGTCCTCAACAAGGGTCTTTGAGCATGAAAACCTTGGCTGTGAATTGTTTGAGGTGGTCCATGGGTCACCACTCCATGGCACACAGACTTCATACTCGACCTATAATGTACCTTAAACAAAAGACCTGGAAGGAAACTTTCATCAATACTAGGAAGATCTAAACAGTTGACTTCATAAAGGTATCTTCATTGTTGTTATAATCGCAGTCTTTCGGACATAGATTAAGTATAGATTACCGAATGAGAATAAATTTAAAAGCCATTATTGTAATTCCATTTCAAATAATCGTTCATCCTTCTTTGAGAATCTCCTCTATGTTTTACGTACATATTTAAATTTAAATTCCGTTCAGGTTAAAAATTCCCATGGTTCTTTCTGTGTTCACTCTCACCCAAGCGGCCAGAGACACTGTGTAGACGTTTAAC
Organism: Acanthosepion lycidas; assembly: GCA_963932145.1. Taxonomy (NCBI): domain Eukaryota; kingdom Metazoa; phylum Mollusca; class Cephalopoda; order Sepiida; family Sepiidae; genus Acanthosepion; species Acanthosepion lycidas. The sequence continues at coordinate 70,262,104 of OZ010582.1, read as the reverse complement.
AGTGAAAAGTGTTTGCGAAGCAATACGGAGCCAATCCTAGAAATCAGCACACGAAATATGACAGTATCTTTTCAAATAGCCAGACAGTATTTATCGATGACATATTTGCTTCGTAACTATGTCAGCAACAGGGCAGCTGATTCATATTTCCGTCGAGTCATTATTGACGCAACATAAAAAGAAACTTATCTTTACTAGCGTATATAACTACGATTTAAAAAAAACAACAACAACAACTATTATTATCAAGGAAATCGTAAGCCTGGATGCCTTCTTATTTCTACTACATGGTAGAAAATGGTTTAAATTTAGATCCAGGCTGATCATAAGGTTTGACGTTAGTTTGAATCCTGTTTTCTGGCGTTTAGTTTACGAGCATGGATCAATGAAAAACTACCAATATTTAGGTATAAAAGCGTATAAAAGCGGCCAATATTTACATATAGACTCAAGTATAAACCCTTCCCAAGTTTAAAAATAGTCTCAAGTATAAAACCGGCTGAAGTTTGCCTGTAGATTCAAGTATAAATACGATCAATGCTTATCTATAGGCTCATGTATAAACCTGTATAGTTTTTACCCATAATCCCAAGTAAGAACCTGAGTATTTGTAGACCAATGTTTAACTATCGACTCAATTATAAATACAACCAATGTTTACATATAGCCACAAGTATGAAAATAACCGATGCTTACCTAGAGGACACATTTTTACCTATAAACTCGATTGATAGCATGACCAATGTTTAGCAAGACATCCAAGTATTGCTTGCATAAGTATACTCAAGTATATTTTAAAATAATAATGGTTTCGAAGTTGCATGAACCCAAAAGTTTCACGTCATAAAATCCAACAATTCAACATATCTGTACAGTTAAACTATGAATTATTAATATCCCTGGAAAATTTATGAGTCTTAAAAAATCTCTTTCAATTCTTTTTTTCCAAACACAAATTGATACACAATGTCACAATAAGATTGAATGAAACATGTGCTACATGTAGAAAACATGTGGCATATGGAAAATAAATTTTCACAAATACACTGGCGTGAGTTAATTACTTTTGTTAATTTTAGCCCAAAATAAAGAGTAATTAGGAATATGCGATTCTAGTGAATTTTATAATTTCTGACGGCCAGATAAAAATTTAGTGCATTTTTTGCTAATCCTATATTGTGGATGTTAGAGCATCTTAAGTATTGAACTGCTGGAAAAATTACTCTCACACATATCATCAATCGACCTAAGAATATGCCTCTCCGGAGTCTTGACCTCATGAATGTATTAATCGGAACCTTCTTCTATGTCCATATTCACGGCTTCGTTAGAAATCTTGTTTAACCTATGTCTAACTACTTGACCCTGGTAGCGCTCGCTAGCCGATCGCTCCAGAGCCTGCCCAGTTAAGCCTATCTCAAAGGAGTCCCCCCCAGCCTCCACCCGGGACAGACTATACTTGAGAGCCTTCACCTTTTTAGCCTTATCTAGTGCGAGACTCTGGCTATATTCGGTGGTGAATGGCCTAATCTTATCCTTAAGCCTCTCCCACCACCTATTCCCAAAACCCGTCCCCACTAGTTCCAGATGCACTAGTCAAATTAGCTGTTGCTGGAAGTCCCGCCTGTTCAGTAAAGACAGATTGAACAGATTGAGTGTCCAGTCATTCTAGGCTTAGCATCTAACCCTATCCGGGTGCAGACGAGTCTATGGAGTGAATAGCCTAACCAGTGGAACGTGAGACAATCTAGTAAGGTTATATCGACCCTTCTCACTAACATTCTATCCAGGTAGTTGGGTAGATTACCACTTATATGCCCACGTCCACATCACCCGGGATATATCGACGAGACCAAACTCGGCAATCAGATCAACCAGGCTACGATCTCCCGATGACCCCGCGCTAGCTTCCCGCCCCTGTCTATCTTGGGGCCCAGGATGGCATTCCAGTCCTCCACTAAGACTAAACGCGAAGAATCAACCAGGAACGGCCTTAACTGTCGGAAAAACAAGATAGTGATAGTTGGGTGCATAAACCGCAACGATCAAAAAGTAGCTATTGTTCACGGCAATATAACTCACGACTAACCGGCACACCCATATCAACATGGACAACTCGCATCCAGTATACGTTTAACCAGCAAGGAAACACTCCTGGACAGCTGCTCTCCGTATGCTGAATAGACGAAATAGTCGCTAGACGGTACACGAGCATCAACATCGCAAACAAAGTGTGTTTCCTGGATCACAGCCACATCTACGCCGAAGGACAGGAGATCATGAAGCAGACAGGCAGCCTTACTCTGATCCCTCAGGCCCCTCGCATTCAAACTCGCTGTCTTAAGAAACATTTTTCAAGTTGATTCTCTTAGTCACAGACAGGAGGGAAATCTGCGGATGAAAGGACCCCGACAGATTGTCCCAGGCTCCCTGTTCTCATCTCTGTCGTCATACGACCATCCAGGACAATGCCGCCGACGTCCGTGAGATAAGTGAGTTTTAGAGTCCTATATAATGGAGGATGGAGGATAACTGGGACCCTTTCCGCACACTATTTTTGCAATTTCTTTAAGTCCGGAGTCCCCATTTGAACCACCAGGATCTCCAGAAAGGGGTCCCTTGCCTCATAAAGGTGACCCAATGCTTTCAAATCCCTCCCTAGCAGTCTTCGGAAAATGACGAAGTTTCCTCTACTGAGCACCCGTCTACTGAAGACGTTTTAAATAATGGTCTTAGTAACGCTCTCTTTTGCGATGATAAGTCTTGATCCAAATACTGCCTGTTTATTTGATAAGACTTCCCCCCTAGGATACTTCTTCTTATGGGAAGAGCTATGCTTCGGGTGCTGGGCGTAGGGGTATTGAGAAGAGAAATGCTGCGGAGAGTGGAGTTGTCATCGGTTGCAGTAGTGTTTGGAGTAGATGTGTTGAGAGGTGGGGTGTTGTGAAGGGGGAAACGCGGTGCTTTTACTGGGGAAGAAGAGAGGCTCCTTATTTTGACTGGTTCTTGTTTTTTAGCTGGCGAGGCCCGGACGCATTGAGACATTGTTTCCGCTATGTCCTTCTCCGCTCTACTTCGATCAGCTCGTTTTTCTTTTTTTAGAAGTTTTTAGAATTTTCCCTTCTTTTCTTCTTCCCTTCTCAAAGATGAGGACCGAAGTGGAGGCATCTCCTCCATTTCCACCTCTCCGCTATGTTGTTGCTCTGTATGTAGGTCCTCCTGCCTCTCCATCTGTTGCTGCTTCTACTGGCCCTCCTGATCCAGTTGGGTCTTGTCATTTTTAACTTTTAGATGTTTCTGCAGCTGGTGGTGGGGAGTGGTAGCCACTTTTGTGCCCTTTTTCACCACCTCCGTCCAAGCTCCTGATTCTTTGACGACTTCTTTGATGACTGTTGTTGTCGTCTGAGCTTCGTCATATTTCTTGGTGTTTTGGGGTTTGGGTTGCAGTTCTGGATTTTTCCCAGGTCATGTCTTGGAGAGATGACTCGCGGCCCCACAAGCCCAGCAGAATGGTCGGCGCCCTTCCATGATCACATAGATTAGTCGTCCTCTACTCATTAACGTGTGGAGGATGACTAATCTCCATAAATTTCTTCGGGTTGAGTGTTAGTAGAACGTCAGTTAATTTCAACTTGTTCAAAAGTGTTACATTTTGTCTACGTTCGTCATTATTCTGTTTGTCTATCCATTTTTTGTCTTAGTCACTTGAATTTTTTCTTTTGATCCTGTGCGGTGACATGGGAACGCTACCATTATGTCGGATTTCCAACAACTAGAACCACCCACCGCAGCAAGCACTTCGGCGTGGGAAATGGGTAGACCCCCAAAAAAGGAAACATTTATTATATTGGGCTGAAAGAGGAATTTGTCAAAGAAAATGAATTACCACTGCCTTCGCTTCTTGAGACTACTCGAAAACAATTTCCCTGTTGACATTGATTGATGGGCGTCAACAGGGAGACCATGAAGAAGGCTCTAAAAACCTTCTATATAATGTTGGCCTGAAGAAATAACGCCATGTGGGACTTCCTGCAAGGCATGGCCTGGCATTCTTACAGCGAAGTCAGTGAGATAGAATATATGGGAACTAGGATGACAAAGGTGATCTTGCACAGGGGTTTCTTTATACAGTGGAAAAAGAAAAGTTTTAGCCAGGAGAAATAAACTACATCAAATTTCAAGATTTAATTACGTAATCTCTACTCAACATAAATAAACAGTATTTGGAACTAGTAAAGAATAGGTACTCCATTTGCTAGTTTCAGTGCCTATATTCAACTTTTCAGGGATTTGATCAAGTTATCAACAATCGTCTGATCCATATTTTGACACTCCTTTAGAAATGTTTCTTTAAGAGTTGCCATTAACGTGATTTTGGTTGCACAGACTCGAAGTCTTCAGTCAAGGTGCACCCAAACGTGCTCTGTTGGATTCATATCGGGATTTTGGGCTACCCATCGCAGTGACTTGATTGCTTGCGATTCCTTCCAGGCCTTTGCTACTTTGCTACTTTGCTTGTATGACATGGCGCTCCATTTTCTTGAAAAAGGTTGACATTCTTGTCAATCTGATTGGTTTCAAATAGTGGGAGTATTCCTTTCTCTAATATTTGACATTATTTTGGACCATTCAACAAGAATCAACTCAGATTTGCCTCCCAGGCCAGACAGCGCCCCACACCATTGCTCCAATCCCTCTGTGTTTCACGGTCGTCTGCAGACATTCAGTGTTCCAAGTCTCATGCCGATTTCTCCAAACATAAACCTGTCACGAATTCAAATATAGGCAGAATTTAATTTTATCTGTCTAAATTACAGACTGCCAAATTTCATAACCTTTGCTATCGAATTCTCATGTCCAGTCCATACGCCTGTTCCTGTTAGCCTCTGAAATCAAGGGTTTCTTTCTTGCAACTCTTCTTTGATAACCTAGCTCTTTCGTCACATTTCTATGCTGTTGGTGACATCTTTGGCGCTCTGACAATGGTCTTGGGTGACTTCCCTCTTCAGCGCCCTTTTCGTTTGCTCAGAGACGATGTTTGGTCTTCTTGAACGTTGTTTCACACGACAGTAGCCTTCTTCATTAAATTTCTTGACAGTATTTTTAACCGTTTCCAGATTAACCTGGAAAAATCTAGCAATTTCTATATTTGACTTGACACACTGATGCCATCTTATTATTTGTCCTAGTTGAAATTCTTACTTCCGCGAACTTACATTGAAAAATGTGTCAACTATAGTTCATAGATTAGAGTAGCTTGATAATAACACAGTATTGTCTGAAAAAAAGATGATACGTTATTACATAATCCAAAATGTCTGTAATTATGATTGGCTAAAAACTTATCATAGCCCACTGTATATTACTGAGGACCACTTGGGCTATTACTTTGCAAAGTTTGGTAAGGTTACTAACGTTTCGTCCATCAAAAGAAAGACCGGCATCGCAACCGGTGATATAGAAATAATGGTTACATTGACCAGGAAAAAATTTGTGGAGACTCCCAATGTACTGACCTGTGGAGGCCATTCAATCTATGTAGTGGTTGAAGGATTAGGTCCTTTCTGCTGGTGCTGTCGTGCCGCAGGACACCTTTCGAAATCTTGTCCTGGGAAGAACCCAGTACCATCACCAACAACATCAGCAACGCCAGCGGCACCAGCTTTGAAACCAGCAGCACCGGAGGAAGCAGTGGGGGCGAAAAAGTCCGGCCAGACCTCCAGCAGCTCAAATGAATTGACTAATGTAAAAAGTCATCTGCCCCTTCTCCCTAGCAAGATGTTCCACCAAAGGAGACGTTTCGCCACCCAAACCGGCGAAACAGCAGCCGAAAGAGCAGCAAAAGCAGCAACAACTGAAGGGGCAGCAGCGGTAGGAAGCACCATCTTCTCCCTCTCCCAACTCTTCCCAGGGGAAAAGGGAAAAAAAACTTTCAGTGTGGGGTAGAAACTTTGCCTGGCAGAGTTACGTCCGATATTGTTACCGGTAGTCTGTTGACAATCCGTTGGAGTGTTGTTGCCCCCAGATTTGTTGTTCCTGGCCTGTTCCCGAATTTTCGTTTTTGCTATGGTCCATGTCAAGATTCCGAACCTCCCCAGCTTGTTTTGTTCCTTTTTTATCTTGTCTGGGTTAGTCTGATTTTCCTACTCTGTTACTTATTTTCCTCCCCACACCATAAGTAAATGTGCTTCTTGATTCTGTCGAACGGCAGAATACAGCGGCCACTTGAGGGGTGGACAGGTCCTACTATCATATGTTATGGTTTAGTTTGATTTTGTTATGTTTTTAGTTTCCTTTGGGGTCATCTTCTACCCACTCACTTCAGGGTTTGTTCGTGCGGGCTTTGTTCAAAGTGTTGATCACGATAGATAATGTGCACTCTCCCAGTAACCGCAATTAAGGTACGCTCAGTATGCTTGCAGTATAAACCAAAGATGGGCTCTGTGGTCGTTGAATAAACACAAAATTGCCCGAGCAGGCGTCTGCAACGGGGATCAGCTAGCGGATCTTGTAGACTGACATCCTCGGATACGAGTGGCTGCGCCATTTTGTATACCAATTTTATTACGAAAATCTTGCCTTGCCTACTAAAATTTGACATATTGATCTCATTCGTTATGTTAATAATGTTGGCTTTGGTTCAAAATAAGGAGAGTCTGGTTTTACTTTATATTAACTCTGTCTCCTGCTTCCGTCTTCAAGTGTATTTTTCGCCTGTATACATTGCGATTCCCTTGAGAATTGTGCAGATCCAAAGAACTACTGTAGTATTATATTTTGTTGAGAACAACAGAGAGAAAAGACACCACACAGTACACGAGTACGTATTTTTAGTATCTATGTATGAAAATACGTTAAAAATTGACGTCACAGAAAATAAGCTAATCAGAATCAGGCATGACGTCACACGATATTAACCAATCAGAATTAAGTGATACAGGCACCTGAAAAGCTATGAACATAGTCGGTGGCTTTTTGCCCGAGGCGTACAGGCTGCTGCTCAAAATGCCGCGTTACAAACAAGTCGAAATGTTAATATACGGCAAACAGCTGTTGAATTAATTTCAGCTTTTTTTACGGATAAATAAACGAATTCAGCCTATATAAGCGTTTTCGCTGAAATATGAACCAATTCTAGTGGGATTACCTTGCGTTGAGATCATCTTCAATCTGGTTGACTGATTATATCTAATTCTCTGTTGTACACATGTTATTTTGACTGGTAAAAAAATGTGTATGCGTGTACCGTGACTGTTATTAGCGAGGAAAGCAAAATTGACGCTAGGCGTTCAAGATCTAGCCTAAGTTGTGACATACTAAAAAGGCATTTATTTAATATTTATTTCTTCTAGCGATAGAGTAAATAGCATGACGTGCAACGTAAAATAACTCAAATGTTTATTCAAATAAGCCACTGCAATTCATATATTAAAGAAATTGAAGTTTTGGAGAGCCATGAATGTTTACAACCTGAAAGGATATGGCATTAAAATATCATTTATTTCAATTTTTTACAGATGAATCAGAGATTCAAAGCAACAGAAATGGGGCTCTACTGGATGGCACTGAATACCATGAACTGAACATGTGAGCATTAAGGAAGTTATAAGCAAATAAAAACTAAAAGACACATCTGCTCAAAAAAAAAAAAAAAAAAGAAAGAGAAGAGATTTTGGAAACTTTAACACTTACGGGGCATGCTGAAAGAAGGGACAGAGAGAAACAGCGAATAAACTGATTAATAAGTGAATGGTTAGCAGACCGGGGACAAAAATGGTTGGTAAATAGTGAAACGAGCAACAAGAGACAAGAATATGTGGAGACCAATGATTGCCGACGTCTTGAAGGGGCACGGCATATAAAAGAAAACGCTAAAAATTTGTAATCGGTAGTTACTTGAGATCAAAATATATTTTAAATTTTTTTAAAATGAAGTTCACCCCAAGCAAGGCAGTAAAGCCACTAAGAGACAAGGGGTTATTGAATGTTGAAGAATTAGAAAACAGAAACATTTCTAAGGAGCGAGAACGAAAAGAGTAATTAGGAAAGTAGATAGCGATTGATATTCCATTTAAATTTTTGAAGATTAAAGTCGACTGGAAAGCATTGAGCCGGAAGGGTGTTCCACTATCGAGAAAAGAAACTGTTAGCATAGAACTTACTGTTACATCTAACCAGCTCAGCGGTATATTGGTGAGACCTCGTCGCTAGTCTAGTACTGCACTTAAATTCATAAAGTCTAGGTACCATGGCGAAAAGCTTATCCGAACAATTACCATGAAAGTATTTATAGTTTGTTTTGTTTTGTTTTGTTTTACGGCATATCAACCTCAATAGGCAAAATTTTTATTGTTAGCAATATTTTTTTTCGAATATATTGCTGGTAATAATTTTTTCCTTCAAAAGTTTATTGCTGATAATAATTTTTACAAAGTACTTCTGGTATTAAAACCCGTTTTTATACTCTACACTTTGGTGTTTTGACACCAGTTTGGGGTTAACTATTTACCCATAGCTGGGACCCTAACAGGTGCAACCACCACGGGTCAAGGTGGAACTGGGAACACCAGCAATTAAGAGGTGGTTCCACACTCCTCAAAACCTTCTGAACATAGGCCTTGCTGTTGGACGTAGTTTATCGTCTTACCCGGAACGCAAAAGTATTTATAGAAAAGACAGAGAGAGGCAAATTTACAGCGGTGTGAAAGTGACTGAAGTCGAGACGCCAGATCAAGACCAATAATATTGCTGATTCTTTTTTGGATTTTATCAACGATATTTAGATATATAACAGGATCACCAGATCATATGTGGCAGCAATGTTCTAAGCATTGACGAATGACAGACTTATTGATATGCAAGATAGATTCTGAGTAGAAAAATTGTTTCTTTACCAACATCGAATTACGCATTTTAATAACATCCACTAACAATTGAACTCACTCCTATAGCAATGGCAGCTGAGACTAATTAATATCCTTGTTGCTGTTACAGTATAAACATGGTCGCTCCGCTAGCAGTGTGCACCAAGGATGGACAAAGAGCAGTGATCCGATTTCTCTGGACGGAAGGTGTCTCAAGGTCTGAAATTAATTGGAGGATTTTAACACAATACGGCGACAGTGCACTACCGCTAAGAAGTGTGTATGAGTGGATCGAGAAATTTAAAAGTGGCCGGACAAGCTGAGGCACGAAGAAGCAACAGGACGCCCATCAACCACCGACGAGAAGATTCAGCACGCTCGAGAGATGGCAATAGCGAAGCGACGAGTTATCATCGACGAGGTAGCGAGTTCTCTGCTGATTCGGATCACTACTCTTTGTTGCGCCTTAGTATACACTGCTAGTGAAGCGGCCATGTTTACACTTTATCAGCAAAAAAAAAAAAAAAAAAAAAAAACTGGCGCAATCAAGGTCAAATTTCGACTTTGACTTACTCTCCTAAATATGAATACGGGTCGTTATTTTAAGAAGTAAATTGATAACTTTTCCATTTCACTAAAACAGACGTTAAACATTTCTATCTTTCATTCTGTCTTTCTTTCATTTTCTAACTATAAGCAAGAAACGTCTCTGCTATGTCTTTTCCGTCATTCCACGCGATCAAAGCTGAATGCCCATTATTTATGTGATATTGGCGGGTCATAACATTTTTTCTTTCTTTTTTTCATTGAAACCAAGTAGCGTCTTTGATATGTCTTTCCGTCTTTTCCTATCGGAATAGTCTATTATTTATGTGGTACAGGCAGGACATAAAGGTTGTCCTAACGAAGGGACGGACAAGCAGAGTTATTATTTACTAGCAGAATTATAATAAAATTTATGTAATTTTTTTTATTTATTCTTCTTGCCATTGTGCAATGCAAAATATAATGAAATACACACAAACAAACAAAACATGCACACAGCAGAGATGAAACGGATACACATATCACTAATTGAAGAAAAGCAATAACGTTTAAAATACGTTGAAAATTGCCAGCGTGCGGCAGCGTTCATTTTACGCAGAGCCCAAGTCTAAAAAGATTATCTGAAGCTCTTTGTCCTAGAGTTAATAGAGCGAAAACATTGTTGATTTATTTAAAACGGAATAATCTATTATGACATGTCTCAAATTTGCATTTATTTTCAATTTTTCTAGTTGAATTCTTCACCTATATTGAATATGATCCATTATTATACATGATTAGGTTGCAATAAAATTCGTATTTGAAAGGAATACTAAGTCAAGTGAGATGCAGCAGAGTGAGAGTATCATATATTCAGGTGGGAAACACACGATCTATTACACCGGCTCTTCAGGACGCTCATTCACTCTAAACAGAGCAGCGGTTAAAGGTCATCAGGAGCTCTGTATTAACTCCCTATTAATCTTCTATTCCGTAATCAGGTGCTTTGATTGGCAAAATAAAAAATATAAGGTAAAAATGAAAGTCTACTTTGTCACTATGTTCGCGTTGAATGCCTGAAGAAATTTATTATTGTTTCCTAAATTATAACTGAATGAGTAATAATATGGAAAAAATAAATGTAGGTCCGTTGTTAGAGGATTTGATCGTGCACAAAAGTAATTTGTTTTCTCCTGTCAAAAATTATATGAATTAATTTTATTGTGTAAAAAAGTCTACCCATTTAAACCAACGATACTCTGTCGATGAGCCTGAATAAGCATATACAGAAGAAGGCTTCTATTTATAAAATAAGTCTTATAAATTAAAGCAGTAATAAAATTTATTCATAAAATGTATTTTATAAAAAGAGGGCTTAGCCGGTCGCCTCAGTTTTGACATCAAATAAATTTTATAAATAGACACAAATGTTTTTGTTTCTATTTATAACAGGTTTATTTACATTTTTTTTTTTTATAAATAGTGGCAAATTAAGTTGATTCTCTTTATAAAGTTCATTTTCTAACTGGAGGCAAATAGAAGCTTTCAAAAGATAATTATTCAAGCAGGTTAATTTAAGACATTTCCTCCTGGTATCAGTTTTGACATCGGCGTTTTTTCACTCTCATATATTGCCACCATTTTGATAAAGTTGGTGTTTCTTTTGTTTTCATATGAAAATATGGAAAATATCGCAACGTATTTCAATGATATTTATACTTTCGAAAATGAAAATTTATAATTAAAGTTTACATAATATCGAAAAAAAAGTAGGCGTCAGTTTAAACTGATGCCAGGGTGATATAGTCAAATAAATTGAAGTGCTAAAAAAGGCAGCTACCAATAATGCGTAACTACTCTATTTACGGACAAAACCCAGCCTATTATTCCACATTTGCTGAAGCTAGCTCCTGCGGTGGGCTCTTGATTGGGCCTTCATCGCAATATTTAGGGAGAAGTAGATACGATAGGCAACAATAAATTACAGAACCCAAAACTGATCGCTGCATTTAAGTATTGCATTAATATTAAGCTTACCTTTTAAAATTTCAACGATAATTCTTCTGACGCCACTGAATTTAAAGACAATTTGATGTACGTAGGTCCTTACTTTCCGTACAAAAAATTATTTTTATTACATGTGTGACTCGTTGGAATTTGCAATTAATTTGGATTATTCCCAAATTTATTTCTAAGTTATAAAAATTGTTATCGTACAAATAATCGCCGCAAAAAATCGACAAAAATAATCGTAGAAATGAAAATTTGGAAATCCCAAATTTCAGGATTGCGGGTCGGGATCCGGCCTTGAATGTTTTTAATTTGCTCACGGAGTCGGCCTGATTCCAAAATGGTATAAGCTGAACTACGGCCTCCAGGAGTAAAGTTTATAAAGTATGATACAATGACACACTGACATTCGCATAATCCTAGTCTCATCAATTAAACTCCCCTATATAAAATGAAACAAATGTAACATTGAAAATTGAAGGAACTTTTAATTCAAATTTTAATATCAAATTGAAATAATAATAATAATAATAATAATAATAATAATAATAATAATTATTATTATTATTATTATTATTATTATTATTATTATTATTATTATTATTATCCAATATATACACTTACATGGGGGACATAAAGAAAAACAAATACAGGCTGCAATAAGATCTGTGTATGTCTCAGCTGTCAAGATACCAATTTCGTTAATGGTCTTTGCGAACGTCAAAACGGCATCTTTCACTTCGTTACGGAGTCATCCTCAGCTCAGAAAGTTACAGAGTAAGAAACCCAGTTTATGGGATATGTAGGGAATGAAGGTTAACCTTAATCTTGAACAAGTTAAGGTTGTGGTGATCGTGAATTGGCGGAACTAACTGGTGGAATTGTCACGATGCTTGAGAAATTGGTAGTCAGAGAGGTGAAAGATCAGGGGAATATGATGGATGTAGCAAAGTCTCGTATCCCAAGTCGGTGAGATTCTGTAGTGTCATCCTAACAACATGTGGCCAAACAGAATTGGACCTTGTCAATTAAACAGCCAAGATGTGGCTTCACCTACGAATTTTCAAAAATGGAAAGAGTATGTGATTAAGAAGGAAGATTTAAGATGACCCGATTCTGAAACGAAACCATTAATAACGATTAGATTGCTAGATTGTTAAGTATTGATTTCGAATTGTAGAAATAGGTAGATCTCATTTATTGTCTATTGCTAATCGCCATGCATATATTGTCTTCTTATAGTTGATGATTAATCCTTTCTTATCTTTATTTTGTGTAGAACGGCATCTTTGGGAAATGCCTGAAAACCATACCACGGGTTGACCTTGTGAGTGAAATTAGGTAGGCGGGACACTTGGGGGCCGTCGATAGCTGTGCTAACACGAAGTCACAAGTCATCGTGACTGAAGGCTTGAGAGTGCTGGCCTTGTTCAGATTGTTGACCACGCTAGATAACACGCTCTCTCCCAGAAACTATAAGCATAGTTGCAGTATAAACCACAGGTGGGCTCTGTGGGTGTTGAACAAGCACAAGTGTGCCTGAGCGAGCGTCTGCAATAGGGATTAGCTAGCCGCCCTAGTAGACAGGTAACCTCGAATACGAGTGGCCAGCTGTAAGTATGGGGCACCCAGTGAGGATTGAACTCGCTACTCAGTCGTAATTATTCTAACCATTGCACCGCCTCGAGGTGCCCATGATGTATCAAATACATAGAGTAAAAGTTACATTGACCTTTTCTAAATTTTGAGTTTCCTCATTCCTCTGATGAGCTGGTGCCAAGCGTTAAATGCCGTACTTTGGATTCCAAAGTAATTATTCCACCGTTTAACTCAAGTAAATACATCAACAGAAACAGTATAATATAATAAATCAGTTCCCTGTTAGCAAAAAATCATCATCATCCTCGGCATCATCAATCCCATGACCGAGTGTGGTTGCTGAGCTGCTGAAGACCTGACGAGCTCCCTCCGTATGTTTCGATCAAACTGAAGCTTCGATTGTGAGATCACGTGGTTTTATGTCGAACCAATGGTAAGAATATATCAAATACTTAACAAGGAACACTTCAATAAATATGAAATTAAAACCCGGGTAATTAGACGTTTAAAAGAATCAGCGCACATGAGGACCTCCTTAGTAGGCCTAGCAGAGAAATAAATACGATATAGGAGCCGCTCATAAAGGAAAAAAAGACAATGTCATCATCAGCAGTTGTAAAAAAAATAGAAAATGTCTGTCAATATTTCTGAGGTGAGGGATAGTAACTATTTACACTATTTACATTGCTCGGACTGTTGTCCTTATCTTTATTCACATTCACGACGTTTCGGCCGTTGTACATACGCTCTTATTCAGGTGATATAAAAGGCTCGGTTCGAAATTCCAACAAATATCGCCTGAAGAAAGCCGAACCGTGCAACGGCCGAAACGCCCTGAATATGAGAATAAAGATGCGGAAAACAATGCGAACATTGTAAATGATGTAATATAAAATAGAAACGCAGTCAAACATGACAAGCAGCAGTAGAAAACATCAGCAGGTAGATTAGGCTTTCGGCTCCAAGTTCTTTACAGATTAAAGCGTTGGTTTGTGAATTTGATGACTTAATAATTGTGAGTTCAATCCCTAGGCCGGACAGTGTGTAGTTGGAGGAAACAGGCGAGCAATAACTGAACATGACTAAAAATAAGAATTAGACGAGATACCCCGAGACATGAGCAGTGGAACGAGAACAGCTTACCCAACTTAGACTAAATAAAGTCTTCAGTTCCTATATACGATCCATTGCTAAAGATGCAGGCAAAATGATCGGTTCCATGTACAGCTCCAGTAAGTAACTGACTCCTCATGATATTCCCCATCTTTGTAAGTACCAGATCAGGCCGAAAATGGAGTACTGTTGCCATATTTAGACAGGAGCTGACCGGACCTAACTTTCTAGTTTTGATTTTTGAGTTTTCTAGTTTTTGAGTTCAAAAAAGTCTCCGAGTTCTTGTTGGCGAAATATTATTTTCCAACCTCTCTCTCACAGGCGGGATGTGGCGAATCTCTCACTGCTATATCGCTAGTACCATGGGAAGTGCACGGACAAACTGCATCTCCTGGTTCTATCAGGTATCACGGCTAGGACCCACCATGCCACTTACACAGTAAAAAACCACCCATTCGTCTGTATTCCTTCGGCGAGAAGTAAGTTCCACTCAGTTTCTTCCCGCGTACGGCCTTATAGAACAGACTCCCAAGAGGTTGTTTCCCTGATCACTACAATCTTAACCTGTTCAAGTACAGAGTCAACCGTTATCTTGCCCTCCTATCCATATAAGCTACCCCTTAACCTAACCCTCTACCTCGAGTGGCCCTCGGGTCTTGTAGAGAGTGAACCTAAAAAAAAGTTCAAAATTCCGTGTAGGTTACTCGGATTGATATACACCTGATGAAGGTTGGAGAACACACTGGCCGAAACGTTTTGATAACAACAACAAAGATGCGGAAAATAGGCTGCGTTAAAATAAAAGTGTGGAATTATTCCCAGACATTTATTCATGAACTATACTTCTTGACTTTTCTTACGCTCATTACAACACCTCAAAGTAAGACTACCTTGGCAGACTCTTGGACCTTAATTCAGTTGTGCATTTTTGGAAGATAAGTGCGAATTTGTAAACAATGACAATTACTACTAATATTACAAGGCTCTTCCTCTTCCCTGAATTGAGCTCTCTCAGTCATTGGCGTGTAATTCACAGAATAAGTTCGTAAAAATTCGCCTTTCCTTCAACCGTGCGCCTGTGGCGTAGGGCAAAAATATCCGACTACTACCAGATCAGCCGGGTTTCGATCCTGTGGATGACAGTATATATGTATATAAACTTAATGTAAAATCTCTAATGAGGGCGAAGTTTTTCTAAGACATTTATTTATGAAATTAAGTAGACTAACATTTATCAAGATTCTTTTAAAATATGTTTTAACCATGGAAAAGTCTTTTCTCAAAAATCCCAGTAAAACTATTTTTTTCTCTTTTTAAAGCATTTTGGGTACAATACCAAATATATTTGAATATGCCATATGGATGGCCGATCTTTCCTTTTTACAACAGTATGCATATTATGTGGAATAGAACAGAACATCATTAAATAATAACTAATCTAATGACTGTACCCTTACACTTTAGCTAGCAAGAATGTGGCCAAAAGTGTATATAAAATAGGTTATTTTGTGGATCCGTAAAATAATTCGCCTCCGTGAGTTTCTGACACCTGAATTTGTCTTTTTAAATATATAGGCGGACCTTTGTGACATTGTCAACCACACAAAAACGTATGGATTTCATTTGAAGTTACTATCAGGAAGATGTCCTTTAGTTTTAGTCAATTGTTTTATTACGGCTGGTAATTTGGAATGACCATCATCCCTATACAGTTCATTTATACCCCCTCCCCTCTAAAAACAAGAATACAGTGACATATGTGCTGGCGTTATTTTGAAAAAAACTGAAGTGCTGCAATAAAAATATCCCAATCCAGGTACTTCTCACTCCTGTTGGAAGAACTTCTTCCTGATTGACCATGTCTTCAGGGGTGTAGCCGACCTCACCACATTTGGGCAGTTGCGGATTACTGAGACATAGTTGGTGGTTTTGAATTCAAAGTTGTCCACCGAGGCCGGTTGTCACCCACGACTATAGGATCCAGTCTATTCTGCAATTTACCCATGGCTAAGAAGAGATGGATTCATACCCCTCACCCAAGGGGTATTTGCATGTATATGAATGTAATGAACTGGACTGCTCTCCGATTCCTCAAACCAAGCTTTTAGCCATTACTCCACCATGTTCCCTAAATTAAAAAAAAAAGAATTATTTCACAGTGGATTTGAAGCTCTGATTGAGGAATCAGAAAGCCGAGTTCGAATACCAGTCGGATCCATTACATTCACTTGCGTGCTAATACTCTTGGGAAAGGTAGGAATCCGCCACTTCCCCCCAGATATGGATAAATAACAGGACTGACCGGGTTCTATATCCTTGGATGGCAACTGGTCTAGCATAGAAAGAAATGGCAACCTCGTCAGTCATGTATCGAAAAATACATGATCCCCTAAGCGTGTATCACGCATGGCACATAACTGACTGATTTTATTTAAAAAAAGAAAAAACTGTATATTAATAAACAAAAGTTAAAATATAATTTTTAATAATTTTTTTTTTTTAAATATGCTGACATGCAACATTAGTCGCTGTCTTTCTGGATGCTGTTCTTTTATTGTCTTTTTTCCTCACTAACGATTTCTCATTTTCTCTCACTTTCTGTAACTCTTTACGTCTTCGTAGCATTATCGCCTTGCTTGGTGTGAAATGATTAAAAAGAAAGCAAAAACGACTAGTCTCATCGTAAAAAGAAAAAAAAAATGAACTACATCCTCCTTTCTTTTACAATACTGAGACTTGTGATTAAATATATGTGACGAAGAACAAATAAAACGTTCGTTTTATTTTCCTCTATCTTATGACAATTATAAAATATTTTTTAAATAAATGATTTTATCAGGAATTATTTCTAATTTATTTTTAATTAAAATCGTTTGTTGTTCGTTCGTTTTAAATTATAACCACTCCCATTTTAAAATATCTAAAACAGATTTAAAATAAATTAATCTTTTTCATTCTAACACTTTAAAATGACGTCAGCGTATGCGTCACCACAGGTCCTCTTGATCCTGCATTCTTTTCAAAGTATCGCTGGGCAAACATATATTTAGAAAAATTATATTTATTTACTTATTTTTGTACTGCCTTCCGATACGCATCCATCTGGCTCACGAGAGGCCGTACCTCAGACAGCCACATAAACGCCTTAAGGCAATCAAGACTGAAGACGAAGCCCTTTCATCAGCAGGTTTATTGAAAATCAAAAGGCGTTTATCAAGCTGTCTGTAGCACGCACGTACGCGAGACGGACGCGTATCGGTAGGCAGTACTTTGGAACGGTAATACTATCGTTGCGGGAAAGGGTAGAATTAGGAGGATAAGAAAGTAGTAGGTATCGCGTGCTTTATTGTATCCGTTTCAGTAATTACTAAGGATGCCACAGTAAGCGGTGCCATAAGTGGCAACTGATCTAAAATGTACTGAAATAAAATAAATGGGGTGAACGAGGGGAAAATGAAACAATAGAGGTGCTATAGCGTGGCAACACAACAATTTTATTTATAAAAATAATTAAAAAACAAAGAAACAAAGAAACAAATAACCTTAGTCGATCGCTTCTGGCACTGAACTACGCGGGGAATTCCATCTGTAGTGGCTCCGAGGCTCTCAACAGTGGGGAGTTTAACCGAGAGACAGTAACTACAGATAATTTCCAATTCGCAGGCTAGATCTGTACAAATGATTAAATTACTCGCAATATACCGTGGGCAGTGATCAGAAGAAACTGTTGTCAACACCTTGACAACTACCAGGGCGAGAGATTCCATCGATGAAATCAGCGGCCACGTATCTGTGACCAAGATGAACTTTGAAGTCGGAGAACATAGTCTTTGGCCTGGCCTGGAGGAGAATGGGCTCCTCCAGGTCTGCTTGCCCAAGACACGTTACACATGAATGCAAACTCCAACTTTCGACCTAGATATTAGCAGACAACCGAGACATGTGGAGGGAAATGGTCAGTTGCTCTGTTGATCAGCGACCTTACCACCACACCCGGGACCACAACAGGTCATGAGGCTGATGACGATGGTGATATTTATTTGCTTCTACGAAACTATGTTTGACACAAGGTCAATTATTCGATGTAGATGGAATTCATAAAAATATCCTCATGACTGAACATCTTTACATTTATCCGAATGTGAACTGTCATGTCTGCGTACGAGAGGTGTATATGTGTGTGTGCTTGTGCACATACGTGCAATCCTCAATGAGGATCAAATTTTCTATTAACGTCTTGCTAGCTCTCTCGGACCATTGTACTATATTTAAGGCTGTTTTTCAGTATCATAATGATTACTGAATATACTAATATACGCGGGAAGTGGAGATAGAACGAAAGGGAGAGAGAAGCATATAGTTAGGCAGACACTGTAAGCATGTGTTTGAATATATTAAGTTTATTAGGACTGAATAAATATTAGAAAGGAAGAAAATAACTGTGTAATGTAAGCTAATGTCTATCCTTTTATAGTTACAGCTGGATCATTCTTTTCAGAAATGAAAAATGGAAAAAAGGCTTGAAACAGTCGATATACGGTTCTACCGACAAATGCTAACAATACCTTATGCTTACGGCTACATCACGTTGGAACACCGGTTCCCGTACGATCACCGAAATTAAGCAATATCAAGTCTGGTCAATACATAGATTGGTGACCGCTTGGGAATACCAACTGCTATAAGCTTGGATGTGCGGGTGGTATAAAGGGCTTACGGCCACATCACGTTTAAATATCGCTTCCCGTACGATCACCAAAGTTAAGCAATGTCGTGCCTGTCGTGACCGCGTGGGAATACCAGGTGATGTAAGCTTGAATGAGTGTGTGATACGGCCACATCACGTTTAAACATCGGTTCCCGTACGATCACCGAAGTTAAGCAATGTCGAGTCTGATCAGTACCTAGACGGGTGACCGCTTGGGAATATCACTTGTAAGCTTGGATATGCGGGTAGTGTAATGGATAATAGCTCGGAATTGTTAATTGGAAAGCCGTTTTCCAATTTCAGTTGGGTTCGTTATATACGCGCAGATACTGTTAGGAAAGGTATAAATCCACACTCCTCTCCCTTCAGCTATAGGTTAATTTGTAAACTCGTATCAATAAATCATTATTATTTAAAAAGAAAATCTTACAGTCTAAAAATTTTTGTAAGTTGTAAAAAATGAATCAGTCAAATCAAACACGTTATGAATGAAGAGCACAAAGAAATTGTTGCAAAGAAAGTAATGAATAAGATTAAATTCTGGAGACACATAATGAAGTAGGAAGTCATGGTGAATCACAAAGCACAACGAATGTGAGAAGAACAAAGAGCAACCTGCTTGACAAGTTCAGCAAATGGATTGTGACCGAGAACAACAAGAGACAAGAATCTCTGGAGGGCAATTACCATTCACGTTCTGAATGGACATGGTATATACAGAAAAAAATTGTGACACAAACGTAGTACAGCGTTCGTGCAGTTTTTACTGTTTAACTTGACATGTTGAAATTTGTGCTGAGGATTTATCGCTGGAAAATGTTCCACAAAAAACAGAGATCAAATGAAGAGATATGCAATGGAAGCTCGAGTATTTTCCGAGTTGTTCGAATATGAAGATGGGTTCGAATATAAAGTGGCATCTGAGATATAACTTAACCCATTCCCCAGCCAATTAGTTTCGAACGTTATTTTTCGGACGTGTTTATTCGCCCGTGTCTAAAAAAAGACACTTTCGGTACAAACGTATATACACGTACATACCGGCGAAGGTGTTAACAAAACAAAAGAACTTATCGCAATATATGAAAAATTAACTAACAAAATTAAATATTATTTGAAATGTTTAATGCTCAATAAATTTTATTTTCAATTGTCTTTCTTAATTTTTTCATATTTCGCTTACTTTTCGCTGCTCTAGTTTTTTTTTTTTTTTTTTTTTTTTTTTTTTTTTTAAAGGCGTTTCTGTAAAGCGATTCTACCGTTGAATTCTTTTGTAATTCGTTAATGTCTTCATTTATCCATTCTATTAAGTCATCCGAAGTGAGAGGATTCAATTGATCATCTTCAAGATTTAGTGTTTCGTCCAGATTCTGCCATCCTTTTTTGTTAATTTGAAAATTTAACGAATTGGAAGCTTCGTCCATTTTTTAAAAATAATCTCTAATTTCTGACGTAACGTGAGAGAATTTATATTCCTTTTTCTTCCAGTTGAAGTTTTGTGCGAGAAATTATCGGTTGAGAAATTTCATGTTATCTGCGAACAAAAGAAAAATGTTAAAATGTAGTATATTCCTACATCTAAATGGCAACACTGAGAAGATCGGATATGAGGACTTCTACTGTACTTAATAATCGACATGACAGATAGGTTACTTATTTAAAATACCCAAATCATATGCTGAAAATTAATTGCACCACCATATTTACTTACTTTGATGTGAGGTTTCCACGTAAGTTGAAAAAAACTACTGAAGTAAATGTTCCATTTTTTGGGGAAAAAAACATTGATGAGCGATGATTAGTGGATACTTTATAACAATGTGGAATGCTAGAGACGATTGGGTAAGCGAAATAAACCACCACTAACTGTACCAAATGGGCAATTTTCATTTATAGAAATTAATACGGTGTATAAAGAAGAATTAAAAAAGAGCTCCTTCCAAATTCAAAGAAGTACTCAAACTCCAACAAATACTGCTTCAAATTGAAGTCTGCGATTGACGTAACGGCTATCATATCAACCAGTTAACATCGCACATGAATAAGTAGAAAGAAATCATTTTTATACAAAATTAATTATATTATTTCTAGTGGAATGTAACATTATTAAAACGTTTTTAGGTATTAATTACGATCGAATTCTGAACTCTGTTGGCAAAAATATGCAGCCGTCCTAAAATTAATGCAACCGCACAGAACTGTTTATTTCATTCCATTAGTGTGTTCGGAATGTAATTACGTATTTTTGCTCCGAATTACGAGTCAATCAACCAAAACAGAACCAAATTAGAACAATAGGAAACTGTGTCTGGGATTAGATTATTTCTTCTGTCTGACAGTGTATCACTTATAGAGCATTTCAGAGTTTAATTGGGGAAACTTACAAAGAGGGAATTTAGGTTCCCCAGGAACTTTTGCTTGAGAACCGAAAACAAAGTTCCATCATCTGCAGCAGTCTTTTCACCAGGAATGCTAACTTATCATTTTGGCATCACATTGTTACATATGATGAAAAATAGGTTTTGCATGTCAAGAGAAAAGGAAAAGGAGAGTAGTTATCATAAAATGAGAAACCTGTGCCAACACCAAAACCAAGACTCGTCTACAGATGCCCTTGCCTCGTTTCTGTCGGAATAGGAAAGGTGTCATCCATTACGATCTATTGGAATATGGGAGATGTTTACAGCCAGCAACTTGATCGGGTAAACGAAGCACTTCTTTGGTGAACAGAAAAGGTGTTATTCACCAGCATGACATAGACGACAAAAAATCAAAGATCGTTTCCACATCAATACTCACTATAGCTCACCGTTATTATACTCACTATTAATCACCATTACACTTCCACATCCATACTCTCCTGATTTATCACCTATAGATTTTCATTTGATTTTATTACATTTATGAAGTGCCAGAACATTCAGAAACAAAGAATTTGAAAACCGTCTTTCGAACTTTACTTTTTCGAGTAAAAAAGAGCCATTTGATGTCGAATTGAAAAATTATCTTTCTGTTGGACTGCCGGAGTTGAAAATGAAGACTTAACTTAAATTTGTTATAATGTCCTTTCAGGCATGGTTTAGTTTGGTTTATTTTGTTTTACGGCATAATGAGTTATTTAATGTAGACAAGATTTTTAGCATAGCTTCATAGGATTAGAATATGTATTACTTGTAAGTAATCAGTTTGTAGATCAGGTTTCATTAACGTATTTCTGTAAAGAGGGCTTTTGTCAAGTGTCAAATCTATTGCTGGTAATATTTTGTTAAAAATGGATTGCTGGTAATATTTTTTAAAAAATGTATTGCTGGTAATATTTTTTTAAAAATGTATTGCTGGTATTTTTACTATAAAAATCTATTTTTTTTACTATAAAGATCTATTTTACCCAGGTTAAATATTTGTCCATAGCGGGGACCCTAACAGGTGCGACCATTCCAGGTCAAGGTGGACCTGGGAACAACTGCAATTTAGAGGTGGTTCCACGTTTCTTGCTGCCGGATGTAGTTTATCGTCATAACCAGGACGGTCCTTTCTGGTAAAATGTAATTATTTTCCGAACACCCTAATATATAGATAAAGTATATTTAAAAGCCATTATTGATTAGATTACTATTTTTAAGTAAGAGATTGAAAGATAAACAATGTACAGGATTTTAAAGTTAATTTTAAAAACTTATAGATGTCAGTATACTAACGTTTACTTTAGAAATGGCACCACACGAGGAATAGCCCCCTTTCGAATTGAAGGCACATATTATTTCTTCCCACAAACAAAATAACGGCTACAAAAAGAAGCTACGAAGTGACAAAAGTGATGTTGTGCAAAAAGACTGTACAGACATAACCAAGTTGACTGTGCAAGCTGACACCGCGTTTTATTAGATGATTGGTTGTTGAAGACCCGAGAAAAAACGACTGCCGATGTTGCTAATGAGGTAAAAAAAAGTATCTTTTATGAATGTTTCTACTACAACAATGAAACACTCTGAACAAGATCGGCTTACATGGCCGATGATTGCGTAGAAAGCCGTTACTGAAATCGAAACACAAAGGAGACAGTTTACACCAGGGTATAAGAATACACTTTCACTGTGTTAGGACAACCTTCTGTGTTTAGTTGAAAAAATATTTGGATCCGATTTCATCCAACAAGTTTAGCGTCGTCATGACAAGGTGTACAAAGAAAAGTGTTTAATGTAAAAAATTGAGCCAATCGGTCCTCCTATATGGCAGTGAATACTGGACAATTTCCTAAAAGGGAGATTGTTCAACATTCACTGCCAGAAGTGATGAAAAAGAGACTTGAAGCAACAGAAACGAGAATACCATGTAAGCAGCGACGAAATCTAAAAACAAAAAGGACACTTATAATTAACATCAGAAAGAAACAGTTGAAATTTCTAGATCACATAATGGAGAAAGAGGGCTTGGAAAAAATACTTGATCGAATCAATCGTTTGCTTCCCCAGTTTGGTAAGGGAATGTTTCTATGTTTCATCTTTACAGGAATCAGATTAGACTATTATTGAAGTCTTGCCGATTTATCAGGAAAAGTCCAACTTGGCTTATCTGATAGACCGACTCAAGAGTTTCGCGTTGAAAATCCTCAAGGCTACATGTTTGACAGATCTATTGAACATCAGAAAGAAACATTTGAAATTTATAGGGCACATAATGAGGAAAGAGGGCTTGGAAAATTTGATACTCACAAGACAGCTCGAAGGCAAGAGGGACAGTGGAAAACAACGCATGACTTATCTGGTGAGTTTGAATAAATGGATGGCGGAGAAAGTTTAGGGGAGATAACAAAAAGACAAAATTTATTAAGAGCTACAAAAGGCAGGAAATTGTGGAGAGCTATAATTGCCTACATCCTGAAGTGATACGGCACATAGAAGAAGAAGAAGAAGAAGAAGAAGAAGAAGAAGAAGAAGAAGAAGAAGAAGAAGGGTAACTTCATCTTTCGGGGTTGTATGCGTTTCAATGGCGCAGATGTGTTAAATTTTACATGTACCGAATCATGAATAGTAAACATTAATGTAATATATATATATATATATATATATATATATATATATATATATATATATATATATATATATATATATATATATATATATAATACGAGTGACCAGCTATTATATATATATATATATATAATAGATACCCGTCTAATAGGGTGGCTAGCCAGTTCCTATTGCAGACGCTCGCGCAGGTACATTTGTGTTTACTTAACACCCACAGAGTTTACCTGTCGTTTATACTGCAAAAATGCTGACCAGACTTTAGTAACAGTTTCTGGGAGAGATCGTGTTATCTAGCATGATCAGCAATTTGAACAAGGCCAGCACGCTCAAGTCTTCGGCCACGACGACATGTGGGTTTGTGCTAGCTCAGCTATCTACAGTCCTCAAGAGTTCCGTCTACCCAATTTCACTCACAAGGCTTGGGCCAACCCGTGGTATAGTTTCAGGTACTTTCCAAAGGTGCCACACGCTGGGATGGACCTCGAAGTATATATATATATATATATATATATATATATATATATATATATATATATATATATATAGTTAAATATATATAGTTAAATATATATAGATATATATATATATAGTTAAATATGTTAGATCTATCACTGATATTGAATGCTTTCCAATAAGTACCGCGCATATATAATATATAATACATATAAAAAATTGCATATATATATAGAGATAGATAGATAGATAGATAGATATACATTTCGCAAACACATACACACACACACACACACACACACACACACACACACACACACACACACATATATATATATATATATATATATATATATATATATATATATATATATCATTTCACCCCAAGCAAGGCGGGAATGCCGCTACTACGCAGCAGTTTACAGAGCGTGAACGTGAAAGAGAAGACTGAGAATAGGGAAGATTAAAGAAATTGCAAAAGATGAACGTGATTGAATAAGACAGAAGATGGCGATTAGTGTTGCATTTAAATTTCTAAAGCAATTAAATAGAAGGGAGTTCTACAGGTGGGAAGTGCGAGAAAAAAATGTTGAAGCAGAAGTGGCGGTTGCATTTAGCCATTTCAACAATAAACGCGTGGGACCTAAATGCCAATCTAGTAGCACGCTTAAATTCATGTAGTCGGGGCACCAGGGAAAAAAGCTTGTCAGGGAAGTTGCTATGAAAATATTTGTAGAAAAGACAGAGGAAAGCTAAGTCACGTCGGTGAGAAAGTAACTGAAGTCGAGATACTTGGTTAGGATCGATTACATTACATATCCTTCTTTTAATTTTGTCAAGAACTTCTAAATGTACAGCAGGAGCAGCAGAGCAGAAATGGCAACAGTGTTCAATGCACGGACGAATGGTAGATTTATAAATGTGCAAGATGGATTCTGACGAGAAAGGTTTTCTGGCACAGAGAGATAACATGTTGCCTTCAGCAAATGCTTCGAAAGAAGAGTTGTGTTTCGGCATGACGATCATCGAAAACACTCCATTAAAAAACAGTAGAATTTCTGAGAAGCTAAAAAGAACCCCTCCACAAAAAAAAAAAAAATAAAATAAAATCGCCACGTGTCTAACATGACACTGGATTTAAATCTAACTGAGCACTTTGGGAATGGACTGAAATTAAAAAAAAAAAAACGTGGATGGCCTGAAAACTGCTTTCAAGCATGAAACTAACTGTCGTCACTCGGTGTTGATTCCAATGTCCACACTTTCACAAGTTCTATCCCGGATATTAAGGACTTTCACCTTATAAATATAGCTTACCTTAAGACCAGTGGATCGAGAACCGTCTATTCCCGTAGATTAAAAAAGGGGGTTCAGTTCTGTATTCCCTTTAGCTTACCCGGATCGATATACACTTGATGAAGTCCGGAGAGCACAAAAGTCGAAGCGTTGTGATGACAACAACAAACTCGAAGACAATAATCAGCAAGTAAATAGTGTAAATAACTTTCTCAGTACTCATATATTCTCCCAAATGGTATTCTCAACATCTCTATTACGTCAAATCTCTTCTTTATCTGAGAAGAAAACTGTCCGGCATTCCCTACCATATAGAAGTACAGATATAACACATCAGTTTTGCTCTTTTTTTGGTTTTGTTTCTAACAAAATTTTCCTTTTTCTTAATATTATACTTACCGTAATTTCTCGAAAATAATACGCATTGTTTTTTTTACTGTAAATTATAGGTGATAGTATGGGTGCGTATTATAAATAGGTTTAAACAAAAATATTTTTTCTTTATTGATTTATAATAAAAAATACGTACTTATTGTTCAAAAATAAGAAAGATATGCCAATTTTCATTTTAAATTCAACAATAATTGTAACATTTTTCTTAATAAATTTATGTTTATCCGTAACCGCATTTTCATTTGACGAAAAATAAAAAAATAAATCTATAAAAAGGAGAATTTTGAAGAAAAGAGGATATCAAATTAACAATTTATTGAAATTTTAATTTTCATCATCATCATCATCACCACTTTCTATTACAGAATAAATAACTAAATTGTCATTAATAAATTATCATTCACAATATTATCTTCGTCCTGTTCAAAATTAACTTCAGCCTCTTCATTCTCTTGCTAAAGGATGTCATCTTCAGAGCCATCCATGGCTGTCATGAGACAACACTTCTTGAAACCTCTCTTTATAACATCCTCACTGACAGAATCCTAAGATTCCTGAATCCATTTTACAATAAGTTCCAACTCTGTTTTTTTTCCTGTTGCCACTAGCTGTAAAACTGGGAACACCAGAAAACATCCAGTCATTCTTTATTTCTACAGTACCTCCACTTGATTGTCTTTCTTTCACAAATTCAACTAAACTTTGCTCCATATATGGATATTGAGCTTTTCTTCCTTTACCTATAGACTTGGCACTTGATTTACACTTCCTAGTTCATTCTTGTTTTTTCTCCATAAACCTATGTTAGCCTCATCCAACTCATATTCTCTAGCTGCAGCTCTGTTTCCTATTTTTTCTGCTAATTCTATTAGTTTTTGTTTAAAAATTGCACTATAACTCGCACGTTTTGATGACATTTTGGCGGTAAAATAAAATGTTATATTTATCGGGGAAAACCGCGTGGTAATTTTTAACACTATTTTGGCCGCTTAGTTTCACTTTTCTTCTTAATGAAATGTCTTCGTAATTATTTTTTTTTTTTTTTTTTTTTATAGATGCTTGTTATAAATAGGGATAGATATATTTCTTAATTTTGGGATCATTTGTTGGGGGTTCGTATTATTTATGGATGTGTATTATTTTCGAGAAATTACGGTAGTTTCTGAAAGGCATCTTTCATTCTGTATGCAGAAAGATCTATATCTCTGTTTTATAGACTATTGCCAACAAATGACGAAGATTAGTTTTTGAATCAAGATTAAAGCCGAATTCCTAGGTAGGCAGGTCTTCCTTATTTTACAGGGTGTTTCACAATTGTTGAAACGAAGCAGCGGCCTCTCAGATGGGGAGAGCTGGCGGAGCGTGAGGACCTTTATGAGGAGTAACAATGATTGTGCTAGTCCTCACACTGTTAATGTTACCATAGCATGTCTCCCTGAAAAATTTGGAAAGTGTCTCATCAGCCGCAAAGCTGAATTGAAAGGGGCACCTCACTCACCTGACCTGAATTCCCCAGATTTCCTCCTGTGGGAATGCCTCAAGGGCAACATCCACTAGGGCAACTCTCGTACTATTGCTACATTGAAGGCAGCCATCACTAAGAAGATTCAATCGATCATCCCGGGGGTAATTTGCAAGTGTTATCAATAACTTTGCATTCAAAAGTTCCTTCAATTGAACCGCGGACATCTGGAGCATGGATTCTAGGGCTTCTCTTGATATTTTTGGTTCATGTTTGAGACTAAATAGTTGCAGATCCTAAAATGTTATCCTTTTACCTTTCAATAAATGTAATTTCCATTACTCTATCATTTGTGGTCCTTGATTTGTGCCCAGTCATTTTGTTTAAAAAAATGTGAAACATTCTGTATTACATTTTGTGGGTGACAAAAACAGACGCCTTATGGCGAACTATTGCAAGACAAACATCCTCAGTAATCGTTATAATCGCATAATTGTTAAGACGAATGCTTCGAGGACGCACTTAAGAAGCTCAACATTGACACTAGCGTTTGGGAAGATCTTGTGTCTGTCAGGTATTAATAAGATTGAAGGCGCAGAGCTAAGACGGGCTACTCATTATGCGGAGAAAGTAAGCACCCTCCTAGGAAAAGGGTACTGGAAAGAAACTCACCTGTGCCGAATGTTAGGGCGTATGCATTTCAAAGGCTAGCTTGATTCCCCATACACGTCGGCACAGCAACACAATCTATTACTATGGCGCCCAGCCTAACTTCACTTGCAATCTATGCAACAAACTATGCAAGATGGCAATTGGACTTACTCGGCAATACAAGTCACACACCAAGATATAAATGCACCAAATGGCATGCTATCTATCTATCTATCTATCTATCTATCTATCTATCTATCTATCTATCTATCTATCTATCTATCTATCTCAGTCTGCTCATATCTATCCTCACTCTATCCACATCTATCTATCTATCTATCCAATAAATGCAATTTTATAATTAGAGTTCGTATCGTACATATCAGTTTCTAAGTGGGATGGTATCCGTATATATTTTCTGTGGCGTCTCTGTCTATGCAGAGTATATACAGATGACGAATCACTTCTTTGAGGCTGACTGCTGTGTACTGATGCTATTTCAACTGCAAAACACAGCACAGCATCTCGCCCATGTGACTAGTTGCACCCAGTGAACCTGTATAACACATGCAACCTTATTTCGCAGATACCAGACGCCAGAGTATGGTGTTAGGCCTTCTATTACATCCAAATTAGGAGAGGTGGAGACGTTGTGGGGAGGGGGAAAGAAAACAAGAAGAGGGGGCAAAAGAAAAGAAGGAAGAAATGCATGAGAGAACGAAGAGCCGAATGAAAGCAAAGTGATATCAGGAAATTGAGTAGAAGGAAGAAATATAAACTGGGGTACATGTGCAGGAACGGAGAGAAGGAAAAAGACGTAGGGAATAAAGTGAGGAGAGAGAGAGGTGAGAAAATGAGAATAGAAAGAAAGAAAGAAAGAAAAAAAGAAAGAAAGAAAGAAGTGAATTAAAGAAGGAAAGAAAAGGAAATGAGGAGAAATAAAAAGAAGTGGGGAGAAAGAAAGAAAGAAAGAAAGAAAGAAAGAAAGAAGTGAATGAATGAAATGAAAGAAGGAAAAGGAAATAGGGAGAAATAAAGGAAAGTGGGTATAGAGAATGAGAATAGAAAGAAAGAAAGAAAGAAAGAAAGGAAGAAAGAAAGAAAAAAGAAAGAAAGAAAGAAAGAAGTGAATGAATGAAATGAAAAGAAAGAAAAAGCAAGTAGGAAGGAAACAGAGGATAGGGAGGAGAAAGAAAGAAAGATTACATCCACTCATCATTTTATGATCATGACCTCTGACGATATAATTTCCGCAAGTAAGAACAGATAAGTAAACATTTAATTTTATTTGTTACTATATGTATTATCATATAACTATTACCTCTTTATTACTTCAAGCGTTATAACACTGGATTTGAAATAGACACTCCATTTATATTTTTATTTTAAACAGTGTGTATAGAGATCATCATAGTCCAGCAAGGCCCTATTTTCCTGTTTAAATAGCCAAGCGGTAAAGCGGTTTAAACGGTGGCTTATTTAACAAAGAGGATGACGGTTCAATCCCTGCCGGAAAGCACCTTTTCTTTATTAAGATTTCTCGAGTGCGCAGGCCGATAATACACAGTGTTTAAAATTTAAAAAAAAATAGGGCATCTGTTTGAAATACAAGTATCCACTATAATAACGTTGGATGTAATAAAAATGTGGGATTCATAATAATTCCACTAATTCTTTAGGAACTGCTTTGTTTACGCTTCGGATACTGAGTAGATATGGGGTTTCGAGAAAAATATTTGAGTGAGAAAGTGTACCTTCTTTAAAAGATCTAGATCTCTGTTTTAGACTATTGCTTACAAATGACGAAGATTAGTTTTGAATCAAGATTAAAACCGAATTCCTGGGCAGGCAGGTCTTCCTTAATGTACAGGGTGTTTCACAATGATTGAAACAAAGCAGTAGCCTCTCAGATGAGGAGAGCTCGAGGAGCGTGAGGACCTTGATGAGGAGGAACAGTGGTTAAAGCAGGATGATGCTCCTCCTCACACTGCCAATGTTGCTGGATTATAACTGAGGCCGGTTCAAATGATGGTTCATCTTACAAAGGATAACGCAGGTTCGATTCTTGCCGAAGGGCACATTTCCTTTAACATTTTTCGAATACACATGCCGATAGACGTAATAGCCATTGTTTAAAATAAAACCAAGCAATGGAGCTCTTATTTCAAATACCACTATATAAATAGTATCCACTATAATAAGGTTTGAAATAATAAAAAATATTAGATTAAATATAATTATATTAATTCGTTAAAGATAACGATTATCTGTATTGTTGCATATTATTTTGCAATTGAATAATAACACATAATTTTACCTTTTTTTGGCAGTAAGTGTTATTACCTAAATACTTCTGTCTAGAAAGTAAAGGAAATGACTATTATTTCCTTCAAACTTTGCTTTGGTGACCTGTTTCTGCCACAATGTGATCGGTTTGTTCGCGTTCATTTAAATCGCCTGTAACCCCAGCGAGTAGCGCCGATTCATTGATAGCTCATCCAGGAGCTTTAACGCCATGCTGTTTCATAATGGCAAAATATATCCATCTCTTTCCCTGGCTCACTCGGTCAGCTCAAAGAGGAATACGGCAGTATCAAGATCTTGCTAGATGCCTTGAAGTATGAAGAGTACGGTTAGGAGGTTATCGGGGACGTCAAAATACTAGCCTTCTTGGTGGGTCTCCAAAGGTCTTTGACAAGTCTCCGTGTTATCTTTGCCTTTGGGACAACATGGACACCGTGGCAACTACCACAGGTGGGACTGGCCACAGCAGACCGAGTTCAGTGAGGGGAGGGACAACATCAAATGAGAGCCATTGTTGGATCCCCGGGGAAGTATTGTTTCCTCCACTGCACTTAAAATTATGTCTTATGCAACAATTTGTCACACCTCTAGATAAGGAATCAGCAGCTTAGGGTTAAATCCTTATTATCTCAAAAAAATTCTTACAATCTAAAAAATATGTTCAACGAGCTAGATGCAACCACCATTTCTACTCTAATTGTTTTGCCCGCACTTCCCGCCTTTCGATTTCTTGCTTCTCTGGTAACTACAGTCTTCAAAATTTTAAATGCAACATTAGTCGCCATCTTCTGTCTCCTTTCTAGTCCTTTCCTCACCCCCACCCCATTTTCAATCTTCTCATTCTCATACACCCGTAACCCACTGTGTCTTAGTGGCATTGTCGCCTTGCTTGGGATGAAACGATTAAAAAAACTTGCAAAATGTTGATAAAGAAGTGAATTAAAGAAGGAAATAATGAAAAGGGAGTCAGGAAAAAGAAAAGAAAAGAAAAGAAAGAAAGAAAGAAAGAAAGAAAGAAAGAAAGAAAGAAAGAAAGAAAGAAAGAAAAGGTAGTTGGGAGAAATAAAGGAAATACAGTATGGAGAATGTGAATGGAAAAAAAGACAATGAAGAAGTGAAAAAATGAAAGAAGCATTAGGGAGAATGCAGAATGAGAAAGAAAGAAAGAAAGAAAGAAAGAAAGAAAGAAAAAAAGAAAGAACGGTCGAACGAACGAAATAAAGAAAAGGAGGGAAGGATGTAAGAGAAGAAAGAAGAGACAAACTGTAAAAATCGGCTAGCAAGAGTAAAAAAAAAAAGACATGTTGACCGGCAACTGAATACACTTGCAAGGTCAACTACAGTCTTGGACAGTGGCGTAGAGTGGATTTCCTAGATATGGATGCAGCACATACAGTGATGATACGACATCACTGGGCGGAGGGCTTCCTAGACTAAGATCAACGCCCAGGGCAGAGATTCCACACTATAGAATAAATGGCTACGTGTCTATGACTAGGCTGAACCTTCAAGTTGGGTGATATCGGCTGCGGTTTAACAAAGAGAGGGATGGGTTCCGTCAGG
Organism: Acanthosepion lycidas; assembly: GCA_963932145.1. Classification (NCBI taxonomy): domain Eukaryota; kingdom Metazoa; phylum Mollusca; class Cephalopoda; order Sepiida; family Sepiidae; genus Acanthosepion; species Acanthosepion lycidas. Next base: position 70,230,133 of record OZ010582.1, on the reverse strand, counting down.
TCTACTTACTCAAGACACGCTACGGATGAATACCTTACCTGTTTTCAACTCAGCTGCGCGACGACCCTTAGAGCACACCCAGTCATGAAACTAATGTTGAGGGCGAAAAAACATTGCGTTTTATATATGCAGATACATGAATAACCAGAAAACATGCCTCAACAAAACATTGTTAATAGAATAATTACCCACGTGGTTTGAATGCTTCTGCTTCTTTGAACCCTTTTTTGTTCTTTTCTCAATTCTCTCTACTTTCAATCATCTCATTGCCATTCACTTTAACCCCCTGTATCTCCCACGATTTCTGTATTCTATTTTTGTATAATGCACACATTGATGGGAAATAACCAGTGACGAACTGGATCTAAAAATATTGCTTGCCAGGAAAAAAAGGGGACTTATCCACAACTAAAATGCTATCATTTAATTTTTATAACAAATAAATAAAATTTTCAAAAAAAATTCATATTGAGAAGGGGTACAATGTATATCAATATCAGGTGGTATACGTTGGAATTTCGTACAGAACCCTTTATTTAGTCTATGTAGGGTTGATTGTTTTAATTCCACGCGTTGTGAGTTCAATACCTGGCCACAGCAGAGGTGAACAAAAACTTGGAGAGTTGCGTTACTAAAGGGAATTAACTGCAACTGAGACACCCAAAGAAAAAAAAAACCCAAAAAACAAAAACACATGGTGCATGGAATTAGGAAAATCTAACCCCGTGGACTAAATAAAGGCTTCGGTTCGAAATTCCAACATATATCACCTGAAGAATGTCGGAGTGTACAACGGCTGAAACGTCGTGAATATGGCAATAAAGATAAGGACAACAGTAAAAAACAGTGTAAATATATGTATGACATTCAGATATTAGCGGATAATATGGAACAATTCAAAAAAAAAAAAAATACGTAGAGATGGCTGTACTACGTGACCGTATTATGGTTAGTGCGAATTATACACAAGAATATGTGATAAAATGCAACAAAAAATTTAAATCACTCTCCAAAACCTACATTTTTTAAAAATTGTTTACATAAATATTAAGAACATTATAATCTGCTTTCTATTCATGTCAAATATAGACATAGAAATAGGAATAACGACTAGCAACTGGAATGTGTGTTCGTTTATAATCTTGTTCTTCCAAATGTGAGCTCATTTTCGCCTCAAGGTTGTTGCAATTTCATGTGAACATGTCTGTGCGTTTTCTCTAAATACTGTGTAAATTTTGCATTTCAAAACAATACAAATTATATAAACTGGTTTTAAACAGTGAAAAATTCACGGTTTTCCTATTTAAAATTTCTGATGAATCTTAATTCTTAAGTTAATGATTGACTAAACTCATGGCGAGTTCTACGACAATAAGACAATTCCATAGAAATTCCCCTAATCTCATCGTTAAATATTTGATCTTAACAACTTTAATAAAATATTGCAATACCAATTATAAATATGATTACTTATCGTTATTTTAAGAATTGGGTAAAAATGAAAAGATTGACAACTTTCTTATAATTTAATTGAGACAACCGTTGACACTTACTCGTTCTGATTCAGTGGGTATTAAAGTAAATACCGTGCCAACTTCGCCAAACTGTTCTTTCACTTAGTTGCAGTATTTCCCATTATACTTTGGCAGTAAGGGACTACCTTTCCACAGTATTGGTTCGGAAGAAGGAACATTATCGAATGACCACCACGTTCACCTGACCTAACACCAATGGATTCCTTTTTGTGGGTGGGTGTAGTAAAAAACAAGGTTCATAAGAGAAATCCCCACACACTGGATAAATTAAAAGAGTACATCTCAGAAGTATTTATTGAAATTGATTCAAATCGGGATTTGTGTCGTGCTGTGTGTCACAGTGTTCCAAAAGGTTCAAGGAATGTTGAAATGTTGTACGAGGATATTTTGAGCACTTAAGAGATTAAACTACTAAAAATGTAAGTAAAGTGTTAAACAAATACACAAACAGTTTTGAACAAATAAGGTTGTAACAAATAAATATGAATGTAATTTTTTTTTTAAATGTAAAGTGCATACCTACTAAATGTAAGCCTACAATATTGTAACAGTAGACTTCATTTAGTGTAACAGTTACCTTCAAAGGAAACTAAATTAAATTTTCAAAACTAGTACATATTATATTATTAGTAACACAATTTAGCGTAGTAATTTGAATTGTTTTCAATATTTTATTACTAATTTTTGTGCCAAGCGGACTCAGGCTCATCCGAGGCCCTAACACCTACCGACACGGTTGTATTAGGCGCAGGGCAGTTTTGTTTTATCTTTTTTGTACATAAAAAACGCGTATTATGCTTAAGACAAATATATTTTTTATTTTTTTAAAGATTTTAATCATTGTGAAATATTTTTTTTAAGGTTTATATAGCCTCGCCTGGTTGATTTAATCGTGTCAACGTATCTAGATAGATTGCTAACCATTGTTAAAATAGCAAATCTGGTGTCGCTAACAAAACTAACCTTGCCGTTGGTCTCAAAAAGGACCTCCAATCTGTTGTTAACTGGGGCAAGAAATGACTGGTTAACTTTGATGCCTCAAAAACAAAGAACCCTCCCTGTCTCCCATCAGAATGTCTGATACTCAACTCCACGAGACTGCTTGGCCTTACACTACCCGCTGACCTGAGAGGGAACAAATACATTGAATCAATAGCTTCATATACCGCAAAGAAAGTTGGTTCTCTATGTCACGCCAGAAAGTTTTTCTCGATCGAATCCATCCTTCAAATCTATAATTCAACCATTCGCCCTTGCATGGAATACTGCTACCATATATGGTCTGGAACCCCCGCTGTTCATCGTAAGGTCCTCGACAAAATCCAGAGTCGGATATGCAATGTGATTGGCCCTGATCTGGCATCTCGTTTACAGTCTTTTCTACAAATAGTTTCACGGTAACTGCTCTGACGAGCTACTTTCGCTGGTTCCTAAACTGCATGAATTTAAGCGTGCTACTAGGTTGACATCTCAGTCCCACCCTTCACTGTCGAAACGGTTAAATGTAGCCGTCTGTGGAACACCCTTTCTTTTACTTGCTTCCCTGATAGCTATAATCTCCAAATATTCAAATGAAATGTCAATCAACATCTCCAGATGCCTTGATCTATTCCCTGTCCTTCTCTTCATCTTTTCCTCTATCACACCTCTTTATTCTTGCTCCTACTCTTTGTAACCCCTTGCGTGCTAATGGCACTCCCGCCTTGCTTGGGGTGAAATGCTTAAACAAAATCCTTCCATTTGTTCATTAATTCAGGACTTGTTACTATGTACTAGAAAAAAAACATCAACAACTACTGAACAGCTACGCCTACCCAATTTCAATCACAACTCGGGATATGGTTTTCAAGTACTTTCTAATCATGCAGAGCCGGTGCATACTACCTCCGAACAATTCCCCCCACCACAGAGAGGGAGGAGACTTATTGGGGTTCCTGCTTTGTGACCCTTACTATCTTAACATTTGCTTTTTTCTACCTATATTTATTTACGTTACGCACAACTAATAAAGGATGAAAAAATTTTGCGGATTTTGATGTCATTCTGTTTATTTTGTTTTTTTTTTCGTCCAAATCTGTGAATTTGTTTTGCGCATGGTAAGTCTCGAAAAAAATAATACTATATAAAATTCACTATTTTTTATCGATAATGTTAAATGTGTTAAAATAATTCAACTTTTTAACAAGAAAAATCTCAAGATGATGTTAAAAATTCCCGTTGATTGATTGTTGATTTATTTAAGTTGTAATAATCTATTATGATCTCTAATTTGTATTTATTTTTCAATTTTTTTCCGTTGAATTGTCCACCTATATTGTATACGAATCGTTATTGTAGGTTACAATAAAATTTGTCTTTTATATGAATACTACCTTATGAAAATTGAGATGTAGTAGGATGTGTGGGTATATCATAGATTCGTGTGGGCCTCCATATCATAGATTGGTGGCAGCCTACGAGACCGTTGCACTTGACCTGTAATCATGAAAGACGATATTATTAAAAAGTCATGATTTGAGTAATCTCTATGCCAGAATTCGGCAATCTTTTGAAGAGAGCGGACCACAAAGTTATGCAGCGTCCCGGTGGAGAGCCATGATATCAAATTTACTATAATTGTTGACCTTAGACCACTCCATCCAGAGGGCTGCCTTGGTCTGGAGGTTTAAAGAAAAAGCAACTAAGTGAATGTTATATTATTTAAACAAGGTTCCTTATTTTACCACAACAATAACAGGATAACAACTAACACAAACAACAAAAAATGTAAATTCCTTACTCCAAATAGTTAGAAATGGCAAATTATCTAACGTAAATACTTGTTTCTGCTTATTGTTTGATAGCCTCACCACATCAGGTGAAATATTTGTCGATGACAGGAGCAAAAACTTTATCCGGGTGGTCATCACTATACCTTTTCTTAAACGACTTTTTGTATGCTTCATTTTTTTAAAAAAAAGGTGTTCACAAGTATATGCACAGGGTGGTTCGAAAGTCTTGTCACTTCTATATAATATAATTTTCGATTTCAGATGGCTGACACGAAAATGATCGTGTTCATACAGACCTTCTCGATGGATGACAGTGTTAATGAAAGTGAATAAACTGAATCTAGTTCATGTGCTTTGTATTACTTGTTCTTCTATTGTTCTCATTACTTTTTAGTAGGTGATGACAAAACTTTCGAACTACCCTGTACTTCCAAATAATGATACCATCAGTTTCGTATCATTCAATAGCTTCCGTATTTTCCACTTAGCAAAACATATTTCTTGTTGAAGTCAGCGTGGATTCGGAATGAAGTTTTGATTTTTAAATTTGTCGCATTGTAAGTCGTTTAACTGATATTTTTTTTGCCACTTGCTATGATTAATGTCCAGGTGTTAAGCTGGCGAGCCGGACAATGATCCTTGGCGGGCCGGACAATAATCCTTGGCGGGCCGGACAATAATCCTTGGCGAGCCGGACAATAATCGTCCACGGTCCGGGGGGTTACTGATCCCTGCTTTATGCCAATAGTTTCTTTTTTCGAAAAAAAAAAAAAAAATCGATTATGCTGAAGTTCGAACCCCAGCTTCATTGTCCATATGTTAATGTCTTAACCATCCGGTCACACTTATTAGCCACAGGTGACGACGTTAATATCTCTAACAAACAGCTCAGCTTGGGAGAGGGAGATATTTATTGAAACTTATTACAAAATAACAAAAGGACTTTATCCTCGGCGTTTTCTCTTTCTTTCTCAAAAACAAACGTTATTACCTGACAATGTGACAATGTAAAAGAAAAGTTAGATTAAAATATAAAAGAAAATCGTCACTGATAAGAACTAGTTTGTAAAGAGGTTGCAAACAGTGAGACGTGTTAATTATAGAGTGTATGAACAAACAACAACAGGGTATATCTACAGCCACCAGCCATTATTCTCCATTTTCACATATAACTTAAGGAAATATGTAAAGTATTTGAAGTGTTGACTAGTGATTGGTGGGGGGAGGTAATGAGAAGTAAAAAGTAAAGAAAAATTAGAGAATAGTGACGACTAAGAAAAAAAAAAGAAAGAAAGAAATAATAGATGTAAAAGGAAAAAGAAATTAAGATAGAAAGGAAAAGAAAAACAGAAATGAAGGAAGGAAGAAAGAAGAAAGAAAGAATAGACGTGAAAGACAGAAACAATAGAAAGGTAAAGAAAGAATAGGGGCGAAAAGAAAGATAGACAGAAAAACAGAAAGAAAGAAAGAAAGAAAGAAAGATCGGAAATTGAGAGAGAGAGAAAAAATAGCGGTGAAAAGAGAAAAAAGACGAAAGAAAGAAGAAAAATCTGACGTGAAAGAAAGAAAAAAGCATAAAGATAGAGAAAGAATAGGGGCGAAAAAGAAAACAAAAGCTGGAAGAAAAAAGAAAGAAAGAATAGAAGCGAGAAAAGAGAGAAACAACAGAAAGATAAAGATGATGAGCGAAAAGAAAACAAGCGAGAAAAAGAGAGAATAAGCGCGAAAGAAACAACAGAGAGAGAGAGAGAGAGAGAGAGAGAGAAAGAGAGAATTGGGACGAAAAGATCGACCAAAGAAAGAAAGAAAAAAAAAAAAGAAAGAAAGAAATCTGACAATATAAATGAGAATCAAATCAAAAACCGAGAAGGAAAAAATTAATAAGTGGACAAAACGAGTTTAAGCCCAAAAAAGAAAAAGAAAAAAAATGAATAAAAAAGGGAGTTTGGCAAGTGAAGGAAAGAAAACTAAAAAAAACTGGTTCAAAAAAAAAAAAAAAAAAAAAAAGAATGAACTGCATCGTGAGATGGAAAGGGAATGAGAACAAACGAGGAGGAAACAAAAAGAAAGTCGTAAACAACAAAGAAAATATATTGGCCAAACTAAAAATGTTCAATGTTCATAATGGTATATGGCATTTTAGTTTAGTTTTTAACGATTATAACAGCAATGAAATACCTTTTCTTTAAATGTTGCCATAATTGCCATATTTTTGTTCGTTTGTTTTAGCACTGTATGCATATAAGCCCTATAGACTCCCTTGGGGTGTCTCTTACAGCGTGACTACGCCGGGTTTTGCTGCTGTGGTTTCCATAGTGACATCGGCGTCGCACCTAGTCGGTATTAAATTCAGAATAGTCCTTCTCCTAGACTGGCTGCCAAACAATTCTAGAGAGCCCTGTCTGATTTGCTATTTAGCCACTAGCTGAGGGCGGGGGAGATGGATTCATAAGTTTTCCCAAAAGACTAGATTCTAACAGTGAAGGTGAAAAATAAAAAAAAAACACGAAAAAGAAAATCGATCCTGAGAAAATTAGAAGTCCAGTCAGGATTTTTTATTGCTGACCACAATCTTAACAAGATAAGATATGCAGATGACACAGTGTTGATAGCAGACACGAAAAGGAATGTATAGGATTTCCTACAGGAGAAAAGGAAAGCGAGAAGGGATTGCTAGAAGACGGAATGGATGATTGTCAACAGATGGAACTGTCCAAGATGCAAATTTTGACTTGGAAACGCCCAAATCAAGCAAAATACGACATCAAGCAAAACAATAAAGCCACTAAAATGGAAATGAAGTTATTGAGTGTGAGTGAATATGAGAAATATAAAACATTATTAAAGAGCGAGAATAATGAATGAAGAGGAATTAAGTAGACTGAAGATAACGATTGGCATTGCATTTACATTTTTGAAAATCAAAGTTGACTGGTAAGCAAGAAACCGGAAGAGAATTCCACAGGCGAGAAGTGCGAGAGAAGAAACTGTTAGTATAGAACTTACGGTTACATCCAGCCATTTAAACAGTAAAATGCCTTCAATCAAGTACTGCGCTTAGATTCATAAAGTCTAGGTACAAAAAAGGAAAGCTCATCAGAATAGTTAACCATGAAAATATTTATAGAAAAAAAACACTGGGAAGCTGGAAAGTGGCTGAAGCAGAGATGTCAGCTCAGGACCAATAACATTGCAAATTCTACTTTGTATTTTATCAATAATCTCTATCTCTAAATACGTAGCAGAACCACAGACCAGATGTGAGAGAAATAATGCATGGGTGAGTGATAGACTTATAAACGTGTAAGATAGAATTCTGGCGAGTAAAATTGTCTAGCACAACACAGTGAACCAACATTCTTAGCAGCAGATCTAACAATTGACTCAATTCAATCTTTCCACTTCGTCAGCGGAAAACGTTTGCCAGAGAAGTCGCAATTAGTCACTCTCCTAGCTAAGCTGATAGAAGGCTGAAATGGTTCTTTCAGACGATTAAAAAACTGCAGTTTTGTTTTGGAGACGTTAAAATTAACAAAGCATTCCTTGCCGCCCTTAACAACAGATTGTATGTGATTTTTCAGCTCAGCTGCAAATTTGAACTAATCGAACCGATCAGATTTACTATTAAGATAGGAGTAAATAGTTGTTTTACCAGAATATGTAACGAGTTGAGAACTGATAACATCAGGAATGTCGTTGATGAAAATTACGAACAACATAGGTAAAAGAATAAAGCCTCTGGTGACACCTGCATTAATGTAAAAAGATGTAGAAGAGTGGCCATTCAGGACAACTTTCATTTCGCTATTTGATTGAATCAGATCAAAAATTCGTCCAGAAATACCATAATCTTTCAATTTATGAAAATGTCAAATGTCTTAGAGATGTCCAAAGCAACACTGATCCATTATTCTTATCTAAAACTAGACTCAATTGATGGTTAATACATTAGCAGTTGGCCTAGAGAAGCGAAAGCCATGTTGCCTATCTGAAAGAAGGTCCTGCGATGTGAGATGCTTAACCAATTCAGAGTTGATTAGAACCGCTAGTACTTTGCCAAAAAGAGATAGAAGGCTAATATGCCGATGGAAGGATCAAACGATTCGCCTGAGTTCTTAATGACCGGAACTACAGAAGAGGATTTCCAACAAGCATCAAGACATTTACGTTACAGCTAGTGTACAGGATCCAGTTCAGGAGCACATTTCTTAAGGACTATTGCAGGGATACTATCAAATCCACATGCTTTGTGGGGATCAGGTTTAAAGATGATAGCAGAAACCATGAACGGGATTATATGCATATCAGTAAGTTTCAAGTGGAAATTTTAGCAAAGATAGTCCAGATGAGTCAAGAGAAGAATTGGAAGAAAATTCACGAACAAAATCTTCTGCTTTATTAACAGAGGATGTTCATTTTTGGCGTTGACTGGGACACAAGAGAGTTTCACAGGCGAGAAATACGATAGAAGGAACTGCTAGCATAGAACTTACGGTTACATGTAAACATTTTAACTGTAATAAGATGAGACCTTGTCGCCAATCTAGTATTGGACTTAAATTCATAGTCTATGTACGATAGAAAAATGAATGGCAAACAGAAAAGTTTTTCGATAGTTAAGCTTGTATTTGCGTCCCATTTTTTGATAATGTCAACCTGTTATTATTTGTGAACTGCCATGATCCCTTGTAATATATATTAGAAAGTTTACTTCATGGTTTTGAATTCATAGTTTTTCTTCTAAACTGGCTGACACTCAAGGCTAGAGAGCGTAGTCTGCTCTGATATTTAATCCATAGGATTAGAAGAGATAGAATCATGCCTTTCCCAGTGGCTTCTATGCGAACGCAACAGGATTTGAACTCTGCTCGTCGATTTCGCTCCCTTCGCTAATAACTGTTACTTGATTACATTAGCTGTTGGGTTCATGGTCGAGTGGTTCGAGTATGAGTGGTTAGTGGTGAGACTCGTCATGGTCGATTTGTCGGGAATATGACTCCTTCATTATGTCGGCGTGCGTGGAAACTGCCTTCCGTCAATGATTGTCCGCTCCCAGAAACTAACTAATATCCGCTCAGTATAGTTACAGTATAAACCATAGGTTGGCTCTGTGTTGAAAAACATTAATGTGCCTGAGCAGACGTCTGTGTATCAGCAGACAGGCATAGTCAGGAAAGAGCTGCCAGCTATTATCACATTTAGCCATTAAGTAGAAAGAAAATCAAAGAAAAAGAAAGTGTGATTCAGGGACGAAGAGAAAAGAAAAAGGAGAGAGAGAGAGAGAGAGAGAATGGGGGAAGAGAAGGAAAGAATTCAAGACAAAAAGGGGGAAAATGTGTTGATAAATTGAGAACTGTTTACAAGTGACCAATATAGTGTAGTCGTTTAAAAAGAAAAAGAACCATTTGGATAATGCCAGAGGGTGAAAGAAGAGAACTGATTTTCTTTATCTTAAAAGTTTTCCTTTTCATTCTTCTTCTTCTTCTTCTTCTTCTTCTTCTTCTTCTTCTTCTCCTTCTTCACCGTTTATCTAATAAAGGGTGGGTGAAACGAAGTTCGATCAGCAGTTTTCCTCAGTACACTGACTTCGGTCTTTTCACCTCTTCTTTCCTTCCAGGCTTTGCTGTCAACGGAGTCGACCACACCAAGCAACTATAATCGTGACGTCACGATTTTATTAGCCAATCGCAGTCACGACTGACAACCACTATTCTCTTTCCTGCGTGTCTGGCTTGTATGTTAAACCAGTCAGCTTGTAAATAAATGCCTTTTTTGTTTTGTTTTGTTTTTCTCGGTAAATTACACCCACACATTAATTTGTGGTAAAATCCCGCAGCTAAAAACACACCACAAAATAAACCAATGGATGTCGATTGAAATAAACCACGAAAGGAGTGCACAACACACACACACACACACACACACACACACACACACACACACACACACACACACACACACACACACACACACACAATCATAGAGCAATTAAAGAAAAAAAAAGTCAGTTAAAACCAGTACTTTAAGTTTAAGTTTTAATCTAAATTTTTGTAAAATCCACGATAGACTATTTTTTAAGTCACGTTTATAAAAGTGTTCGAATCGAATCAGTAATGATCTACTGTTGGGTCACACCATCGATAGTTTCACTTATCCGCGGCTGTCCAGTTAATAAAATTTAAGTTCAAAACTATTATTAAAATAAAAATACTTTGTAAAATATATCACAAAAGATTAAAATATAAAATCAAATACATAAACATAACATTGTCATCATAATCATCATCACCACCACCACCACCACCACCACCACCACCAACAACAACAACAACAGCATCACCACCAACACCACCACACCAACACCACCACCATTGTCTTACTTATCGTGTCTATCGGGTATAGTGCGAGTTTATATGATCAGTTTTTACTCAAAAAATAGGAAGTGGCATTATACACAGATAATTATTTTGAAGAGCTTCAAAATCATACATTTTCGGTGATTCGCAATATATACACAGGTCATTGTTTCTGGAGGTGTAAAAATACATTCAATTGTATTTATTAGGGGTTGAACTATACATGAAGTCGCCTTATACATGAGCATATAGAGTAAGAAATAAAATATATTTCCTGGTTCGTATGTGTGTGGGAGAAATTGCATCCCTTCTGTCATTCAATGCACTTCCGGATTACAGCAAAATATGGGGGATGTAAGTAAGATTTTTATAGTCAAAGTCACTATTAATTAACGACCATTTTCATACAAAAAATTCAGCTTTTCTTTTTCGAAGAAAAAAAATGGATATCTTTTTAATTTAATTTAGTAACATTTAAAAATGTTACTAAATTAAAAGATTTCGTAGTAAAATCTTTTGCACATATCGAGAAAAATGTTTAGCGCCATATCCTTTCAGGGTGTAGGCGGTCATGCCTTCTTTCAGATTCTAGAGTAAATGGAGAAACACTGATAAGGGCCACAATTTTGGAGAGCAATGATCGCCCATATCCTAAAGTGACGTAGCACATAGAAGAAGTGTAGTGACTCCTTTTTTTATCTGTCGTGTCCCTTCAGGACGTAGGAGATCATGACCGTCCACATCTTCCTGAGCCTTGCAGCACTTTTGTCTTTGTTATTTCTACCAGACTCTGTTCTGCCATCCACTTGCTCAAGCCTGTTAAGTATGTTTCGCGTTGCTTTCGCTTGTCCCTCTTTCCTTCTATCCGTCCTGTGAGTATCAGATTTTCCAAGCCCTCATCAGATGTTCCAGAAATTTCAGCTGTCTCTTCCTGATGTTAATCTAAGTTTCGTCTTTGTTTTCATTATTTCCAAAACCTCGTCGTTGCTCACATGTTCGGAGCATGGTATCCTTAGCATCCTTCTGTAGAACCACATTTTTGTTGTTTTGAATCTCTTCTTCATTTCTGAGGAGATTGTCCAGCATTCGCTGCCATAAAGGAGGACAGATATCATGTAGCAGTTCAGCATTCTTTGTTTCTAATGAAACTTTCTCGTCTCTTAATACACTGATTAGCTTTTGGATTGCGTCTTTGACCATCTCAATAACTCTTCGAATCACATTGTCGCACTTTCCGTCCTCTGTTAGAATACTTCCCAGATATTTAAATGTTTATACATGCTTGAATTTAGTGTTTTCGACCTGTAAATTGCATTTCTTCTTGTAGTTTATGCTTAGTCACTAACTACAGGAAAAGAGAAATCGAGAGTAGACCGAATTCGTTACGTTTACTTTAGCATGTCTTTGGGAAATTGTATGAAATCGTCTTCTCTCCTATAAATTGCAGCGATGACTTGGATCTCTTTATCTGAGTTGGCAACCAGTCTAGGAGAATGAAAAGTAAATTCCATAACAACCTGAAAAAAAGTTGGGCTCCGTCAGGCTGTCTTGACCAAGACCAGTGGGTCTCAACCGCTGTGCCGCGGTGCACGTGTGCCACGGTGCACGTGTGCCGCGGTGCACGTGTGCCGCGCGAGCCTCTTAAGTGTGCCGCGAAATATTGTCGCGTCATACACATATATGTATGTGTACGTATGTTCGTGTGTGTGTGTGTGTAGAAACCGTAATTAAGCGTATTTTTCTTTTTTCAAATAATTCTTTTCCCTATTTTTCGATTATGTTATTTTAAATACTTTGTTTTAATATTCATTTTTTTAAAAAGTATTTTTTTAATTTAACTTTTTAGAATTTTCCTTTATTTGAATAAATGAATATTAACCTTTTTTCATATAATTGTATTCAACATTCTTTGTATAATTCAAAATTTTTCTGCTCAAATGAAGAAGAAATGGCGGTTTGCTTATCGCACATTCGACCAAACATTGAAGAAATCGCGAAAAAACACCGGACACAGGTTTAACACTGAATAAGCTGCAAAAATAGTTGATTAGAAACATTGAAATAAAGTAAGTTCATATTTGTACGTGTATTTTTTTTTTATTTAAATCTATGATGTTATTTCCTAACCTTTAAATGTAAACCCTTTAAAACTTTTGCTAAGTCTGCTGTGATATTTTCATTTGCTTCTAGGTGTACCGTTGGTTAAAAAGTTCGAGAAACACTGCCCTAGACACACTACTTTTGCTGTGGCTTTAGTACATATGGCGCCCCTATGACATTAATGGATTACAGGACTCACGAGGTAATGTGACGTATTAAGATCGAATTGACTGGTGCTGCCCAATTCTCACGATCCAACCTCGACAGAGTTCAAAAGCACCTAAGCGTCCTTGTAAGTGATAGATTATCCCCCGAAACCCTTATCCCACAGATAAAACGTTGCTAGCCTCTCGTTACTCTATCACTATTACTGTAGTAGATATTCGAGTTACATTCCATAGTTTCACCAGTTCAAAACTTCACAGCTGGGACCCGTCACGCCGTGTTCACGATGGCAAATCATTCACATTCCATTCGTGTTCCTTTGAGGAGGAGTAAACTCCACTAAAACAGATTATTCCGCAAAACTATTGTTTTTTATTACCGACTGAAGTCTATTGATATTTGTATAGTAGCAGTAGTTAAAGTAATTGCTGTTTCTTTAGTCATCAACACACTTCCGGGGGCTTACTCTGACATTAGAGTTAATTTTGTGATAAACCCCGGGCGACAAGAATATACCCGAACATTAACAATGACCAAAATATCACCTCACACACGAGATATTCGCCTACTCGCGACCACTATTTTTCAGGATTTTGACTATTGTAACTTTCCACAGATTCCTTGTCTTTATTATCTTTGAATTGCCATGACTTCTTGTTGTGGTGTCATCCCTCTAAAGAGTCTATGGTGGACTCTTCCGCCTACTATAAGATTAGTAGGAGACAAGGCCTTGAGGAAACAGTCGAATAGACTGTTTTGTTATTTCTTTAACCATTTACTTGGTCACAACATCTTAACAGGTGTTGCAGATATATCATATATTAAACAGTAAGTACAATAGAAGAGTATTACACGACTAGTGAGTGTGTGTCGGTTGACCCAGCGTTAAATTTATTCGACTGTTCCCCCAAGGCCTTCTCTACTACTAATCTTATAGTAGGCGAAAGAGTCCATCATAGGCTCTTTAGAGGGAGGACACCACAACACTTCTTGAGGAAGATAGTGGAGTAGTTTTCCTTCTCTTAGACTGGTTTCTACCCAAGGTTTGAAAATGTTATTTAACCCATAGCTGGGAGGAGTTAAGACGGATTTATGCGTTCCCTAAGGACATTAGTGAAAGCGCCAGACTAAACGTGTTCAAAATTACCCAGTCCTTGCGACCACTCTCACGCTGGCGTCGATATGACACTGATCTCTTAGAGCAATGAAGAAGGTCCTGTCGCAGGTCTGGATTCTCTGGGACTGGTCGCCTTCTCCAGTCTCAGATAAAGAGAGAATAAATACATCGTTTTGATCCCAGCCTGTAGACCGACTGAATTTCGGTGTTTACCTAGCCCCGCAGTGATAGCATGTGACACATAATCAGGTGAACAGAGGATTTTCTTACGCGTATGGCCAAGGACAACAATTGCGCATTTCCTGTGAACATTGGTGTCAGAATCTTTCGACTCTCTATGTTATATAAAGGTCTGTACTTTAATGTGGGGAGTGATCCCTTACATATCCACCCATTATTTACGACTTTAGGTCGTAATAAACGACAGGGTGGATCATATTTAAAAATAAAGAAATTAAAACTAAACAATGTCCTGTTCTGACTAACTTTTCTTCAAACTCCTGAACCTATTTCTCTTCTTGGAAATAAAGAGAGTTGTTTTCCTTTCTCAAGGCCCATTGCTTAGAGTTAACGGAATCAGAAATGTTACTCGTACTACTACTACTACATCAACAGCGCTATCGAGAAAGCGGGTGGTTAGTCTTCCTCTTGTTTACATTGTGTTGGAACTGGAAACTAAAGAGAAATAACTACCTCCCAAAATTCGCTTAAAGAATGATACATGATTAAAAGTAAAATGTCCAAAACATAGTAAAATTAAATTTTATCTTCAAATTCTACGTCCTTAAGTTGCTGTGGAATGATTTACAAAATTTTGATATAAATACTTTTTTTCTATTCTTTCTAGGAATCTGGAAATCTTTTGAAAAGACATTTGTCTATCCCTTCTAGAAATCTTTTGAGGAGAACTTTTCTATCTACCTATCTATCTATCTATCTATCTATCTATCTATCTAATGCTGAAAGTCTGTGATTGCGTGCTTGCGTGGCGCGTGCGTCCGGTGCATAACGATTTAAGTTAATCTGATTTAAAACATAAGTGCATAAGATTTAAAAATACGGATCGTAAGTATTTTTATTTTAACTTTCTTCAAACACAATTTTTTTTTAATTAAAGTTAAAGACAGACTAAAAGAGATCCCGATTTGCTGTTTCGTCCAGTTGTTTGTAGAGTAATTATTTATATTTCAGATTTCTTTAAACACACAATATTTTAGATATTAAAAAAAATATTTTTTAGCATATTTAAAAAGACATTTTAATATATTCAAGTGAATATAATTTTAAAATATTTTTGTCATATTAAAAAATATTTTTAAGTTCATCTGATTTAAAATATTTTAAGTAAATAAAATTTAAAAATTCGCGTTGTTTATACAATAATATAACAATTCTTTTTGCATTTTGTACAAGTGTTCACATATGCCATAAATAAATGCTTTTACTGGAGTTCAAGTTTATCTCAGACGTTCTATTCCTATTAAACTCTATAAACAATCAGTAAAAACGTTAAATATGAACTTGTAAATCAGAGCAATTATGACTGGAAAGAATTGAAATATTTAACTGAATCATAATAAAATTAACTTTCATTTCAATCGAATATTGAAATCAACTTCAATGTTTTATCGCTTGAAATGTCAGTAAACTCAACGGGTCACGGATAGTCTAGATAGAATCTGGAAATCTTTTTGAAAAGATTTTTTTAATCCTTTCTAAAAATCTGGAAATCAGAGATTAATTATGTTTCTATTATTTCTAGAAATCTGGAAATCTTCTGCGAATACTTTTTTCTATACTTTCTAGAATGTTGGAAATCTTCTGAGAAGACTAACTTTGTCCTCTGAGTCAATACTACTGAGGTGAGTTGTCGTCGTCGGCGGCGGCTTTATCTCGTATCCAAGAATTTAATTTTTTATTTTCCTGATAGCTTCCTTTAAAATGATGGCGTTGATGACTAAGTAGACCAATTCTTACATGGAAGAGTTGATAGCATTGACTGCATGGTAATGTTGGTGGAGGTTGATTTTATCGAGCCTTTCTCTTTTTTTGCTTGACTTATTCCTTTTCTCTTTTGGTCTGTTCAAAGATTTTGGTTTCGATGGTGATGGAACATCACCAGTTGGTACGGGCTTGTGTTTGTGTTTCAAACGATTTAGGCTCGTATCAATTTTCTAAAATCATGACTGCTTTTAATTTTCAAACTAAAAGAGAAAACTTCCACTTCATTTTTTTCTGAAACATTAGCTTCTAAATGTATTTCGTAAATATCTAAACTATCAGCTATGAACAACAACTTTCTCAGATCAATAATTAAAATGTCTTTGAGCGAGTAATGTCTATGGATCTTAGTGAAGACCAGACTTAATCAACCCTTGTGGATTCCCACTAAAGAATTACAAACAAACAACTGTACAAGTTTACAGCGAGGGAAGGGTAGGGGAAGAGAGGGTGCCACCCTCCCGGGCATCCAATCAAAGAATGAAATAAAAATTTAAATTATATTTAATTTGAATAAAGTGTTTATTTTATGTTTCATCTGTTTTTAAATATTCAAAATGTCTTCCTTTCTCATATTTTCTTAGTACTAGTCCTTATAGGTCACCCCACTTGAGTCTTAGGGGGGTACAATCAAGGAGTTGACCCCCCCAGGCATTACCAAACATCACCAGACATCTGCATGTCACTGTGTTGATCATATCAATCTTATTAACTCCAAATAAAATCAAATAAAATTTATATACATATCAAACATACATGCATTCACACACATAGACGCTCATACATGCACTCACACGCATATACGCACAGAAACAGTTGTGCACAAAATGCACACACTCTTACATGCACATACATGCAAACACTGACACATACACACACATACATGCATTCACACACATGGACACTCATACATGCACTCACACGCATACACGCACACAAACATATGTGCACAAACATGCACACACTCTTACATGCACATACATGCAAACACTGACATATACACACACATACATGCACACAATATTTTACTGATCTGCAAATATATGGCCAATTGCAACTCTTTATTTTTATCTTGCTTGCAAGTCATTTGTTGATGGAGTAAAGAGCAGAAGAGTGGGGCAGAAGGTGTGACAGCCTCGGGCATCCATATCAGGAGGGCATCAAATTAAAGAGTGAAATAAAAATTTATTTTATATTTAATTTGAATAAAATGTTTATTCCATGTTTCATCTGTTTTTACATATTTAAAATGTCTTCCTTTCTCACATTTCTCAGTACTAGGCCCTATAGGTCACCCTAGGGGCATATAAACAAAGAGTTGGTTCCCGAGCGTCACCAAACATCAAAAAGCTGACTGTACCAACTAACAGAAAACACTTTAGTTAAAAACTTTCAATACCAGCAACAACTAAAATGGATAGTCCATGTAACTTTGATTGATTGATTCGTTTTTTACGGCTTATCAACCCTTTTCAGGCTATTTAAAGCTAGAAAATAGTTTTAGACCGTAAATTTTTTTGGGAGTAGCGATAAGAATTATTCAATATCATAAATTAACACATCGCTGGGGTGGAGGGAAGTAGTAGATTCATACCTTTCCCAGGGGCAAATAAAAATAACGAATCCAACTGGAATTGGAACTCGGCTCTCCGATTAACAATTCCGAGCCATTATCAGTTACCCTAGCCGCACATCCAAGCTTACACCATCTGGTATTCCCAAGCGGTCACCTATCTAGGTATTGACCAGGCTCGACGTTGTTTAACTTTGGCGATCGTCTGGGAACCGGTGTTTCAACATGATATGGGCGTAAGCTAGACATGTACCTCGAAGAGAAAATAATGACATAATCAAGATGTTGACTACTTCAAACAAAAGGTTAGGAAGGAAGCCCCCATCAACACTGAAAAGAGAAATTGTATCCCCTTTTCTCACTGCATTGTTCTTCAGGCTCCTTCAGATCACCGTGGTTACCATCTAGCTGACTCCTCACACGTTAACGCGTTGCTGGCTTGTCGCTCGTATCGTGATGATGAGCATAGTTCCACTTCATCTATCTAGCGTTCGTCTGCTTCACGACATTTCAGTCCTCTACCACGTTGTGTTTTTGATCTCAAAGGGTGAGAAGATCGCTGATGAAGTAAACTGGAATGAAGAACAGCTACACAAAAAGATTTCTTTGGATTAAAGAATTAACTCGAGTTAAAAATATAACAACGCTTGTTGTATACAGTGGTTTTAACCCTTTCCACTTCTGCAATAATCAAATAACACTGGGATTCCCTCTTGGGGTTTACGGTTTGTATCAATAGTAATTTTAATTTCTAAATTCTGATCTTCAGGGCTGGCACAAAGTGGTCTCGTTGAACGATGTGGATTCCAGTAGCTGTAACGTGGGGACACTCTAAGTTGTCCAAACTTCCAGCTTACATAGAGTCCTGCGTCTAGCAGGTGTGGGGTTGACCAGGGTCTGGTGTTTTCGTTGGCTTGGCATCAAACTTTTTCTAAAATCACATATTTTCAAAATATGTTTACTCGAGTAATTTTCCAAATTTAGGGTTTGTCCCGCCGCCCTTTGAGTTTGGTCAGAGGAATCAGGCCGCCATAACTCCTGTTCCCTTCACTTTTCATCTCGCATTATCGCTCCATATGGACGCTGCTAATCTCTCTTTCTCTCCATTCTACCTTAGCATCCAACTGGTACGACTGTCTTTTTGACGAATCTACATTTTATCAGCTTGTCTCATGTTGGCTTTTAGGCGATTTTCCAAAGCCAAGGACTTGACCATATCTAAAATAATCGGAGATATCCGGATGGCACACTGCTAGCCAATCGCAAGAATCGTTTTGCTCATCCACGGTCGTTATGGGCAAGAAAAAGAAGAAAATGCCCTCAGTATCTTAATATTAATAGAAAAAAATCTTTCTCTGTTTATGTATTTCTAGGTCAATCAGTCCACACATCCTGTTGCCTATGCTCACTCCAAGCTAGAAATTAATCTTTCTTTATCAGCTTGTCTCCAGAAAATCCCAAATAATGTCGGCTATAAAGATTTTGACGAACGTTACAGAAATTAAAACAAGCAAATCCGTCATCAATCTTAGGCGCTAATCATTATTTTGGGAGGGATATTTTTCGTGTGAGTGGCTGACAAAATCTAGATGTTGTTTCTGGTTCTTTGTCAAGAACAATTAAGATATTATTTCGAGGACCACTCATTTTCTTTACAGACAACATATGTTTTTTTTTCTATTTTCCAGGACCGACATATTCAATGATACATTAACTGTCTCTGTCTTATCAACCGGAAGGTGGTGGTAGTGGGGTACTGGTAGTCTTGGTTTTGCTCAATCTTACTGAATTTCATCTAGTTAAATTTGGGTTAAATTCTCCTCGGAATTGTTCTTGATTTCATTTTATTATTTTAAAACATAATTTTTTAATGAATTTCGTTTTTAATTTTCTTCGCAACTTTTCAATCCACTTTCCTGAGAATTTTAATAATTATCATCCAGTTAGTAGTCTCTTTCCTCTTCCTTTTTCTTTCTTCCTATTAACTCCCCGAGGTCCCAGTGTCACACAATGGGAGCTACTGGATCTGAGAAACCTAATTTCCTGAAAGGTTGTTTTAAGAGAAATATTT
Organism: Acanthosepion lycidas; assembly: GCA_963932145.1. NCBI lineage: Eukaryota > Metazoa > Mollusca > Cephalopoda > Sepiida > Sepiidae > Acanthosepion > Acanthosepion lycidas. Next base: position 70,210,444 of record OZ010582.1, on the reverse strand, counting down.
TACAAATTTCAACCGACAGTAGTAGTACTGGTGACTCGGTCCGTGAATTTCCAAAGGTTTCCTTATAAGGAAACAGCTATTATTACCAATATTATTCTACAAGAAAAAATCTGTTAGTCTTATTCGAGAAAATAATTACAAATAAACAGCCAAAGAATTGTGTATTTAGAATCAAGATAATAAAGAAAATGTTTAAAATATAATTCTTTTTCTATGTCATGTGTTCCTTCAGGACATTGGCGATCATGGCCCTCCAGAACTTCCTACTCTTTGTTGCTGTAAGAAATATTTGTACTTTTATTATCCCTTCTAATTCCTGTTCTGTTATCCATTTACACAAGCTTTTTTGGTAGGTTCCTCTACCCCTCTTACCATCAATATGTCTTGTTCGTGTCAAATTTTGGAAGCCTTCTTTTCTCATTACGTATCATCGAAATTTCAAGCACTACTTTGTTGTTTCAAGTCTCCTCTTCATCCGTGAAGAACATACCCAGCATTCACTGCCAAACAGGAGGACTTATATTACATAGCAGTTGTGCATTTTTTTTCTTTGTTTCTAATGGAAATATTCATTTTACGAGAGAATCAGATAAAAAACTGTAGTATCTGGAACATTTGTTCATTTGTTTAACGGTATATCAACACGTTATGGGTCATTTGATGTTGAAATTTAATTTTCTTGACTGTCTTGGTAATTTGTTTTGCAAAAATGTATTTCTAGTAATATTTTTTTTATAAAAACATATGTCTGATCATTTTTTTACAAAAATGCATTGTTGATAATTTTCTTTTTTTAACAAAATGTATTGTTGATAATTTTCTTTTTTTAATAAAAATGTATTGTTGATAATTTTCTGTTTTTACAAAAAATGTATGGCTGATAATTTTCTTTTTTTAACAAAAATGTATTGTTGATAATTTTCTTTTTTTTTAACAAAAATGTATTGTTGATAATTTTCTTTTTTTTTACAAAAATGTATTGTTGATAATTTTCCTTTTTTTAACAAAAATGTATTGCTGATAATTTTCTTTTTTTTAACAAAAATGTATTGTTGATAATTTTCTTTTTTTTAACAAAAATGTATTGTTGATAATTTTCTTTTTTGAACAAAAATGAATTGTTGATAATTTTCTATTTTTACAAAAAATGTATTGCTGATAATCTTTTACAAAAATATATTGCTTCTAATTTTTTTTCTTTATAATAATGTATTACTGATAATTTTCTTTTTTTACAAAATATATTGCTCTACCTTTTTTACAAAAATGTATTGCTGATAATTTTTTATTATGAAAATAAATTGCTGGTATTTATCTATAAAAAAATGTATTTATATAATTCCATTGTGCTTTGTCCCCAGTTTAGGCATTCGCTATTTGCCCATGGCTGTGACCCTAGCAGCTGCTACCACGCCGGGTTCCTCAAAAGCTTCCGATCAGAGGCCTTGCTGCCCGGTGTAGTTTATCGTCATACCCAGGACACTCTGGAAGCTTTAAAACTAAACATCTAAACTTAGCACTCCGACTTTTGATATCTGATACAGCTGCAACCGTCAGGTCTTTCGTGGCGTATTGCCTGCATGCAAGCATTTATCGGACTATCGTGCAAAGGGAAAAGAACCAGTGCCATATAACTGCCATGCCATATGCGACTGTTGGCAAGTGTAAAACGGATTTGCACATAAGCACTTGGCACTATAAAAACGATGAATAGACGCATTGCTGTAAAATGTAGCAATGACGTCGTCGAGAGAAAAAAAATGAGAAACCAAAGGAGTGGCCGTAAAATTGAATTCGTTGTCCACAGGCAATAAATACATTACACAAGCGGCATTTGTGTGTGTGCGCGGGGTCGGTGCAAGGGTCTCGTAGCCCCCCACCACCAATCTATGAGACACCCCCACTCTACCACATCATAAGGGTAGTATTCGTATAAAATACAAGTTTTTTTCTAACCGCTATTTATGTGCAATAATGGATTATATACAATGTAACGAGAAAAATTGAAAATAAATACAATGTATCTAAATACAAAATAGTGACATGTTATAATAGATCATTCCATCTTCTATAAATCAAAAATGTTTTGCGGCAATTTTTGACATCAAATTTTTCTTATTAAAAAGTTGAATAATTATAACACATTAAACATGAATAAAAAAAAATAGTGAATTTTATGTAATATTTTTCAAGACTTAGCCTGAGCAAAACAAATTCACGGGTTTGAACGAAAAGCAAAAGGACCCAGAATGACGTCAAAATCCGCGGAAATGGTTCATCCTTCAATAGTCAGTTGTGCTTAGTTTAATTTGTAACATATACAAATGTAGGTATAAAAAAGCACTTTCTGAGGCCATCAGTGAAGCTTGCCCCACTCCCGATCAGAAGGGTTCGGGATTAGTACGTGCCGGCCGTCTGAGTATGTTCTTGTGTTCTTTTTTTTTCTTGTAATTGCTTTTCTATTGAGGACAACAAAACAAACATACCAGGACCAAACAACCTGTTTGATTTTTACACAGCTTACCACAATATTCGGTCAAATAAGCGAAGATTGGAATAAATCCCCCAAGTGCGGCGGTCAGGTTTGACCAGAAACTCAACAATCGAGTTCCTGACTTTGTTACTGTAACTCAAAAACAGTCTTCTTCTATGTGCCGTGTCCCTTCAAGACGTTAGCGATCATGACACTCCGCCGTTTCCTATCCTTCGTTGCTATAAATGCATTTTGTTTTCTCTCCTAAACCTTCTTCCGCCGTCTATTTACACAAGCTCGACGTGAAACTCTTAAGTCGGTCCAGGTAAAGATAAGTTAAACTGAACAAAGATAAGTTAAACTGAACTTTTCTTTATAAAGCAGAAATACTCCATTCATGGTATAATCTGGTTCTTGTAAAGATAAAACATGGAAGGATTCCCATACTAAGCCGGAGAAACAGACGATTAATTCAAACAAGTTTGTTCCCAGTTAGACAAGTGAAGGCAATAGTAAAAAAACAAAAAAAAAAACATAATTATATATATATATATATATATATATATATATATATATATATATATATATATATATATATATATATATATATAAGTGTTTCCATAATTAATAAATATATAGGTAGATATCCTGATTCTATGGTAACCAGGCAAAGAAAGTTGCAGCTTTCGTTCATGTATCATATTCATCCGAAAAATTTTTACTTTCTTTTGATACCTTTTTATTCTGTCTGTTTTGAAAATTCTTTCTAGGAAAATGGACATTCGAAGATTTGGAAAGAAACCAATTTTCTTCCATTTAATACTGTTTACCTTCTTCTACCTGGTTTATTTATTTATTTTTTTTAATCATATCAACCCAAACAAGGCGGGAATGCGACTTGTACGCAGGGATTTACATAGAGTGAAAGTGAGAGAAAATAATGGGAATGGTGGGGGGGGGGGTTGAGGAACGGATAAAAGATGAAGAGGTTTCAATAAGACAGAAGATAGCGATTGATGTTAGATTTAATTTTTTTTTAAGACTGTGGCTTTAAGGGAAGCAAGTAAACGGAAAAGACTTCTACAGGCGGGAAATGTGAGAAAAGAAACTGTTGTAGTAGAAGTGGCAGTTACATTTAACTATTTCAACATTAAAAGGGTAGTGCCTAGATGCCATTCTAGTACCTATTAGATTGTACGATATTGCTGATAACTTTTCAGTACCCCCTTGTAATGTTGTTTTTTGTCGGTACATCCACTTTGTGTAAAGCTACTTGCTATCGAAACCCAAATAGGACATTACTTTTCAAATAATCTAATATTCCTTACCCACTCCAGAAAGTAGCATCCTTGCAGTCACATCACGTTAAAACACCGGCTATCGTACGATCAGAAAAGCTAAGCAACGTCGATCCTGATCAGTATCTAGATGAGTGACCGCTTGGGAATACCAGGTGCTGTAAGCTTGGATGTGCGAGTGGTGTCATGGATAACGGATAACATTGGAAATCGGGGAGCCGAGTTCCAATTTCAGTTGGGTTCGTTATATAGGTCAATTAGAAGTAAGTCATTATTGTCCCCCAAAAGATTCTTAAAATGTAAAAATATTTTCTGGCTTTAAATAAAAGTTTAACCACCCATAAAGAACATATTTAAATTAAATCCAGAAAATACCTGACACTTTCTGCAATGCATTTTATTTACAAAAATCAGATCAGACTTAAAGTATTTCTGCCATATCAGAGCTGGATATGCTTAGTCCTTACTTTCAAATAACGTTACAAAACCTGTTGCTTCACTATCGCTATATCCATGGCAAATGTTCAGATCAATTTCATTCTTTATTTCCACAAGTTCAGACATTTACTGCTAGGAACCGCGGCAGTACTTCTGCGGAGTCAAAGCCAGCAATATGAATAACTCTGATTTCCCTCGTAATCCAAATGTAAAGAGAAAGTTCCACTCAGACAGATTTTCCCAAGAACAATAGGAGTAGATAGGTTTGCATCCTGCACGGTGTTTTGAACATGAGTAAAGGTTTATCTCTTGTTCCTTGATTAGAATTGGGTTCCCGGTCCCTTCTAAAATTATTTCCCGCTATACGGCCACTTTACTACAGACACAATATCCCAAAGCCCATCGCTACATGATCGCTGTTTCCATGGCAACCACCAGTTCACACCTTTACTGCTAGTAAGCGGCGCGCTACTTCTACGGAGTTGAAGCCAGCAATATGAGTTACTCTCATTTTCCTACGTATTCCAAATGTAAAGAGAAAGTTCCACTCAGATTTTTCTCAAGAACAATTGATATAGATAGGTTCGCTTATCGTCCGGTTCACCCTCCACCCCGGTCTTTTGAACGAGGGTAGAGGTTTATCCCTTGTTCCCTGTTTATTGCTTGTTTCCTACAGCCACTGACGCAAAATTGCAAGTCTCTCGCCACACAATTGCTATTTCCATGGCCAATGTTCAAATCAGCTCCATAGTTGAATTCCACCAGTTCAGACCTTTACTACTAGAAAACACTATATTCATATAGTCGAATCCCTTTCGTATTTCAATTGCTGTCACATCTAGTGTGATGCTTCTGCTATGCATTTAGCGATACTTAATAAAATACAAAGAAAAATCTGCAATGTTATTGATCCTGATATGGCATCTTGGCTTCAGTTACTTTCCCACCGCCGTAACGTAGCTTCCCCTGTGACTTTTCTATGAATATTTTCATGCTAATTGTTCTGGTAAGCTTTTGTCTTTGGTACCTAGACTTTATGAATTTAAGCGTAATACTAGATTCGCGGCAAGGTCTCATCATGTTACAGTTTAAATCGCGAAACGTTACCGTAAGTTCTATGCTAACAGTTTCTTCTCTCGCAATTCTCGCTTGCGGAACTCAATTTCGGCTTCTTACTTTCCTTATTAATTTTAAGTAGGAAATTCCAACCTGACAGCTTTTCCTCAAGAACTGTTAAATATTGGAATAGACACTTGCTTCCCTGAACACCTGAAATCTTAACCTTGTTGTCAGTGGTCAGTTCTTATCATCTTAATTTTCACTAATTTCTTTTACATTAATACCACCAGGACTGGTGCTTACTAAAACGAATCCCCCCACCCAATCGGGGTGTGGGGAGATCCTCATTGGGTGCCCTGGAAAGTGCTATGTGTCCCTCGCTATCTAATCAACATTGGCTTTTGAATGTGTTAAATTATTCAACATTTTAACAAGTCTCAAGTTGATGTTAAAAAATGCCGCAAAACATTGTTGATTTATTTAAGATGGAATGATTTATTATGACATGTCTCTAATTTGTATTTAGATACATTGTATTTATTTTCAATTTTTCTAGTTGAATTGTTCACCTATATTGCATATGATCTATTATTGTACATAATTAGGTTAGAATAAAATTTGTATTTTATATGAATACTACTTTATGAAAATTGAGATGTAGTAAAAAATTGGGGGATGTAGTAGAGTTGGGGTATTGGGTGTAGGCACTAGACTCTTGAACCCGCACTGCGTATCGCACACCTCTCTGTAGCCTTCTTACTTGAGTGGTTCTTGAGCCTTGTATTAGGGGAACTATACTAAAATAACAAAATTAGATTTCTATCTTATGCTTCATCAAATACAACACTTGCAGTTTTCCAGGGATTTTATTTATTTTAGAAAGAGAATTCTTTAAAGGTCGGAATAAATGATAATACAGTGATATATACATATGTATATAATAAAAAGGCTTAAACACTAATATTCCATGGTCATAATTTATTCCATTGGAATCATATTTACGATTCTAATGGAATCAGTTCATCAGACCTACAAATTCAAAAAGAAAACAGAAAATAAAACAACTTAATTTAGTGAGAGTGTATGTATGAGAGTGTGGGACGAATGTTAGAGTAAATGAAAGCTATAGGGAGGGGTAACAGACGAGAGAAGAACAGAAAGGTCTAAAGATGAAGGGGGGGATTAAAATTTAACAGAGAGAAGCTTTAAAGAGGGGAGTCAAAGACAGTTTAAGTGAGAGAAATATGAATATACTCAGATGTCTAATACATAAATATACTTCCAATATATATATATATATATATATATATATATATATATATATATATATATATATATATACTTGTTTGAAATAATCGTCTGTACAAAGTTCAGTTTGTTCATAATGTTTCTGTGGTCATGAGCTCAAATAAAGTTCCTTGTTGGATTTCAATATTACTTGTATAAATAATCAACCTTAATAGATACAATGGAGTAACATGGCTGATTTACATAACTATACAATTAGAAATAAACGATAGTTTATTGATGTGATGATTTCATTTAATGTGTAACTATGAGATAAGAGATTTTTATTGTTTCGATCACATTATTCATAGTGTTGGCTTTTTTCATATCAGTCTAATGGCGTGAGTAGCTTTAATGGTTTCTTGTTTCAGCTACTGACTTGAAATATTTGCATCTGTTTATAAAGGCGAGGCTAGGTTCGACAGAAAACGCGTCTTTAAAAGGACGGAGCATTTTGATTGGCCGGAAAATATATTGAGACGTCAGATAAATTTGTTCGTCTTTTTCCCCCACATATTTTAATCTTATTATTCATTAACAAATTTAGCAAATCGACCAATAATATGGGGCGATAAACAAAAATTGTAAAGGAAAAATAATGTTAAAAAAACATATAACACTACGGTAAAGATAATTTACATGTTAATTCAAATAAATTTGGAATTAATGGATTTTTTTATAATATACCATTAGTTTTTATTACTATAAACGTTTTTAAAATATTTAAACTTGTCTTCTCAAATAATTTATTATTAAATATTAAGATTGTTTATTTCAACTAGAATTTTTGGCAACGTGCTGACGCCGGCTGAAATCCTCAAAGTATTTAGTATTGTTGAAGTTATCGCTAACATTTTTGTAGAGATTTACAAACTCTACGTTTCATTCAATTTCGCAAACCAATCAATAAAATTTGAGCTGATTTATTTGGAAAAATACTTTGACGAAAACCCTACTTCGCGTTTCAATAATTATTAGGTTGGTGCAAAAATAATGACGTAATAATGTCGTTTTTTGACGTTACGTCAAAAAACGACATTATTACGTCATTATTTTTGCACCAACCTAATACTTTAATATAATTTAATTCTATAGGACATCATGGTAAACAATATTTTTTTAAGAAAATTTCTTTTTTTTTCCCTTTTTCACAAAGAAGAATAATTTTTTAGGATTTATTACTCTTGAGCATGTAACATATAACTGACCATTTAAATATTTCTTTCTGGAACCAAATTCCAACTTTTTGAAGCGTTTTTCCTTGTGATTTGCTTATAGTTCTCGCAAACGCAGGGCAAACTAGAAACTAGATTCTTGTATATATAAAAACTTAAAGAAAAGGTATGCAAAAAACAATACTGAATTTTTATTAAATATTAGCTTAAAAGCCACACTATCGGGTGGCATTTAAGCTAGCTCCTGCGGTGGGCTCTTGATTGGACCCTCATCACAATAGGTAGGGAGGAGTAGCTGCGATAGGCAACAATAAGCTACAAGAGAACTCAAAATTGATCGCTGCATTTAAGTATTGCATTAATATTTAAGCTTACCTTTTAAAAGTTCAATGATAATTATTCTACCGCCACTTGATTTAAAGACAATTTTATGTACGTAGGTCCTTACTTTCCATACAAACAATTATTTTTAGGTGACTTTCGCTGGATTTCGCAATTAATTTCAATTATTTAAAAATTTATTTCCATGTTATAAAAATTGCTATTGTACAAAAAAATTCGTCGCAAAAAATGACATAAAAAAAATGGCCGAAAACAATGACAGTAATGAAAAATTGAGAATCCAAAATTTGTGGGTCCGGATTCGACCCGGAATGTTTTTAATTTGCTCGCGGAGTCGGTCTGATTAAAAAATGGTATGATATGTTGGGCTACGGCCACTAGAAGTATAGTTTAAAGAGGGTGACACAATGACGTATTAACATTCGCATTTATTATATAGAAGCATTTGTTATTTTAATCATTAAATTGTTTTTTAAATAGGAGTATTTTGTATGTTAAATAATTTTTTTTTTTAATTTTTCACAAAAATGAATGAAAAAAATATATTAAGCTACGCAGCTGAGTAAAACCAAGTGCACTTTGTAACCCCTTACCTGTTCCCATTTCTCCCCTAAATTTGGTTTCGATCGGTCAATGTATGGCTATTTTAGATGATGTGACGGACGTACTAACGGAAGTCACAGAATTTTATATAGAGATTAATTGCTTTTGCTGTTCGGATGTCGTGACAGCTTATTAAGACTCCCGATACAAACTATAGCCAATCTTGCAAACTGCTCAAAGATTAAGTTACCACCAGTAACCAAAAGAAACTTTGGCAATGTTTAACCTTCGTGCCGCAAAAATAAAATAAAATAGGGCGAGTCAAAATTTGACTCCCTCGGCAGTATTAATTTAGAACATTATAAAAATATATGAACCATGTACAATGCGATATTTATTATTTAACATATGTTTGTTTTCGTTTGTTTTATGACATTTATGGGCCATTTAATGTCCAAATTTAATTTTCTTAGGTGCATTAGTAATTTTTTTTAAAAAAATATTGCTGGTATTTTACGATAAAAAAATATTTTTATACTTTCATAGAGCTTTGGTCCCAGTTTTGGGGCACACTGTTTACCCAAACTGGGATCCTAACAGGTGTTACCACCCTGGGTCAGGGTGGACCTGGGAACAACAGCAAGGGGTGGTTCAGCGCTCCTCAAAACTTCCCGATCAGCATATGGTGACATGGTGCAGAGTCCTGTTGCCAGACCTAGGGCCTTCCAGCAGCCACCCGGGCAACACTACCTCCTCAAGGCACTTGATGTTGGCCTCCATGTTGAGTGAGGCCATAACCAATAAATTCGTGAATTCTTTTCGTATTACAAAGGTCAGAGGAACTTTTCCGAGCTGACGTACCTTCGTTATCACCATTAGATTATTTCCGAATCTTCTGCACCGTCCTCAAATTGACCCCCAAACACTCTGAAAAGTTCGTATTGGAGCTTCCGGCGCTAATGGCAAACAGTACAGCATGCCTTTTCAAAATTTCAGGCGATGTGAATTGTGTCATGTTGCTCTTTTTTCTCACAGATGGTGCACAACTGAACCTACTATAATGTGAAGTCGAAGAAAATCAAGAACAAACAACGCACATGCGCGAAATTAATAATATAAAAATGGTAGCAATTCACACATTGCATCCTGTATATATTTATATATGTATGAATAAAGACAAAAGGAAACCTTATCTTAGCCGAAGCATTTCGTCCACTGAGGCAAAAGCAACAGCCCCTCAGAGGACTAAAAGCGCCGGTTAAGATAATTTTTCTTTTTGTCTTTATACTATCTGAAACTTTTACACACACACACGTGCATATATATATATATATATATATATATATATATATATATATATAGATATATAGATAGATAGATAGATAGATAGATGCAGAAACAGAGACACCAGCAATTAATTTGTTATTTTTTATTTGTTAATCTTTTTAGTAATTTTTTTTTCTTATTTCTACCGAATAATTCTAGACTTTTACCTGAATATAGGAGGGTGCAGGTGTAAATAAAGCTACTTTCAGTGATTATTAATAGTAAATTATTAATTACTAAATACTATAATAATTACAAATACTAAACGTTTTAATTTCAGAGTAAATTAATCGAGAACACGGAGAAGCTATTGGGGTCTGGAAATGGCAAATGCTGTCCCCTGCTTTTCCCCTGACATCCTCTCCACATGACCTAAATTCATCCGCTATCTTTAGTTCGATTGTTCTGAAGAGTCACTCAGCTGTTTCGAGTAAGAATGACATTCCGATGGCGCATGCCTTTTTAGGTCGGAGTAAGGGTTATCAATGCGGAAAATGCAGTCAGCATTCAAATTCCGTCCTAGTCTGTTGCGTTCACGTACACACTAATTCCCTTAAAGAAAGGTAAGTGTTGTGATGTCCAAGTTTAGCACTAGTCAGTAGCTAAGCTTGTATTCTTTTCTTCCGTTATTCTCAGTGACCAGTTATATAGTCATTCTCTTGCACTTATGCAAATTAGGTATATTAATTTGCCAGTATCACTACATCTCCATGAAACGTATAGGTTTTATACCTCTCGTGCTTTTTCTCTCTCTCTCTCTCTCTCTCTCTCTCTCTCTCTGGGAGACCTAGCTCTGTCCCGCGCTAAGCTGTAATCATAGGCATATTCTTGCATTATTTGATCTTCGTCTGAACTTTCAAACTCATTCTGTCCCACTTGATCCTGCATTATTTCGTCTTCTGATGTTTCATTCTGTAACGGTTGTTCTAATAAATCATTAACGGACGGAATCGTAGACATTTCCTCATCATTTTGCTCTTCATATTCACCCTGGGTCCTTATTTGATCTGCATGGGCTGTTGCAGTTTTCTCTATTTATTATAGCTGTATTGTGGCCTTTTTGCATGATAAATTCTGCCCTTTCCGGATTTGCTTCTTTGTTCTTTTTGTACCACATTTTTTCATTTGTGGAATACGACATCGTTAGCGGAGCTCTAATTTGTCTTCCCATTAAAGCTGATGGGCTTTCTAGTCTTCCAGCGTGTGGTATTGTGCGATAGCTTAAAAGCAGCTTCGGTAGAAACTTCTTTTTCTTTTTGCCGAGAGCATGCTTTTAGTCCCGTTTTTACGGTCTGCACCATTCTTTCCGCTAACCCGTTCGACTGAGGGTGATATGGGGATGTCTTATACGGTTTACATTCTATTTTTTTCTAACCATAAATTAAGATCTTCAGCACAAAATTCTGGTGCGTTGTCAGATACCAGGGTTTTTGGTATGCCGTTTCTGGAAAATATGACTCTTAGAATCTGTTTTATCGTAGAACGTTTCTTGTCTGGCATCCGGATTATTTCAGGCCAGCCTGAAAAAGAGTCTACTAGAATTAATAAGAGTCCCACTCCAGTAATATACGCATGATCCATATGCACAAGACTCCACTTCTCTGGGCCACGAATGTAAAGTAGTCTGTGTAAAGTTTCTTAATTCTTTACATTTTTTGTACCTTTTTATATATTCTTCGACATCTCTTGAATATCCCGGCCACCATGCTTCTAATTTTATCCTTTTTTTGTGTGGCCGCTACTCCACAGTGTATATCATCATGTACACTTTTTATTACCAGTTTTCTTTGTGTTTCTGGGGGAACTACCAAATCCCCATTACAAATCACTCCATGTTCTATCGTTAATTTCTGTCTTATTTCTTTGTAGGTTCTTTCCACCCTAGAACAATTTCCCCATGAGTTTTTTCTTATTCTCGATATTATCCTACTTAGTACTGGATCATGTCTAGTTTTCGCAGCCATTCTATCTAAAGACAAAACATCAGTCTCTACCCAATGTAAGAATGCATCTTCAAATTCTTCTGTTTTGTCTTTTGACTCCTTGTAAAATCGCAATCTTGATAGTGCATCTACATGTGGAATTGAATTTCCTTCGACATATTCTATATCAAAGTCAAATGCCATCAATCTTATTGCCCATCTTTCCTTGGGTTAAATATAAACTCTAATGGTCTATGATCACTTCTTAGAAATTTTTCCCAATTAAAAATTGTTGGGCTCTAGTAGTTGTCCAAACAATAGCCAATGCTTCTTTCTCTATATTTGAATAATTAAATTCGGTGTTCGTTAGTCTTCTTGATAAATACGTTATCGGATGCCATTCTTGTGATAATATTCCCGATATCGAATGTTCGCTTGCATCTGTGGTTAACGTAATGTCCTTTTTTGGATCAAAAATTTTCACTACTGGATTCTTTGCTATAATTACTTTTAGTCTATCAAAAGCTTTTTGTTGTTCCTCTGACCAAATAAATTCAATATTTTTTTTCTTAAATTTGCAAACGGTTCAGTCAAGTCCGTGTATTTTGGTAAATATCGCCTGTAAAAATTTACCAATCCCAAAAAAGATTCCAGTTCTTTTTTTATTTGTAGGTGTAGCTACTTTTAGTATTTTTCTATCAAGGCCTGGTCTGGTGATATATCTTCTTTTGAAATGGAAAAACCTAAAAAAGATATTTTACTACAACTGCTTACGCATTTTTTCTCGTTTGTCTTTCCAGCATTTCTTAATCTATTCAAGTTTTCTTTTTTAATTCATTTTCATTAGCTCCTATGCATATATCGTCTTGGTAACAAATCATTTTCTAAAACCTGTTCGATGGCCCTTTGAAATATGTCGCTTGCGGTTTTTATTCCATATGGCATCCTTTTCCATCTTAGTAACCCTATTGGCGTATTTATCGTGGTTACTTCTTTGAAGTTTGTCTATTGGTATTTGGTGGTATGCCGTTTTTAAAAAATCTATTTTTGCAAAAACGCTCATTCCTGCCAATGCGTGTAATGCAACCTCAACATTAGGTTTTGGATATGAATCCGAACAAACTTCGGGATTTACGCCTATTTTGTAATCTCCACAAATACGTAAATCACTATCGGTCTTCCTCAAAACTACAATGGGTGATGCCTACTTGCTACCCCCAGGGGGAACATGTTCAAGAAGGTCTTGTTCTATTAACTTTCGTAGTTTTGTTACTACTAATGGCAACAAGTGTATTTGTAATTTTCATGCCTCATAAGAGGGGGAGACATTTTCTTTTAATTTTAAGCTCGCTTTATAGTTTAACTTTTCGGTTTTTTCCATTTTTATCTCATTAATTAATTTCGTAGAATTTATGTTAAGCACGTCGTTTCCAAGAAGTCCGTGGTTCTTTGTACAACTTGTGACGATTATAGGTATTACCTCAAATTTATATTTTAACTCCAAGGACCCTTCAAAGTATCCTAAGGTTTTTATGACCGACCCATCAAGTTGGCGGATTTGTAAACTGCTCTTTCGTAAATGTGGCTTTTCAATGCGTTCCCAAAAATTTTTTGGTATCAGCGTTACTTCACTCCCAGTATCAATTTGCATATCTAAATTGCAGTTGTTGATTTTAACCTTTAGTATAATGTCTTTTTTTTTGTTCAATTTTTTCTATATTCTTATTTTTTAATGTGAAGATTTCAATATTGGTTTCGTTTTCTTCAACTCTTTCAACGTTTTTCTTTTTGAATTTGCATACTGCTTGAAAGTGTTTTTTTTTTTTTTAAGCAATTTGTACAGGTTTTTTCAATTGCTGGGCATTTTTCCCCTTTTTATTCCGTGTTCACGTCCACAATACGAACATTTTATCTTTTTTAGCATGTACGTATCAGCGAATATTTGTTCGCTGGGTTGACTTTTTTGATGGTTGTATTTTTGTATTAATTCTTGTTGCTGTATAAAGTCAATGCATGTAAAGACATATTTCCTATTTGTAGTTGTTCCATTATTTTATATTGGTGTGATGCATTATACATACCTTTAATTAACCTTAATTGAATCAAGTCCTCTTCAATAGTCTGTTCGTCTTGTCCGAGTTTTTCAAATTCGCAATATCTACTCGCATTTCGTAGACGGTGTAGATATTTTATGATTGGTTCGTCAATTTCTTGTTTCATCGAAATGAACTTCGTTCTTTCTGCCACTACCAGCCTTTTCTTGGGTCTCATATTTCTCCTTATAATCTGACTTTCTTTTTCAAAAATCAGGTCTTCCAAGTTTGTGGGATATGCCATGGTGGAGACTTTCATTATCGCCTCGCATCCAGCTGTAGCCAAAAATAAACCCATAATTTCATTTTCGCCTCCCTTCTCCTTGTTGTCTTTCAGCTTTTTACTTCTCGCACTGGCAGAAAAACAGCGAATCCATGCATCCACTAAATCTGAATCTTCTAGAGACAAATGGGATCCTATCGGCGACGCCATTGTTGTGATTTCCAAGTTTAGCACTAGTCAGTCGCTAAGCTTGTATTCTTTTCTTCCGTTATTCTCAGTGACCAGTTATATAGTCTTTCTCTTGCACTTATGCAAATAAGGCATATTAATTTGCCAGTATCACTACAGTAAGAATCTACTTGTTCCTGTTGCTAATAGGCAGGGTAGACTTGAGCAGGGTAGATTGGCTTCTCCTAGGGGTAATAGAAAAATCAGTCATGATTAACCACATATGGAGAGAAAAAGGAGATTAAGTTAAAATAATAGAGAACATTACTGGAAAATACGAAAACTTAAGGAATCAGCGCAAAAATTTCAAGCATATACATGAATACAATATGGGAATCAATAATACAGAGAGCTAGAGAAAAACAACAAAAACAAATGGGGGCAAAAAAATTGTAATATGAGCTCTGGCAAAAAAGTTTACTGAGACATTAGGTTCATAAACACCAAAAGTTTTCATATTAATGTCACCAAGGACACATGGCTAAAAAGCGTAGATAAAAGCATTGATTGATTGATCCAAAAAGTGACTTGACCCAAAGAATTGTGAGTTCAAACCCTGGCATTATCAGATAAAAAAAAAAAAAAAAAAAACTTGAAGAGTTCAGTTATCAAGGGAAACTAGCTAAAATGTTCTTCTAATCTTTATTGTCACATTCACAACATTTCGTTCAACGCACCGGCCTTCTTCAGGTGGTATTTGTTCTCAGTGATTTTACTGAGCGACCCAAGAACGTGAAGGTTATATGGCAGTCCATTTCAAGAAATAAACATGGGAAGGACGTCTGCACAAACGTCATCGAACCGATCTTCAGAAACGTTAACATGACTCTTCTGGGTTCGGTTTTAAATTGAAACAAATATCACTTGTTGAATTGTACGAAAATTATTCAACTTTTTAACAAGAACAATCCCACGTTGATGTTAGACTTTGCCGCAAATCTTTGTTGGTTTATGGAGTGCTCTCTTATGACATGTTTCTAATTTGCTTTTAGATACATTGTATTTATTTTCATTTTTTCTAGTTGAATTGTTCACCTGTATATCATATGTTCCATTATTGTACATAATTAGGTTAGAATAAATTTTGTATTTTATATGAATACTACCTTATGAAATTTGAGATGTGGTAGAGTGGTGGGGGCTGTATCATATATTCGGGGATGAGCCCGTTATAGATTAGGGCAGGAGCCCACAAGACCATGGCGTCGGCCTTGATAAGTTCGACATTTTAAACGTTCATGCTCGTAAGAAAAAATGTCTACCGTGGTAGCATTTCTGACAAATTAAACTAAAATTTTAGCCGTACAGGTGAATGTTTATAAGAATAAATAATATTAAAACGATGAAAATTCAGAGGAATGTGTTGATTGCTTGAGAAAACTTAATCTCTCACAGTCTCAGGCATATTATCACCAGATATCTGGTAAGGACATGTAAATATTAGGTTGGTGCAAAAATAATGTCGTTTTCTCACATATGTTACTATGTGAGAAAACGACATTATTTTTGCACCAACCTAATACATCAAATATAACGGTGTACACTCGTTTCTTTGTGCATTTTACGTGAGACAAGTAAGAAAAGACTCAGAGTGTATGTACGCATGCGCTCTTAAAGAAAAGATGCTGTTCGGTTACTCGGTAAAGTATACATAAAAACTAGCTGATAAAACATTGCGTCTTAATTTGTTTATGTTAGTTTAAACTAAAGCCGGATGCCGTTGTTCATTGACTTGACCCATCCTTGCGTTTATCAATAGAGAAGAGAAATATTAGTCAATGATTAACTATATCGGCGCTGATAATTAGGTTATAGTCGCAATTAGTATATAGTAACTAATGTCATTACTCATAGTTTACAGAAGAAAAGGAAGCTGGCTTGTAATTTCACTTATCTCTTTAGAAGATTTACGTAGACGAGGTGTAATTTTTATTTGACTGGTTGCAAAATGCAGCAAATTTTTTATTTTATATGTTTTCGGTGGATACAAATCCGATGGTTTTTGAAGTTACTCAAGCCAAAAGCGATTAACTGAAAATACTCTTTATTCCTCATGATCTGTTTTCTGCTACATCCACAAACTTCTGATCTCATAGATTTTATTGCCTTTTTTCCTCGAGTCTGATATATATATATATATATATATATATATATATATATATAATCACAAATAGATATTTATATATAGTTAAAAATATTTTTCTGGCGTTTTTTTTTTTATTTTTTCCCAAGTAATACTTATAACGTTTCTTAAACTACTGTAATGATTTTTCGGCGTTTACCATCTTGCCATCCCACCCCCGCTACCTCGGTAAGTTTGGTTGATGTGTGAATGGTATGTGCACATCAACGTTCTTGTAAAATCTTGAACTTACTGAGGTAATATAGTGATTTTCCAAGCGTAGCTTAGATGTGGCACAAAGCCGAATTTAGGGGGCACCCTGTGAGGATCGAACTCACTACTCAGTCGTAATTGTTCTAGCGAACCAAGCTTACTAATCATTACACTGCTTCGAGGTTCCCCCTGAGGTAATATAAAATGCCCATTTTTCATAAATAAAAGTTGCCGACTACCTGATGATTGCACGAAAACGCATGAAACACCAGAAAAATATTTCTAACTAAATTCACGGTAAACATTGGCCGACCACGACTAAAAGTTTCATGCGTTTTCACGTAAATGAATAAATATAAATAAATGTACGTGTAAGTTTACCTTTTATTGAACAAAAATAAATTACAGTAGTTTAAGAAAATTTATAAATATTATCACGTTAAACATGATTTGTTATGATTACAATCGATTAAACATGTTTAATATGCCCCACTTCGTGTTCAGGACAACGCTGAACCCTATCAAAAATTAAATCATCTGACACATTTCTGCATTCATTTTTCAAAATATCAGAAATTACTTATTTTAATTCAAGAATTCTTTTCAGTTTCTATCTTCGCGTTATATTTAAATTTTTGAAGACCGCGAGGAAGCAAGAAACCAGAAGAGGGTTCAACAGACAAAAAATGAAATTATTAGAAAAAAATTGTTTTTTTTTAAATATTAGGGCATTAGTTTTAAATACGTTCAGACAGATTTATTTAACCACGTGAGAATTACACCCACCTAGCGCTATTTCAGGACTCTAAAATAACTCTTTAACAACATTTGATATGATTTCTTTTTTTTTTACGGCATATCAACCTGACACTGGAACAAGAAATGCGATCTTCACAATTATAACGCTATCAGAGCGAGCTATACAAATGCAGAAAGGCCTATATCTATCTTTAAAGTAATTTGATGAGGAAAGACACAAATATCTATTTGAGCTGCAAGGAAAACTTGATTTATTTGGGAAAAGTATTAAAATAACCTATAATATTTATCTGTAACAAATCGCTCGCATAAAGATGAAAATGAATTGAGTAAATACACAGAAATAGAACAGAGGGCGTAAGACAATGACATGTTTTCACGCCGCATTTATTTAACCCATATTGCGATGCGCTCCTAAAAGAATTAGAAGTCCGACTAGGATTTATTATTGGTGAACACAACCTTAGTAACATAAGATGTATACATATGGCATCGTATTGATGGCGCACGCGAAAAAAAAAAAAAAAAAAAAAAAACTACAGCAAAAAAACAAAAAAAAAACTACAGCAAAAAAACAAAAAACTACAGCAAAAAAACAAAAAAACTACAGCATAAAAACAAAAACAACTACAGCAAAAAAACAAAAAACAAAAAAAAACTACAGCAAAAAAACAAAAACAAAAAAAACTACAGCAAAAAAACAAAAACAAAAAAAACTACAGCAAAAAAAAACTACAGCAAAAAAAAAAAAAAAAAAAAAAAAAAAAATTAAAGCAAAAAAACAAAAACAAAAAAACCCATCAGAAACTCCTACACAAGGTAGTAAAGGAAGAAAAGACTATCCATCAGTTGTTAGAAGACAGGATGGTTGTCAGCAAAAGGGAAAATCCAAAATGCTAGCTACAAATTGGAGACGTCAAAAATCGAGCGTGTACAGAAATTTAATTATGTGTGAAGTGTCTTATCATACGACGAAAAATATGATACCGAAATCCGAAGGTGCTTTGGAATAGCGAAAGCTAAACTATAGTATTAAGAAAAAGAAAAAAATCAGCTTAGGGCCATATCACGTTGAAACACTGGTTTGCGAGAACTGAGCTGCCACGTGGCATCTGTCCTCCTTTACTGCAGCGAAGGTTGGACGGTCTCCTCAAAGATGAAGAAGAGACTCGAGGCAACGGAGGTATGGTTCTACAGAAAGAAGCTAAGGATTTCATGGATCGGGCGTGTGAGCAACTATGAGATTTTGGAGACAATGCAAACAAAGAGGAGACTTATGCTTATGCATCAGGAGGAAGCAGCTGAAATTTCTGGGACAGATAATGAGAAAGGAAGGCTTTGAGAATCTGATACTCACAGGTCGAATAGAGGAAAGAGGGTCATGGGAAAGCAATGCATAATATACCTAGCGGGCTTAAGCAAGTGGATGACAGAGCATGGCTCGTGGAAGTAGCAATGGGACAAAACTTATTGAGTGCTACAAGGGAGAGAGAAAAGTGGAGAGCCATGATCGCCTATGTTCTGAAGGGTATATGGCGCATATAAAGAAAAAAACATATGGAAAAGATTGAAAATTTTCAATAAGATATCCATGTTGATGAACGGTAACTAATAGCAACGGTAAAAATGTGAAAATTATTATTCTAATTAATCTAATTATTTTTCATAAATTTTAAATGTATAAATTTATATTAACAAATGGCAGTTAAACAATTCTACTTTCTTTTCATTTTTTGCTAATATTAAAAAAATAAATAAAAGGGTACATATGATATATTAAAAAATGTATCTAGTTCAAAAACCAACCTTTTTTGGCCAATAGTGCATATTTCAATAAACTTATTTTTCCTTATTTTATCATACGTGCTGCTCCCCGCCCCCTATTTTTCCTGTTGTCCGATGGCAACGCCAGCGGTGCTCTGGTGGCAGCCACCAGTAGGTTACTGGCGGGCCACCGGTGTGCCTCTAGCCGTCCGCCAGTGGTAACATTACCGAAAAACGCTAGTGGTATGCTACCCACTAGCAGATTGGTGGCTTGTGTGCAGGACGTACCTTTTTTACCGGTGTGATTTTTACCTGTTCCGTTATAACCTAAATTCATACATATCATTTGGAATGCACCTTTTGAATCGGACGATCGTGGAAATTGGGGAATTACATTCTGACTTATGGTGAAAAGGGTGCATTAGGCAAAAAGGTTGGGAATCATTGGCTTAGAACAACGAAGAATAAGAAGTTGTGGAGAGCCACGATCAACTAGGTCCTGGTGTGACTCGGTACATAAAATAAGAAGATCAAGTTGGTTAAATAAATGAAGGATGTGCGTTAGGGAACTCGAAATCAAAAGACACAAGTGATAATAAAAATGTCGAGAGAGCTAGAAAGAAGAAGACCTACGTCAGTACAACTAAGCTTTGTTCAACAGCGTGACATGTGGAGAAAATATCAAGTTCATCTAAAAATAATCTTTTTTTTTCCCTTGTGGTCGAAGGAAGTGGTAGTTGGGAAATTAAATGAATAAAGAAAACCAAGAAAGTCGTTCCTCTTCATGCTACTGCGGTGGAGAAGGAAACTGACTGAAAAAAAAAAAAAAAGTGTCGCACACTGACCTTTACAGATTTGCAGGTTTGATAAGTTCACCTCTTATCTGAATACTTGTACGTGTTAAAACTATTGAATTAAACATAGAAAAAGAACAGTTATAAAACGTTGGAAAAACCCAGAGTTTAATAAAAGAGTAGCATCTTAGAATCAGCACAGCAACCAGAAATATCGGGTTTTTCCAATGTTACAATAATAAATTTAAGCACTCCAGATACCGATTTTTTTATAATTCTATAAAAGTTAATGGGTGAGGGGTCCTATTTACTTGTTGGTTGGTTGTGTTTTTATAGTAATCTATCAACCTGTATAGGTTATTTAATGCCGATATCTAAATATTTTGTACGCAAATTAATTTTATTTTATTTTTCGGGAGATAATAATGGTTTTAGTGATGCAAGTCTTACTAATTAACCCTCACGTGTGTGTGTGAAGAAGTGGACTGATACCTTTTCCAAGGGTATTTGGCGTAAGTGAATATAACGAACCCAATTGGAACTCGGCTTTCCAATTAACAATTTCGAGTCAATATTACATCCAAGCTTACAACACCTAGTATTCCCAAGCGGTCACTCATCTAGGTACTAACCGACACGATGTTGCTTAACTTCAGTGATCATACGGAAACCGGTGTAGATTCATTGTCAATTGATCCCCACTACGGAAAAAAAATTAAAAAAAAATGATAGTGACCTCATTTTTTAAACGCACAGTATCAAACGACAAAAACCGAGTTAGGAAATTTTTTTTTTTTTTTAAGCGTTTCACCCCAAGCAAGGCGGGAAGCCACTAGGACGCAAGGGGTTACAGAAAATTTGGAGCAAGATCAGATAGGAGTGATAGAAGAAAGGATGGGGAGAAGGGTAGTGGATAGATCAAGGCAACTGGAGATGTTGATTGACATTACATTTGAATAGCTGGAGATTATAGCTCTCAGGGAAACTGGAATAGGGAAGGGAGTTCCACAGTCGAGAGGTGCGAGATTCTATTGGAGTAGAAGAGACGGCTACATTTAGGAGTTTCGACAGTGAAAGGGTGAGAGCGGGATGCCAGACTTGTAGGGCGCTTGAACTCATGAAGTCTGGGAACCAGCGAATGCAGCTCCTCGGAGCAATTGCCATGAAAGTATTTGTAAAAGAGACATAGAGAGGCGACGGTGCGTCTGTGAGAAAGTGACTGTAGACGAGATGCCAGAGCAGGGCCAATTATATTGCATATCCGCCTCTGGAGCCTATTAAGAACCCCGAGGCAAACAGAGGGGGCTCCAGACCATATATGGCAGCAATACTCCATGCAAGGGCGAATTGTTGATTTGTAGATCTGGAGGATCGATTCCGGGGAGAAAAAATTCCTGGCGCGGCACAGGGAGCCAACTTTCCTTGCGGTGGACGAAGCAATTGACTCAATGTATTTGTTCCATCTCAGGTCAGCAGTCAACGTGAGACCGAGCAGCCGCAGAGAGTTGCTCTCGAGAAGTTGAGCGTCAGACATTCTAATGGCGGGCAGGGAAGGCTCTCTGTGGTGATTAATAGAGAGCAGTTTTGTTTTTGAAGCATTAAAGTTGACCAGCCAATTCCTTCCACAGTTCACAACTGATTGGAGGTCCTTTTCGAGACGCACGGCCAGGTTAGTTTTGTCAGTGACACTAGATTTGTTTTTGAGGCAGGAATAAATTGTGGTGTCATCCGCGTAGATGCCAACTTAGGAATTTATGGCGTCAAGAAGGTCATTTATGTACATAAGGAATAGAGTGGAGCCAAGGATGGAGCCTTGGGGAACACCTGCGTTCGTGGGATAGGAACTGGAGGAGAATTCGTTGAGAACGACCCTCAATTCATGGTTTGACAGGAATGATTGTATTAGGTCAAACAATCGACCCGAAGAAGGCCGGCATGCCAAACCCTATCAAATGCTTTGGAGATGTCTAGGGCCACGGCACGAGCTTCCCCGTTATTTTGAAGAGCTTGGTAGAAAGTTTCAGTGATGGCCGTAGGCACATCAGCTGTAGATCGGGCAAAGCGGAAACCATATTGCTGGTCTGAGAGCAGATTATGGGATGTGAGGTGGTTAACCATCTCGGTATTGATTAGGGCTTCGAAGACTTTGCCGAAGAGGGGTAGGAGACATAGGACAGTAGTTAGAAGGGTCAGAGGGGTCGCCAGAGTTCTTGAAGACAGGAACAATCGAAGAGGACTTCCAGCAGTCAGGAAAACAAGATTCCTTGAGGCAGTAGTTGTATAGTTTAGAAAGGGCGGACGCCAGTTCAGGCGCGCATTTCTTCAAGACAATGTCTGGTATCCTATCTCCACCACTAGCCTTGTTGGGGTCTAAATTGGAGATAATGCCCAATACCAAAGACGGGGTTATGTGTAACCAATCAATGGATATCAATAGATATATGTTTTTACATTAAAAGAGAAAATTCTTACATAAAATATACTTTGAATAATTTATATTCAAAGTATATTTTATGTAAGAATTAATACTAAACACTAAAATATCTAATAAAATATTTCACATAATGGAACTAATTATGTTAATTATAAACTTAATTAAAAACTTATTAATTTTAAGCATGAAAAGCATTTTCAGCCAACAATAGCTATATAAACATTAAAACACGCCTACAAAATATTTATAAACCAATAACAAGCAACAACGTGCTTACATCTTAAAACACACCAATTTAACCGTACAGGGCCTCAGTTCTAAGAGGGAAGTCGGGTATGGGTACACCGGAAGAGTCGAGCGTCGAGTTGAATGAAAATTTCTGAGCAAAGCATTCAGCCTTGTCGGCAGAGGAGGTCAGGACTTCGAACTGGTTGAATAAAGGAGGTATAGAGGGTTTGCAATTGTTCAATACGCTCTTGCAGAGACGCCAATAATCTTTGGAGCCAAACTTGCGGGATGCAATACGCTCCTTCATCCGAGCAGCAAATAGTGACTTAGCATCGTTGAGGACACGCTTACACTCGTTACGGGCGGAGGCAAAGAGACGTCTATTGCAGTCAGACATGTCGCTACGGAATAGGTGAAAGAAGTGGTTCCTATGGGCAATGGCGGCTGAGCAAGCAGCGGAGAACCAGGGGTAGGAGCGCGACTTGACCCTATATTTTCTTGAGGAAAGCGTCGATTCCAGCTTTAACCCAGGATGAGACCTCAGAAGCACATTCTTGGACGGGGAGCGTAAAGACACCATCCCAGGGGACATTGAGGAGGAAATCACGGAACGCGTCCCAGTCAGCTCGTTGATAGTAGAACGAAGTTCTAGTGGTAGGAGGTTCTTTGCAGGGGGTGGAGTTGAAGGAGATGTTAACAGATACTACCGCATGATCAGAGTTACCAAGAGGGCAGAGTTGCGTGGCGCTACAGGACTCGGGGATGGAGGTAAAACACAGATCGAAAAGAGAGGCTTTACCTTCCCGGTTGAAAGCAAAACGAGTGGGGAAGTTAACTATCTGCGTGAGTGATTGAGAGACTGAAAAATTGAGCGTTTGAATGCCTGCGTGGTCAGTAGTAGCATTTCTTAAGCCACATGGTATGATGGGCGTTAAAGTCGCCAAACACAAATATGTGATCAACGGGTGGAGGGAGAGAGCCTTGTCTATGCTGTCAGAAATGCTATCGAGTATTCCACAGTCTTGAGAGGATGGAAGAAGGAAGAAGAGATAGCTTACCGCATTGAGAAGAGATAGTCGGAGACACATGTACGACTGGTCTGGCGATTCGAGAGACAACTCTCTGGCCAGAGGGAGATGGTCCTTGACGTAGACACCAAGACCGTGCATGTGGGTTAGAGAGTCTTTCCTGAGGAGAGGAAGGTAGCCTGGGATCGAGAGATCAGAGGAGGGGATAGATGAGACAAGGTTGGTCTCACAGAGAGCCAGTATATCTGGGCAGTTTGCAGTGAGGAAAGATTCAATACTGCAGAAGTTTGTTCTAATGCCACGGATGTTGGAGAACGAAATGTTGAGGGGTTTAGGTGATTTTTGAGTGGCTGGTTTAGGGTTACTTTTTCGGTCTTTATAAGTCATGTGGAATTTTGGTTGGAAGATGAGAAGGCCCGAAGTAAAAGAAGCAGACAGTTATCGACCGCGACGTGGGCAGAGAGGAGTTGGCACAACCTGCATCATAATGTGGCCTCAGGGTTGCCCATCGGAGGTGACTGCAGGGACACTTTTCGATGCACGACATGGCTCTACAAACACCCCGGTATTATACAACTGTTGCTCAAGACGCTACGCAAGAGTTAGGGCTGTTAACTACCAGTCGGAAACAGCAACCAGAAAACGTCAACCGTGTACCCTCAGAATGAAGAGGTGATGCCACAGACTGCACACATCACGGGAGAAACAGAGCTGCACTAATACAGAGGCCAGAGAGAGAGAGAGAGAGAGAGAGAGTACCGGGAACCCCTTCCTAAACAAGAAACAAGGCGTAAGCCTCTACTCATGTCCAAGAGAAGCGGGAGGAGTGTTGACCGGGCGGTAGGAAAGCCTACCTACTCCTATTACATATAACACATACAAGAACGACAAAAACAGAGGGAACGATGAGAAGGGGAGGTAATTTGCAAAGAGTCCTGGCTGACACTTGGATTTTACCCTTTCGCAACATTAAGTTTTAACTTAGTATAAGTCCTATTGTCTATTCTAAAAAGAAATTGAAGAAAATAAGGTTATCCGGATTTATTGCTATGATAATAAATGCCCCAACATTCTCATGATAACAAGTGAATGCACGGCTTACCTTAAGTCCAAGCATCGACCTGGTGGTGGTGGTGGGGGGGATCAACGGCCAATCTTCCGCCCTCACCAAACAGTGGGCTTGGGAGAAATGCTTTCAATAAAATTAAGAACAATAGGAGAAAGAAACGGCGGAAACAATTCCAATTTCAGACAATTTATCAAGCAAGAAGATTCGGCCACTACATCATGAGAATACTGACGAGACACATTCGCATCTAGCCAAAGACATTCAATTTTCCCTTTTTTTCTGATTTTTCTTTCGAACCGGGATTTCTAACTAAACCATCAAATAGGTTAGAATGATTAGGACAAAATGTGTTACTATGGTCAAACACACTGACGAGTAGGGTGAGAAAAAAAAAATAAAATAAATAAAATAAAATAAAATTTAAAGATTAAAAAAAAATAAAGAATTAAAAAAAATAGGAAAAATATGTAAATGAATTTTCGGTAGAGCGAAATTATACTCACACAGGGCAGCAAGTGTTTGCCCGCATTCTTCCTCATGATAACAAGTGAATGATAGCCAAAAAGGACAATTACCATAAATAAATAACGTCGTCTGCTGAATTATTTTTAAATTATTAAGAGAAATGTTCGTAACACGGGGATTTGGCTCAAAAGAAATTAAATAATTGAAGATAAAAGTGTCTGGCGTCTCCTACCAATACCTCATAAATAACAGATTATTCTGTTTTGATCCGTGGAAAGAGGGGAAAAGACGTTACTTGGTTTCATTGAGAAAATGAAAAAAAGAAAAAAATGCAGAAGGGAAGATAGAAGAGTTTAACGTCTGTTTCATTTTTATACACTTCTTAAAATAACAGCATTCATATTTATTATTGTTATTGCAATATTTTGTTAAAGTTGTTAAGCTCGAATATTTAATGACGCGATACGGAAATTTATACGAATATTTTATTGTCGTAGAACTCGCTAGCAGCTTGTTCAATCATTAACTTCAGAGTTAAAAATTAAGATTCATCAGAAATTTAAAATAGGAAAACCCAGAAATTTTCACGTATCTTCCTAACCTGGGAAGCGTCTTGACATAGGGCAGTAAGTGCAACACTGAGATCTGTAGACGTATTGGGATGACCAAGGACACATTCCAAAAGCTGAGTATTGCGAGACAGGATTTCTTTGGTAACAAAGAAAAGAATACTGAGCTGTTGCGTGTCATATGTCCTTCTTTACGGCAGTGAATGTTGGACGGTCACCTCAAAGATGAAGAAGAGACTCGACAGAAGGATGCTAAAGATATCATGGACCGAGCGTGTGAGCAACGATGAGGTCTTAGAGATGTTGCAAACAAAGAGGAGGCTTATACTTAATATCAGGAAGAGGCAGAGGGTTTCTTTTAACAACAGTTCGTAATACAAAATGATGAGGTAAAAATATTGTGAATTTTATTAATTCCACATTTTAATTTGTATTTAAAGACAGTAAGAAAAGGTTTATTGTTCCACTGGGCTAACACATCACATAACAAGCAATAACGTGCTTACATCTTAAAACACCAATTTAACCGTACAATACGAAACCATAGAATACAAATCAGAAAGGTTGTTTTATTAGTCATCATAATTTAGATAGGGCGGACTCTCTTTCGGGGAGGTAAACCGGCCCTGAACCCGTTTATACGGGTCCAATGGGCATATTTTTGGCCGGGCCCACGGGCTCGGAGATCCCACGTTAAAAAGGTCTTGTGCCATATGACGCCCTCGTGGGTGAGGTGACTAAATATCGTCAGTCGTTCAAGTCCTGACCGACTGTTCGGTTGAACTCTCTGCCTTCGGGTGGAGAGGAACCCGATCGAGGCTACGCTCGGGGAGGTAAACCGGCCTTGAGCCCGTTTACACGGGTCAATGGGCATATTTTGGGGCTCGGAGATCCCACATTAAATAACCGGCCTTGTGTCACATGATACCCCAGTGGTGGGGGTGACTGAATATCGTCAGTAGTTCAAGTCGAGTCAGTAGTTCAAGTCGAGTGAAGAGTCGAGTCAGAGGCAGTCCGAAACAGAGTCGCGTTCAGACCATTACTGCAAGACATTGGAATAGTGATACTGGTCGCGACTACATTGTTCTCTCTACTAAACCTAATTGTTCATACTAACACTTCTACTTCTCTGTATATATTCCTGTTTGTAATATATCAGTGTTATACCATATCTGGTTCTACCTTAGACTATCACCGTGGTACAAGGAACCGGACCATAACAATATATATATATGTATATGGTGGACTCTCCTATCATGAACGATAAATGAGGGTCGGCATTGTATGGTGCCTTTCGTTTTATACTTATGCATGGTAGCAGGGGCTATTGTATAGACAATCAGGTAAGTGAAAGTCATATTTAATTTGTGCTTTCTTAAGTATGATACTAGCCCAGCCTTTCTGCGGGCAACAAAGCCATACTGACAGATTAAATTTAAGGCAGGATTTTGATGGCGTCTCTGCTTCGAAGTTTGACGAAGCTGATCACGGTGCTTCAGTCTACAGTCGTTTTGAATCTTGGGCTTCCCAGGTTTTCAGATCAAAGTTGAGACGTTTCAAGTTGTCTTTCAATTTGTCTTTGTAGCGTAAGAGTGGACGTCCAACTGAACGCTTGGTGTTTGGTAGTTGTCCAAACAGCACCTTTTTTGGAAGCCTATGCTCATCCATTCTCACAACATGACCAGCCCACCTAAGTTGTAGCTTTGCTAGAATGGTTTCAATGCCTGTGATGTTGTTACATGTCTTCAGTATTGCACTATTCTTGACCCTGCCATCCCATTTTATATCACATATGGCACGAAGACAGCACATGTGAAAGCGTCGAGTTGATTTATTTTCTTGCAGCACAGGGTCCAAGTTTCAGCACCATAGAGAAAGGTTGAGAGAACGACTGATCTGTCTCTGAGAGACACGTCTTTGGTGTTCCATAACCTATGTTTAAGTTGAATGCTGAATGCTGTGCTGGCTTTGGCTATTCTGGATTGGATTTTCTTTGTCCATTTTAATATACACACACACACACACACACACACACACACACACACACACACACACACATACATATATATATATATATATATATATATATATATATATATTCACCACAAGCAACGTGGGAATGCCACTAGTACGTAGAGAGTTACAGAGAGTGAAAGTGAGAGAAAAGACTGGATATAGGGGGATTGAGGAAAGGATAAAAGATGAACGGGATTCAAGAAGATGGCGATTGACTTTGCGTTTAAATTTTTGAAGATTGTAGTTATCAGGGAAGCAAGTAAACGGGAGGGAGTTCTACAGGCAGGAAGTGCGAGAAAAGAAATTGTTGGAGTAGAAGTGGCGATAGTTAATTTTCTTTTGTCCTATCGAATTATTGTTATTGTTGTATGACGCACCTCTCGAAAATATTTACACGTCCTCTCGCCATCGACTGAATCTAATTTCTCACACCAGCTTTCTGCAAACATACCGCTGTTTCCTTCTAGTTATATCGTTAAAACAAATATCTAAAAAAAATATCTAAAAATAGTCAGTACTTGAAAATCGTTTGATATCACAAAACTATTATATTAGTGTCAACAATACTTTGTTAAATCCTGTTGATATTTTTTCCTTTTAAATTGATTTGTTTATACTTTTTTCTAAACGAGTTATTTTTTTCTTTTGCGTTTTCAGCAATTCTCTTTGAAGAACATCGAATACATATCGTCTGTCAGTGGTAAAATCCATTACGTTAAAACAGACAACATGAACTGGCGCTCAATTATTAAGAGACTATAATAGGTTTAAATTTCTTAAATAAGCGTTTTTTTTTTTATTTCACTAAACGAGTTTTCTTCGTCTTCTTCTTCTTCTTCTTCTTCTTCTTCTTCTTCTTCTTCTTCTTCTTCTTCTTCTTCTATCCGCCTCCTTTCTGAACGTTGCTGATCGTGGCTATTCACAACTTCCTATCCATTCTGTCTCTTAATAAGATTTGTCTTTTCACTATCCTTACCACTTCTACTGTGAATTTACACCAACTCGTTAGGTAGGTTACTTTCCGTTTTTCTCTGTTCCTCTTACCTTGGAATATGTTCTGCGAGTGTCAAATTCTTTAGGTCTTCTTTCTTCTATGTGTCCCAGTTATTTCAGTTGTCTCATTCTCTCTACAAACTCCTGTTTTGTTTCTATTTTTGTTAAAACTTACTGCTTACTCATGTGTCGCATCCGTGTTATTCTTCTGCAGAACCACATTTCTGTTAGCCTAAGTCACTCATACCAGTACTGACCAGGTTTATACGTTGCTTTATTCCGGCAAGTAGCCAAAAGTCGGTGTTTTGTTTTGTTTGTTTTTATAGTGATTTACCATGTACAAGGCCCGGGAGCCACTCTTGGTAGAGTTTTTTTTTTACAGCGATGTTCACCATTTACAAGGCCCGATGGCCACTCGAGGTAGAGAGGGTTTTTTCTTTGTTTTTGGAAAATGCATAATAAGAGGGACAGTTTATACGGATCTGTGGGTAAGATAACTGTTAACCCTAGAGTTTAACATGTTAAGATTGTAGTGATCAGAAAAGCATTACCTTTGGAGTCGGTTTCACAGAGACTCGGTTCTTCTCCGGAAGAAGCTACTCAGTGGAATACGGAGGGAATGAGGGTGATTCGCCACAGTGCGCGTAGCATAGCGTGTGCCAACTGTGTGAGCTAGAGATGGCGGAACTAAGAAATGTGGTTCGCCTGAGCACTTTCCATGGAAGTAGTGATAGAGCAATGAGAGACATTTGACATTTTGTCTGTGAGAGAGGGACTGTTGGAGGAAATTGGAAGTTGTAGGGGTTGTAGGTGAAGAAATTGTCCAGTATTCACTGCAATAGGAGGAATAGGAGTTCAACGCCATTTTTTGTTTTGTTTCTAACGAAATTCGAAAACAAAACACGAGTTAGAGACACCAGATTATCTTACTAAAACCACAGAACATATTGTATAGGATTATTATTATTAGCATATGGTGTTGGTTGCTGATAAAAAGATTTTCAGGTCACCACTTATGACTTTAGAAAATAAATCCACCCTTTCTTCTTTTCACTGGTGGGCTTTATATGTTTGATAATGATTTACCATCAACATGGTTCGCAGCCAAATGTACACGATATAGTGACAAGTTTTCATGCAGCCCATAAGATGGCAGGTTTGACTTAGAAATATATTCAGTCCGCTGGAAAGGTTTCTGGTTGAGTGTGTTCTCTTTGGCTACCTCTTTCTTCCAAACTTTAAAAGAACAGCCAACTCGATAGCTGGACATGATCGTCTTTTTCACTATTCCCCCTTAAATAAGGAGATCAATAGAAACATACCCAATTTTATTATTTTATGGCCTTGGCTTTCTTTGTGTGTACTTCTTTCTTTCCCGCCCGGAAACCTAAGGTCAGAAATGGCATTATGACATTTTTCACTGAGCAATTACCCCCCCCCCCCGCAAAAAAAAAATATTTTACATAAATAAAGCCCTTTGTTAGGTGTGGGCTGTACTTGTGAAAACATTTTTTTTTGTATTTCTTTAAGGCATGGGTTACCAGGAATCCCTTCAATGAGTCTCTTGGAATCTTTTCCAATCAATCCGAGGGCTCCAACTACAACAGGGATTGTTGATGTTTTCATGTGCCACATTTTTGAGATTTTGATTTCAAGGTTCTTGTATTTTGATAGCTTTTTGAAGATCTTCAAAGATACATTGCAGTCTGCAGGGACTGCCATATTAATAAGGGGGCATTTTTTTGTTTGTTTGTGTTCTTTAATAACAATGTCAGGGCGATTAGCTTTCATTCTTCTGTCTGTGTGTATTGTGTAGTCCCATTATTATTATTATTATTATTATTATTATTATTATTATTATTATTATTATTCACAGCATATAAGGTCATTGAATGATTAGTTTTTTACGGTTTATCAACCCTTTACAGGTTATTTAAAGCCAGAAAATATAATTAATTTATTTATTTTACATAATAACGATTTAGTGATGGTAATTAAGCCATAGCTAGGGAGATAAGATGTGAATTTCTCAATGTTATTTGCGTATACTTAAATATAACGAAACCAACTAAAACTGGAATTGAAACTCGGATCTCCAATTAACAATTCCAAGCCATTATCCATCCAGGGATCGGCAACCTACGGTACTTATGCTGGGGGACAAATAGGAGATTGACAGAAGACAAAAAATGTCGAATTCAAGCGGGCATATCTGCTATAATATAATGACGGTACTGAAATCAAACTTACAAAATATCTAACTTCAAGGAGGCCGTAATAATTACCTACTGAGCAGTTAGTATGATACTCACTCGTTGCGCCATTTTTGTCGATTAGTGAGCCTGGTCAGTACCTAGATGAGTGAACGCTTTGGAATGCCAGGTGCTGTAAGTTTGGACGCGCGGGTGGTGTAATGGTTTGGAATTGTCAATCGGAAAGCCGAGTTCCAATTCCCGTTGGGTTCATTATATTCGCTTAAGCGCAAATACTCTTGGGAAAGGTATTAATCCACCTTTTCTTCTACCCAGCTTATGAGTTAATAAGTAAGACTTGT
The DNA here is from genome assembly GCA_963932145.1 of Acanthosepion lycidas. Lineage (NCBI taxonomy): Eukaryota > Metazoa > Mollusca > Cephalopoda > Sepiida > Sepiidae > Acanthosepion > Acanthosepion lycidas. Next base: position 70,179,029 of record OZ010582.1, on the reverse strand, counting down.
ATCCCTAAATCATTATTATCCAAAAAAGAAAAAGAAGAAAAAAAAACCCTAAAATCTAAAAACATTTGCCATTTTCTGGCTTTAAATAACCTACAAAAAGTTGATAAGCCGTAAAACACGAAACAATCAATGAACTATTTTGTGAGAAACCTTCCTATACATAATGTTGATAATTCACTCAGTAACAGGATATTTTAAATTTGGGCGCTTAGCTACGAATAATTGTCTAGACTGGTTGACCATTATTAGTAAATCGATCCTGTGTATCCTATACTTGCGAAACTCTGTTAAACTTAGTAAATGAAAAGTGTTTATTTCAAGTTATTTGTACAGTTCCGCTTGACCTATTTTCTCGGTCCTGTAGCAATTTCTTCAGTACTTCCGGCTATCTGTTAATTAATCCGTTAATTACTTGCCATTACCTCAGATAAATAATGAACCATTCCGTTTTCACTGCGAAGAAAGGCTGAAAAAACATATCCAGAGATGCTGCTTGATTATAGCGAGAAAAAGAAGGTATAAATAATAATAATAATAATAATAATAATAATAATAATAATAATAATAGTGAAATGGAAATCTATCAATTTCGAATCTTTTCAATTGTACCCTCTTACTTCTTTAATTAATGAACTGAATTTATATATAGTATTGTTATTGCAATATTTTGTTAAAGTTGTTAAGCTCAAATAATTAACGGTACAATGGGGAATTTTCACGGGTGTTTCATAGTTGTTGAACTCGCAAGGCGCTTATTCAATCATTAAATTAAAAATTATGATTCATGAAATTCATCGAAATGCAAATAGGGAAAACAGTGAAATTTTAAACGGGTACTGCCATTTCTCATAATTCATCTAAAACGGACACTTAAAAAAAAATAATGACCAAAACAATGAATTCTTTACATTAATGTGAAGCGGAAAAAGTCGTGGATACAAAATGAAATGAGCCACCGTCAATCACTAGAAAAGCTGGACTGTATCCAGATCATGCCGTGTATTTGTCGGGATTAGAAGTGTGTAGGGATACAAAAGTCAATTCCTTTGGTCGAGATGGAGTCAATGGGGCACGTGAAGACCGCTTAGTGACCTTACTTTAAAGAATGACGAAATTCGTCAGTCTTTCAGTCAGTTTCCAGGAGTTAAACCAAGCAGTTGCATCGTCTGGATTTCTGTCCGGGGCAATCAGATGCCACGTGATGCAGCTTACAAATCCCTGGCTCCGTTTTCCTATGGAATATATATTCGTTAGATATAGAATTTATCTTCGGCTCACAATCCTCAATTTGAGAAAAAAAAATCCTGATTAGCCGTTTTCCGTTTTTCAGAATATGTCCCCAATTAGTGAAATAGCAGATAAAGCTGGCTTGCTCGAATCTGGTATCTTAAATAGTGTTTCTCCAGAAACGCAGAAGAATCTCCGGCAGACCCAATTTCCGCTGGGAATTATTATAAGTAAGACCCTATCTTTTCGCTCTCTTTTCATACTACTTGTTATGCAGACATGTGTTATAATATCTCTGCTTGGGACACGTGTAAATATGTGTATATAATTGTGTATGACTCAGCGGTATAAAACTCTCTCTGAGAACAAAGAATGTTTACCGTTCCTTTTCTCTCAGCTATTCAGTTCCGTCCGTGAAATAAAGTGTTATTATATGATGGATATAATAGAAACCCGACAGAAATTGGTACAGCTTGATTGCGATACCCTTTTACACACCACATGCTCAACTGACTTTACACCTTCAGATTACCATTTATTTCAATCCTTACAAAATTATGTTAATGGAATTCAATTCTCTTAAAGCTTATGAAAACCACTTAGACCAGTTGATCACCCAGAAAAATGCTAAGTTCTTGGAGAACGGAAACATGAAGCTGCTTCAAAGATGACAAAAGATCGTGGAACAAAATAGCACATATATAGTTGAAAAGATTTATATACAAATATCTATATATTGTGTTTGAAATTCATTTAAAAGAAAAACACTACAAACTTTTATTCCAGTTCAGTAGAAATAGGATGTTTTGAATTAGAAGCGATTCTCTTTCCGTTTACAAAATTTCTATTTTTACTATTCATTTCTAGGACTTAACTGTTTACCTATGTTCGTCTGCCACTTGAGACAGATTTGTAAGTAGAAAGTTATTTACTACTGTCACAGAGAACAGAAAGAATGTGTGAATCTGGGACCTGGACTCTGGGCTTACTGAGTTTATCATGTGACCCAATCAGATGACAAGATCTTATACGATTATGGATTTTTTATTACTGTAAAAAGAAAATGGCTGATGGTTTGAAATAACAATTTATTACTCACCAGCACAGCTCTCTGGTTCTAAACATTTAAGAAAATGTTACTTTTCATTGGTCAGTTAATCATTTGTTGTCAGTGATGTGCTAGTCTTTGTTATTGATAAGGTAACTATCGTCACAGCATGCCCTCATACTTTACATAATGAAGACATTAACATGAACAGATAGCTAGATGCAACCGTAAGTTCTATGCTAACAGTTTCTTCTATCGCACTTTTCTCTTGTGAAAGTCTTTTCTGGATCCATGCTTTCCAGCCAACTTTGATCGTCCAAAATTTAAATGCAATGTCTATTGTTATCTACTGTCCTCCTGATTACTCTTCTTTTGTTCTCGCTCATAATAATGTTTCCCTATTCTTTCACATTCAGTAACCCCTTGTGTCAACACTATCATGCTTCCTTACTTTTCAATATTTGAATTGATCCAAACGGCAAAGTAGTGGTTTGACACCCAATTCTGTTTTCTTTATCACAAATGAAACAACGAGAAAGAAAACACAAGCTTGCCGTTCATTTTCTGGAAGTCAGTCTAGTTCACATGAAACTAGTAAAATTATATATGTTATTACAGTTTTTTTGTGTTCTTCTTAGATATGACATGTTTATATAAACATTAAATACAAAATGCCTGTTTTAGTGGCAATTAGAGCAAGTAAACTGGAATAGAATTTGCAAGCATTAAGTAGCAGAAAAATTAAACCCCGAATCTAAATGTTAAACAGTGAAGCATTTGAGGCTTACAGAATTGTAATGAATATTTAACTTTTTTGCTAATGCCTATACAAGGCTCAAGAGTCACTCGAGATAGAAGGTTACTGTGTGAGCAATAAGAGTAACAGGTAAGAGGTGCAGTTTATGAAGATATGTAAAAAAGATTAACAGTTAATCCTAGACTTGAACAGGTTAAGATTGTAGTGGTCGGGGAAGCATCGACTTGGGAGTCGATTCTACAAAGCAGCAGTTCGTGGGATTAAGTTGTTCGAGTGAAACTTAAATATCCTGTAGCTCTTGGGCCTTGTAAACGGTGAGCATTATTGCAAACAAAAAAAAAAAAAATTAGTGTGGATGCTACCCTAAACACTACAGACGTAAGTTACGGCCAAATCGCTATCTATCTTCCTTATCCTCATAATCTACATTTCCTTCTATCTCTTCTTACATTCATATAATACACTTCATTCCGTAACACTCTACCATGAGGTATTCAACTCTTTCAGAAATATCTAAATTATCATCTACCGTTTTCTCAAATCAATAGTTTGAAATGGTTTCAAGTGAATCCTTAAAGAAGACGATCCTTCATTATAGCCTATAAACTGGCGCCACGACATCATAAATATCTTTATAACGAAAATCACATCTCTTGAAGATTTCCAACGGCAACAACAAAAGGTAACTAGAAGGGAAAGTAACGATATAATCAAGATGTTGACTTTCCCCGCTAACTTAAACAAAAGTTTAGGAAGGTAACTACCACCAATGCAAGAAAGGACGATAGCAATTAGTGGACTTGAGAAGTTTAATTTCCTGAAAAACTGTTCTCAGAAAAGAAGATTTTATAAATTTTAACTGAATAACATTGGTTAATGAATGCCGATTGTTTCGTGTTTGGATAATTTTTTTTTTAGCCATTTCCCTCCAAGCAAGGCAATAAAGCCACTAAGGCACAAGGGGTTACTGAGTATGAAAGAATGAGAAAAATAAAGACATTATTAAAGAGGGAGAACAATAATAGGAGAGGAATAAAAAAAAAACAGTAGAAAATGATTGACATTGCATTCCAGTTTTTCAAGATCAAAGTTGGAAAGCAAGAAGCCGGAAGAGAGTTCCACAAGCAAGAAATGTGAGAAAAGAGAGTGTTAGCATAGAACTTACGTTACATCTAGCTAATTCAATTGTAAATTGATTAGATTTTGTTGCCAATTTCGTACTGCGTTTAAATCATAAAGTCTAGGTACCATAGCGTAAAATTCACCGGATCAATTACTATTAAACTAAAATAGACTAAAATATATACAGTGGATTCCGGTTAAATCGAGCATCAGTGACATGGAATAGCCGCTTCGTAAGACCAATCCTTCAAGAAAAATACATTATGTCCTTTTTAAGCTAATCCGTTTAAAGGAAAAAAAGAGACTAAAATTTGTGGCCCCCGATGTGTTCTGATAAAATGGAGTCCACTGTAATTAAAATTCCATGCTCAATGGCTGACGAGTGATGCGTTTATATAAGGAGTGGTCAATATTTTCCATTCTATGCTTCTGTTTTTATATGAATGATGTGCCTTACAAATCTAAAAATATTTCAATAAATAGAGTGGTGGTGGGGAAATAAACATTCGTACACATACAAATTTTTAATTTATTACATTTCGATCTAATGAATAAACAAACATACTTTTCATATAATTAATTGTACACAGATGAATAACTAACTATACATAGAAAACAGAAAAAAAAAATGGTTTAATAGAAATAAATCCCATTTATCCATTTTAATGGGTGAAAAATTTATTCGTGCAATACAAAAAAAGAATGCATAATCTTCATTTAATTCTTTTTAGAATAACCATTATACACTTTTACAGTAATCAACCTCTTCATGTAGTTCTCAATGATTTGCAAATTTTAGTTGATATTTTGTTCCATTCTTCTTGCGATATGGTTTTCAGATCCGACATGTTTGTTGGAGTTCTCGATTGGATATGAGTTTTCAAATAACGCCACAAATTTTCGATTGGGTTTAAATCTGGGTTCTGACTCAGCGACATTCAGGATGTTTACATTATTGTCAGCAAGCCATTTCTTCGTAGATTTTGCAGTGTGCTTAGGATCATTATCTTGTTGGAATATCCAATCAGGTGAAAGTTCAAGATTTTCAACCGTAATCATTTGTTTCCAAAATATTTTGATATGCAGCGACATTCATTCTATCATCTATTACTGATATTTTTCCAGTGCATTTTGCAAAAAAACATCCCCAATGCCACATTTCACTATTAGAATTATGTTTTTTTTTTTGCTTGAAGACATCGCCATCTTTCCTCCGAACATGATATCTAGAATCACGTCCAAGCAAATCAATTTTCGTTTCATCTTTCCATAATGCGATTTTTCTTTATCCTTATGTTCACAAACGAATTACAGCCTAGCATCTCTGTGTCTTTTCAATAAAAGAGAAGTTTTCTGAGGGGAGCTTGACTTTAGATTGTTCCTATAAATTTTATTGCTTATTGTCTGTTTAGTGACACAAATTCCTGATGAAAACAAATCATCCTGCAACTCTTGCCGAGTAACCATTGGATTTTGTTTAATTTGAAACATTAATTTCCTCGAAGATCTTGCAAAAATCTTCTGTGGCGCACCAGTTGGTTTTCAACAGTTTTGCGTTTTTATACCTTGCAATTAATGAACTAATGGTAGTAAATGAAATATTCAGGTTGTCTGAGAATTTCCTGTAACTTTTACCTTCTTTCCAAAGTTGAACAATCAGTTCTTTTAACGAATTTCTCAATTCTTTACCTCTTAGCAATATGAAAACCTTCTTGCATGAATATTAATTACAGAATGTCCTGTTTGTATTTGGGGGCTAAAAATAACTACTGAAAACCTTATTGGAACATTCTAGAATATTTCACTTGAATAGTCTAGAGTATTAAAGCAATTTAAAAGTTTTAAAATCTGAAATTAGCATTGTACGAATACTTTTTTCACCTATTAAAATGGATAAATGGGAATTATTTCTGTTAAATCAAATTTTCTTGTTTTCTATGCGTATTCAGTCATTATGCATCTGTGTACAGTTAATTATATGATAATTAAGTTTATTCATTAGTTGAAATAGAATAAATTAAAACTTTGTATGTGTACGAATATTTGTTTTCCTCTACTGTACATTTGGTATTAAAGTATTTGACGAGGTACGGCACAAGGATCTATTTGAATTGCTGGGAAAACTATATATATATATATATATATATATATATATATATATATATATATATATATATATATATATATATGGAAAAGATGTTAGAATAATGCAGTACATATACTAGGAGAAAACCACCTGAATACGGATATAAAATAATTTGAGAAAGTACACAAAATTAGAAAGGGATTTGAGACAAGGATGTGTCTTCTTCCAAGATTTATTCGAACTCTACTGCGACATTTTCCTAAGAGAACTGGAAACCCTACCATGATTTATTATCGGTGTGCGTAATCTTGACAATATAAAATATGCAGAAGACACTGTGATGATGGCCGACTAGGAAAGGAAACTACAGGACCTCCTGGACAGGATGGTAGAAGAAAGCGAGAAAAAAAAGGACTAACTATCAACTGCAAAAAGACAGTTTCTTTTATATCAGCAAAAGAAAAGACATATACATTAACCAATGCAGTTTCAAATATCTGGGAGGCGTTTTAAAGGGGATGGAAAATACGAGACAGAGATTCGAAGATGTATTGGGCTAGCGAAAGAGGATTTCCAAAAGCTAAGCAAAGTACTGAATAACGGAAAAACATAATAAGAAACAAGGAAAAGAGTGTTGAACTACTGTGTGATATTCATCCTCATATCTTAGTGAATGCTGGAAACTCACCACGGATGAGGGAAAATAAGGCCGCAGAAATGTGGTTCTAGAGGAGAATCCTGAGAATTCCATGGACGGGGCGAGTAAGCAACAAAGAAGTCTTAAAGAAAATGGTAACAGAAAGAACATTTATAGCCAGAATCAGGAAAAGACAACTGAAATTCCTTGGACACATAATGGAGGAGGGCTTGGAAAACTTAACTCTGATCGAGGAAACCTGATGAGCTTGTGTGAATGGATGGCGGAGCTGGGGCGGGGCCCATAGCAAAAGGAGAAAAACTGGTAAGAACCATACGAGATAGAAAGTTGCGGAGAGCCATAAACGCCTATGCCCTGAAGAGACGCGACACATAGAAAAAAATATACAAGCAATTGATTCATTTAATATAAACACGTGAGTAGCACTCTTTCCTTCGTTGAAAACTTTGTGTATGTTTTACCAAACTTTTAATATTTGGGGGTAAATTAATTTCTGAGAGGTGTAGAGAATCTTAAAAAATGATCATTCAAACAGTTTTCAGGCTAACACTTCCTTAAACATTCGGCATTCATTAACACTTCCTTAAACATTCGGTATTCATTAACACTTCCTTAAACATTCGGTATTCATTAACACTTCCTCAAACATTCGGTATTCATTAACACTTCCTTAAACATTCGGTATTCATTAACACTTCCTCAAACATTCGGTATTCATTAACACTTCCTTAAACATTCGCTATTCATTAACACAAGAGTTAGCGTTACTGTCGGTTGGAATTTTTCCATAAAGTAGACTTTTCAAGTCCACTGTTGTGGTTTTTTCTAGTAGTGATAGGAGGTTTCTTTTTTAATTTTTTGTTTAAGATAATGCAGAAAGTCAACATGTAGATTATATCGTTATTTCCGTTCTAATTACATGTGCTAGTTTAGTTGTCGCTGTTGAAAGTCTTCAAATGATGTCGTTTTTGTTATTTGACTAAGCTCTTTGTGATTCTGTAGCTCCAGTCTATAAGATCTGATAAAGGATTGTCCTCTTTAACACCTCAAGGATACTGTTGATTGAAATCATTTTTAATCATTGATCTATGGGAGTGGGCTGAAAGGTTGACTATAAACGAGTGATGCCAGAGCTATGAAACCTTGCATGCGTTAATTTCACCTTTTTATTTATTTATTAATAACTGTGTTATTTCTTTCCCTTTCCAGGTAAGAGGTTGGGCTGAAATGGTTCATAGGCTGACTATGAAGGAGCAATTCTAGAGATGTCAAGTCTTGCATCCATTAATTTCAACTAATCTTATCTGCATTGTTTCTTTCTAGGTACGAATGTGGACGGAAAGGGTTCATAGGCTGACTATAAATGAGTGATGCTAGATCTCAAAGGACATTCATGCTGACAGTTGCTACATAAGGGGATGATACTCCAACTTTATCAATAGTGAAAAAGTGGTCAACTGAAACAAGGAGGGAAAGGTTGAATCTCGAATATAACCTAGTACCTGAACTTCCGTCAACTGCCACCCACGAGGGAAACATTGAACGTCTTCACTACATGGGGATCAATGACTATAAATCAAATAGCCAATGCTATTAGCACATCCCGTGAGAGAGTTAAGAATACTCTTCGCAATGAACTTGGTATGACTAAGTTTTCTGGCCGGGGATTGTCACGTCTTCTGACATCTGATCAAAAGGGTACAAGCTGTTAATATCACGGGAAAATCTGACATTGTTTGAGGCAGCTCCAACTGGTTTCCTTGAATATTTCCTAAACTAGGATGGGTGTTGGGTTCATTGCATTGGGCGAGCAAAAACGAGACAATCCATACAGAGGAAAGACCCTTCCTTACCTGCTCCAACTAAGGCCAGGTTTGTTTCATCTGCAAAGAAGGTGATAACCACAGATTTTGGGGATGCAAAAAGTATTGCTTTTATTGACTATCTTCAAAAGGGCCACACCATTAATAGAGAGTACTATGCCAACTTACATTTACGAAAGACTATGAAGACCAAACGTCTGGGAAAACTGATGAAAGGGTCTTGTTTTATTAGGACAATGCCCCAGCATACAAGTCATTGGTTTCAATGGCTGCTGCGCGTGACTCTGTCTTTGAACCTACTGTTACATCTAGTCAATTCAACTGTAAAATGATGAGGCCTAACTGCCAATCTAGTACTGCTCTTAGATTCATAAAGGCTAGGTACTATAGAGGAATGTTCATCAGAACAATTACCATGAAAGTATTTAGAGAAAAAGCACATGGAAGATTGATTATGGCAGTGGAAATGATTTTCTTTTTTAATTGGAAAAAGAAAAAAAAATCATAACAGTCAAGTGTGCTATTTACATTTGGACTATTGTCATCATCTTTATTGCTGTTATCACAACATTTTGGCCACTGCGCCATCCAGCCATGACTAGGTGAATATTGTTCTATCAGACGATAGCCTAGTTACAATGCTTTACTTCACTAGGCTCTAGTGAATTAAAGCATTGGTTCATGAATTTGGTGACATAATTGTGAGTTCAATCCCTGGTCTGGGCATTGTGTACTTGAACTCAGTGAATGCTGAAATCTAAATATTCCAAAGACAATCTTATGGCTTCAGCTACAGTTAAAAGGTATTGTTGGTAATTTTTTTAAATATAAAAATGTGTTGCTGGTAGTTTTACACTTTAATAGTCTTTTTGTTTTCATTTTTGAGTTCCATACTTGCCCATAACTGGGGCCCTAACAGGTGCTACCACCCTGTCTCTGTTAGAGACAAGTGTTACTTTGTAAACCGATTAGAAAAAAAATCAGTGGCATATAGTGCACCACATTTAGTCATTCATTGTGCTGCTTTTGATGCATACATCATCATTGGCTAATTGTGGTTTGCATAAAAAGATGAAGCTTAAATAATGATCAATAGGCAGGAAATTATATTCACTCTGTTTTAATGGAGAATAATTCATCTGTACTTGCAGGATTTGAAGGTAGATTTTTTTTTTCTCTTTCTGAGATTAGGTATTATGTACACTATTTACATTGTTTGGACTATCGTCCTCATCTTTGTTGCCATATTTATCACAATGTTTTGGCCGTTGTATGCTCCGGCCTTCTTCTTCTGTCAAACTGAACCCTTTATTTCACTTGCTGGGGTAGACTGTTCTAGTTCCACATGCCATATCTAAATGACAGTTATCTGTTATCTTCTGTTAATTCCCTCTCCAAGTTCTCCACTGCCATAACCAGGTATTGAACTCACACCCTTTGGGTCCTGTCACTGGATCTAACTAACGCCTTTATTCACTGGGTATCCAGTGGATAAAGCCGTTTTTTTTTTTCCATTTTAAAATCAAATTTGATGTTTGTGCGATATGAAAGAGCAGAAAAATAATGAGCAAAAGAAAATAAACAAGGGAGAAAGGACGAAGACAAATATTGAGGTTTTTATAAAAAATATTTTATCTTGTAAAAAATATATGCAGATGAGAACAGAATCTTGTATGATAGAAAAAAAAAATACCCACATATATTTGAAATGAACAGAGAAAAAAATTTCTTTTTTTTAATTTGAATATTTAAAGGAAAAGACAATTGAATAAAGAAAAACAAAAAAATATTAAAATATACACACACACACACAAAAAAAAAAAAAAAAAAAAAAAAAAAATATGTACATACATATATATATATATAAATTTCCATTCTCAATAAAATATTTAAAGAGAGAGAATTTTGAACCGGTATACATTTTATATACAGTTCTCACTTTTATTCTCATGATGCGCGCGCGCACACACACATACACACACGTGTGTGTGCTAGAAATATAGTTTTAAGGTATGCTACATTTATGAGTTAAAAAAAAAAAAAAAAAGAAAAAGGAAAAAGTGATCAATATCAGATAGAGTGTATGTAAATATAAATGTGGAGATGTAGGTCAACACCAGGACATCACAGTTTCCAGGCTTAAAGATTGCATTTAAGCGTAAAACTGACTGTCACCTTGAGAAATAAAATGAAAAAAAAATGACTACGGCAAACAAGGAAAAAACAAAACAAAAAGAAGAAAATGTTTATGGTAAGAATCTTATGAAATATGAACAGGACAAAATATTTTCCCCAGGATTCTGACCATTATATTCATGGTCAGGTATTTGAGAGTTTTGAAGCCATATGGCTGAGTATATATTACTCTCCCTCTTATGACAAACGAGGGAGATAAAAATGAAAAAAAAAAAAAAAAAAAATGCAGAAATGGAAATAATATAAGCAAAGGTCTTTATTTTTTAATTTTTTTTTTTTTTTTTTTTTTTTTAAGTATTTATAAAAATATTAAATATTGAAACAGTAACAATTAAAAAAAACATGAACACAAAATAATAATAATAAAATATTTACAATATGCTTTCACAGAAAGAACTCAGATGTTGTCATTTAGGCAGAAGAGGGAGGTAAAAAATACCAGAATTATTTTAGTTTTTTTAGTTGTCAATGTGTGTGGAAACTTAAGACAAAGAGTAAATTTAAAAAAAAAAAAAAGTGCTTTTACATTAACAGATATTCATACTGCAATTGAGTGAAATTGGTTAGCTGTCAATGGCTGTCCAAGTACAAAGTTGTCATAACCAATCTTACTGGCTTTGTTCAACTGATTTGTGCATTCTCTTAACTCTGCATAGTTGCACTATAAACCACATGTGGTGTGTGGGTTTTATAAAGAAACACAAATGTACCTGAGCAGCCATCTGCAACAGAGATTAGCTAGGTATCTTGGTAGACTCTATAGTCTCCTGAGACTGATGGATATTCCTACTGTTGAGTATATCAGAATTTCCAAGTCAAAATAGGTTTCTTCCCTACTTGGCAAAAAGAAATATATGGATCTCCAAACAGGTTTTGATTGATTCTGCTTTTTTTTTTATGGCTTATCAACCATTTGCAGGTTGCTTAAAACCAGAAAATATTCTCAGTTTGTAAGAATTTTATGGTGATAATAATTGACTTATACAAGTCCTACTAATTAATCCACAGCTGGGGATGAAGTGGTGGATTCATACCTTTCCCAAGGGTATTTGCACATAAATAAATATATCAAACCCAACTGGAATTTGAACTCAGCTCTGCAATCTTAAATTCTAAGCCATTATTGATTATATCACCTGCACATTCAACCTGGTATTCCTAAGCAGTCACCCATCTAAGTGCTGATCAAGCTCAATGTTGCTTAACTTTGATGATTGTACAAGAACCAGTGTTTTAATGTGATATGGCTCTAGGCAACTGGTTTTGAACTCAAAATATGTATGCCATATTTCCTCAAATAAGCACCCCTTCCCATAATAAGTAATTTTTAAATAAGATGCCAATAGTGAAAATTTGTTTTTAATTTTAAATAGTTCCCTTTTCTAAGTAGCTATAGGATTTGCATATATCAACTTAGAATGTAACAATGTGAAAGACAAACAAATTGTGTGAATCGTGAAGCTAATGATATTTAAAAGGGAATCCTTTCCATAATGAGAAAGTCAGTAAAGAAGAGATTGACAACAATGTTTACTTTGTAGTGCAGGTTGGCAGAGGAAAAAAAAAAAATTACAAGATGATAAGGATGATCATTACAATGAAAGACAACAAAAAGATCCTGAACAACAATAAAATTCTTATTTATGTATGATGAATGTCTCAAAATTTTCCAAATGTTTTGCCATTCTTGAATATATGTGGTTTTGATTTTAAAGTTTGTAAATGATAAATAAAATAATGGCAGATTATGAATTTATTTTTTTTTTTTAAATTTCTGGAAAATCAGTTTGAGGCTACAATATATTTATTGTACCATTAGTAGGGGTGTATGTTCATTGTGAGCATTTATCATGTGTGTTTAGGAATCATCGTATATTTTCAAGGGTTTGTACATTCGGTGAAAAAATTATTTTGCAAATAGTTTATCTTGATTTTGTAATTTTTAAATAAACAGTACCATTTCAAGTTATAAAAAGATAAGTGTACCAATTGTTTCACATTTGAGTCATTTGTCAATAAATGCCTTCCCCTTAAAAAAAAAAAATAAGTTCCTCTGGCACTTACTTGAGAAAATATGGTATTTTAAAATATCATTATTGTTGAGGGAAAAAAAATAAAGAAAATGAATCATTCAATACTGAAAACAGTTCTGCCAAGCTTGTCTCATGGATTGTTATTGATCATCACAGGGTGATCCATAATGGTTGTGTTGTGTGAAACTAAGCAAAAGCTTTTAAATAACTTCAATCTCAGAGCTTGAGGAGTGTCAATAGGGAATGAGAATGTTTTGCCCCAAGCCCACATATGTATACATGGGTAGAGGTGCACATTAAAATCAACCCTCTGTCAAATTTGCCCTACTTTAAAAGCAGATGAATATCATACCTTTCACTGGTTTTGCAGTAGAAGAAAATGGTGGAAGTGCAGGTGGTAGGAAAAGGAAAGAAAGAGGTGGGTAGCAGGGGTAGAGAAAGAGAAGAAGGAAGTGGGGAAAAGGAGGATTTTTTATGCCTACCTATGCTACTTCAGGAAAGTCTTGCATATTTTTTTCTTTTTTATTATCAGTACCAATATTATCAGATCATGTGTGCTTTCTAAAGATTTAAATATTTAAAAAACTAGTTTTGCTAGATTTTGAATTTGAGGTCATTATAGACTTTGCCCACTAAAACATGTCATGATAAGCTGATTATAAACAAATGTTAATTTTATAACTAAAAAGAAAATAAAGTACTGTATATAAAAAAAAATGCTGTATATCAGACCTTTGAAAGGGAGCTGACCTTTTCATTAAGTAATTTGACAGCAATACATTAAGCTTTGGCAGTCTATCTAAAATCTTAATTTTAAACCTCCACAGACTTCCATCCAAATACTAACATGATAAAAGCTATGAAAGTAAATGCTGGCAGAAAATACGGAGGGGAGTCCTGAAGACAGTTGTTGTCAACACTGACAAACTTCTGGCAACTCCTGCAGCCAAGCCAACTACAAAATTAATGCACTATTCTTTTAGATCTTGTCAGTATGATCAAGGAATGGGGTGGGGTAATGTGGTCTAGGCAGTCCATAGCCTCAGTATACCATCACCCCCCCCCCCGGCCTGAACCCTGGAGAGGTCACTCCACTCCTACAACTAAAGGACTGAATTTTAAACAAACAAGCTGCTAACTCACAAGATAAACAGATGTTCACAAAATATTAGGCTCTATGTCAAAGCTGATCAAGACTTAGGCTGCTGGTACCAATCCTAATATATTAGACTATAATACTCTAATTTCTTAGGTTTGATACCCAGAACTGATTAAGACTATGACAAATTATTTATGTTTCATGTATAAATGGATTTTGATAGTCTGACAACAAGAACCTCAACAAATAAGCACTTAAATAGACATGAAAGTATGAATGATTAAATTCAAGTATAGTGTAACACGGATATAAGAGAGTTGTCGGGACCAGAGAAGAAATCTCTTATGTCCAGGTTTCTCTTCTATCCGGGTTTGGTCTATTTTGTTTAGGTAAGTACAGGAACACTTCATATAACCCTTTTTACGTACAGAACACTAGTTTATAGACATACAAAACACAGACAAAAATACATTTTCAATCAGTTTTCAAAATAATTCAATCAAAAATTACTTTTTCTTAAAAAAGTCAGTCATTTTTGATTGTACAGAAATCTCTTTGTTAACATCATGAACACTTTCATACAGTCCGTAAATCATTTTCAATGCGCCATCAGGATTACTGCTTTTTGCTTCAAAGTAGGCTGTCAGAGTTTCAAGCGCATTCAATGCAACCAGAGAATTTGGCACTGGTTTGTCACTTTCAGAAACTTCAGAACTTACGCTTTCAGCTTCATCATCTTCATCAAAATCTTGATCATCCGATTTTATACCACGTGTGATGTCCGTGTCAGTCAGTTCTCCATAACATTGTGTACGGTTGTTGAAGCTGATAAATTCGTCAAAATCTGTTTGCTCCATGCCTGATGGTGGAGAAACTTGATCATTTTCATCAAGTATTTTTTCCACTTCAGCCTGTGATTCAATGACAAAGCTGGCCTTTTTAAAACAATTTTGAATTGTTGACGGTTTGACCATGAAAAGTGCTCGCTTCATCATGTGCATGGCCTTCAAAACAGTTATCTGCTTGGCCACCTCAGACAGCGGCACTGGCGGTGTAGCATCGATCGCTGCGATTTGCATTCGAACAAGTTCCCGACGATAATACGCTTTGAATGAACGAATGATGCCTTGATCCAAAGGTTGAATGAGACTGGTGGTGTTTGGTGGCATGAACGACAATTTGATGTTTGACAGATTTGTACCCGGCAGTAAGTTATGACAAGTTGCATTGTCCAAAAACAGAATAATCTTTCGATTTTGAGCAATCATTTTTCGATCAAGCGTTTTCATAACGTCAGTAAACAGCTGACTAGTCATCCAGGCTTTACGATTAGCGAAGTAAGAAAATGGCAGAGTTTTGAAATTTTTAAAGCAGTGTGGTTTTGCCAACTTACCAACAACTACAGCTTGCTTTTCACTGCTGTCCATGTTTGTGAACTGAAGCATCGTGAGTCTGTCTTTGGGAACTTTTGTCCCATTTGACTGTTCGTCAAATTGCAAAGATCCAGACGGCATGGTTTTGTAGAAAATTCCCGTTTCATCACAGTTCCAAACATCTTTTGGATCATATCCACGAAAAAGTTGCGGCAAAACGTTTGTCACCCATTCGTTGATTTGCCGTGAAATTTTTTGAATGAAACATTATTGGCCTGCTTCCAGCGCATGAGCCAGCCATTGCTCGGTTCAAAATCAACTTCAAGATTTACGGCCAGTTGTGATGCTTTCTGCCTGATGACGTGATCGGTGACGGTAGCTCCATCAGCACATGCTTGTGTAAACCATTGTGTAAGTGCTTCATTAACGTCCTTGTGCATGGATTGGCGCTTTTGTTTGTGATTAGTGTTTCCATTCATTTGCATGCAAGATCTGAGATCGTCTTTCTTGAGAATTTTTGCTGCTGTTGAATAACCGATTCTGTACTTTTTGGCTGCAGCGGCCAGTTTGAGTTTCTTCACTTTGACATCGTCAATGAGCTCCAACCGTTCAGAAATGCTCAAAGTTTTTCATTGAGACGCCGACATCACTAATCACAATGATCGCACGCAAACGGTTTTCAGTGGCAAAATTAACAAACAGACAAACTTCTGATTCAACAGAACAGTGGGTAAAGTGAAAGTGCTGTCCAGTAAATGCAACGACAAGGAAAGTCGGCAAAAAAGCGGGCGGTGCTACCCTTAGACACACAAAGCAAAATCATAAGGTAGAGGGTGTCTCCTACAGACACAGATTGGACACACTGTGTCTCTAGACTAGTCAAGATTAAGTCATTGAACTTCACTCTCTCTCTAACTGACCTCTGTTTGACCGATTTACGACATCACAATGTCACTCAAAACAAACTCTCTTATATCGGGGAGGACGGGACCAGAGAAAATCTCTATTATATCCGGGTTACACTGTATACATTTTGAAAACAAAAACTTTCAAATGCAATGTCTAAATTGGTAGCTATCTCTCTACACACCCATGATCATAGCAGATTTTACCAATACATAAAGATATAAAGTTCTAAAAGTTATAGATCTTACCTGAAACTAAAAGGAAGGAATATCTGTTAAATAATAGATTTAATAAGCACCATTATCAGTTTCTTTTTTAATCAGCTAAGAAGTATCTAGACACCCAATTACAATTTTATTTTGATGTATTGCTTTATTATGAAAATATATAAACAAATGCAAGAAAGTTAAATAATATTCAAGCTCGACCCAACCAAAGTTTAACATCTTTTTTTCTTTTAAGTTAATAGCTTAATTTTATATTTAAAAAACATACTAGATCTAATGTTAAGCAACATTGCAGGTCCAAGCTTACATGACCTATGACAGGGTCACAATTAAAACATGTTAAGATCTGTATATTCAAAAATTAAAAAAAAAAAAAACTTTTTAAAAAGGCACAGGAAATAAACAAAAAGATAAATTGTAGAAAGTTATACTAAAAAAGTTAAATATAATAATAAACAAAAAAATGTTTAAAATTTTTTTCTTTAAAAAATAAGACTCAAGTGCAAAATCACATCTTAACAATCAAGTAAAATTCAGCTTAAAAAAATGGTCATGCGAGGACCATTTAAAAAAGTAACAATACCAGCATTCAGGACTTATTTGTCAAGCAAATATTGAAGACAAGCTCAACTCATTTAATAATTATTATGCTTTCAGTCAGATTTTAATTATGCAAGACCATATATATATATATATATATTTTTTTTTTTTTCTAATCAAACATTATTTCTTATTATTGTAGATGTGATTTTCAGAGGATATACAAAGTTGTTCAGTTTTTTTTATTTTAAACAGTGAAATGTCAAGTGGCCTAGAGATCAAGAAGCCCCTAATTAGTGAAAAATGTGCAACTTGACAGAAATTGAACATGTATTCCCTTTTGTCATCATGGAAACCACTCCTTTAGACAAAATGTACCCCTTTTATTGCAAAAATTGAAATGCAATGTCAATCACTATCTACTGTTCTCTTGATTGCTCTTTTCTTTCTCCTTATTACTAAGGTTTCTGTTCCTAATTCCTCCACACCCTGTAAGCCCTTGTGTGCCAGTGGTTGTACTGGATTGCTTGGGGGTGAGACCGATTAAAAAAAAAAAAAAAAAAAAAAAAAAAAATTAGACCACAATGACATGAATTAACAAATGATTAAACAAAGTGAAAAAAGAGAATACAAGTTTTGATTCCTGTCAGGAAGCACAATTTCTAAGTCATTTGCCAATCTCATCATTTGAAATAACAGAGATGTCAACTCAAACTCATCTACTGACTAAAAATAATATTTACAGTTATATGTATGTTTATATATATATATATATATATATATATTTCAGATTGGTGTATAAATGATGTTTGTTAGAATTTACTTATAAAATTTTGGTTGGTCTCCCTCTACTCTGCTTTTGTGCAAACTTTTAAGTCAGTTCGATTTTCAGTTTATCAAATGTGGGGAAAAAAGATTTGAGATACATCAGATATTAAAAAAAAAATAATAATAACAGTTAAAACATTTATATAACAACTGTATTTATAGGTTTTCATAAATGATAACAATAAAAGATGATCTGGTGTTTTATACCAGATTAAAAATGTTTTAAGTAACAACAATAATAAGTTTTAGATGATAGTGTTTAAAAAAAAAAAAAAAAAAAAAAAAAAATGGACATAATCAGGTTTCATATTTGCTCATTAATATTCTTGAGAGAGAAAAAGAAAATTGCAAATTTGAATAAAACCAGAAGGGTAACTGGGATAATTAAATGCAAATGATCTATTATATGACACTATTATTTCTAAGGAATTAATGGATTTGTTTTTAATCCAATATTTTTATTATTTCAAACATAATTATAATGGATACTCATCTCTGAAATAGATGCCACATTTTTATTTTTTCTTTAAGCAGAGTATTATATAAAGGCATTTACTCACTTTTGCTTATTAGGCATTAAATTTACTTCACAGTGTTCTCCATTCAGATGTGAAGAGTGTCACAGTATGGCAGAGCTCTTTATAGGCATGTAATAAAGCACACCAGATCAAACGATGGTTTTTCTTTCAACGGGGCATGTCGGCTCAATTTCTGTCAGAGAGCACATTCATTTCATTAAGGTTTCTCAAATACATAGACTGATATGTGTAATACTTACAGTTTAAAGTAAAAATATTACAGTTATTGCAATATGAGTATCCACTATAAAAACATTCGAAGTAATATATATACATATATATATATATATATATATATATATATATATATATATATATATAGATATATATCTCTGATATAGGTTGGCCATCACCAATCTGGCAATCTGTTCCAATCATTAAACTGGCACTCATTTCCACAAAAACAATTTCAGAGTTCCCAGATAACTGAACGGACTTGTCACTACTCTTTGCTGGTTCTAGTTGCTGCACAAGTTGTTTTGAGCAATTTCAGCATTTGTTAAAGCTTTCCTATTTGTCTTTTGTGCATTTAACCTGTTTATGTCTAGCCCTAGTTATTGTTCCAATGAATACAGGAAGTGTTTCATGTGGCATGAATACAAAGCCTTGTAAGTTGTCTATAACAGATAAGACAAAACATTGGAAGAAGAAAAAGAAAAAAAATATCTTGACAACAATGTGCTGGTGTGAAATTTATATGTTTTAGACAAATGATTCTCAACATGGCTCCCTTAGATGCACAAGTGGCCTGATAAATTTTTAAGATGGGCAAAGAGTGGAATCTTACACCTGAAGCATGTCTTGGAAGTTCAATTTGAAAAGCGGCTAGATAAACACCAAGAGCAGCATTTCATTTGTTAGGATTTATATTTTCTACTGCATTTTGCTTTTGTAAATAAAACACATAGAATTTCTACATGTGCTTATGTCGGCTTGAAATTTATGTTGACACCAAAAATGGATCACAAGGAAGAAAATGTTGGGAAACATTGCTTTATACAAAAACAGAAAATCAATAATCAAGCAAAAATCACTCATTCAGTAAATTAGTGATGGTCAACCTGTGTGTGTGTGTGTGTGTGTGTGTGTGTGTGTGTGTGTGTAATTTATATAATGTAAAAGTATTCATTTCAATTTTTATATTTTAGTATATAACATGATATACCTTTAAAATTGATATCTCAGAATGGAAGCAAGCTTCCCTGAAATATTCCAATTTGTACTAGTTTTTGATAACTAGTTGCTTTTTGGCATATACATACTTACAGTTGTTCAACCGATGTTTGCTAAATATTTTACCTGCATTCATGGGTTGGACAATTGTAAGTATATATAAACATATACCAAAAAGCAACTTCAGCTCTAAGACATTGGGTTTTAAAATGTATATGTAGAGATCATGTGGCAAAATGTAAAATCTTATAAATGATGTTTCGCCAATGTCTGTTGGTCTTGGCTTCTTCAGGTCAGAATGAAAGACAAAATGTATTGTGGGACAATAAATTATATTACCTTATCAGATCCCATGACCACAAATTAGAATGTGTTTGTTTGTTTAAAGCTATTGATGTCTTGAATTTTTAAATCAGCATCCCCCCACCCCACTGCAAAAAAAAAAAAATATGAAAGATTTTAGATGTTGGATTTTAAATTAGCCCACTGAAACCAGAAAGGTTTTCTTTTTGGTGGAGGGCCATTTTAAAATCCAATAGCCCTAAAATATTATATATATATATATATATATATATAGACAACTGGTTACTGGATCTGATAAGGTAATTTAATTTATTGCCCATCTTATCCTCAAAAGCCCCAATGCATTTTCCTAACACAGTTTTGTCTTTCATTCTTACCTGAAGGACCTGACTTCAACAGCAGGTGTCGTTGATATCCATCATTTATAAGATTTTCCATTTTGTCTTATCACCACATCTGTTTTGGATACTATTATGCATCCTACAAAGATGCATGCACACACTAATATATATATATATATATATATATATATATATATATATATATATATATATATATAGATATGTGTGTGTGTGTGATTGCAAAAATAGACTTACCTTGTAAATAATATTACCATATATTTTTGTAGATTGCCCTTTAACTCATAATATGAATTTTTGAACTCATGTAACTATAACTTGTATGCATATTCATATGCAAAACATGTTTACAGTATAATGAAGCATAGTTTAAAAGAATGTTGCTCGAACAAGTAAAATTATAGTGATAAATAGACTTTTAAAAATTTCCTCTAATCCAAATAAAAGCTTTAATAATTTTGTAAGTTTTAATTGATTTGTGAACAGTCTTTTGTGAGAAAAAAAAAACAGAGAGAGTGAGAGATGGTGTTCACAAAAAGATGAAACAAAATTTTATTAACATGTTTGACTTGCATTTTAATTGAGGGTTTGCTGAAAAGTTCCCTAGCCAACTTAGTAGCTCTGAAGAAAATACTTGATCAGATTTTTGGGAAATGTTTTCAGTATTCCTCATATTTCAAGTATAACCAGTGAGATAGAAATTTTATAGTTAAGAAGAAAATTCTATAATCAGTTTCAACAACTGATTATAGAATTTTGAAAAAAAAAAATTTTTAAAGATCTGTTTAAAATTCTTCAGTGATGGTATTAAGTAGGAAAATAAAATCCTCATTATTTATTATTTTAATATCTAGATGTCAGTTAATTATAAAAGGATTAGATTTCTTCTAATATTTAAAAAAATTATAGAATCATTAAAAAGTTTACTTTTTTTTATCTCTTTTTAAAGTTTTGGATGCAGCATTTGAAGAGATAAAAATTGAATTGAGATCAAACTAAAACCCAGCCTTGCCTGATTAGAAAATCTTTTTGATTCAGACATCTTTCCCCTTTTGGCGCAATCACATTTTGCTGGTGGAGGATGCCCCTCCTCCACTATTTTTAAATTTTTTTTAAATGAAAGTAACAATGAAATACATGCTTATTGTTTATAATGGGGTGGGTAGGAATTTTTGAGCAAATATTTTCCTCTAAATTCTGGAATGTGTGGTTTGAAAAAACAAAAAAAAAATTTTGTTCAAAAATTTTTTTCTGTTTCCATATTGGAAATAACCTGAAAGAAAATTGATTTGTTTCAGCTTAAATCTGACTTTCTTTCAAATAAGTAGAGAAAGTTGCACACTGTCAAACAAAAATGGCCACCTCAAATTCTCTACTTGAAATTCTGCTCACATTTCCTCTGGTTTTGTCTTTTGCTTTACATCATTCTTGCAAATTCTGAAGACTTTGAAGGAAATTCAGTGAACATAAACATTTGTCACCACAAGTTCAAAAAACATTTGAACAAGTACAGAAATCAAATTCTGTGACAAACAAAAATGTTAGCTTGGCTACTCTTGGAATCATCAAGAACAAAAAGATAAAAGATACAAAAAAAAATTTACAAGTAGCAAGCACCAAATTGGTAAACCAGCCGTTTGGAAGCAATCGTCTTCTTTATAATTCCTTTCTTATAATACTGGCGGAGAGATCGGCTGAGTTTGTCATAATTCATAGCTGGTCGGTTCTTGCGCTGACCCCACAACCTAGCAACATGAGCAGAATCTTCGATTTTGAAAATGCCATCTTTGTTGCTGAGCCATCTGATACAATTATTATGTTTGTCGGCTTCCCGCAGTAACTCCTTCAAAAATTGCCAGAGATGAATATTCTGTTTGTGTCTGGTAATTTTTGTTTCTGTATCTGGTAGGAAAAAGAAAAAAAAATACAGTCAATACAAACATTTATTTTTTGTTTATTCGTTTTTTTTATAGGCTTCAACCAGCAAAGTTCAATATAAACTGTCTCGGATGAATCAATAAAATCTGTTGAATCTTTTATATTATCAAGGAAGTAAAATAAATTCCACTAAAATGAATGTGAAAATTGACATAGCCTGAGCCATCTTGAAGATAAATGGATGTCATCTGGAAATCAGATCTACCAGACAACCTCAAGTTTAGATTCCTACGAGCCACTGTAGAGTCGGTGTTAATGTATGGTGCCACTGTCTGGACATTAGCTAAAACCCTACAGTATAAGATTGATGGAACCTACACTTGGATCTTGAGAGACATATTTAACATCTCCTGGTGATGACATCCAACTAAATCACAGTTCTAAGGACCCATCCATAATATTTCTACAATCTTACATGAACACAGAATGTGCTTTGCCAGACAGTGCTGACAAGCAAAACAAGAACTTGTGAGTAATCTACTGTTCTGGACACCTAGCCATGGATCAAGATAAGTTTGTTGCTCAGCAACCATTTACATTAACCAGCTATGTCATGATGCAGAATGCCTCCCTAATGACCTTCTGTTGGCACAATAGACTCATGAAGCTAACTCAACAGAATGAAAATAAAAACAAATATATTTTATTCTTTAGCATTTAACTATTTTCTGATAAAGTTTTATTAACTATCAGCACCTGTATAAATTTTGTGGGTTTCATAGGTTTCAAATTTTCTGAGGAATTCTAATTGTTAACTGGAAAACCTTGCCAATTTTAAATCTTCATTTTTATCTGCTTAATCCTTTAAGTGATGGTTGCCATCTCATTTTTGAGTATGGCCATCACAAGATATAGCAAAACTCAATTGTGACTTACAATATCAAGTGAAAATTGCATGAAATTTTAAAAGAACTGCACACTCTAAGCAAGACAACATATAACCAAAAAGAAAAACCTATTAACATCATTGTTTGTTTGTTTTGTGTGTTTAATGGCATATCAACTACTTATGGATAATTTAATGCTGAAATTTCAAATGTCATTCTGCTTTCACCATTGAATACATGGGAAATGACACTCAGCTTTTATGCATATATATATTTGTGTGGACGTAATTACTAGGGCAGTGATGTGTATTTTATGTTGAAGTTATATTTTGGAATACAGTTTTCCTCCTCTTTTTAATGACTTGCATTCATATTTAAAATTGTAAAGCTCAGATATTTAATGATACAATAGGGTAATTTCCATGAGTATTTTAGTCATGAAACTTGCAAAAAACTTATTCAATAATTGATTTAAGAATACTGGTTCATCAGAAATTTCAAATCAAACAAGAAACCCAGAATATTTTCATGTGTACTTTCTTTTTTAAACTATAGTTCCCCCAATACAAAGCTCTACACCAGGGTTGTCCAACCTTTTTTCCTAATGGGCCAAATTAGAAATTATGGTATATTTACTGGGTTACAAAAATACTTTATATAAATATGCTTTTAAAAAGTTAAAAATATGAATATCAAATTTTAATAAATATATATATTTACAAAAAATACTATATTATTGACAATAAAAAAAAAAAAAAAGAATTTTATACATACACAAAATAAAATAAATTCAATGTGCTTTTTGACATTACTTTTCTTTTATAATATTGTCTATATCTGCTTTTATGGAGTTTTTTCTAAGACTTAATTAAATGGGAATCACTCAATCTATCTCTTCCAGCAGTTTTGATGCTTTTCATGCACAAACAAAATTGTTCACAGCAGTATGTACTACCCCACATGCATAAAAGGTTTTTAGATAAGCTAAATATTTTCTATTTAGCTCTGGATCTTGCCCCATGCACCAGCCAGTGTGTCTCGGCAAAGGCCTTTGCCCCCTTTCCCTTTTTAGTGCAATGGGGAAGTGAACCTACTAACACAATCTGAGAATAATTTTCTTGACAAATGTTACTAAAGTAAATGAAAATATACCTACAAAATTTAGGATGCAGTGGATTGCATTAAAATATTAAGTGTGGGTTAGACATGTTTGCTCTAAAGGGCACTCAAGTTAGAAATTTTCATGAATGAGGTGAGTGATATGAACATAAAAGAAAATAGGAAGTGAAAATTATGAGGATATGGTGAATAGATAACTATGGTTCCTAGACTTGAAGAAGTTAAGATTGTAGTGTTCTAGGAAGCATACACGTAGGAGTCTGTTCTGCAAGTATCAGTTTTTGGGAAAAAGCTTTCAGAGAAAAATGCCCTTCTTAACAAAAGGGTATTTAATGAATGTAACTGATTCAATATGGCTGGCTTAATGAGGTGAGTTTGGGCCATAAAGGTCCAAGCTGGTAGAGCTAAAGAATCGAGCTCACCAGAACATTTGCCATGGAAATAGCGATAGTTGTAAATAATGTAATATTATAAGCAATCAAAAAGCAGTGATATTTGTCGATATAAAAAAAATGAAAGAAATAAAACTTACGGTTAAAACTGGTTTTGCTCTCTGTTATTGGTGGTGGACTGATGCTGACTGAACTAAGACTGTCGTTACTGTCTGAGTTGAATTTTGTTGAGTATTGTTCTGTGGAAGAGGATGTACGTTTTAGGTAATCCTTGATAGCGTAAAAGGTTTCTGGCTTCTGAGTGGGTATTATAGTATTCTGCAGGGGGAAGTAGTTGTAGTCAAAATTCGTTGGGCAGTCAAGAATTTGAAATTCTGCAAAATATTGAAAATAGAAAATAAAACTTAATTATTGTACACCTGACAACTTTCAAGTGATCATAAATCTAAAAACAACTTCACTTGTAGTAAACATCATATCAACATTGTGTTCTGTTACCCTATTTACCAGCCTGTTTGACAACTTTTACAATAGTATTGGTAGAGGGAGCCTAACACACATCCTATAGCTGTCTATTTTGTGCTTTATTCCAGCATGCTGAATTGAAAAATGTTATTTATCGAATATCATGATGGATAAGGATAGCTTTTAGATATGACAAGACCTACATTTCAGCCTGAATTTAATAATTTTAAATATGTATCCTTTGAATTTTGCCAACATTTTCATTTCTCGTTTATTGAAACATTGACATTTTCATTATTTTTAATGTTTCTGAAGTGTCCAGGCAAAATAATAATACAATTTTAATACATTAAAATAATTTTTAGGAATAAATCTTTTAAAAATATTATTTTTAGGCAGATACTTTTTTTTTAATGACACATGCCTCCAAATATATCAAAAAAATAAAATTAAATAAAAAAAATTAACTGAAATTTTTTAAACAAAAAATATTTCAGTTTTAGTTTTGCTTTCATTTAAAAATTCTGGACATAGTCAATTAAATTTCATGTTCCAATTTTGAGTAAAATTTTAATCTATTTAATATCTCTGGACATATTTTTTATACAGATTTAAAATTTTTTTAGTCAAAATCATATTTTATAGAGATTTCATAAAATAAAATAAAGGAGTCAGGCATTGAGGGCCTCAAAAAATATTTCTACAACTTTCTTCTAAAATAGCAGGCACTACTCAAATTAAGTGGTCCAGTTGTAAAATAAGGGAAAATTCTTGTGAGGAATAATTCTCCTATATTGGCATTCTTTAAACTGTCCTCATGCCACAACATTTGTTAGAATCTAAAAAATATTGTTTTTTTTAAATTCATTTTAGAAGTTGGGATCTTGTTCATAATATAAATACTGTGTCAAATTGATCTTTGAATTCTTAAAGAGTTATCTGTACTTTGCTTTTATTTACAAATGTCAAGTTTGGAACTGTGCTTGTCATTGATAAATGCAATTATGAATTGGGAAAAATGACAAAATCAGAAATATGCAGTTATCAATAACATACATGGTTTCAAGCTTGATATTTATAAATAAAAACAAAGTACAGATAACTCAGGGGTTGATTTGACAATATATTATGAACAAGTTGATTGATTTGTTTTTTATGGATTATCAACCCTTTGTGGGTTACATAATTTATTTTTGATTGTAAGAATAATTCTTTTTTGCAAGTGAATATTGCATTAAAAATTTGTTTTGGAGATAATGATTTTTCCAGATATAAGTCCTACTATTTAATCCATAGATGTTGGGGAAAAAGATGGATTCATACTTTTCCCATGGATATTTGTGCATAAGTGAATGTAATGAACTTGACTGGAATTTGAACTCAGCTCTCTGATTTCTTGCTCCGTGTTGCTATCCATTACACCACCTACACATCTTCATCATGATCCCCTATTCTAAAATAAAAAATTAAATATTTTACGATCCTGACAAATGCAGTGTTTTGATGAATGCTAATCTAGAGAAATTATTAATAAATAAAACAGAATTTTTTCATTATTTTTTATTTTTATTTATTATTTATTTTTTTTTACAAGTGGACCACTCAAATTAAATAGTGCCAAATAGTTTTTTTTTTTTATAAATGTAAGTAGATTAATTCTTAAATAGACATTTTATTGAAAGTTGATGAGTTTTAAAAAGTTTTGGAGGATTCACCTGTTGTTTTGTCAAAATTGTGTACGCACACTTCACTGATGGCCGTTTTAGGAACACTCATTTTTGTATCTGGCTTACAACAAGACCTCTGAAGATGGGGTTGTTTTTTGGGAAGATTCATGTCTCGTCTTTTCCACTGAGTAATAGGGTAGCCATACATCTTATAGGCTGGCAAATATGGTAGTGAAGTGCAGAAAGTTTCATTAGAATTGTTAATTTGTATGGATAGCAATACAAAAGGGACAACAAACATGTTTCCCATGGCAGGAAGCAGTTTGTTCCAATTCTCTCATACAGTTTCTCTTTTATTCACATTTGAACTAATACCGATCTCGATCATAATCAAAACATTCTGATGATTGTGACCTTAAGTCTTCTTCATGTTCTGTCAATCCATGTACTCTTCAGGCAATTTTGAACATGGGAATCAGTTGGGCCATAAAAACTCTCAGTAGGTCCAGCATAGAAATAAATACCATATGGGAGCCATTAATAGAGGAATAACAGCAAGTCTTTAGCAGCAGCAGGCAAGAAATAAGAACATTATGCTTAAGATGCCAAGTTCTAGGTTCATTGATTGATTAATTCATTTTTTACAGATTATCAACTCTTTATAAGTTATTTAAAGCCAGAATATATTTTTATATTGTAAGAATTTCTTTTAGATAATAATGGTTTTAGTGATACACGTTTTACTAAGTAACCCATAGCTGGGGGAAGAGGAGGTGGATTCATATCTAATCAGAATTTGATTAAAAAAAAATTATAATATGGATATAAATTGGGGGATCAATTCTATATTACAATCAATATATAAACTAATTCTTCATTTTGTGGCCACATTTATGTTTCAGAGAATGTAAATGAATCTAAAAGATATACCTGTGTAAATAATAAGTATTTGATTGATTTGTTTTCTATGACTTTGCAGGTTATTTGAAGCTAGAAAATATTTTTTAGATTGTAAGAATTTTTTTTTTTGGAGATAATAGTATAAATCATACAAGTCTTACTAATTAACCCATAGCTGGTGGGAGAAGAGGTGGATTCATAGCTTTCCCAAGTATATTTGTACCTAAGTGAATATAATGAACCCAGCCTGAAGTGGAACTTGGCTCGTCAATTAACAATTCTGATCTGTTATCTCCTATACCACATGCACATCTATGCTTACAGCTCCTGATATTCCTAAGTGGTCACCCAACTAGGTACCTGGCTTGAAATTGCTTGACTTTGGTGATCAATATGACGTGGCTTTAATCTGGCAATTCTGAATTCAAAACCCAACCACTTGAAAGATGGTTTAGGATACAGATACAAAAAATAAAATGGATTATAAACAACTATAGATGATCCTACTGGAGAGTGATTATCTAGTAGTTTATTAATCGATTTGTTTTTTTTAAATGTTTCATCAATCGCTTGCAGGTTATTTAAAGCCAAAACTGATCTTTTGAGCAGGATTAGAGGTTTATCTCTTGTTTCCTGTTTAGGATTAGGTTTCTAGTTCCTTCTAAAGTCTACTTCAACTCTATACGCCTAATGTTTTCTTTTATTGACTAATTAAATCTTGATTTCTTCACTTCTAGAATTAGCTATCTTTCCTGTTATTTTGACCTGTTCTTACACTAATACAACACCACACAGTAACCCTCTACCTTGAGTGGCCCTTGGGCCTTGTATTGGGTGAGAATTAATATTAAAAAAAAGAAAAAAATTCAGGTTGTATAAATAATTTTTTTTCTTTCTTCACAAATGAATATTGCATTAACAAATTTTTTTAAGAATATCAATGATTTTTTAAAATATAAGTTCTACTATTTAAGCCATAGCTGGTGGGAGGAGATGGATTCATCTCTTTCTCAAGGATATTTGCACCTAAGTGAATGTAACAAATCCAATTGGTATTTGATCCTGGCCTTCCAGTTTCTCATTCCAAGCTACAATACATTACACCCCCTGCACATCCACGATTATCCAGAATGCTGTAGCTCCCAACGGACAGGATGGATGGTTTTTGTATAAATGAAAACACAAGAAAAAAAAAATTTGAACATATATTGTCATTGTGATAAAGTGACTTCTTTATAAATCTGAAAGATATTTGTTCAGACATTAATAAAATCAAGTAATGGCAGTCAGTAAATAAAATTTGATGAAGACAATTAAATGGATAGGCTTTTAAAGGAAATGTTATTCATAAGAGAAATATGCAGAGAATAGTTTGAGAAAAGATAAGAATCAAGTTTGGCAATGATAGACTTTTGGTTAATACAGTTAGTAATAGAAATTTGTAGTAAAAAGAAATGCATTTTTCTATTTACCAATTTGTCAATATATTTTTACAGAATAATATTCAGTAATTTCTGTCGAAATTTCTGGATTAAGAAGCTGTCACTATTTACATTCAGACTAATATCCTTATTGTTGCCATTATCACAATGTTTTAATTGTTGCATCCTCCGGCCATCTTCACATTTTTATCAACCAGAGTAACCTTCAGGTAATTTCAAACTGAACTAAGAACTTAGATCTTCCTAGGCATAATCAGCAGAACAAAAACAATCTACCCTTGTAGACTGAATAAAGGGTTGAGTTCAAAGTTTTCTGAAGGTTATCCAAGCATCTGATGAAGAGCACAGCGGCTGAAAGGTTTTGATAATAAAAGATGAGGACAACTGTCTCATTGTAGATAACAATAACACTTCATTCCAGAAATTTAAACCCTTTATTTAATCTACATTGTGCTGCCTATGTCAAGGGATATACAATTTTGTTCTTTTTTAGTAATGCTCAATTTTTATTTATGCTGATTTCACAGAGTCTAAGTCTGTACTACTAAGCTAGTGAATTAAAGCATTGGCATATGAATTTGGTGACACAAATAGCAAGTTCAATTCCTGGGTAGGGTAGTACAGATTTAGACTCAATGGAATAGTATAAAAAACAAAAAAAAAAAAAAAAAAAAAAAACAAGATTTGATATCCTCTAAAAATGGACTGCAGGATTAGAACAATATACCCCTGTAGATTAAATAGTGTTTAGTTTAAAATTGCCTCAAGGTTATCCAGATTAACAGATCCCTGAAGGATACCAGTGGGCACAGCATCCAAAATGTTATGTTAATAACAGCAAAGATGAGAACGTTAGTCCAAATGTAAATAACATAAATAATAATATTCATTTATAAACAGAAAAATTAAGAAGTATTAATTAGTATTGGCAACCACAGGAGAGAAAAAAAAAAAAAAAAAAAACATCTCGGGAGTCATTTCCTTTCTTTTTTAAAACCCCCACCCACTATCATGATTTTGATATTTCTTTTAAATTCAGTTTGCAACTCACCATTCTTTAATTTCTTTAGTTCTGAGTATATAATCTCGGCTGCCGTTGAGTTACAAAGATTTGTCACCAGCTCCTCTTTACTATAAGAACACAAGCCTATACCATTTATTGCATTCCAGCAGACTGTATCCAAAGAGACGCCATAATTGTTCAACTTGGTCAATACCCATTTCTTCACATCAGTTTCTGACCAATTTCTTGGATCTAGACACAAACGAAAATACATCATATGTAAAAAAAAAAAAAAGCTCTCCCAAACCAAATAAATAAATAAAAAAAGAATTTAAAAAAATTCAATTAATTTTTTACTAATCATCTCAAACTATTTAAAACATTCAATACCAACCATGAAATAACTCATGGATCCAGATTTTATTATGACCCTACTGACAAGTTATCTCATCTTGCCATCAAGGTTACAACCACAAGTTTTTTCATGTTTTTAATACAAGTAACTGGTACCTGTTATCTATGGTAGGAACAAAAATGAAAAAATTATACTGGCAACTAAAAAAAAAAAAAAAAAAAAAAAAACATTTTATGCCAAAAATTTACTGAAAATTTAACCTAAACGAAACACTTGAAAAGCAGCAGAAATGACCAGTTTCCAAACTTGGTGCTTCTCATACGAGAACTTTTGAAACAATCAACAATGCATATTGATTCATTTTCTACAGCTTACCAATTTCTTGGAAGGTTATATAAAGCCAGAAAATATTTTTTAGATTGTAAATTTTTTTTATGAGATAATGATTTAATGAATCAAGTCTTACTAGCATAACAAACCCAACTGGAATTGGAACTTGGCACTCCAATTAACAATTCTGAGCCATTGTCCTTTAAAACACCAACACATCCAAGCTTACAGCATTTGGTATTCTTAAGTGGTCATCCATCAAAGTACTGATCAGGATCAACATTGCTTAATTGGTAATCATACAGGAACCAATGTTTCAACATTATATGGCAGTAAGTCCAACAATGTAGAGAGGTATTTTGTCTTTACAAATAGTACAAAAGTGCTGTATTTTGCACAAACTCTACAGGTTCTGGTTGGATGTTGTTTCTTTCCAGCTGGTGGTATAGTTTTTAAATAATGCTGTTCCACCATCAATTCTTGGATGGTTTTTGTTATTTGACAGTTGAGCAACCAAGCAAACATTTTGTAAATTGCACAGTGATAATTTTAAGTGTGAAAATAATGTTAACACTGCAAGTGAAGCTATAAATTGATTCATGAAAAAGTTTTTATCGCCTAAGTTGGTTATCATAAATTTTGTGTTTGAAGTCAGATTTCATAATTGACCTCTGACAGTCAACTTATTAAGATGAGGGAAAAAAGCATCAATTTATCATTCCCCATCCAGATTCCATTATTCAATATTAGAGTCTATATGCCACAATAGTTCTGTATATTTTTCTTTTTATTATAGGCAGAACTTTTGAAATTTGATGTTTTTATGCACTCATCACATTTTTTTTTGTATTGTTACTACACTTACTGGCATTAGTAATTTTTTAAAATGACATGAAGTTTTTTAAAGGGAACTTTTCAAAGTGAAGCAAAATTTTTAAAGCTGTGTTTTGACAAAATATATAAGTGAAACATATGAACTATTTGCAGAAATTTAACCTATGATCTCTAGGCATTTCTGTAAACCAACACTTTTTCTTTTTCACCATTTATCTTCAATAAAGTCTTAAACTGGAAAGTTAAAATTTCACTGAAATATGTTTGAAATTTTCCAAGTTTTAATCTAAGATCAAGAAAAGACAAACTTTATGCAAATTGGTCAGAATATATGAAAAAAAGTAAGCGTCTTTGAGGGATGGGGAAAAGTGATGTATTCTTGCCTTTCCCAAGAGCATTAGTGCAAAAGGAAACACAACAGACTAGCCTCAAATTTGAACTTGGCTTACCAATTCCACTCTGATATGTTACACTATCCATGTATCCTAAAAGAAAGATACTCTTATAAAAACCAGGAATCCCAAGCCTTAGTAAAAGAACAAGAATAGATGTGGTGCTGTGTAATAGTGCAAGCATAGATGTAATCCGATGGCCTAATGGAGAACCTACAGGAACGAATGCTAAGCTTTAGAAATATAAAATGAAAATAACTAAATGATGGCACAGGGGGGAAAACAGAAAATATTTGTGGATAAAATGAAGAATTGATTTTAAAATACTAAGAGATGTAAATTTCTTTTTTTTTCTCTGCAAGGTACTCTTTCTAAGAAATAAAAGTATTAAGAAATAGGAAAACTTCATTGGAAATAAAGAGAAGAGTGTTGAACTGCTATGTAATATCAATCATATTGTTGTGTATGCTGGACTATTTTCTCACAGATGAGGAGGAAAGCAGCAGAAACGTGGCTTATACAAAAGGATGCCGAGAATAAATACCATGGACAAAGCATGAAGCAATGGGGAAGTTTTCAGGGAAATGAAAGCATAAAGGATTATTATACCTTGAATCAGAAGGAGAGAGTTGAAAGAAATTCTGGGACATGTCATGAGGAAAGAAGGTCTGGAAAATTTGACCCTCACAGGACATATTGAAAGCAAGAGGGAAACATCAAGTAACTAAGTAAAAAGCTTATGTAAATGGATAGCAGAACAAGGAGAGGAAAGGAGAATAAAAAGGCAAACATTGCTAAGTGCTTATATAGGAAGTACAGAAAGTTGTGGAAAGCCATAATCACCCATATCCTGAAGGAACATGGCACATAGAACTCATGTTAAAAATCACTCATTATTTGCTCCATTCTAAATGTTCTACAGTGGTAGGATAAAATTTTCACTTTGCAAGCAAAATCTCCTCCAGTATGTTAAAGGTTAACAAGACCACAATGAGATGACACGACTTGATACAAGTTTACCAAACAGAACAAAAAAAATCCAAAGTAATGAGCTTTGTCCCCAAAAGAACTTTTTACTTAGAAACAAATTATTTAGGAGTTTTTCATTTTGTTGTTTGATTACCTATAATAATTCTGATATATAGGTGTATTGGTAATTGAATGACGAAACAGAAAAAAATCCTCTGTGATATTTCGACCTTCAAAAGGACTTCTTCAGACCAAATAATCAAGACACATGGGAAACCAGAAATTTAAAGTTGTGTCCCTGCAACTTTAGCATTTCTCTCAGCATATAAATTAACAAACATTTGTTTATATTTTGTTCCCTCCCTCTAAATATGAAGTCTGATCAAAAAAAAAAAAAATATCAGGACTAGTATTTTAAAGAGAAAATTACAACACATATCAAATCAGCATTTAATCGTCTTCAAAGCAGTCCCCTTCAGAAGCCACACACTTTATCCAGTGTTGTTTCTATGGATTTAAACATGCCTGGAAATCCTTTTTTGGGATAGTGGGCAGCTGTCTCATTCTTTTGGATTACCTCAATGTCTTGAAATTTTGTTACTTTCAAATGGGATTTGACATTTGAAGAGAAAAAAGTTGCAAGAGACAAAATCTGGGGAATATGGTGTTTGCCAGGCCTGGGGAATGTTGATCTTGGCCAAAAACTGCTACCCAATCCATGGTCACTAGAACTTCAGTGGTGTTGTGAGAGGACCACACTCTATACACTTTCCTTCCAATCACTGCTGTAAACAACAGAAGTGAGCAAGAATGTTATAACTTGGTGTACATGTGCAGTAGAGTTCAAGGACAATTTGTGCTAAGCAGCTTCACTCTATGCACTTTAACTCTTTTACTGTAGCAACAGCCCTGAAACTTTTTGATCAGAACTTGTATATATGAAGTCATCATTAATTCCATTATCTAGTTTGAAGTTCTTTCAAAGGACATAACACATTGCATAGGATCCCCCCACTTTTTTGTTATTCAGTTATCCACCATTAGGGTGATATATTAGTTAGTTCAACTGGATACAAGTCTGGGTCAATTAGACAGTTTCTTTCTAATATTCTCAATCTAGCAAAGTGGTTCTGGGTTCACTGTAGCCAAGTGTCATTCTATTGATAAACTCAATGCAGGAGCAATATACAGAGTTTATATGTCATATTCCCCCATAATATATATATATATGTATGTTATATAACATAGTAATGAAGAAACCAACAGGGGAAGAATTTGTGTTAGTAGGAATAAGGAAATATTTTACTGATTTAAAACCTCACCTGTGTTGTAATGATCAGTTGAATTTGATGAGTGTATAAAATCATGTAGAATGTCTGGTTTCATGTCATCCAAATCCAAAAGTTCTGGAGAGTGCTCAGCAAGATAATTGGAATTGGAATCAGGTACTGAATCCACATTCTGATAACTGATAGGTATCATTGGCGGCAGCATTTTCTCATAGCTTTCATTTGCCAAGAAAGGGTCTTCATTCTTTATATTCATTGGACTTGAAGATATATATGGTGAAGTCTGTAAAGAAAAATAATAATTCATTGAAATTGGCAGGAAAGGTATTGTAAAAAACATAATATATGATTTCTTAGAATTTAGACAAATTTAAAAAATACTTTTTTTCACATATTACTATATGTTAATTGATCCAGATTATGATATTTTTGAAAAAAATAAAAAAAAAATTAAATTTAAAGTAATCACATGATATATTTTGTTTAGGATCAATTTATAATTAATTTACATATAAAACTGGAACCCCACTGTTAACCTTTTAAAATTTGTTTTGATTCATTCATTCATCTTTGACAGCTTATCAACCTTTTGTAGGCTATTTATAGCCAGAAAATATTGCACTTCTTATAGTTGATTTTATTATAGTTTACTTTTATTGATCGATACATATTCTACAGCTTATCAACTCATTGAAGGCTATTTAAAGCCATTTTTAGATTGTAGGAATCTTTCTTTTGGAGATAACAATTTAATGATAAAAATCTTTCTAATTAGCTCTTATGTTTGAAGTACTGATTCAAAACTATGTTACTAAAAATAGACTCGTGAAAAGATTTTGTTGAGTAATTCTACAGATAAATGAGAACATAGTGAATACTCCCTTGGTTTTATTATTGCTGACATCAGTTGATTTGTTGGTATGAAGATTTTGGTAATTTTAGAAAATTATATATAGTCTTACTTTAGTCTTCCAACATGTTTGGACTTCAGTAGACAAATAATTCAAAGTACATTCAGTATAAATTCTTTGCATTGTAAATGAAACTATTGCAGTGAAGGATTTGGTTTATTTACTTTTTAAACTCATTTTTGATGATGTCACTAGTTCCAGACCCAATAAAAATTTACAATAGACAATAAAAGGTAAAAGAATTATCCTGCAAAGTTTTAAACAATTTAAGCCATTATTTAGAGCTCTATGGCATTTTAAAATTGTTCCTTCCCAGCACTTGTTTTTCACACCTCTAAAATAAACCGTTTGAAAGAGGAATAATTACCATATCTCAGAAGACTGGATTATTGGGGAGTCAATCACACCAAGAACTTTTAAGTGCTCATTCATATTTGTTTTGTAAAACCAATGCTTTTTTTAACCTTTGTCACTATGTATGTGATTTCGTTTGCTTTACAAAAAGTTTATCCTGCCACTAAATTTGTTTGAATTTCAAAGATGTGTTGTCATATCCTGCTATGGCAACAGAAAATGAGTGAAATTAACAATAAAGATACTGCAATTGAGAGACCTTGGAAAAGAATTCAGTGGAAGGGGAAGTAATATTAATAATGCAGAGTTGCCAAAGGGTAAAGAAAGGTACATTGTTGACTAGATGTATGTGGCTTTTGACATTGAAAGTATTTTCAAATATTTATGCTGCATGTCCAACTTACCCTTAAACATTCTGAGTAAACGTCCGTGTGGCTTTGAGATAGTTGCAGATACTGATCAATGGCAGGGAAATCTGCTTGAAAAAGAAAAAAATAGATAGAAAAATGAAATATTTAAAAATTTGTTTTTTCTCAAACTGTCAAAATTCCAAAGTTGTTTAGACCACTTTATATTCACATAACAAATTGAAGAAACACAGAAAACTGAGCATAAAATTGACATTATCCTATTGACAACAGCTTTAGTCAGGCTTTTCGAGGACAATGTTGCAATGATACAAAATTTATAATTAAAATTTTTACTCAGACTATTGTCTTCATCACAACATTTTGCATATTGTATTCTCTTGCCTTCATCAGGTGCTTGTTGATCGTGTAACCTCCAGGGAAATTCAAACTGTATATTTAGTACTGCTTAGTTAATGCTTGCTGCATTTGCATTGAACTATGAACTAGACACAATACTCCTAAACATGGTCAGTGGAACAAGAACAAAATTCTCCTATAGATTAAATAAAAGCTTCAGTTCAAAATTCCCTTTGGGATCAACAAGCACCTGATGTAGGCAAGAGGACACAATAGCTGAAACATCATGA
Organism: Acanthosepion lycidas; assembly: GCA_963932145.1. NCBI lineage: Eukaryota > Metazoa > Mollusca > Cephalopoda > Sepiida > Sepiidae > Acanthosepion > Acanthosepion lycidas. Next base: position 70,142,509 of record OZ010582.1, on the reverse strand, counting down.
TAATAACAAAAATTAGCACAAAAGTCAGAGTTTAAATAATGTAAATAATGATAATTCCTCATCCCAGGGATTAAGAATAAAAATTATATTATATTTATCCTAAAAGCAACTAATTTCTGATTTTAAAAAAATCTCTTATTTCACACCAACAGCTTTAAGTAAATGGAGCATGTGAACACACAAAACTTAGGGGCTTCTTTTTAAACTTGAATGAAAAATGAAGTTTAGTGGATATATTTATATATATTTTTGTAATATCAATTCACCCCAAGCAAGGCAATAATGACACTATGGTGCAAAAGAGAACTGAGAATGAAAGTGAATGAAAAGATTTTACAAGGAACCAAAAAAACAAATTCTAAACCGGAAACAAGGGATACATTTCTGTTACTGTTCAAAAGACAGGGAAGAAATGTAAACTAGACGATAGGCAAACTTATCTACTTATATATTATTTATGTCAAAATGTGAAAAACATTGGGATTTAACTGCGATATGACTATCTTGCTTTGTTTATTAAAGCAAGATAATAATGTTAACACTATCACCACTACTACTACTACTAACAACTGTTACTGCTACAACTATTATTAATAATAATATTTTTTTTAAATCCTTGTCTCTTCAGGAGGTAGGGGATCATGACCTTTCATAGCTTCTTTTATGTGTCATGCCCCTCTAGATGTGGATGATCATGGCTATCCATAATCTCCTATCTTATGCAATTCTTTTTACCATCCTTCCTACTCTCTTCTGCCATTAATTCATATAAGCTCATTAAGTAGGTGGCCTGCTGCCTCCCCTGTCCGTTTTTTTTCTTTGATGTCCTGTGAATGACAAATTTTCCAAGCACTCCTTCCCCATTCATTGTCTTAGAAATTTCAGTTGTCTCTTTTCTGATTCTGAGTACAAGAATCCCCTTTCATTTCATTTCTTCATTACTGATGAATTGTAATGACTTTCTCAAGAAAAATAGCAAAGTGGTTTCCCCTGCTGTCCTTACAATGGTTTGGAATTCAGAGTTTTCCTTCTCTTAGACTAATTAACAACCATGGCTAGAGACTCTAGCCTACCTTGTTAAGTCATAGCTGGTGGAAGAAGAAACATCCCCATATGTTTCTCCAAGGGTGTTAATGTAAATGTGAGGAGTACAGACTAGATTAGAATTTGTTCACCAATTCCACAACAATACTACTACTTACTACTACTACTAATAATAATAATAAAGCACTTGGTATAGTGTGTTAATATTAAAATTAGAGGTCACCACCACCATGGTAGTTATTGATCATGACACTACAGAGTAAATAATTGAAGCATCACATGACACTTGGTACCCAACAGTTGGAAAGCTGTTATCTTGTGCCATAATAATATGGTTTCTGAAGAAGTGGCTCTTTTACGAGAGCAGAGATGAAGAACATGTCTGCGTGCCAGAGAAAATCTTAGCCAAAAGGGCGGATTCGAATTACTAACTTTAATTTGGAAAAAAAAAAAACAATAACAAAAAACGCGAGTATTTCAGCCACCAAGTTGAACCAGCTATAAATTCATTTTTTTTTTTTTTTTTTTGTACTTCATAACTAGGCTTGTCTGTCGACTAAAAAGCAAGGAAGGAGTTGGGTTTCTGTTTATTGTCCCCAATGAGGAGGGACAGGAGTGTTTCAGGAGAGCACAATAAAAACAACCAATCCTTAGAAATGAGAACAAAAACAGATTAAATGTCTTGTGCGAGTAAAATTTCAGTTTGAAATAATCTCTCACTAACCGCTGAGCCTGTTGGTCTTTAAGTTTTTAACTTTTTATCTAGGGCTAGACATGAAACAAAGTATTAAATGCCCGGGTTATAGTATTATTGGTCATTGGTCTATTAACCAAGGCACTGGTGCATAAACTATTATTACTGAATAATTTACACAGTAGAACAAACCAGCTTAAAATATGAAACAAAATAAAACGGAACAGTGTTACTGTACTGTTATGGTACTGTTCTCCGTAAGGCTCTGACCCTATTTGATCCCAAAGGTGGGCATTCCACTTTTCTGTCAAAAAGACTTATTCTCTAAAAGTCCGACGAATCTGTGAGATGATGATGATAAAACAAAAAAAAAAGGAACATGACGTTTGTAAAATAGAGAGAACATTGACAAAAGGGGATTTAGTTAAATATATTTTTTAAACATTTTTTAAAATTAAATTCAGTCCTGAAAGCCGATGATTAGGTAGGTATCATCATCCATGATCCATAATCAGTACTTTTATAAAAAATGCGGTTCTAAGAGGAGTGCGTTGTTGACATATGTACTAACGTCAGATTTTTAAAAATTAAAAATAAAATGGTTGGAATTTAAAAAAAGAAAAAAATTGATCCACCTCACACCCCCACAAAAAAAAGAAAAAACTTTCATAAAAAATAACAAAGCAATGAGTAGAGAAAAACTTAAATTTTGTAGAGTTAATTCACTCTCTCTCACACACACACTATTTCTAAATAAAACAGAAAAAAAAATCTTGTGGCGTACTGAACTGTAGTGTACACTGTAAGTGTAGTCGTTCTGACTAGGAAGAAATGAATAAATAAAAAATAATAATAAAACCATAAAATGTTTCAATAGTCAACACGAATGGATCGATCAATCAGTCCACTAAGGCAGACCTTACAAATCGATAAAAGAAACAATGTAGATAACGGTACTTGATGAATACGTTCGAATCAGTAAAAATGCGTTAGAAATTTCCCGAGATATTATATATGCGTATATGAACGAACATGTGCGTATCATAAGTAGTATGTGCGCGCGTGACTGAAATTTGATTGGCTGAGAAAACTATTTGTCATCGCTGACGTAACACTACTACGATTTACTACTACGCTTCAAGCGTGTTCAACAACTTAACTTACGTTTTTTATGGATTCTGACTTGTTTTTCTTCTGTTTAACAATTTGACGAACAGGTTAGCTGGATTTCATATTTCTTTAGAGTTTAGGTTAATCAAGTCTTGTATAGTATAAAGAGTTAATTTTGCAGGTCATTGAATTAACCATCGATTTTCTATTGTGAACAACACTTTTAAAAGGATTTTATTTACATTTTTTTTCCATAGTTAGAAAAAAATTACCCAGATTTACAATTATTTTATTTGAACTTTCTAATTGAAAGTTTATATAGGTAGAGTTTAGAGTTTTTTTTTTTAATTTAAAAATTTAAAAATTAATTTACTTTGTTTAAATACGTAGAAATTCGCTTTTTCTTCTTTTTTTGATTTATCTTATTTTTATAAGAAAGAGAAGAGAAGAACGAATCTAATAAAAAGCGAAGAGACGGAAAAAAACAAAAACAAAAAAAAACAATAAAATTTGGAAATTAATGATTTGGAAGATTAAATTTAATTGCAATGAAAAACTTCCAGAGACTTATTTTTGCTTTGGTACAGATAAGAATGGAAACTTTCGGGGTGAAATTTATTAAAAAGATAAAACTTAAAAGTAAAACACCATCACTCTCTCTCAAAAAACATATCACTTTTAAACTGGAAGGATCATAGTGTACAAAAAGAAATAATGTTATGAGCAGAATTTTTAAAAATAATTCTTCACTGGTTGGAGTAGAAAACTTTGGAAAGGAATAAATTTAAAAATGATTGTTTCAATGAAAAAGGGTGAAAAGCGCATCGCATTGGAATATTGGAAATAAATAAAATAAATAAGCTTTTCTAGAAACAACCAAAAATGGTCATGTGTGTTTACATCAGAAAGTGTCCAGAACGTTTCTTTAACAGAACTGCAGAATTAAGTAAGGTGGTTTTTAAAAAATGTGCTAAAAGTTTAACATACGACTTCTTGAGATAAAACTTAAAAGTTAATAATTGTATGAAATTTTAAGAGACATTCAAAAATTATATTAAGTCGCAAGTTTTTCAAAATAAAAGAATTCTGATGGTAATTTCGTTGCAAATAGAAATCTCTCAGAAATTTGTGATAAAAAAAAAAACAATTGAATGGTAGTGTTCTCTTTTTACTTTAAATAAAGAAAAAGACATTCAAATTCAAAAGGTAATAACTTAAGTAAAAAAAGTATGATCCAGTTAGATTTAAGGCAACAAAAACAATACTTACTAATTTGACAAGACATCTTCGAGTTTTTTTTTATGCTTAGATGGTGATAAATGGTTCAAAAACAAGCGCGATAAAAACAAGTCCCAAAATTTGGAAAAAAATTTTTTTTTTTTTTTAAACCAGAAGATATTCACAAAGTCAGATGCTGCTAGTATGTTGCACACTTGTTACGTGTAGTTAAAGAACTCTACTAAGATGAATGAGAAGTTAAAAAAAAGAAAATAATTATTGCTTCGCACAGTTGCGACAAGCAAAGACATAAGAGCCGTACAAACTGGTCGGTTCGAATTTATAAGGTTGCCTCCTGCTGCTGCTGCTGCTGCTGCTGGTACTTCGAAACTTCCCCACCTCTCCTCTTTTCACGAACTGTTGTTGTTAGAAACATGCACTGGGCAACAAGTGTAACAAACTATATACTGTTAATACATTTTTTTTTTTTTTTTTTTGTTAATCTATTCTTTGATAGTTAATTAATGATAATCCATAAACGAGTTTCTTCTTTAATTAATTAATAGCTTATTTCTTCATTGTGCATTTTTCCGCATTTTTCAACAAAATAAAAAAAAGGAAAGAAAGGAGTGTCGTGTCACGGTGTCATCGAGCAATGTCATTGTCAGCCACTTGCATTTTTTTTTTTTTTTTTTTTTTTTCAAAACGAAAAGTAGACAGGCTTAATTTATATACGAGCACTTTTCGATAAAAGGCTTCTGCGGCTTAACTTAATTTGAAGTCGAAAGATTTAAAAATAGTTAAAACTAGGTTAGCTTGGCATAAAAAAGAATTCGTTTGTGAGGATCGAACACCTGACACGAATTGACTGGGGTGGACTCTAGCGTGCCCACATACACAGAGAAACATTTTTACAACCATATCTAGCCTAGTCTGGCAAAAGAACAGAGTAGAGAGTAGCAGAGCACCCCTAAAGAATCGAACTTATTTTTTAAAGCCGCATCTCTTTCCATTTTTAAACGATTAAAAAACAAGAAGAATAACCTTTTCTATACACTTTGGATACTTCAAGGTGGTGTACTCGCTAGAGATCATTTACAACCGAGCAATGAGTTTATCCTCACTGGGTACTCCTTAATCTCGGCCGTGCGCCACAACTATGCTTCTTACTAAATCACAATATTTGGGTACTTCGACGCGGTGTAATGATGGATAGCAAGCTTGTCTCGCGAACGAGTGAATAGTAAGTTCGATCCTCACTGGGTGCTCCATGCTTTCGGCCGACTACGCTTAGTAAATTACTGTAGCAATTTTGATTTTTTATATTTACATTTTTAAAAGAATATAATAATTTACTTACTTTACATTTTTAAATTTACTACATTCAGACTAAATGTCTTCATCTTTGTTGTTATTATCACATAGAGACAATAATAGCTTACTTCTTGGTTCTTGAATTTGGTGGTATATTAAGTGAGTTCGATTCCTGGGCTAGGTAGTACAGACTTAGACTCAATGATAACACTCAAACAGGGATAACAAAAATTGAACAGCAACAAGACGAGATATCCCTAGAAAAGTAGACATGAGCTCGTCGATTAAAGAAAGGGTTCAGTTGGAAATTCCCTGAAGGTTGCCCCTATCGACAGACACCCGAAGAAGGCTTGAATGCAGGACTGATGAAACGTTGTGACAATAAAAAACAACGATGAGGACATTAGTCCGAATGTAAATAATGGTAACTCCTTCATCTCAAAAATTCAGGTAGAAAATATAAACCTGTTGAAAAATTACCTTTTATTAATTATTTTTCATTTTTAACATAAAAGATATATTTATTATTTAAACAATTCTCTTCGTCTTTACTTTTCCGAAAAAAAAAAAATAGTCCCTTGATATTTAATTTGTTCGAAGTTGAAAAATAAAAAGTGAAAAATAAAATCATAGAAAATTCAGTGGCAGCAATTTCGGAGAAATGCTGACTCGTGCCATATTTGCTACCGACGTCAGTGGTCCGTGTTTGATCTCAGGAAAGGGCCAGAACTTTAATTTATCATCTACAAAACACTAAAGCTAACACAGAATGACGCAACACAATCTTTCTTCTATTTGATCTATTCTAAATCCTAGGACCTACAATGCGAATAACAATCATTAAAATACTGAATAGTTTTTCGAATGTAATGACATCATAAAATTTACGCGAGCTAGTCCGTTTATATTACTACCGAGTCTGGAATTTGATCCTCACTGAGTGCCCCAATACGCGTAGCCTTATGTCAAACTAAGCTAACCTTAGTAAATATTTAAAACGGATGCCTCAATGTCGCTTAAAGATTAGCGAATGAGTGTTGTAGATTAAATTACTATTGAGTAGGGAGTTCGATCTTCACTAGGTACCCTATACTTGTGACCTTGTGCCAAACTTATCTATGCTTGGTAAAATATTTAAAGAATATCTCAGCATGGTGTAATGATTAGAGGGCTAGTGTTGTTGGCTATATTGCTACTGAGTAGTGAGTATGATTTTCACTGGGTGCCCCAATATTCGTGGGCTTGTACGAAAATAAACTTAGTAAATGACATCGCCATAAAAATGTACTTGTACTGTAACTAAAAAAGAAACAACCTCTCCAGAAAATAATATTTCCATCCTGAACTTTTAAAATGTTTCAGGGAATTTATGGCAGAACATAAACATTATAAAAACAATGACAAAAATGAATGATGGATTCGTTTTTTACGGCTTATCAACACTTTGCCGGTTATTTAAAGCCAGGAAATATTTTGTATGATTTTTTAAGATAATAAGTCTTACTAATCAACCCATAGTTGGGAGAAAAGAGGCGGGTTATATTCATTTTAAGTGAATATAACGAACCCAACTGGAATTGGAACTCGGCTCTCCAATTAACTAAAAATTCGAACCATTATCAATTACTTACACCACATGGACATCCATGCTTACAGCGCCTGTTATTCTCAAGCGGTCACCCATCTAAGTAGTGAGCAGGCTCGACGTGACAGCTTTGGTAGAAGACAAAAAAAGGGATGGTAAAGACTAAAAAGAGTCAAACAAAAGTTACGTAAAGCAACAGAAAACAGGAAGTTGTGGAGAGCCATGCTCTCCCAAATCCTGGTGGGACATGGCATACAACACCCAAAGCAATGTGTGTGTGTATGTTGTGTATGTGTGTGTGTGTGTGTGTGTGTGTGTGTGTGTGTGTGTGTGTGTGTGTGTGTGTGTGTGTGTGTGTGTGTGTGTGCCCGGTGACTCACTCAGGGTGTCATTAAAATTAAAATTCTTGAAGTCTTGATTAATAAATAAAAAAATTAAATAATTAATTTTAGTTAAAAAAAAAGTCAACAATAGTGAATGGTCGGTTGCCAACGTGCACACAAAAAGTTTTTATTCGGAATAAGATTGGGTATATCAATTGTTGTTCAAAAATCAAAATGGTTATTATTTTTAATGAGTCAAATTTCGAAAGACGAATATCGACAAATATTTCAGTTTGTGCCTTCGAATGATTTTACTAGTGAACCCATGACCCCGAGTTTATCTTTAAAAACTGAAGACATCTGTGATGATTGCAGTTCAACAATAGTATCAGCAACGTACCGTTCGTCACAAACTTTTACTGTCAAGAGGAGTAACTAAAACAAAACTCTGTCCGCTTTCATGTGAATATTTGTTTATTTCTTCTTTTTTTTCGCCAAACAAGGAGAGAAGTGTCATCAAGGAATCACTTAAGTTGTAAAGTAGGGCTTAGTATTTTTAAAATAACTCTTTAAATTAAGAGTATCATAGAAATTAAAACTAATTTTAGAAAAGTAAATAAAAAAAAATTAGATAGGCATCTCTAAAGCCAGAAAATCTAACTAAAATGCAGGTAAAAGTGACGAATATATGTTGATCGATCTTAAGCTGAAATGTAATAATCTGGTACATTTTCTTATGTTCTGAAAAGCAATTTAAAAACTAAAAAGCTATTGAACTGATTACGTGAATGTGTTTATTAGTTTATTTTTTCTAAAAAAACCAAGAAAGTATTATTAACTTATTTGCAGTAATGTGGGGTCAAGGTCAGGGCTGGATTATCCTTTAGTTTTTTTTTGTTTTTTTTTTAATTATTAGTTATTATATTCGTAGACTAGCCTAGGGCTCCTCAAGTTTTATTAAGCAATGATTTTAATTTTCTAGATGTTATATGTTCAAAATAATTTCATAAACTGAAATGATCAATATGACAAACAGAAACTCATTTGATTGTTTTTTTTTATTATTGTTATCATGCTGGTTATAAAAAAAATCTTTTCATATTTTTTTTTTATTTTTTACTACGATTGGGCTGAAATATGTGCTAATTTTTGGTTTGCAAGTGGTAATTCTTAAAGAATATTTTATTGACAAACAAAAGGTAGCTATTCTCTAGATTATTCATTTGTAATAAGTTTCTGTTTTTACTGCTTCAAGTTAAGTGACGTTAAAAAAATACACACGAGTCAAAAAATATTCATGGCGGGTGCAGGCAAGTTAGGGTGACTCCGTCGGAGGGTGGCCTCATAATTTCATTAGTTTAGGGGCACCAAAAGGTCATAATCCTGCCCTGGGCAAGTAAAGTATATAAAAATAAGTTTTGATTGATCGAGATAAAAAATGCAGGTTGGTTTTACTTTTAAAATTAAAAAAATGTAAAACGTTTTTATTTTTTTGTATTATTAGAAAGATTTTTTTAAAAAAATCATCGGGTGAACGAACCGATGATTTATTTTAGTAGCGACTCACATTACCCAACAATCAGGTATTTATTGCTGATTATTATTAAAGTAAAATCCTTATATATATATATATATATATATATATATATATATATATATATATATATATATATATATATATATATATATATATATATATACATAAAATATTTGTTTTTGTTTATTTTAAACAAAAAGGCGCAAGTAGATATCTGTCATTTTTTCTTGATTTTCGGAAAAACTAACATGTGTTGTATTAAAAATTAAAATTAAATACGAACCCTCAATATCGTTATTGTTGAGTGCGCATCAATAATTTAATTAAATAATCAATTTAATTAAAATTTAAATTATGTATTGTACACAGACGTTAAAAACAGTGAACATGTTTCTTCTACTAAATATTTTTTCATTTTTCTCTTTGAACTCTAGTTAATTTTAAATGATGTTTTATTTTTTAGTTCTTTAAATGACTTCTCCCTCTTTCTTTCCCCCCAGTCCGTCATTTACTTTCCTAGTTACATTTGAGAACACGTGTATACGTGTAGATATGTGTTTGATATAAGTACCAAATGTGAGTAGTTGTAAATGATAGTAGTAGAAGTAGCAGCGACGATAGTATGTTAAAAACATGACTCATGACAAACATCAAGCTGGAAATACCCATTCGACTGAGCAGTTTGAGTTTAACGCTTCTCATTGGCTAGAAATTTCTAAACGTCACAGCACTACTGCTACAGTGAAGTGGTGCGGGAAGAGAAAAAGACAAAGAAAGAAAAGAAAAGCACAAATATAAAAAAGGCAAACAAAAAACGAAAACAAAACATCAAAAAACAAAGAAAAACTTAGTTATCACTGAACTTCAAGATATGCAGATGGTGGAGGCATGCGAAATAGACTGAATGAAAAATTAAAAGAAAAATTAAAAAATGAAGGCAGAAGCACGACAGACACACACACGCATACGTACACACACAAACACACACACACACACACACACCACTTGCACTGTACAAAATATTCACCACTTCTCCGAAATGAAGATATTTTACCGCGCAATCCTAGTACTGATTGTAAGTCAATCTATTCTAGTCCAAGGCCAGAATTATCAACAGCCAACAGAGTTACGTAACTCATTAGCAACCAATGATTTATTTTCAATCATTCATTTAACCCATTCCCATCAATTATTTTGGGAAAAACGTTTCATTTTCAGACGACTTTTTTTTTTTTTGTTTTTAATATAGTAACTAAGAAACTGAGACACCTTGAAGTATCTGAGCAGTGGCTAACTAACACCTCTACCAGACATGTGAGTTGACAACTGGACTTGTTTCAAGCCCAGAAGGGCATAAAAAGAATCAAGATGGACGTATAAACATGTCTGCAGATGTATTATGAACGTTATGTTTTGGAGGTGTCTGAAAAAGAAACTTTCGGTAAGAACGTATATACGTATATATAGAAGTTAAAACCATGTTTGGCACAAGGTCAGTTGTTTCTGTTCAGTTCGCTATATTCAACAATATTTTTTAACCTACCGGACGTGTTACGGCTGAGTGGACGGATAGAAAGCGAGAAGGAACGGAAACTTTGAGTTACTTGAAATACACATTCTGTTTTTGTGTTTTCTTGTGGTCACAATAAGTGAAAACCGCTTATTGATATCATTTTTTGGGACATGTTGTTTCAGATAAAAAGTCATTCGGATTAAAACACGCTTAAAATTGAAACAATTTTGTTTTTACGTTTATTTTTATACACTGATCATATTATGGTTAAATTGATTCGATGGCATATTTAACTATGCCGTCAAAAATAACAGTAATTTTAAAATCTTTGGTTTTCACATGTGAGTTTTTTTAAATATATTTTTTCAAATTTCTTTGGGATTAGTTTTAATAACAATAGAACACTGATCCACATCTGTACGTCCATTAGATTTTTTATAATAATAGTTTATGTCGTCAAAAATGATGGCATTTTTAAGCCCTTAAGTCTTTAATATATATTTTTTCAACTTGGAAGTGTTTTAACAGAGAATGGAAAGCTTGACACTGAAAGTCGAAGGCGCATTGGGATAGCGAAAGTTGCTATCTAAAAGCTAAGTATTCAAACAAAGAAAAGAGCACTGAACTGTTATGCAATATCAGTCCCACTATATGACAGTGAATGCTGGACAATCTCCTCGCAAATCTACAAATCTACCATTCGTCCTTGCGTTGAATACTGTTGCCATATATGATCTGGTGCCCCCGCTGTTCATCTCGAGGTTCACGACAAATTTCAAAGACGGATATGCAATTTGATAGGTCCTGACCTGGCATCTCGACTGCAGTCACTTTCTTACAGACGTGGTGTGGCTTCCCTCTGTCTTTTCTACAAATATTTTCATGGAAACTACTCTGCTACTTTTATTGATATTGCATGAATTTAAGCGTGCTTCTCGGCTGGCATCTCGAACCCACCGTTTTACTGTCGAAACAGTTAAATGTAACCGTCTCTTCTACTCCAACAGCCTTTTCTCTTACACTTCCGGATAGGGGAACTCCCTTTCTCTTACTTGCTTCCCTGATAACTATAATCTGCAAATATTCAAATGTAATGCCATTCGACATCTTCCGATGCCTTGATCTTGATCTCCGTCTTTATCTTTCCTCAAATAATCTTCTTTAATCTTACTCTCACTCTCTTGCGTGCAAGTAGAACTCCCGCCTTGCTTGGGGTGAAATCCTTAAAAAATATCAAAAGGACAAAATTTATTAAGAGCTACAAAAGTCAGGAAACTGTGGAGAGCCATGATCGCTCACACCTCTTTAGCTCAAGTCACTGGATTCAACCAATTTTTTTATCCACTAGGTCATGTGTCTTTGAGTTGTGAGTTCAATACCTGACTACAGCAGAACTTTGAGTTAAAGGGAAATAACTGATACTGAAACATCCGGAAGAGGCATGGCACGTGGAACTAGAACAATCGGCCCCTGTGGAAAATATAAAGAGTTCAATTCGAAATTCCAATCACCTGAAGAAGGCCGGAGCGTACAACGGCCGAAACGTCATGAATATGGCAACGAAGATGAGGACAACAGTTCGAACAATTTAAATAGTGTAAATAATTACTATACCTCTTTCTATATCTTGTATCTCTTAATACGGTTTTGCCTTTTTGCTGTCCCACCCAATTCCTGCTCTGTCACACATTTACACAAGCTTGTTAGGTATAGTTATTTGCTGTCTTCCTCTGACCCTGCTACTTCACAATGTTCTGTGATTATCAAATTCTCTTTCCACATTATGTGTCCTAGAAATTTCATCTATCTCTTTCCAATTTAAAGTATTTCTATTTTTCTTAAAACTTCCTCGTTACTCACATGTTCAGTCCATGGCATTCTCAGTACCCTTCTATAGAACAAAATTTCTGCTGCCTTAGGCCTCCTCTACATCTACGAGTTGATTGTCCAGACTCCGTTGCCATATATTACACAACAGTTTCGCACTCACTTGTTTGTTTCTAATGAATTTTTCCTGTTTCTACATACATTGCTTAACTTTAGGAAGGCATATTTCCCTATTCCAATATACCTTCGAATTTTAGTGTCACATTTTTCGCCCTCTGTTCAAACACTTCGAAGATATTTAAATTTTTGTACTCGATTTTCGTAGTTCGCATGTTGGGCCGTTTCTCCTGTTAGCAACCACGCATTCTTGTGTTTTTACAATTAATGGTTAGTCCTTTTTTTCTCTCACTTTCCTTTTCTGCCTTCTGTAGAGGTCCCTGCGCTTTCTTTCCTGTGTCTGCTATCAACATTGAGTCATGTTTTTGTCAAGAGAATCATATTGTATATATCCCTACACGCAAGCTACGAATCTGCCACTAGTATTTACCTTTGATAACCTGCTGTTGGACCACCGGCGGGTTCGTCTTAGCAATGTTACAACTCGCGGACCGCTAGTGGCTCACCGTAGGCCCGCCGCTGGCTGCCACCAGAGTACCGCTAGCGGGCCACTAGCACCTTGCGTCTAGGGTAGGGCGAGGGAACGAACGACAACAAACAGCGGTTATAATTCTACATAGAGAAACAATGAATATACGAAGGTCAGCTGAAAAGTTCATAAGCTGACCAAGATACTCTAACGGAATATGACCAAATGAGGTTTATTTTTCAACATCATCCACCTTGTGGTCTACACATTTCTCCCATTGGTGTGGCAGCCTTTGGATCCAATTGGTAAAGAAGCTTTCATCTTGTTGGTCAAAAAAGTTATCAACAGCAGATATGACATCATCATCACAGCCAAGTGTTTTTCCATGTTGGAGAACAGTTGAAAGACACCCCGGGGCCAAATCAGGAGAATATAGAGGGTGAGCAACTACTTCAAAGCTACAGTCACACACAACAGTCATTGAAACCAAGGACTTGTGTGCCGGAGCATTGTCCTCGATTTGAACTCATCCGGAATTATCCACCTATATATATATATATATATATATATATATATATATATATATATATATATATATCCTCATTTACTTGTATTCTTTGTATACTTATTTTTTCTTAGCCGCGTTGTGGGCGACTCTGCTTATTTAAGCCTTCGTCAAGGTATGTCTTTGGTTTTGTTCCTTATTACAGAAACAACACCACTTTCTTTAGTTTTCCTGGACGTTTGGTCTTGATAGCCTTTCGTTATTACTTCAGCAAGTTGACGTAATACGCTCTATTGACGATGTGACACTTTCTTTTGAAGATAGTCAATAAACATAACAGGATGAACAGTCTCCTTTGAACAGTCAGATGTCAGTTTACCTGCAAAAAACAATGCAGATATTAATAAGAAGAGGTGAAATGAATGCATGCAAGATTTCACAGCTCTAGCATCACTCCTTTATAGTCAGCTTATGAAATTTTCAGCCCACCCTTGTACAAGGATCATTAACTTTAAGATTAAAATTTGAAATTTGTGGCGTCTGATGTATCTTGATTGTATAACCTAGCCGGCTTCATTCAGTTTTCTGCCACTTTTGTTTGTTTTTATCACTATTGTTTTAATTCATTTAAGTAAAGTGTTTGGAGTCGACTGATTCTGATAATAATAATCTATGAATGATATAATAAACAGCTGATCCTAACTTTTTCTTTATTTTTTTCACGTTTTTAGATTACAGATTTGAATTAACTCGTGATGTCATCTGCAACAGTCCAACAGAAAATCATGTATTGAGTGTTTTTTTAATCGCAGGTTTTTCAGATAAGCAATTTGTCTTTTGCTTATCTAGGTCAACTGCTGATGTATTAATGATTATCCCTGAAAGAGTCTATCAAGCTTTAGATAAAAACGGTGAAACTCGGGCATTTTGAAGGTATTTGATAAGGTTTGGCATACTGATATTCTTCACAAGTTGAAAGGTTATATTTCTGGACGAATATGAAAGTTATCTTGAATGGCCACTCTTCTAGATCTTTTTTTTTTTTTTGCATTAATGCAGGTGTGCCTCAAAGCTCTACTTGAACCTATGTTATTTCTAATTTTCATAAATGACCTGACTGAAGGCTTCAGCTCTCAACTTGATATCCATGCTGATGACACAAATGTTTACTCCTGTAAGTCAGATCGTTTTGATGAAGTTAAATTTGCAGCTGATCTCAAAATTGGCCTAAAATCTGTTGTTAACTGAGGCAATGAATGGCTTGTAAATTTTAACGTCTCCAGTATGAAACTGCATTTTATTAAGCATCTGAGAGACCACTTTCTGCCTTCTGTCAACATGCTGATGCTAATTCCAGGAGAGTGGCTTCTTTCCCCTTTCCAGGCTAACGTTTTCTGCTGACTTGAAGCTGAAACAGAATATTAAATCAATTGCTTGGTCTACTGCTAGGAAAGTTGATTCATTGTGTTGTATTAGACAATTTTTTTCTTCAACATCTAAGATATTTACAAGTCTATCATTTGCCCATGCTTGGAATATTACTGCCACTTGTAGTCTGGTATTCCTGTTATATATTTAGAGATTCTTGATAAAATCTAAAGAGGAATCTGCAATGTTATTGGTCCTGACATGGCATCTTGACTTCAGTCACTTTCCCACCGCCGTAATGTATCTACCCTGTGATTTTTCTATAAATACTTGGTATATGGTAACCGTTCGGTCGAACCTTTCTCTGCCGTACATAGATTTCATGAATTTAAGTGAATTACTAGATTGTTAACAGGATTTCATCATTTTACAATTGAAATGTTTCGATGTAATCGGAAGTTCTATGCTAACAAATTCTTCTCTCGCACTTCTCGCTTGTGGAAATCTCTTCCGGATTCTTGCTTTCCAGTCAACTTTGATCTTCAAAAGTTTAAATGCAACGTCAATCATTATCTACTATCTTAATTCCTCTTATATTGTTCTCGCTCCTTAATAATAGTTCTCCTTTCTTATTCTCAATAACCATTTGTGTCGTAGTGTCTTTAATGCTTTGCTTGAGGTGAAATAGTTTAAAAAAATGAAATCACTTGTTGACAGGTCAAAATGAAAACTTTCCCCACAAATAAATTTAGTAATACACACATGAATTGACTGTTGCTTGAAATTTTCCGTTTCTCTCCAACTCGGTCTGGACAGCCTCTATCCTGGGCTGGGCACTAAAATAATAAAGATGGAGATAAAAAGAACTCTACTTTAAAATATATCAGATAATTTTAGGATTTTATTGAACCTTTCGGAGTTTATTTATTAATAACTTGAATTATTTAATTGCTTTTGGTCTGTCATGCGCAAACATGTGTAGACATGTAAGCTGAAGGAAAGAAAAACAGAGGAAAATAGCGCATAACCTACGTAGAGATCGTGAGTAAATGGATGTCGGAACCAGGTTTGGGGGAGATAAAATATAGGACAAATTTATTAAGAGCTACAAAAGACAGGAAATTGTGGAGAGCCTTGATCGTCAACATCCGTAAGCTAAAGAGACGAAAACCTAAGTTTCAAGTAAGCATTCCAAAAGAGGAATGTGTAAGTTGGTTGAAGTACATGGAATCTGATTGCTGCTCAACTGTAGTTTTTAGTGATGAATGTAGAGCTACAATGGATCGACCTGATGGTTAGATAACAGAGTGGAAGTGGAATATAATGTCTTGAACTCTAAGTAGATGGTAAAATTATAGGTCGCTTTGAAGTTGATGGTGGTGCTAAGTATTACAGGTCACAACCAAGAAACTTTATACTAAAGAGTATATTCATGCAAGACAATGTTCCTTCACACAGTGACCGACTGGCTTGGGAGTCAGCTTGCCTGATGGCAAGTGGGCCCGTGATGGAGTAGCCCCACCCCTATAAATGAAAATGCAATAAAGAAAACAAAAACAAAAACAAAAAAACCCCAAAAAACCCCAAAGAACAGATAACTGTTTTAGTAATTAAAAGCAATAAGGAACTTTATAAAGTCATCTGCACACTATCAGTTATTCATGTTTAATGTGAGAGGACATTTTCGAAGCTAAAGATCATAAAGACAAGATTAAGAAATTCGTTATCTGAGGAGAATTTGGAATTATATATGTTGTTATCCATTGAAAAAGATGTATTGGATGCAGAAGCAATTATTGGCAGATCCGAATAACCATCTAGTGAACGCAAACGATTGCTCTTAATATAGTGGACTGCATGCAATGCTCTGTTGTGCTTTTGAACTATCTGATTTTAAACTATTAAAAATATAAACCAATTATTTAATTTAAAAATAAACGAATATAAAATTCAATTATAACATTCTATATATACATTTGGTATCTACTGCCAGTAATATGTTTCAGTACATGTACAGAAAAATTGCTAAGAAATATGCATTTTTATCTCAGGAACAATTAATTGTACCCTTTTTATTATATATATTTTTGAAAATTTTATTTACTAGATTTTTTTTTTTTTGCAACACGCGTTAGTGTGTAGAAATCCTCACAGTATTTTGTATTGTTGATGTCATCGCTAACATTTTTTTGTCGAGATTTACAAACTCTACGTTTCGTTCAATTTCGCAAACCATTCGTTGATATTTGAATAAGCTGATTTGTTTGGAAAAATACTTTGACAAAAAAACCCTACTTCGTGGTTTTATCATTTCTTTAATTTAATTTTACAGGACTTCATGGTACACAATATTTTTAAGAAAATTTATTTCTTTCCTCTTTCCTTTTTAACAGCGAAGACTAAATTCTTAGGATGTCTTACTCTTGAGCAGGCAACATACAACTGGCCATACGTAAATATTTCTTTCTGAAGCCAAATTCCAACTTTTTGAAGTGGTTGGCCTTGTGATTTGTTTATAGTTCTCGCGAACGCAAGGTGAACTGGAAACTGGACTCTTGTATACATAAAAACTTAAAACAGCTATGTAACGATATTGTATTTTTATTAAAAAAAAGTATTTGCTATTTTAATTATTATTTTTTGCTATTGGGAGTATTTTGTATGTTAAACAATAAAACTTTTAATTCTTCCCCCAAAAAATGAATGAAAAATTATTGTACTAAACTACGCACCCTAGTAAAACCAACTGTACTTTGTACCCCCTTACCTGTCTGCACTTCTCTCCTAAATCGGTCAATGTATGGCTATTTTAGAGGGTGTAACAGACTAACGAAAGTCACAGAATTTCATTCATATATATATATATATATATATATATATATATATATATATATATATATATATATATATATATATATATGAAGAAATATAGTCTTAAGGTGTGCTATATTTATGGGATAAAGTGCTCAATATCAGAGATAGAGCGTGTGTAAATATAAAAGTGAACATAGAAGTCAACACTTGGAGGCGACAGTCTGTTTCATGCTATATGCAATCGTCAGGCCTGACTTGCATGTTCACTTTTATATATATATATATATATATATATATATATATATATATATATATATATAGATAGATAGATAGATAGATAGATAGATAGGTAGGTAGGTAGGTTCATTATGACAATTAAATGATAGTATTGTAGTTGTGGGAGTGCCCCATTTTGTCACCTGGCAACCTATATTTTAGGACCAGTCCGCCATTGACTTCTCAATCTGTCAAGCTGCTTATTGCTCAACTTAGCAAAAACAAAAGGCTTTAATGATACCAAATTAATGGTATCTAGCCTTTACAAATATGAACGCAATAGAAAACTTTTGACCCATTATTAAGACTAGATTTATATGAGAATGGAAAACGATATTCAAACAAAGAAGATTTCTGGGAATCAATAAAACTGTTGAAAATTATGTTTAAGTTGAAAGAGTAGAAAAGTTTAACAAATCAATGAATAAAAGACAGCACATTACAGAATGTGAAAATGTCCACATTAACATTGAGAATAATTATCGGATATTGTCGTAATGAAAAATATATGCTTATGTAGTTGTTATCTTTTGGATTTATTATTCACAACCAAAAAGCTTTAAGCTAAAAGATATATTCATGGAAGACAAAACTCCTTCACATACTACAAAACTTACTTGCTCATCTTACCAAAATGTTTATATTAAATTTTTGGCACTCTTTTGAAATTATAAATATTAAATTAAAGTTCGTTTGTCTGTCTATATTTCTGAGATGAGGTATTGTAATTATTTACACTATTTACATTGTAAACTTATAATGTAAATAGTGTAAACAAAGTATATTTTTAATTAAATTTTTGGCACTCTTTTGAAATTATAAATTTTAAATCAAAATTTGTTAAGCTTGCCTCGCAACAACTCCAACGCTCAGAAGGGAAAAATACGAAAAATCAGGGAGTTATTCTTATTTCGTAAATGCGGATGTTGTCCGTGGTACTTACAAGGATTTTTTTTTTTCAATTAAAAGAAAAGAAAATAATATATTCTTGGTTTGTTTATCAGTGAGAGCGCAACGCAGAACACACACTGAGAAATAGCGCACCCGAGTCGCCCACATTTAGGGGCGATCGCAAAGGTCAACCCAACCGGAGTGCAATGGGAAGACCTCGCTCTGGGAGAATTTAGTGAGAATTTTAGTAAATATAAATTCTTTTTATTTTGGGGCAGATTAACAGAAAAGATCCCTGATATTAAGTTTTAATTATGTCTGATTCAATATTTTTTTTATCTGATGTTTTCATAAAATAATTATATATTTTAGATCTCATAACTTTAGACATTTTCTGCTTTGATTTTAAACATTTCTTTTTTCTTTTCGCTTTTACTTAATTTCTGGAAGAAACCAATGAACTTTATCCGCATCTAGGAGTTTTAGATGCTAAATGTCATTCGTAAAAAAAAAAAAAAAAAAAAAAAAAATTAAAAAAGATGTTTGCTTTGAAAATTAATCTCGGTTATGATTTCAGACAAACTAAACGACAGCTCAGTTGTTATATATTGAGGCCAAGAAGACTTATTTACTCCTGTGATGTTTCGTTCTCTGTTTCAGCAAAAGGTGGAGGGAGTAAAATTCCCGATTAAATCGTCGTTGATGAATACGAGGTTCATGTCAGTCAGTTATGTTGCCATGCGTGATACACGCTTAGGCGATCATGTATCTTTCGGTATATGACTGACCAGGCAGTTTTTTTTCCGCGGTAGGTTGCCATTTCTTTCTGCGGTAGACCAGTTGACATCCAAGGCTATAGAAACCGGTCTGTCCTGCTATTTACCCATAGCTGGAGGGATAAAAAGAGGATTAATACCTTTCTCAAGGGTATTAGCATGTAAGTGAATGTAATCGTTTCGACTGGAATACGAACTCGGCTCTTGTAAACCCACCTCCTTTCTCCGTCAATTCTCCCCATTTTCTATACTATTCTAGGAGATTGAGAAGTAGGCATTTTTTTAGAAATAGATTCAAACAATGTCACTATAATTAGCTGCACGGCAGTTTCGCCAGTTAAAAAACGAGTTGTTAATCTCCCTAACACACCTAGAAATATAGAAATATGCCACCAGGTCTATTTTTAGAAAATGGCTATTGTCGCCAGTACAATTAAAAAAATAATAATAATGACTGGTGCTTTTACTGTTTAAAAATGATAGAAAAAGACGAAAATTTTATAGTGATTTAATTTTTTTTTTGTAGTAAACAAGTGTCAGTGACCGGGTATTTATAATGGATCCTCTCCGTTTAATCAGAGCAGTGAGCGTATCATCATCATCATCTTCATCATCATCATCATCTTCATCATCATCATCATCATCAGTTCTATGACGGGGTGTGGTCGTATATGGTTGCGTATATGAACACCTGACCGGCTCACTTTACATATCTAGGTTGAAAGTCGGAAAGGTATTCATTTATACGCAACGTGTCTTGGGCAAGTAGGCAAAGCAGATCCCTACCCTCTCCGGGTCAAACATCGTTCGCCATGGTCGCGGAGACGTGGCCGTTGATTCCATCATCCTTGACTTCAGTCGAGGAAGCCTTCCGCCCAGCGATGCCGTGTCATCACCGCACTAATTACATACGTAGCAATTGAGCCCACTCTAATCCACTGTGCTAGATGGCCGTTGACCTTAAAAGAAGGTTCGTCCCACCTTTGACAGGTCTTGTCCAGTACACGTCTAATCAAAAAAGCCTGGTGAGGGAACCGGTTCAACCACTGATGATTCGACAGCTTTATTGAGTGACATGGTACCAATAACACTTGTAGAGTTTCCTCGCATAAGTATTATATATATTTTCTTAATCAATTCATTCCAAGTAAGGCGATAATACCACTAAGACGCAAGGGGGCTCGTGGGAGTGAACAAGAATGAGAAGGAACTCGAAACATGGAAACAATGGATAAACCACTACTCCTGTTCAAAAGATCAGGAATAAGCGTGAACCGGGCGATAGGCGAACCTAACTTCTCCTGTTGAGGTTAAAATTAAATAAATATTAAATAAAATGTCAGAGTTTTAGGCGGAGACGTTAGAGGTATATAGTTGAAGTAAACTTTAAAAGGAACTGGAAATCCAATCCTAAATAGGAAACAAAGAATAAGGCTCTATTTCTGTTCAAAAAGCAGGGAGGAGTGTGAACTGGATGATATACTGAAAATATATATCGAAAAAGACTTTTATAAACTTATCAAAGCATATAATCCGTTGGATCACTTTTAAGAGAAAACAAAAAAAGATTCTCATAGAATTCTCTCCTTCGTAAATTCGGTGCATTATGTGTAAAAGTAAAGCATTTATTTTTGGCATTTAATTTTTTATTTATATATAAATAAATAAATAGTAATAGTACATTATGATTAGTATTTAATTGTCATCTCCATTGAAAACAATTTTTTTCAGTTCAGTGATAACTCTGAGTCAGCAATCTAATCATTTACTTGCAATTCAGGTGTTTTTTATTTTATTTTACTTCCTTTATTCATTGAAGGAGTGCTTTAAGTCAGTGCTACTCAAAGTGTGGTACGCGTGGACGTGAGACATCGACTGCCGGTACGCGTAGAGTTTCCAGGAAACAAAGAAACAGTAGAGACATTCCACGCCACAGGAGGCTGCTGAGATATCTGGCTCAGTTTTTTTTTTTTTGTTTTTGATTTTTTTGACATTTTCATTTTAAAGATATGGTTTGTGGTATAAAATTTTATGACCGTAATGAAAAGGCAAAATTTATATTAGGTTGGTGCAAAAATAATTTCGTTTTCTAACATATATTACTATGTGAGAAAACGAAATTATTTTTGCACCAACCTAATATTTATTATGACTCATGATGATAATAGATAAAAAGTAAAACTGAAAAACGGGCTAGGCTAACCGGTTTCGAACCTCGCTCAAAAGAGCTAAAGCGAGGTTAATAAATTATAATAGAATTATCACTAAAAAGAGATGGACAATATGTATTAGGGAAAAATATTGTTTAGATGGAGGCCCAGTACGAATTCCTTCTTTTTACACAGAGAGGGCTTCAACGATAAAATATAAATGGCCTCCAACACTTCGAGTGGGACCTGCTAAGAATGGTAAATGAGTCCACACTGAAACTAGTAGCACAATTATGGCTATTTATTAGGTGATCCACGACGGAAGACCCGTATGTATTGGTCAGAATGTCCGAAGGAGTGTACTTAAGATTGCGGATCTTTGTTGGGACGTGTTGCTTTATTTTGACATCCAGCCTTTGAGTCGTTCTCCCTATGTAGTGAGCCACAACTACATTTAAAGGAATAAATTAAAGAACTATCATGATGTGGAAGGAGAACGTCTTACCGCATGGATGGAAGGAAAGGCTTGGCAGAAAATGAGTGTTAGCAGCAAATTAGCAATATCGAACCTACAAGAAAATCCGCTTAGTATACCCTTCACTGATATTACCCAGTCAAGGAAGGCGCAGGTACACAGGACATCTTTGTACTATAGCAAGTTTAACTTTAATGTTAAAAGTCATGGCTATAAAACTAACGAATGCGGTACAATGAGCAACAAAACAATGAACTAAAATACGTCTAACAACGCCATCATGATGATGTGGGGTGTGAGTGCGTTGGTACCACAACAAGGAATACCAAAAGCCCATTTTCTTGGACATATATTTTTACAAAGTCAATATAAAATTAAAAAAAAAATCATACAAATTTTATTATATTTTTTCTGGTATTCATGAATAATACTATGAATGTTCAAATAATATTTTCTCACATCGTTATATAATTATATGGAACAAATATGGTACCGACCCTGGTATACTGGAAAGACTTGTTACGTCAATGAAGATTGGCCTTAGAATGACCCATAGGTCTTAGGGAAGGACTGTCCTTCTTTGAATATTATGCACTGGTGCTACAGAATTAAGAACAAAAACTCTACCAGATAATAGCAGGAACAGCTAAAATTAATATGAAATATAACTTGAAGAGAAAATAATGATATAATCAACATATTGACATTCCACACTTTTTCAAACCAAAAATTAGGACGGAAGCACCTGTCAATGCTGAAAAGAATAATAATAGTTATGAACACGAGGAACCTTTTTTCCTGAAAAATTGTTTTAAGGGAAAAATTTTATAAATTTCAATTGAAAGTAGCACAAACTGATTGGTCAATAAATGCTGTATGTGTTTGTATTAACAGACAACTAATATTACTATTTACACTGTCTATATTTGGACAAATATTCTCATCTTTGCTGTTTTTATTTGTGATAAAAATAACAAAGATGAGGACACTAGTTCAAATATAAATAGTATAAATAATTATAACTCTTTATTCCGGAAATTCGGACAAAAATTAGCTAATATTACATTAAAGGTAAATGAATTATTTTAAGATTTATAAAGTTTTCATCAATCTCAACTGGTCAACCCAGCCATGGAACATAAAACTTTTAAAACAACATTTGACATGTTAATTTGATCATTCACAGTTTTCTTTTAAATGCCACATCTTTTCAGTACATGGCCGATCATAGCTCTCCACAACGTCCTGTCTTTTATTACTCTAAGTAATTTTTGCCCTATTTACTATCTCTCTTTATGTTTGTTTTGTCATCCTCGTCTTGTAAGTTACTCACTGTTTCACTTTTCTTCTTTTAGCTTCACTTTATTCTTTGAGCGTTAAATGAGGGTGGGGGCACATCTGATTTAGTCCACACCCTTTAAAATCAGATATATCCCTCACCTTTTAATATCTGATATAGCCCCACACCTTTTACACTTTATTTATCCCTCCACACGTTTTAACATCTGATTTATTCCTCCAACTTTTAACATCTGATTTAGCCCCCACTAAATCATCTGATTTATCCCCCACCATTTAAGATTAGATTTATCCCTCACTTTTTGACATCTGGTTTATCCTCCACCTTTTACCATCTGATTTAGCCCCCAATCTTTTACCATCTGATTTAGCCACCCAATTTTTAATATCTGATTTAACCCATTCACTTAACATCTTACTTATCCTCCACCATTTAACATCTAATTTAGCTCCCCACCTATTAACATTTTATTTATAACTCCACACTTTTTGACATCTGATTTAGCCTTCCACCTTTTACCACCTGATTTAGTCCCTCCTTTTAACAAGGGATTCACTCACCCACATTTTAACATATTATTTAGTCCCCATTCCTTTTAACATCTGATTTAGACCCCATCTATTAACAATTGATTTAGCCCTCTACCTATTAACATCACTTACTGAAAGTATTGCAATCACTTTGGTTCACGATTAGCAGGATTGGCTGTAGAATAGATACGTAGTAGCAGCAACATTACGTTTGATTTGTTATAGCTCTAACGGGAAACGTTTGAACTCGAACTCGAAACGTGTACCGTTTTCCACAGGCAGATTGTCTTTTTTCATTCTTACTTCATAGAATAAATATTTCATAACATTTCAACCCGCCGTGTATTTGCCTTCATTCTGAATCGTGTTGTTTAAATAATTTTGGTAGTATAACGCGTAATAAGCTTTATACCACCAAAATTATTAAGTCTGTGAAACGGTGTA
Source organism: Acanthosepion lycidas (assembly GCA_963932145.1). Classification (NCBI taxonomy): domain Eukaryota; kingdom Metazoa; phylum Mollusca; class Cephalopoda; order Sepiida; family Sepiidae; genus Acanthosepion; species Acanthosepion lycidas. The sequence goes on along the minus strand of OZ010582.1, from coordinate 70,118,229 downwards.
TTTTTATAATAATTTTTTAATATGCCAAAAAATATATTAAAAAATCGTTTCCAACAAAAGTACGGAAGCACAATCTGAAATAATGTTACGTGTGCTTATGTTGTTTCTCCTGATAGCGTATCAAATTCTCTGACTGCCATATTTGTAAAAAAACGCATACACTTAAATTTAAAAAAAGAAATCAATATTAGCGTTGCGACTGCACGCTCCAAAATTAAAAAAAAAATTTCGATTCGCATTATATTTTTTGTCTCGGATGCTACCTGAATTTTACCAAAAACAAAATCATTTCCATGCCTGAAGATGACTGAATGTACAGTCGATTGTACTTGCGCATTTAAGAAAGACCTTATACAGCTTTTAATTTAAAAAAAACAAGGATCATAACATTCATCGAGTGATTAGTTGGTTAATGCATCTTTAAAAAAATCCCCATTTTATGTAATTAACTTTACTAATTTACTTTTTGTATGAATAATTCATTGTAATATAAATTGAACTGAACCACACACACACACACACACACACACACACACACACATATATATATATATATATATATATATATATATATATATATATATATATATATATATATATATATATATCACTTCAGCAGCTTCGGTAAAACTTAGTAAAGAGATGGCCAACGGTTTCCAAAGAGGGTAAACCGACTGGGTCACCTTGGTGATCTAACAAATAAAATTAACAATTCTTTAAAAAGATTGAAAGGTGCAATTTATTTTTTGTAATTACCGTATTAAATTTCTTTTTAAATTTAGGCTAACTATTTTCCAGTCAATCTTTAAACTTTCGAACAATGAACATTTCCATTCAGGCATGAAGCTGAAATCCTGAGTTTGACAAAGAATTCTAACTGACATTCCGTGCTGCTTAATCCACAGAAATTAATATTCTAATATTGTTAAGTAATTGGAAGTGGAAGCATTGTCAATGCAATTAGTCTACTCACGAACCTACGCTCATACCGACACACACATACATACATACATACATACATACATACATATATAGTGTCGAGCTGCACGAGAATACACACATCCGTTAAGGTAGCTAGATAATCCCTGTCGCAGACGTCGACCTAGTCGCATTTTTGTGTTTCTTCAACATTAACAGAGCGATCATGTGGTTTTTACTGTAAGTCTTGCTATATTTGGGAAAGATATTAGAATAATCAAGTACCTATACTGGCGGCAAACAGCCTGCATACGGATAGAATGAATTCAGCTGATATACAAAAACAGAAAGGAATGTAAGACAAGGATGTGTCTTCTTGCCGGACTTATTCAACCTATACAGCGAGGCGATTCTGAGAGAATTAGAAGTCCTAACAGGATTCATTATAGGCGGCCATGTTTCTTAACAACATAAGGTATGCAGATGAGACATTGTTGATGGCAGACACTGAAAGAAAGTATCAAAAACTCCTACAGAAGTTTGTGAAGGAAAACAAGAAGAAAGGATTAAACATCAACTGCAAGAAGACAGAATACACGTGGTTGTTAGCAAATCGGATCGGACATACCGACATTAAACAAGTGCGGAAATTTAAATATCTGGGAATTGTTTTAACAGAGAACAGAAAATGTGACACTGAAATCTGAAAGTGAATTGGAATAGCCAAGGAAGCATTCCAAAATCTTAGCAGTGTACTAAAAATAGGGAAATTTCGCTAGAAACAAGGAAAAGATACAAGGAGAAAACTGCTCTGTGATATCTGTCCTCCTGTATGGCAGTCAGTACTGGATGATCTCCCCAAAGATGAAGAGGAGAACTGAAGCAACATAAATGTAGTTCTACAGAAGGATGCTGAGGATACCATGAACCGAATATTTTGGAAATTTTAGGGGAAATGGAAGCAAAAAGGAAACTAATACTTAACTTCAGGAAAATACAGCTGAGGTTTCTGGGGCATATAATGAGGAAGGGTGCCTTGGAAAATCTGATACTCAAGGGAGATATTGAAAATAAGCGGAACAGAGGAAAACAACGCATAACATACGTAGTGAGGTCGAGTAAATGGATGGCGGAATAGGGTTTAGAAGTAATAGAAAGGCGAAGTTCATTAAGAAATACAAGGTATAGGAAGTTGTGGAGAACCATGATCGCCTACATCATAAGTGGACACGGAACATAGAGAAGAAGATGCTAAGCGGACCGTAGTTATACTTTCCTGAGGAGAGCGTATAATCAGACGTGATCGACAGTACACTCAAACCATCGGACACTGAGGCGGTGAGGTGGTTAAACATTAATTCTAAGCAGGAAATGTAAAGGGTTAAAAACCCAGAATGAAACATAGACTGGAAGATATATTATAGACGGAAAGAGAAGAAGATGACGAAAACGAAAACAAGGAACAAAACCTTTTTTCTTACGGCTGAAGTTATGAAGATCAATCATGTCGTGCACAAGGTGATCTGGTCCGTGGTTCCGTGAGACGGCAATCAGCCACTGATGGGAAACAGTTTTGTCTCTTGCTTGAGAATTTAGATAAACAAATATATTTTCGTCGACGAAAACGAATTGGGAAATAATTTTTATCTCTCGCTCGAAAGGTTAAATGATAACGAATTTCTCTTAACGGGCCGGATTTTTTTGTTGTATTTTCGCTAGATGGAGATATTTCCAGGAAAACAGAAAAGATTTGGTGAATTAAAATTAATGGCTGCACTTTAAAAAAAATAGATTTGTCACAAAGACAGTTATACCAACCTTAAGAAATGGGCAGAATTAATATTCTGAGAAGGAAGAAGAAAGGAGGAAGGGGCGGAGTTTAGCCCCGCCTGTGCAGAGTAGCAGTGCGAGATGTAAAGTAAAGTAGGTTGGAGTCAAGGTGGGGAAAAGCAATCCCTGTGACTACTCCCTGCGACTACTCCAAATTTGGAAAATTGATAAAGAAAGCAGAAATAGGGAATAAAGAAAAACTTTATTTGAATTAATGGAAATTGGGGAATCACCGAATTCCCAGAACTCTTCAGCCACACGTCAGTATTGGGCCGAAGTACATATAAGCAAATAACTTTGGGAAGATCATTGAATTGGGCTGAGAAGCTGTATCAAGTGCTTTTGAAATCGCGTCAAATGTCACCAGAATTCCTGATTTCAAGACTTTGAATTCAGCCTTCCAAAAGTTTAGACAAGGCCCAGTGTCACTAGAGAGATTGATGCGGGAAGGGTTAATTTTTTGTACCAAGAGCTATCTAAACCAATTGAAGAATTACTCCATGAATCTCTTGTTTTATTTTCGTTGTGAAGATATCTTTCCCCTTAATATAGCACCCACCAGGGCTTGACCAGCGTTGCGAGATTACGGCCTTCGATTTTCCACTGCTCTGAGATTAAAAATACAACATGGGCAGAGACAGTGTGGATCGAAGCGGGCAGCAACCAACAACTAGCTTAGACCAGCGTCAGCAATGACCAGGCCATAGTTAAGCTGTGGTTAAAGCTTCGTCCTGAGCCCCGGACCACTAAACGTGGTTACACCACCGGATGTAAACGACGGCGAAAGGTGTTACATTCTTTGGTGACCGTAACCAAGGATGTGACACTATTGGCAGGGGGTGTTATAACGATGACTTTGTGACTTCATGCAGGCACAACCATCAACTACCCAATCCCACTCACAAGGCCTAGGTCACTTCCCAAGGATGCCGTTTGTTGGAATACTTTCATCTAGACAATATTATTAAGAAGTTACGTATTTGACAGATCGACCATTTTGAGATTCGAACCCGGGTTTCATGGCCGGAACGCTAACGTTCAAATTACTCGGCCAAACATTCTTTCATACATAAATGTATGTACATACATGTATATACACAGATTCACAGGCATGTAAACACTGGCTTTTATACATACACGCGCACATTTACATATATAGAAGTGGATGGCGAAAAATTCTCGGTCCGACAAATAAGAAATTCGAAAATACATTCTGATCTTGGGTCCTATTTTGGGAATGTATCAGGCCGAGGACTTTTAACAGATACTTACACGCACGCACGCAGATAGATAGATAGATAGATAGATAGATAGATAGATAGATGTGGACATAGGGATCAACACTTTATGGTGACTTAGTTTCACGCCTCAATGTGATCTTCAAAGTAAGTCTCTTTTCTTTCTTTCTTTCTTTCTTTCTTTCTTTCTTTCTTTGTATATCAATAAATAAAATTAAATATTTAACTTATCTTTCCCGGCTTGTATTTTTCCGGATATGATGTCCACTCGTCAGTGAATACTCATTGGGCACTTTAATTACAGACTGCTTGGTTTTATCCCCCGAAATATTTCTGCGAAACACAATCTTTTATTAAATATATATATCTTTGTTATATTTATTATATATCTATATATTTTTGCTTTCTGTCTATTTTTGCCTCTTTCTTTCTTTTTCTTTCTTTCTTTCTTTCTTTCTTTCTTTCTTTCTTTCTTTCTTTGCCTATTCCTTTCTATCTATCTATCTATCTATCTATCTATCTATCTATTTATGCTTTTTCCTTTCTGTCTATCTTTGCCTATTTCTATCTATCTTTGCCTATTCCTATCTATCTATCTATCTATCTATCTATCTATCTATCTATCTATCTATCTATCTGTTTATTTGTTATGTTCAAAGCTTCGCTAAAAAAAGCATACCCTGATGAAAAAAAGGCCCAAACTTGATTAAACATTTTGTTTATTGTCTAAATCTTTATGTTATTATTGAAAGGAAAAATCAAAGAATTTTTTGAATATTTAAAAATAAAAATTTCTAGCACGCCCCGTCCAAAATTTTATCTAAAAATCTTTTTTTTTTTCGAGTCATCAAAATTGACGTAAAATCAATCATGTCAGCCATCATTGACTGTTTTGTAAACAAAAGTGAATTTCTCCGTTTAAAAATCTTGTGAAATTCAATTATACTTTTTTTCAAAAGTTATTAGGAAAATTAAAAAATTTAAAGTATACTTAATGTAATTTGAAAGAAACATTACTTAATCTTTTAGAAAAAATTAGTTGGAAATAAGAGAAGCATATCAGTGGTGAATGCTTTTGGAGGTATGAATTGACGTTTACGTCAATATGTCGACAATTAACGTTAGGGCAATTTATTGGACGGAAGGGCAGAAGCGTAATTCTTAAAAATTAAATACTTTCAAAAGTCTAGTACTTATTGATTTTTTTACGTACTTTTTTTAACGAAGATATGTCCAAAGCCTGCGCTGTTGCGTCCCTAAAATTGAATCTGAAAAAGAAAAATCAATAATTGCAGTATATCTTTCACTGAAAAAGAAAAAAATATATATTTAAAAAATTAAAAGAAAATATTTAGTGAAATATGTAAAAAAACAAAAAACAAAAAAAGAAAATTAAAAATTTTGAAAATGCGACGATGATGGTCGGTCAGTCAGAGAATTTGATACACTATCAGGAGAAACAACTTAAGCACGCGTGACGTTATTTCAGAATTGTGCTTCCGTAGTTTCGTCAGAAATGATTTTAATATATATTTGGCATATTAAAAAATTATTGTAAAAATACACCGTTTCACAAACTGTAATAAGCTTTCAAATTTAAGACCTGTAAAAAGTAGATCTTTTAATAAGAATATTTTCTGAGAGTTACGGCTTCAAATTTAACTACTTTATCACATTTTGCATTTAAAATTTAAAAAAAAGAAAACAATTCTTCTAAAAATTCATTTTTAATCGAAAAAATATTTTGGCTTCAGATATTAAATGTCCTTAATATATATCATTCAGAAAAGCCATTAAATCTTTTTAAAATAAGTAATGTCTTAGTTTTATTGTGTTTTGTATTTTACAATTTAGAGCTAACGTTTGTGTAGAACCAGACATCGATTTACAAAAAAAAAAAAAAAAAAAAATTCGATGATTTATATTCTTCAAGTCTTTCTTCTGCTATTAATAAAAAAAATATACAGCGAGTTACACATTTGGGATTTTTAATTTTTCATAAAACTAAGTAAGTGGGGCACGGATAACAGATGAAAAAAAAATAATAAGTTCTGAAAGTTTCATTAAAATTCACAATTATTTGATTTTTGGAAGAATTTCAAAATTAATGTGTTTTTTAACTGAAAAAAGCGCGAAAAAAATAATGCTAAATATTACGTGACCTCTGACCTAAAAAAACAGATTTTCAAGCAAAATTTCAAACGTGATAGAAAAGAATAAAAAATTTAAAAAAATAATTAAAAAAATACTTTGGTCTTTCCTCTTATTAATAACACAAACTTTTTCACGATAAAACTTTGTTTTCGTTAAATTTGGGACCTTTTTTTCATCATGGTATACAGTTTTTTCAGCGAATTATTGAACATGCCCATATCTATCTATCTATGCATATTCCTATCTATCTATCTATCTATCTATCTATCTATCTATCTATCTATCTGTATATATACATATGAATAAAGACAGACGAAAAATTTATCTTAGCCGACGCGTTTCGTCATCTGGTGGACTTTATCAAGCCAACTATCAGCATTTTATTTTGCAACAAGTATTTATAAACAATAAAACAAAAAAGTAAATAAAGTAAAAATATGTTGTTTGTTTTTCAAAATTCTTTAAATTTAAGTAACCCTCATGAATATTCATTAGGCTAACTGAAAAAGTCTAGGTAATTATGGAGGATGCTAAGTGACGTAATTTAATGTCTAATAAACCATGAACATCATTCATTACAAAGAAAAAATAAAACAAACGTTCGAAGGTCATTTCTCATGTAGCTTTTATGAACTTGACGTCACTAAAAAGAAAAAAATCCCTGTCGTGTATGTCCTTCTTGATAGTAATTATCTCCGTCACTACGAAATAGAAAAAAGCAAAAAGAATATTAACTCCTGTCTTTTTGTGTGTCTATAAAAGCGAATGTCTTAACTGATACAAGATAGTAATAATTAAAACACTAAAAAAAAAAAAAAAAAAAAACATAAACTTGTCAGCCGTATTAAATTAAACTCTTCCTTTACTTACAACAGTGATTCTCAACAACCAAGCCACTTAATTGTGCCAGGTCGGCACGTCTTGTCCCAGAAACGCCCTGACCTGGCGTTTGTTGGCAGTGGCGATTCTGGAACTCTGAAAGTGTGTGTGTGTGTAGAGGGGGTGAACACTAGGGGGCCGAGATTTTCTGCAGAGGAGGGTGAGGGAAAATTCAAGCAGCGTCTTTATTTTCATACTACACCACTATCGCATACACAAAATGAGTTTTAGTAAAAGTATGTTACTTAACTAAAACGGAATAACTTTTCATTCATAGTAGTGGAGTTCTGCTCTATTCTTGCTCTCTTTTCCACTCTCAAATTGTGGGACCACAAGAGAAGTTGACTTCAAAACAAAATCAAAGGGTTAATACTAACGTCAATACTAGCAGAACAGTGTAATTTGTCTGCTATGATTTTTTTCCTCTACAAAACTTAGAAAAGTGTGTGTGTGTGTGTGTGGAGGGCAACCGAGGGACCAGCCAAAATTCGAGGGAGGGGCATTGGCCCGTTCTGACCCCCACTCCCGTAGAATCGCCACTGTTTGTTGGGCTCCGTTGCGGCCTATGCCATTTCTTTTCAGGACTGTTTTATGGCCAACCGCCATATTTTATAATTATTTTTAAACTGACGTTATATTGTCAGTCATCAACTAATAATATACATCGTCTATCTGAATGGCCGGTGCGGTGCGTACTACGCAGGAACCCCCGATGAGGTTGAAGCCCCAAAAGGTCTATTTTCAGCGCCGTTTTTTTTTTTTTTTTGCATTTTGTACTTATTACTTTTTTTTCCCCTACCTATTGCAAATAAGGAGAAGGCTTATACTTAACATCAGAAAGACACAGCTGAAGTTTCTGGGACACATAATAGGGAGGTAGGGAGGGTCTAGAGAATCTGATACTCACCGGTCGAATAGAGGAAAAGAAACACAAGGTAAAGCAGCGCGTGATATACTTGACGAGCTTGAGCAAGTGGATGACAGAACGTGGTCTGGGGGAGGAAGCAGAGGGAAGGAACTTGCTGAGAGCTGAAAGAGATAGAGGGAAGTGGGGAGCCATGATCGCCTACGTCCTGAAATGATATGGCACATAAAGAAAAATGGCTTACTACCTCGAATCTTTCAACCGCTTGGGGGCCCCATACCTAATGGGGAGTGAGATAAGAAGTAGATTTCAGTAGTGCTTATTTATTTAAATTGTAATTTATTAGGTTGGTGCAAAAATAATGACGTAATAATGTCGTTTTTTTACGTATTTTTAACGTCAAAAAACGACATTATTACGTCATTATTTTTGCACCAACCTAATACTTTCTGAACAGTTTTTTTTACATCAATTAAGAGGATAATATATGTCGGTAAAATCATTTTTTACTTCGAGATCATCCACTAAGGAGGATCTTTGATTTTTTTTACTACTAGTAATACTAACCAGAAGTCCGTGGCTACTAATTGAAATAAAATTTCTAGTTCCTATTTTTTACATTTCTAGAAAGATAAAACCGAGAAAATGATCGCTTAAAAAAAAAAAATGTTTAAAGATTTCAACACATGAAAAATTTCCCCGAAAATAGAAATACTGATTGATACGTGATGTCCGTGATGGCAGTGAAAGTTGGAAAATCTCGCCACGGATGAGGAAAAAATCTCGAGGCAGCAGAAATGTGGTTATACAGAAGGATACTGAGAATTCTATTGATGAAGCGAGCAAGCAACGAAGACATTTTTAAAGAAAGAAAATTTGCCAACAGAAAGAAGAGCTGAAACACATAATGAGGTAGAAAGGCTTGGCAAACTTAACCCTCAAAGCCAATTTAAAAGACTCTGAATTCAAAACCTTATGTGGCCCTAGCAAAGAACATAGATCACAGTCATTGTTCACAACGATTCTATCTTCTAGACTGCAGTCGATTTATGATTGCGTTGATTTATTATTATTATTATTATTATTATTATTATTATTTGTGTATGTTTATGTTTCCTGCTTTGTATCCAGTAGAGATGGGTCCAAACTATGGAGAATTGTCATTTAACTGATAGAACTTTTCTTAGTATATGGGATGTTCCTAGTAGGGCGAACTTCTGGGCAACCTGAATGATGATATATACTCGTGACACTGTTAGTAAAATTGTCCATTTCTTTTCTCACGAGGTCCAGTGCTCCGATTACTATTGGTACAGTCTCATTCCCCACATCCTGTCGATCTCAATCTCTAGGTCCTTGTATTTGGACAATTTCTCCATAATTTTTATAGACGTGTTTCTCTCGGGTGGTACTGCTATGTCAATAAGCATACACTTCGTGATTTTCTTGTCCTTTATGATTATATCAGGTTTGATGGCTTTTATTTCCCTGTCTGTCTGAATTGTCCCAGAGGATAGTTACATCGTTATTATTATTATTATTATTATTGCAGGTTGTGTATCCTTTATCCGAAATTCAATAATCTGAGAACCTTCAAAATCCAAAAGTTTTTCAGATGCTGACACGACTTGCCAAAAATTCAAAATGTCAAAAAGTCCTTCATTTATATATTTTTGTAAGTAGTGATCATGTTTTTTGTACACGTACAGAAATTACAAAATATTATTTTTACATAAAATCTCAATTTCACCATTTAAAAATCCGTGTGAGCATTATATGACTAGCATCATTACCTGTAACTGTATGTAGACAAAATTTATTAAATTTTATATAAAACTACTTTCAGGTATATGTCATTTATATAAAATTACCTTCAGGGTATATATATATATAAGCTGTGTGATGAAATGTATAGGGATATCGTGTTTATGCTTGGGTGCAATACCCAAGCTGCCTCATTTTATACACAAATTAAATAGCCTGTATTCCCAAATCAGAAAAAAAATCTGAAAACCGAAGCTTTTCTGGTCTGAATAATTTTGGATAAAGGTTTCACGACCTGTATTATTAATTTTATATTCATTCTGAAGTTATTAGACAAATCCTGTAAACATCGATAAATCAAATTTGCTTTGAAATGGTTTTGTCAAATTTTAGACAATCAATTTAGATTTTAAAACGAAGACCTACTTAAATGTTTGGATAGTGTCTATATATTTTATTAAAGATATTTGATTTATTCTAAAACTTGCTGTCGGGATCACTTTTTACTTCAATAATAGGTTAATAAAATAATTTGCAATTGATCAACATCTATAATAAAACAAACATATATGATAGGATAAGGAACATATAGGAAAGGTTTATCAATCTAACAAGTTTCACGTTTATTAAAGCTTCATCAGAGAATGAGAAAATGAAGAAAGAAATTCTTGTATTTTTACACAATCATGTTTCACGTCTATTCGACTTTTCAAACCAACGTTAGTATAATTTGCGGCATTCCGAATTCAAGGAGAGACAACACGTCCATCATAAATTTCAAGAAATATTGCTTTATGTAAATGTATAACAATTCTAGTTTATCTATGTGGGAATTAGATGATAATGTATATCCGTAAGTGTGTATATGTGTGTGCGTGTCTAGTAGACATTATGTTTGCTGGTTTATCGCTTAACTTTCTTACGTACATATGTTTTGTTTTACATAAACATACGTTAGATTCTTTAAGAGTGGATTCAATAAAGGTTGCTGATGTAATATAATGTTTTTGATATATGTTTATAGTTGGTAATATTGTTATTAGTAGGCCATCGAAGAACCTGTTCCGTAAAGAATTACATTCTTTTTTTAATTAGGGTGGTATTCGTAAGTCAGTCAATTAGACATTGATTTTCTAAAGTTCTTGACTTCAGAAGGATTAATTTCTAACATAGGGGTTTTAATTGCTTCCCATAGGTCAGCTTTATTGTCCTATTGTTTGCCGACTTCATATAATTTCTTCACATTCAGCGGCTGGCCAAACCGCGGCTAGCAAGCAACATGCGATTCTTTCAAGGGTTACAATTATTTACTAGGTATGAATTGAGACCCCGTTGGATTAAAACGTAAGTTTAATGTTAATGTGTATGTAACAAAAGACGTATGTGTAAAATTTGTTCATGTCTTGCGGCTGTCAAAGCTCTGAACTTTATCGTATATAGCTCTTACATTAAGCAAGTTTGGCTATTCCGGACATAGATCATAGATTGGATTCAGATCGGGACTTAATGGCGGTTCTACCATTAGTTTATCTCTTGTAAACTTTTCCTACTCATAAAACTCATGGGTAACCGTAGATGAAAGACAAGGAGCCATGTCATGCGTAAGTACGCACTTTACTTTAAAACTGTAAGGCTTGGACTTACACCATTCAAATAAAGCTTTGATCTTGAAATCGCAATAGCTAATACTGTTCCGTTTCACTTCATCAACTTTAATGATTTGGTTGATAATTCCAGCTCATATCATGACACCTTCTTGCTGCCTTCTTTTCGTTACAGACAACACTGTATCAGATAAAATTCATCCCTTGGCCCATCCACTAAACTTATCACGCATCAACCAAGATTAAAGATATTCTTTCAATAACTTTGTTATCTCCTCTTTCTAAAGAATTAGTGGATTTTTTAAAATAGGGATAACATTTGGGGTGGGGAATGAATTATTGCGGTAGATTAGCATTCATTCGACCTTACTCAAGCCACGACATTTCTCAAAATGAGTATTCATTCGACCTCCCTCAAGCCATGACATTTGTCAGAATTAAAAAATAGTTTTTTCTATTTCGAGTGAGAGAATGAGAGAGAGTGAGAGAGAGTGTTTGTGTGAGAGGGAATGTTTTTGAGAGAGAGTGAGAGAGCGATTTAAGAATAGAAACAAGAAAAAGAAAAGACAGTATTTAAGAATGTTCAACAATGTTAAACAGTACCCTTTCTCTTCCTGTTCTTAAATCGCGCTCTCTCCTTAAGTTATATTATTATTATTATTATTATTATTATTATTATTATTATTATTATTATTATTATGTCGTTGCAAAAATAATGTTGTTTTCTCACATAGTAATATATGTGAGAAAACGACATTATTTTTGCACCAACCTAATATTATTTCTTTTGATTTCTGTTACACACACATTTCCGTTCAGGTCCTAACCAGAGACCTAAGGTCAGAAATGACTTCACTATATTTTCTACTGATCATTTTTGTAATTGTTTTTGATTGTTCTGTCTGTGTGTATTGTAAAACCTTATAAAATTGTTACAGGTTCGATCTATGTAACCGGGTCTAGGTGATGCTCGTACCAGTTTATTTCAGTTTCCTTCACATAAAATTAGATTAGATCCACTCTATCAAGCCCAGATTTATACTCAGTGAGTATTAACGCCGTGCAACCTGATACAAAATGGTTAATTGTTTCTAGATATTTATTTATTATTATTATTATTATTATTATTATTATTATTATTATTATTATTATTATTATTATTATTATTATCTCAGATAAGATATTAATATCCAGTAATTAATGCATGGATAGCGGACCACAATCAACAACCTTAGTTATCTTGTATTTTTTCTTTCATTCTATTCATTAATTGATCAATGGTTAACTTTACTTTTTCTATTCTATCTTCCATTAATTTGTTCAGTTTGTTGCGCTCCAGTTTCTCATCTGTTTGTATTGAAAAAATCCCACAAAATCTTGCACGTTTTTGAGTCAAGGACATTTACATGTTTATGGGTGTACCATTTATTTTATCGCTTAAAACCTCACTTCTCACATAACTTCCAATAAATTATTTAGCAACTTGATCATGTTTTCACCTTTTATACTCATTCTGAATTATTATTATTATTATTATTATTATTATTATTATTAATAATAATAATAATATAATTATTATCGTGTTTTGCCTTTGCTTTTTGTAGTACGAGTTGTCTCCCAGTTTCAACCATAGACTTAAAGCGACAATATTGTTTTTTTTTTGTATCGGAAGACTGAAACAGACAAGGTGTCATGAAATCAAAGAGACACAATGTAATTGTCATCACTGCAAGATGTTTTTTTTTTCCTTTTTTGCAAGTCACATATTTTAGGGCGCCAAAAATTTGATCCACACATTTTGTTACTCGTTTTGATAAAATTCCCAAAGCCCCCAAGAACAACAACAACAACAGGTCGTGGTACAACATTCTACTGATTTCGAGGTCCTTGTATCTACTTATTTCTCAAACGCTTTCAAAGATGTGTTTTTGTTGGTAGAGGCTGCAACATCTATCAGAAGACAGGTGTTTTTAACATTATTATTATTTCCTTTGGTTTCTGGTGTGTACTCATTTCTTTCCGGGTCCTGACCAGAGACCTAAGGTCAGAAATGGTATCATGACATTTTCCACTGAGCAGTCTTGAAAAAAAAAATCGCATATATTTTACATAAAGCGCTTCGTAAGGTGTGGGCTATACTTGTGAGTACAATTTGTTTGTATTTTTTTAACGCGTGGGCTACCAGGGATTCCTTCAATGAGTCCATTGGAATCTTTTCCAATTAATCCGAGGGTTCCAACTACAACTGGAGATGTCAATATCCTCATGCACCATATTTTTGAGATTTATATTTCAAGGTCCTTGTATTTTGATAGTTTTAAAAAAAATATTTTCAAGGATAAATTGCAGTCTGTAGGGACTTCTTTCTTTTTATGTGCCGTGTTTCATCAGGGTGTAGGCGATCATGGCTCTCCACTTATCCCTTGTAGCTCTCAATAAGTTTTGTCCCTTTGCTACTTCTCCCAGGCGATGTTCAGTCATCCACTTGCTTAAACCCACCAGCTATGCCATGCGTTGCTTTCCCTTTTCTCTTTTCCCCTCTATTCGACCTGTGAGTATCAGATTATCCAAACACTCCTTTCTCATTACGTGTCCCAGAAATTTCAGCTGCCTCTTCCTGATGTTAAGTATAAGCTTACTCCTTGTTTGCATCCTCTCCAAAACCTCGTTGCTCACACGCTCGGTCCATGATATCCTTAGCATCCTTCTGTAGAACCATACCGCCGTGGCCGCGAGTCTCTCCATCTTCGAGGAGACCGTCCACTTCCCAGATACTTAAATTTCCGCACCTGCTTGATTTTAGTGTCCCCGACCGGTAAATCGTATTTCGAGCTCATCTTTTTACTGATGACCGTGCATTCTGTCTTCTTGTAGTTTATGCTTAGTCCTTTCTTCTCGCTCTCCTTCGCTACCTTCTTTTTAGAAGGTTTTGTAATTTCTTTTCCGTGTCTGCTAAACAATTTTATGGGACTTTAAAATACACACAGAACAATCAAAACTAATCGCCCTGGCATCGTGATTAGAGAACGCAAAGACAAAAAGTGCCTCCTTATTAACTCCTTATTAGCTTTGATTATTCTGTCTGTGTGTATTTTAAAGTCCCATAAAATTGTTCCAGATGCTATCTCCGTAACCGGGTCTGGATAGTGTACATATTAATTTTTTGCAGTTTTCTTTCCGTGAGTGTTACAGATTTTCCAATGCAGATATTGACCTATTCTGTCGTGCCATGTTTTATATTCAGTGGGTGCGAATTTGTCAAGTAAAGTTGCAAGATGGCCTCTCTTTTACCAAGTCTGATTGGGAAACAGAACATTTTAGCGACAGCGGAAAATCTAGCAATCATCATTTCTAGATGGGACCTAACAGCATACGACACAGAACTACAATTTCTACAGTAACTCGAATCATGAAGACATGGAAAAAGTTTAAATTGTCAATGGATGATATCTGCTGATCTCCAGTGAAGCATCTGTTGATTATGTCCGCCATTTAAAGGTTACTCTTAGTGATCACGTGATGTATTACGTGATATATCACGTGATATAAAATATACTTTAAACAAGTCACACTTGAAAAGTTTATAAAAAGAAAAATTCTTCTACAGTAAGACAGTCCACAGCCAATCATGGATTGTATATATTTTCGTCCAATCATAGGGTTTGTTTTTTCTCCAGACGTTTGTAAATATGGTTATTAGGATAGAATTTCATGGAGAGTATGTGTTGTTTTGGCGAATATGATATGTATGCTTTTTGTTTTTGCTTTTTTTTGGTATAAATGTGGCATTATGGAGTAAGGATTATTAAAAATGTATTTGAGTCATTCCGAATCTATAGTACGAGAACCCTACTCTGATACAAATTTTATTGTAAGCTAATTATATACAAGAATGGATCATGTGCAATATATGTGAACAATTTAACTGGATAAATTGAAAATAAATACAATGTCTCTAAATACAAATCAGAGATATATCAATAGATCATTCCATCTTAAATAGAGATCTCTACAAAATCTCAAAAAAAGAGCATAGCATGATAAAAACGGCCTTAAATTTGCTGAAAACAATTTTTATCGTTTAAATGTTTATGTTATAATTAAGAGGAAAGCCCAAAGTATTTTTTGATTATTTTTTACATTCTTTTAGTCCTTCCTAGCACGTCCGAAATTTTAGTTAAATTTTTTGTTTTTTAGTCAGCGAAATTACCATTAAAATCGATGATATCGGCCATTTTTTAGAAGTTTGTAAACATAAGTTAAACTCTCTGTTTAAAAATCTTGTAAAAATCAAAAAAGTTGAATAATTTTAATACATCCAATATTATGGATAAAAATAGTGAATTTTAAATAGTGTTTTTTTCGATACTTATGAGCAAAACGAATTCATGGATTTGTACGAAAAATATTAAAGACACCAGAATTATTTGGCAACTTGAAAATTTTTCATTCTCTAATAGTCAGTTTTGCTCAGTTTACTTTAATTTGTACAAATGTAGGTAGAAAAAGCAATTGTTGATAAGATATTGAGGGTCATAAAACACTACCTGGGGATCCCAACCAGGGTCATCATCCGATCGTGGGGTATTACGCACAGGTCCTGTGTCAGTGAATGTGACTTGTTGAGTTAAATTTAAAACTAGTGATGACCATCCTTCCCCAATTTTCGATCTTGTGCCATATTTGTATTATTTTCATACAATAAATATTCAGTCCACCCGAAGTCGACACTGAAATGCTAATCCGAAAAGACCAAGTGACGAGAATGAATCGAATGACTAAGCGATACGACGACTTCCCTTACCCCTTTGAAGCGAGCCGGTGACAACAGTTTCAAAGGACCCATTAACATCAGCAACATCGGCAACATCGGCAAAAGTGAACCTCTTTACAATGCATGACATGCCGGTAGCGAAATATGAGGAAAACAAAAATCGAGACTGTGAGTTGGAATGTTATTTTATTGTGAACTTTTCTTCTTCTGCTTTTTTTTTTTTTTTTTCCAAATAGGCTATTTTGCCGGTCGCGGTAAAACAGACACCAACGCCATTTTGCTGGTAAATATAAAAAGTTTTTTTTTTTTAGGATTAAGTATATATTATATTTAAGATCGTCTGCACAGTGTTTCTGTGACCCATGTTAGCCAGGACTTAAACAACATGGATGCTGTGGTCTGTGACTGTTGTCTTTAGTGGGTACATTTTAAGCGTATTGGCAAGAGAACCATGCCTCAGGACAAGTTTTGGATTTGCAGAGACACTTATACCTGAACTGCTTAAAATATTCAGTCTTCTATATTTCTTTTAATAATTGATGATGAATAAATGATTCTAACTTGCGTTTTAAAAATTGATGGTGAAAAACATTTTAAATTCTTTTAAAAATTGATGGTGAGAATAAATAAACTGTGTTAAATCTATGTGTTGTTATTTTTAACATTTAAAATAGCCTGGGGGTCTATTTTACCGAGACTGATAAAATAAGCTTAAAAAAAAAGCAAGTTTGTCTGTTTCATCGGGTCCGGTAAAATAGCCTTTTTTTACCAACTTTTCCGACGAAGTCTTATTTTCACGAACTCTAATAAATAAATAAACAACTATTTCTTTTGTTATAAATCATAAACATCAAATATGAAGATTTTTATTTTCAAAATTTGCATGAAATCAAATTGCATACGCACACTTTTACATGCAAAAAAATTGTTGTAAACTGCAAGCCACATGTTCAAAGATCCAGTGCTACTTCTGTGTGCGATCTACGTATTGAATGCGATCTACAAAAACACAGATCTAAATCGTGTCATCTACACAAGACCGGCCAAACGTACTGGAAACTCGGGCAGTCGCCCGGGGCGCCATTAAGGCCGAGGGCACCATCCTGCCGCCATTTCAGATGTTTGGGATTTTCCAAAACTAAAGCTTAAAAAAACATATTTGCAGTCGTCCATGACTCAAGACGGATTAAATTCTTTGGCTATTATGTCAATAGAAAATGATCTTGAAAAGCGGATAGATGTAGAAAATGCCCTGAAAAGATTTGTAAATTTAAAGGCTAGAAAAAATGTTTTTTATGTAGGATGTTGAATGTTTTCTTTAGCTTGTATTAATTAAGTTGTACATTGTAATAAACTCGTTATTCTACATTTCCAGTTTTTCTCCTTGTGAAAATTAAAAAAAAAATAAAAATACTTGTAAGGGCGTCGAAGTTCACCTTACTCTGAGTGCCAGCAATCTTAGGGCCGTCACTGGATCTACGTGCTAGATATGATCTGAGTAAGTGCAGTAGCAACCTACTACGGAAAAAAATATGCCTCGTCAGTCATGTATCGAGAGATACATGATCGCCTAAGCGTGTATCACACATGGCACATAACTGACTGAAGTGCAGTACATTTATATAACAAGAAAATAAAAATAAATGAAAAAGCTTTCTTTATGATATATATATATATATATATATATATATATATATATATATATATATACGAATCATATTTGTACACAGACCGGGGTCTTTGTTATGTGCCGTGTCCCCTCGGGCTGTAGGCGATCATGTTTCTCCACAACTTTCTGTCCATTATGTGTACATTTATTTCCCCTAATCCCTATTCTGCCACCCATCTCAAACTCACTAACAAAAACACAAAGTCACACACACACAAACATAAACACACACACAAGCACAAACAGGCACACAAAAACAAGCCTAAACACAAACACAAACACAAACACAAACACTGTTAAAAGAAAACAAGTTCCTTTGTACTTATTCAATTATCTCAATTAGTTGATGGACTTAGTATTTTTGTGACACCAAGGAGGAACGTTATCTCACTTTTATTCAACAAAGTGTCTAGGGCCCAAATAAATTTATGCAAGGCAAATAAAAGCTTTCCATTTTTCTCTAAAGCAAATCACAGCATTGCAAAATACGACAGCTTGAGTATTATAGAATCAAGCATAGAATAGGTTGGATGGTTAATGCTCAAATAAATTTGTAAACAAACGAAGGTTAAAAACAAAATTTTAGTGTCAGGTCCTAAAGCTACTCCTAAAGTCCTTATTTTAACAGACACAGGTAAAGATTTGACCCATGTCCTCCAGTTGTCAGCTTTTTAAACCAATGGCGTTTTTTTCTATAGACTTACGAGATGAATTAAGATGCGCAATATTTATTTTGGGACTTTTAGTGGCACACAAAAGAAAATTGGTCTCATTTTGGCATATGATCTATGTGCCGAAGGCGATCTGAGAAAATACACTACATTAATATTTATAAGAAAATAAAAAGAATAAATAAAAGAAATGAAGAAGTACTCTTTATTATATATATATATATATATATATATATATATATATATATATATATATATATATATATATATATATATATGGTCTCGGGGAGGAGGGGTAACCGGGCGATCTACATCTAGGGGAGGAGAATTTAAATAGTGAAAAACAATTCAGAGTTTTGATGGAGACGTTAGAAATATAGTTGAAGTAGACTTTAGAAGGAACCAAAACCCAATCCCAAACAAGAAACAAGGGTTCTACCCATGGCGTACTATACTAATATAGAACGTTATGGCTATACATCTATTTTTGTTCAAAAGACCGGAGAGGAGTGGCTTCAACCACGGCCCCCAGAAGACTTTGGAATCTCCTTTAATTCTTCTCGATAGTCTCCTTGTTTAAGTTCGTGAATGCTACCATAATCGTTGCCTTCAGTTCATCTTTGGAGTTACAAGGTGTTTTGTTGGTCTCTCGTTCAACTGTGCCCCACACATAATAATCGAGGGGTTTACAATTCTGGGGAGTTAGGTGACCTGATATAAAGGGTGATGTGGTTGCAGAAATTGTTTGACAGACATGATTGGGTTCTCCTGCTTGTATAGCATGGTGCAGAGTCTTGTTGCCAAACATAGGGTCTTGCAGCAGTCGCCGTCTTAACCACGGTAGTACTACCTCCTCAAGGCCTCCTCCGTGTTTAGTCTGAGGCCTTGTGGGAAGATGAATAGAATCATAACGTCGCTATCGCTAGTGGTCACTCTAAACACCATGATGTTGACTGGATATATCATCCAACTCTTTCTGAATCCTGTGCACTGTCTTCAGATTGACACCCGAACACTCTAAAATGTTCCTTTTGGTGTTTCCGGCGCGAATACCAAGTAGTACAGTATGCCGTTTACAAATTTCTGGCGGAGTAAATTGCTTGTTTTCTCACAGACTGTGTCCAACTGATTCTACTATATATGTGCAGTCGACAAAATCAAATACAACCAACGCACACCAATTACTGTCAGCGTCTTCTTTCTTTGCACGCATCTTCTCTCTCTCTTTATTCTCTTTTTACTCACTTATATAAAGACTAATATATAGAATATCGCCTTTAAGATTGTAATAAATAATGATTTTCTAAGCTTAGATGTGGCACAAGGCCGAAAGTATGGGGCACACAGTGAGGATCGAACTCACTATTCAGTTGTAACTGTTTTAGCGAGACAAGCTTACTAACCATTACACCACGCCGAGGTGGCCATATAGTGATTTTCTAAGCCCGGCTTAGATGTGGCACAATGCCGAAAGTATGGGGCACCCAGTGAGGATCGAACTCACTACTCAGTCGTAATTGATCTAGCAAGACAAGCTTTCTAACCATTAAAATTGTAATAAATATAGCGACAAAGATGAGGACAATAGTCCGAATAATGTAAATAGTGTTCCTTATGGGTCATTTAATTTTCTTGTGATATGTTGTCCCCCCTCCAAAAAGTATTGCTGATAATTTTTTCTTGTGTATTTTTATATTTTCATCTTTTGACCTCAGTTTGGGTGTTCACTATTTTCCTATAGCTGGGACCCTAACTGGTGCTACCACCTTGAGACAGGGTGGACCTGGAAACAATAACAACTAAGAGGTAGTTCCATGCTCCTAAAAAGCTCCAACCTCCCAATCAACGGCCTTGCTGACGGATGTAGTTTATTATCATACCCAGGACGATCTTTCAACATTAGCAAAAGCTAAAATGGTGATTAATAACTTAATCAAGATGTTGACGTTCTATTTCGAACATATTTGGAAGAAAACCCAAATCAATATGGGAAAGAGCAATAACAAATACTCGCGTTGAGAAACTATATTTTCATGAAAAATTGCATTATAAAATTATTTTAGGAATTTCAACCGACAGTCGAACTAGCTGTTCGCTCAGTGAATACCGAAAGTTTCCTTATAAGGAAACGGCTAATATTAACGTTACCATATTTTCAATGTCTTGACATTTTTCGACATCATATAACTTTTAATTATTCTTACGTTTTGATTTTATCGCGATCGATCAGAAATGACCCACACGACTTTGGCCCGATTCAGTTGGAAATCTTCAGTGCTAACCCTTGCCAATCATGAAATTTTTGATCATTCACAGGACCTTATATCTATCTATCTATCTATCTATCTATCTATCTATCTATCTATCTGTGTATGTGTGTGTATAAAATTGTGACTTCCACCCGTCCGTCACACCCATACATTGACCGATCGAAACAAAATTTTGGGGAGAAGTGCAAGCAGGTAAGGGGGTATAATGTACAATTCGTTTAATTCGGGTATGTAGCTTAGTAAAATAAATTTTCATTTTTTTTTTAAATTAAAAGTTTTATTATTTAACATACAAAATACTCAGTATTTACTCTGTCTTCCCACTGAGATGTGACACAAGGTCTTTTTTAAGGTGGGGAACTCGAGCGCGAACACCCGGGCAAGGGAGAAAAATTGCCCACAGCCCCCGCAACCGTCACTGGTGCCATGAGAGAGTGTGGCCTCGGGCAGCTATTCCCCAGGGCTGGGCACCTCTCAATATGATTTTCTCAGTTGCCACTCTGTCATTTGACAGAGTAGCCCCTGAGAGCACTCTGCCTAAAGACAGAGACGCGACTGAGAGATGATAAGTCATGCGTTAGAAATTCCTCCAAGGTGGAATTTACATACTCCCACTATTTTAAAACAATTTAATAATTCAAATAATAAATAGTTATAATATACAAGAATCCAGTTTTCAATTCGCCCTGCGTTTACGAGAACTATAAGCAAATCACAAGGCCAAACGCTTCGAAAAGTTGGAATTTGGCTCCAGAAAGAAATATTTATGGTCGGTTGTATGTTGCATGCTCAAGAGTAAGAAATTTTAAGAATTTATTCTTCGCTGTTAAAACAGAAAAAGGAGAAAAGAAATCTTCTTTAAAATACTCTTTACCATGAAGTCCTATAAAATTAAATTTAATTAAAGAAATTATTTAACCGCGAAGTAGGGTTTTTGTCAAAGTATTTTTCCAAATAAATCGGCTTATTCAAATTTCGTCGATTGGATTGAAAAATTGAACGAAACGTAGAGTTGGTAAATGGTGACAAAAATGTTAGCGATTACTTCAACAATACAAAATACTGTGCGGTTTTCAACACGTGTCAGCGTTTTGCAAAAATAATTCTCGTCTACAGAAATTGCACGAATGTTTACTTTTACGTCTAAGTTGAATTTTTTAGTTAGGAACATTTAAAACAAAAGATGCATACTTTGGTGAAAAGTTGTTTTTTCCTACCAATTTTAGAGTAAGTAAACAAAAATCTTGATTATTTTTAACGAGTTGGTATTACAACCAACCCAGCCTGAGCCACTCCCAAAAGACCTTATCAAATGACTAAGTTTTTGTGGAGGAAGATCTTCGTCGAGCTGAAAAATTTCAGTGCACCCTCATATACATCCAAATCGCAGCTGTAACAATACATAATCGATCTGTTTTTAATGAAGTTATTTTAAAATAAACGCTCCTGATACTATCTAAATTAGAATGCTCTTATAGGTTAAACAAAATATTATACAACCCATAAAACTTTAGAATGAGGAAAAGTTTTTTTTCTTTTTAATTGTGCAAAATACGAGATCGTTTACAAGGTTTGCAAATTGACAATCACAATATTGTGTCGAAATTCTTCTTCTTTATGCGCAGTGTCCCCCAAGACATGGGCAATCATGGATCTCCACAACTTCCTGTCTCTTGTAGCTCCTGATATTTTTTGTCTTTTTCGATTTCTCCTAAACACTGTTCCATCATTCATTTACTGAAGCCTATCAAATATCTTATGCGTTGTCTTCCCCCTCTGTCCGTCTTGCCTTCAATGTGCTCTGTGAGTATCAAATTTTCCAAGATCTCCTTCCTCATTACGTGCCCGAGAAAAATTCCAGCTGTCTCTTTCTGATGTTAAGAAGTTTCGTTTTTGTTACCACTTTCTCTAATACCTCGTTGTTGCTTATATGATATTCTCAGCATCCTTCTGTAGGACTACATTTCCGTTGCTTCAAGTTTCTTCTTCATCTTTGAGGAGGTCGTCCAATATGCATTGCCATATAAGATGGTCTACCCAAAACGCACAAAACATGCATTGTAAAGCAACCCGACATATCGAATTGGCATTCTCTATAGATTTAGCGAAGGTCATAGTGAAAATTTTAGTACCGCTTCTTGGAAACAGTTAGACTTTACATGTTAAATATTTTTATGCTAAACCCAATGAGAGCAATACAAGGCTCGAGTGCCACTCAAGTTAACGATTTACTGAAGGTGTATAAGAGGAGATAGTACAAAGTGAGAATAAGAAGGACAGATAACGAGTGGTTCTTGATTTGAAGAAGGTAAGATTTCAGTGTTCGAGATTGATTTGTTTTCTTTTTATACGGCTTATCAACCATTCGAGAATTATTTAAACCCGAAATATATTTTTGGATTGTAACAATATTTTTTTTTGTGAATGAATATTGTAATAACAACTATTTGGAGATAATAATGATTTTCGGATACAAGTTTTACTATTTAACCCGTAGATCGAGGGGAAGAAGAGGTGGATTCATACCTTTCCCAACGGTATTTGCGCGTAAGGCCGACTGGAATTCGAACTTGGATCTCCGACTTCTCATTCCGAACCGCTATCCATTTCAACACTTGCACATCAAATCTTGCAGTACGGTGGTATTCCCAAGCGCTCACCCAACGGTCTCAATGTTGCGTAACTTAGGTGATTGTACGTAACATGGTTCGTGTTCGGGAAATTATCCGCGTGGGATTGATTGATTTCTTTGTTTAACGGTATATCAACTCCTTTATGGGTCATTTAATACTGAAATTTAATTCCATTGGGAGATTTGAAGTAATAAAAATATGGTATATGTTATTCTGCTGTCAGAATTGAATACATGGTAGATAATACTCAGCTTTTGTACATATATATGTTTGTCTGGACATAATTACTAGAGGCGATATGTATTTTGTGTTGTAGTATTGTTGAAGTTATATTTTGGAATACAGTTTGATTTCTTTAGGAAATTTTCGGATATTATATGGACTAATATTATGAAAGAATTATTTCAAGTTAGTTAGTTGTTTGTTTGGATTTGTTTAGCGGCATATCAAAGTTCATGAGTCATTTAATGCCGAAATCTAATTTTGTACGTAATTAATTTTATGCTTTCAGAGTAAATGTACGTTATATATATATATATATATATATATATATATATATATATATATATATATATATTATATTTTTTTAGTATTGCATTTTGCTATAAAAATGTATTGTTGGTCCTTTTATCTTAAAAATGAACTGTTGATTTTTGTTTGGGTGTTGTCTATTTGCCTATATCTGGGGCCCTAACCGGTGCTACCACTCCAGCTCAGGATGGACCTTGGAACAGCAGCAATTAAGTGGTGGTTTCACGACCCTCAAAACCTCCAATCTCTTGATCAGAGGCCTTGCTGTTGGATGTAGTTTATCGTTATACTCAGGATGAATCCACGTGGGAGTTTGTTCTACAAAATTACAATTCTTGAGAAAAACTGAATGGGACTTCTTCCTTACAACTGGAATATAGGGGAAATTAGGGTGATTCTACTAGGTATACGTGACATGGCGTGTCCTTACTGTACAGATCATTTATTCGAAAGTGAACGTAACAAATTAGGTTATCTATTCTCTTATGATTTCAGCCCACGCAGTTGCTTCAAAATGATTTTTATATAATGTGTTGCTATTGGCAGATGGATGCAGTTAGTTGCTAAATTTATTATACTTTTTATTTTGCCTGTGACACGACCACAAATTGCTTCCTTTTTCTGGTGTTTCACTCAGATTAAGTTCAGATTCGACGTTATCTAATTTCGGTGATAAGCTGAGTACCTTTACTCACTGTGATATCAGCAAAACCAGTCAGTCAGTTATGTGCCATGCGTGATACACACTTAGGCGATTATGTATAGAAAGATACATGACTGACGAGGCAGATATTTTTCCCGCAGTAGGTTGCCTTTTCTTTCTGCGGTAGACCAGTTGCCATCCAAGTCTATAGAACCCGGTCTCTCCTGCTTTTTACCCATAAATGGGTAGAGGAGAAAAAGGGTTCATACTTTTCCCAAGGTATGAGAAGAGGGGGGGAGGATTCATACCTTTCCCAAGCTATTAACCCGTAAGTGATTGTAATGGATTCGACTGGAATTCGAACTCGGCTCTCTGACTCCTCAATCCGAGCCGCTATCCATTACTCTATCGTGCCTCCCCGGAAAGCCACTGACCAGCAAATTAAACCAAATGAATTAAAATCGAAAGTTGTTGAAGTAATGAACGAGAATGGTGATTATAACCGAACAAATGTCATTTTTCTTTATCAAATTAATTTTCTTTTGTTATTAGTCAAATTAATGTTCTTGTCTTTTGTCATTTTTTTATCCCTTAATATTTGCATGAAGGGGAGAAATACATCGAACATACTTTTAAGCTCCTTCCAATACCCGAATTATTCAACGCGAAAGTCTCGTAAAATATTTCAAAATAGAATTGGACATTTCTGGCAAACCCAACGAATCAAAATATATTGTTCTACCCACCAATTCTATCACAACTACAATTGAAAAGAATTTATCTAAGCTTAACATAAAATGTGCTGCAATTACATCTAAAAAAAAAAAAAAAAGATTTAACACAAAACAAAATAATAAGTTAAAACTTTAATGAAGAATTTACTCTGTCACCTGTAATAATTGCCATAAGGAATACATAGGAGAAACCTCAAGGAATTTAAATAAAATATTATATGAACACAAAAGGGATCTTTTACAAAAGAAAACTCAATGCATTAATCTCTCGCCGTAATGAGTCTGACAATATTTTTGATTTAAAAAATTCCTAATTATATAGAAAGCAATTTACTCAGATGAATATGTATAGAAAGTGCTTTAATTGCTAGATCCTCCACAGTAAGTTTATTTTCAGGTTCTTACAACGTTTTGCTTTTCTTGTCAGATCTTCTGTTATCACAATGTGCTATATTTAATAACAAAAGTGATAAAAACATAAAGGTAAAAAAAAAAAAAAAGAAACTAATTGAAATCGGCGAGACTACTGTACTTTTTCTATTTTTTAAAACCTTTTTCCACTTTGCCATACTTCTTTCCTCTAAAATTGTTCTTATTATATACAAAAATTATACATCGCTTGTCTATACATCATTATCTAAACGTAGTCTTCTTCTTCTTTTCCAAGGTAATGAGAATCATTGCTTCGGGATAACGGCATCCTGAAAATGGCCACGATGTGGTGGTAATAGGCAACAAGGATATGTAGGTAGGGTAAAAGTTCAATCGGCGAGCAGAGGTCAAATTCCACACTAATCAGTTGCTTTCATTTTTACCTACTTTCCGAATCCATCTCTCCCGCCCTTTACAAGCCATGGATCAAATTATGTATGCAGGACAACTCAACACCGCCGACTGAGTGTGTGGATAATCAGGACTTAGACAACTCAGGACCGAGACAACTCTGCACCAGAAAAACATAACAGTTTATATATATATATATATATATATATATATATATATATATATATAACCGAATAAAAGCAATTTATTAAGGATTAAAACCTTAATTAGTGAAAATTTTCTTCGAATAATACATTTGAAAAGGCATTATGTAAAATCTGAACTAGTTCTTTTTGTTTTTAATTATTTTAATGAAGTAAATCGTAAAGAAATTTATTTTTTAATAAAGTAAAATGATATATAAACTATAATTCAATAAAACACGTTTGTTTTAAATATTTTTAATGAAGTAAATCGAAAAATGCAAAACAAAATGAAGGACATTTTTCTTTTCATTATTTTTAATAAAGCAAATCGACATACTAAAATATTTTAATGAAAAATAATTTAATAATATACAATTTACTTTATTAATAATAATTAAAAACAAAAAACTGGTTCATATTTGACATGTTTTGAGCTTCTAAAATGGAGAGCAATAAGCAAAAAATAAATGCTTTATTTCAGATCTGTTCAGTGTTCGTAAAAAAACCTAAAGATCATTGTTCTTTCATTAAGTCAAATATGTGTAACTTCAACTGAATTTGTTTGTGTTTTCACTAAAGAACAGGATATATTATGACGTCGACGTACCCTGTCCCATAAGCGCCATATGCCATTAAAACAAAACAAAATAAATTAGAATAAGTGTTAAAAGAAAAAAGAAAGAAAAAAGGAAAAAGAAAAAGTCGGTCATTATCGTGACGTAACTTTCTTGAGTCTGTCATCGGTTTATTTGATAAACGGCGGGAATTACCGCTGCAAAGGAAGTGACGTCATTTTATGGTTCGTAATCACATCACCAGCAATGAAAATAAAAAGAGCAAAAAAATAATTTTCCACTCCCATGTGATGTCATTGAAATCAGCTTCCCCTCTCTTATCAGCGTGTGAATATCTGGTAGATTTTAGTCTCTGGTGGGACAAATTCATACCCCATCGAAGTCAGAGAGATGCTCTTTCACAGCTTACCGAAGTACACTGTAACTTGAGAATTATTTTCGGGGAGGAGGCTGGTGGCTGACTAAATAGAAAGGTTTCTAAAAAGGAACAAAACAGAAAAAAAAAAAAATCGCACTTACAGAATGTACAGACTTTTTCGTTTTTTAGTGCCATAAATGATACTAAATATATTTAAAAAAGCTTTGCTCGTATTTGGTTTGTATAACAAGGAATGATGGAAGTCATGATGCATCCAAATGCATATATTGCAGTTTCTTCTTTGACAAAATCTAAAAACTGCGTTTGTTGTAATAAAATAAGCACACCGCATCTCCCCTCTCGCTTGTAACCATCCATCACAATAAAATAAACGTTTTTCAACGCTAAACCTGAATTGGTCAAATAAAACTTCATAAGCTTCTACTTAGAGTTGCTACTATATTACAGCGTTTCTTTTAAATTCATAAAATTGTACCAAAATTATGACGAGAAATATTCTTATCAAATGAAGTAAATTTATTTCTCTTTAAAATGACGAAATTTGATTGAGGAGTAATGTCCAATATTAAAAATAAATAAATTTCGACCAGATAAGCGAATGAAACTGGAATCAAAATGAAAAAAAAAATATTTCTCTTCAAAATTACGAGGGTTGATTGATAAGTAAGGTCTTTAATTCTATAAAACAAATTTTAAATCAGATAAAATAACGACATTGGTATCAAAATAAAGTCAATTTATTTCTCTTCAAAATTAAGAGGCTTGATTGATAAGTAAGGTCTTTAATTCTATAAAACAAATTTTAAATCAGATAAAATAACGACATTGGTATCAAAATGAAGTCAATTTATTTCTCTTCAAAATTAAAAGGCTTGATTGATAAGTAAAATCGCCAATTCTTTAAAACAAATTTTAGATAGAATAATGAAACTGGTATCAAAAATAAGCCAATGTATTTCTGTTAATCTTTTTTTATTATTTTCCAAACAGTTAGTACTACATATTTCCTAAAGTTATATCCACTTTTTCATTCCATCCATAAAAAAATATCTAGTTTAATTACGGCATATTCAGCTTTGGCACCAGATGAAAAATGTTGACTTTTGACCGCCTCTTTCAAATTTGGGGACAATCAGAATTCCGATGATTCCAAATTCGGGCTGTACGGGTGGGGAACAATGACTGTAAATAATGTTAAAAATGATCACTCCTCATCTAGATTGTGAACTCTAGGCTTGATTGTTCTCGACGTTTGCCCCGCGTATGCATTCTGGCTTTACTTTGTTGTCATGTAAAGAAAGGGTCTCCTTATTCTGCAGTTGTCTTTTCTGAGCACTATCAACGCTTTTATCTGTAGAATTTTTTGTAACAGCAAAATTGCCCAAATCATGTTACAGCCTAATTGTCAACCCCACAAAATGTTTAATATCTAAAAAATTACTAAACTAATTAAGTTTATTTCTTCCAGATTTTCAGATAAGACGTTTAGCCATCATGATACCATTTGTTGTAAGAATCACTTAAAAATTATTTGAGTTATTCAGCTAGAAATAGAACAGGTTAAAATCGTTGTGTATCAGCCTTGCTATTTTCTCAAAATAGCAATGATGAGAGGAAAAGCATTCAGGCCTTCAGTAATGGTACCAACATTCATATTCTGGCTTCCATCTTCAAAGTATATTCAAGAACTATCAAGAGAACGGCGAATAAGCTTAAAAGAGAGGGAATAGTATAGAGGGAAACTGGATCAGGAGGTCACAATAGGAAGAGAGATTACCATTTCAACTATAAGCTAAAGAGATCAATTAGAAAAGACCCAGCTCAATCGATAAGACGTTTGACATGTGAAAGAGGAGTTTTACCTGTGAAAATCTAAAGAGCAGTGAAAAAAGACTTGAAAATGAAATCTTAAGTAAAACCTGTGAGGCACCTCCAGGACAGAAAGTTAAAAGGTTAGAGAGCACGAAGGTCATCTTGAATGTTGGAAAATGATCCTGGAATGATATATACATATATATATTTGAACTTTATTTCAATCCTTCATGAAGTTCCGGTCCTTAGCTATGATTAATTAATGAGGAGCATATCCTTTTCATTTATGATCGCTTTCATCACGATTCTTCTTTTAAGCTTGGGGACTAATTATACATTCTTGTTGCTCAAGTCTAATGGTGTTATAAAAACCTCGGAGAATTCCAGTAAGATATCTTTAATCATTTTTAAGATACAACGGCTCAAAGTTTCATCTGATAATTGGACAAATTTGCTATTACACGATTTGGACAATTTTGCTGTTAGACCCGGTATATGACAGAATCCATGTTCAAATGATTATATCTCTATGAAGTGTTTTAACAGAGGACGGAAAGAACAACACAGAGAACCAAAGGCGTATTGGGATAGCCAAAGAAACATTCCAAAATCTAAGCAGAGTACTGAGAAAAAGTTTTTCGCTAGAAACAACGAAAAGAGTACTAAAGTGCTATCTAATATCTGTCCTCCTGTATGGTAGCAAATGCTAGACAATCTCTTCAAAGATGAAGAGAAAACTTGAAGCAACAGAAATATGGTTCTACAGAAGGATGCTGAGAATACTGTGAACCGAACATATGAGTAACGACGAAGCTATTGAGAAAATGGAAACAGAAAGGAAACTAATATTTAACATCAGGGAAAGACGTTTGAGGTTTCTAGGGCATATAACGAGGAGGAAGGCTTGAAAAATCTGATACTTACGGGACAGATAGAGGGCAAGAGGAACGCAAAGCATAACGTACTTTATGAGCTTGAGTAAATAGATAGCTGAACAGGAGAAATAACAGACAAAGTTTATTAAGACCTACCATGGATAAGAAGTGGTGGAGAGCCTTCATCACCTATGTCCTGAGGGGACATGGCACATAAAGAAGAAGAAGATGTCTTTAGTTAGGATGTGCGCTATGTCGTAATATATATCGGCTCGGAATGAGAAACCAGAGAGCCGAGTTCGAATAACAGTAGGGTTTGTTACATTCACTTACGCTCAATCCATCTGTTCGCCTCCCAATTATCAGTTAAATAACTGGATAGACTGGATCTCATAGCCTTGGTTGGCAACCAGTCTACTACAGAAAGAAAATCCCTATCCAGAAAGTACTGCCCGGGTATTGTTGCATTGGGGTTTTATCTGGATTAGAACCCATGATTTTTTTAATTCACACTAATTCAAACGTGGGGGTGGGGAGCTACACCCTCCAGAAAGTACGGTCCTGGTATTGTTGTAGTGTGATTTTATCTAGACCCCATAGTTAATAATATTTTTTAAAAAAATTGTGTAAGGAGGCCTAACGTTCCTAAGGCCCCATTCTGCAAGTACGGCTCTTGTATTGTTGTAGTGTGGTTTTATTTATTTAAAAATGTAAAACGATGAGACCTAATTGCCAATCTAGTAGTAAGCTTAAATTCATATTGTTGAGGTACAAAAGAGGAGAGCTCATTAGAACAATTAGTATGAAAATATTTATAGAAAAAACAGAGGGAAGCCACGTGATAGCGGTGGGGAAGTGACCATAGTCAAGA
This sequence comes from Acanthosepion lycidas, assembly GCA_963932145.1. Classification (NCBI taxonomy): domain Eukaryota; kingdom Metazoa; phylum Mollusca; class Cephalopoda; order Sepiida; family Sepiidae; genus Acanthosepion; species Acanthosepion lycidas. The sequence goes on along the minus strand of OZ010582.1, from coordinate 70,087,572 downwards.
TACCAGGTCAAGGCTAATAACCTTACAGACGCTTTTTTGAATGTGTATATCTTTCGAGAATCTCAAGTTATATAGAAAGTAGCACCAAAGCATCTATGGCAGCAACACTCAATGCCCAGAAGATTTATAAATGTGCAAGATATATACTGATGCGAAGAAGTTGACCGTCACGACGCAGTAAACAATCTTCCTTATCAGCAGATCTAAGAATCGATTCAATATGGTCGCTCTACTTCAAGTCAGTAGAAAACGTGAGGCCAAGAAGGCACAATGAGTTGTTCTCCAGGAGGTTAGCATCAGCCATGCTGATGGAGCGCAAAAATGTTTTTTTTATGCTGTTTCGTTTCTTGTGCGAATTAACAACTGACCGGAGGTCATTTTCGAGAGCAGTTGCAAGTTATATTTTGTCGGACCTAATAGCATGGAAAGCACTAACAAAAGTGAATAGCATTTGGAAGTAAAAAATGAATGAAAATTTAAATTTTAATTCAAAATTAAATACAGTCTTCTAATACGGATCAAGCAGTTGGGGAGTTAATAAAATCATAATGCTTTAAGTTAATCTGATTTAAGTGGAAAAGATTTAAAAATACGAGTTGTTTATACAGTAAGTATTTTTTTATTTCAACTTTCTTCAAACAGACAATTTTTTTTAATTAAAATACTTTAAAGTTAAAGACAGACACAAAGAGATCCAGATTTGCTGTTTCGTCCAGTTGATTGTAGAGTAATTATTCATATTTCAGCTTTATTTAAAGAAACAATATTTTAAATATTTAAAAATATTTTTGGCATATTTAAAAAGTTAAAATTGTATCTTGGAAGTTCTATTCCAATTAAATGGTGTAAACGATCAGTAAAATGAAACATTAAACATGAACTTGTAAACCGAACCAATGATGACGCGAACGAATTGAAATCATAATAAAATTAACTTTCATTTCAATGGAATGTTAAAATCAACTTCAAACCTGAACCGCCAGTGACTCAATGTTTAGTCTAGTCTATATATAAAATTCAATGACTTCTGTCCGTCCGTCACACCCCCTAAAATAGCCATACATTGACCGATCGAAACCAAATTTTGGGGAGAAGTGCAAACAGGTAACGGGGTGCAACGTGCAATTGTTTTTACTAGGGTGAATATCTTAGTACAATAAATTCTCATTAATATTTTTGGAATAAAAAAAACTTTTATTATTTAACATACAAAATATTCCCACTATTCTGAGAATGTTTTCTTCACTATTAAAAAGGGAAAAAAAGAATTTTTCTTAAAACAAATTGTTTACCATAAAGTCCTATAAAATTAAATTATATTAAAGAAATTAAGCGCGAAGTACGGTTTTTGTCAGAGTATTTTTCCAGATAAATCAGCTTATTCAAATTTCATTGATTGGTTTGCGAAATTGAACGAAACGTTTGTAAATGTTAGAGATAACTTCAACAATACTAAATACTCTAAAGATTTCAACACGCGTTAACGTGTTGTAAACATCTTTTAGCAAACAAGGACTTGTGTATTAGTTTCTACTATGGGATACAAATTATGACGAAAAAAGATCAAAAGGTCAACCAGCAAGAAACTTCATTGATTAATTTATAGACAACACTGGAATCAGAAAGGAAGCATTGGGTAGAGCTATTAATGATGAAAGTAGTTGAGGAGAGTCGGTGAAACATGTTCGATTGAGGATAGATAGATAGATAGATAAGGAAAAAACAGAGATAGATTGATATATAGTAAGGAATAAGCAGAGATAGATAGATAGATAGATAGATAGATAGATAGGGTTGAGCATAAAAAGTTGAAAAGAGCTCTTATAAAATGTGATGTAGACTCAATTGTACGTAACATCTTTGGAAAGGTTATTCAGCAGTGTATTCAGACTATATGGATGTCCTTCCTGACGGGCATGCAGGGTACTTATGTCAGTTTTGTTATAAATTTGTATGTCTGGCCCCAGGCTGACGCAGCACATGAGAGCGCGCATGAGGAGAAAGTCACTTTCAAGACACCCCGAAAGCCTTTCGTGTATCACATATGTAAAATGTGTGCAAGGGCAAGGCTGGCTTGCAAAATAATCTGCAAGCCCGTGGCCATTCAGCTCAATGTTGACGAGATGGCCTTCTTCTGTGAAGAAGTGGCAGGTATCAGATAGATAGATAGATAGATAAATAGATAGATAAAAGATAAAAATGGCGTTGAAAAGTTCTGATTGACTCCTCAAAATTTGGGCATTATTTTGCCATTATAGATGGAAAGGTTTTTTCTTACTATAAAGTGCCAATTTTGAAGAATCCTTAGAATTTTTTATTTATTTTTCTCATAGATTCTTTTTCCTTTAGATTCTACCAGAACATTAGATCTGCCAAAATTTGGTAAAACAATGAAGGAGTATACGTGAAAGAATCTTCATCGATCAACTTATAGACGAGGCTGGAATGATGTAGAAATGAACAGAGCTATGGATGACAGAAAAAGAGAGAATTGGTTAGACGTGTTCGTTTGAGGACGATCAGATAGATTCGTTTTCCTGCAGATTTACCGGGTTAACTAAATTATGGGAAAAGATCAAGAAGTAGACAAGCAAAAACATTGATAGATTAACTCATAAACAACATTAGAATGAGAAAGAAATAATGTCTGCAGATATAAACAGAAATGATTGGAGAGAGGTGGTCTGAATTGTTATTTTTCTTCTGAGGACAATCAGATAGATAAATAGATGAATAATGGCTAACGATACATTAAGAGACCGATTAGATGACAGGAGAATCTGATGATGTCAGCACCAAATGTATAATGCAAGAATCAAAAAGAACATTGAGGTAAAAGTACTCCGAATCTTTATGTAGATTGCAGTGTACTTGTTGCCACCTGATACCGAACAAGGACACTCGACGATTCAGAGGCTACAATGACATTAACATGACCGAAGTTGTCAATCCTGTCGAGATTGACGGGTTCTGGCGATAATAAAAGGTAACCACCTTAACGCTGATGACGAAACTAATCTTATTTGCTATCTGCGTATTAATGTCAGCTAAAGAGAACGTTGAACTTTTGCTGCTGGTGAAAACTTTCTTGACACCACAAATCAAGATGACAGATTTAGAATGTAGCGCACGTGCGCGTGCGCGCGCACACACACATGGAATCATAGACACACACGTACACACACACGCTGCGGTGACATGAAATGGAAAATCCAATAAAGTTACAGAAGTAGAACAAAGAGGAACTTCCAATTGGTGGAATGTTTATCAAGTTTATCTCACTAGATCAATTGTGACTGAAAAGTGAGTTTTATCCTCAATGGAGGCCCTATATTTTCTGTCTTGTACCACATTTAAGCTACCCTTAGAAAATCACCATAGAGGTAAAACAAAATAGTTTTTTTAAAATCGAGCACTAGCATACTTGTACGTGTAGAGTGAGAAATCAACCTAAAAAGATTGATTCGTTTTCTTACGGTTTATCAACCCTTTACAGGTTATTAAAAGCCAGAAAATATTTTTAGATTGTGTAAGTTTTCTTTTTAGATAATAATGTTTTAGTGACATAAAACTTACCAATTAACCCACAGCTAGAAGGAGAAGAGATGGATTCATACCTTTCCCTAAGAGTATTTGCGCACGAACAAATTCAACGAGAATTGGAACTCGTTTTTCCGATTAACAATTCCGAACCATTATCCATTACACAACCCGCACATCCGAGCTTACAGCAGTATTCACACGCCATCACTCTTCTGGGCACTGCTTGTTGTTGCTTAACTTCGGTGATCGTACGGGAACCGGTGTTTCAATATGATGTGGCCGTAATCCAAACCTAAAAAAGGAAACACAGATTCCCTGAACTATCATAATATTCTCGCTTAAAAGGGATATTATCTTAAGGGGTAAACGTCAGACTATTTTTGTTGTGTTATTTATGGTTTAGCTACACCTAGGTGCCGAGTGGATAGTGGCTAGGAATGGGAAACCGGAGAGCCGAGTTCGAATTCCAGTCGGGTTCCTTACATTCACTTACGCGCAAATTCCCTTTGGGGAAGATAAGGATCAATCTCCCCACCCCAAATCTTACGGCTACATCACGTTGAAAAACCGGTTCTCGTCCGATCATCGAAGTTAAGCAATGCCGATCCTGGTCAATACCTAGATGGATGACTGCTTGGGAATATCAGGTACTGTAAGCTCGGGTGATATAATGGATAATGGTTCGCAATTGTTAATCGCAAAGTCGAGTTCCAGTTCTCATTGATTTCATTATATTTGCTTATGTGCAAATAGCCGTGGGAAATGTAAGGGTCCACATCTTTTCCTCCAACTATGGGTTATTTAATAAAACTTGTTTTCACTAAATTATTATCTCCAAAAATCCTTACAATCTAAAAATTATTCTCTAGTCATAAATAAGTTGCAAAAAGTTCATATTCGTAGAAAATGAATGAATCAATCGATCAATCATCTCTTCCCCTCAGCTACAGATTAAATAGTAGATACTGGTATCTGAAGAAATTGTTATTCGAAACAAAAATGTTGATGCAATATGAAGTAGAAAAAAGTTTATTTTGAAAATCTGAAATATGTTTCGGCATTAAATTAGATACAAAAGGTTGATAAGCAATAAAAAAACGAATCAAATTATTAGGTTGGTGCAAAAATAATGTCGTTTTCTCACATATGTTACTAAGTGAGAAAACGACATTATTTTTGCACCAACCTAATAAATAAAATTTAGGTACTGAATAGCTAGGGATATTATTTATATCTTTGGGGGGAAAATCTACCCCACCCCTGATCCGAACTTACTAAGACCACCCAGTTTATTAATGTCGTGCATTTTGCCCTTTTCAATAATATTCCGACTCCCACTTTTATTAAGACCCCCAGTGGGTGTCATCTCAAAAATACCGATAAAGTTTATTAAATTGGTATGAACCGAAACGTTGCGAGTATAACAACCAAGATGAAGATGCTGGTCGGAAAAGTATTTCTTCGCGTATAATTATATTTTCATTGACCTCAAGTGCATCTATTTTGTCAAGCAGTGCTCGTGTGTATAATTCATGTATGTAGACTCGAACGCTGCTTGACAAGAAGGATATAGGTGAGGTCTGCTTACCCAATGAAAAACAAACAACTCAAAAATTAAAAATAGCAGAATTCTCTTTTATGGGTCGATAATTTTATTGCCTGATGAAGCTTTAATGCTTCATTTTGCTTGCGTCAAAGCGAGCCGAAATTTTGTGAGTATAACAAACAAGATGGACAAGCTGGTCGATAAAGTATTTTTTCTTTTATATGTTTAAGTATTTTTGAGCGGTATTATCATGAGTCCCATTTCAGATTTTTTTTAATCATTTCAGCCCAAGCAAGGCAAGATAGCCACTAAGACGGAAGGTGTTAATGTAGAGAAAGAGTATAAAAAAAAAATTATTAAGGAGAGAGATCAATAAAAGAACAGAAATTAAGAAAACAAAAGATAACGACTGACATTGCTTTTATAATTTTGAAGATCAAAGTTGACAGGAAAACAAGAGGCCGGAAGAAAGCTCCACAAGCAAGAAGTGCGAGAGAAGAAACAGTTAGCATACGGTTATATCTAGCAACTTCAAAATTCACTTCAGTAAAATAATGAGACTTAGCTGACAATGTGCTTCAATTCATAAAGTCGATGTACGATTATTATTATTATTATGGTATAAATTGCCGGGGGAGTTAGAAAATCCCATCAAGTTATTATTAACTTACATGCAACATCCATAAATTAAAAAAAGAAAGGAAAAACAAAAACAAAAAAGTAGCCGATCAATCCTTAAAGAAAACATCGTAAAACCTTTCAAAATAGAAGGGATGGGAAAAGTCGTTTTTTTGAGTTGTTGGTAAACATGTTTCTTGATACTTGAATTATTTGACAAATGGATAGTAAATTATTTGGAATTCGTTTGACTGTCTCTTAACACGTACATACGCATATACAAACAGATATATATATATATATATATATATATATATATATATATATATATATATATATGTGTGTGTGTGTGTGTGTACACATACACCGTTAGCAAGCGTGTGCACACAACCAATCCCCCATGACTTATTAAAGTCACTTTGTCTCTTCCTAAGTGACTTGAACCGCTGATTTATAGCCTGGATAATAGGTGCGCCATTATAGACAGTCAATATACCTGTATCACGTTTTTTTTTTCAAAATTATATTTGTGAAGCAGGTCTTTTTTCTAATATCTGCCACGGCCTTTCAGTACAAAGGCGATCATGGTTCTCCACAACATTCTATCTCGTGTAGTTGTTTTACTTCTTTCATTCACGAACCACCTTCATTCCCTTTTTATCCTCATGGCGTGATGTAAATTCCACTTAAGTAAGTTCTTCCTATGAACTGCTGCCTTGATCACTACAATCTTGTTCAAGTCTAGGGTTAACCGTAATCTTCCGCATATATCCGCATTACTCAGAGACTTGTATAGGGTGAACACTACTGTAAAAAAAAAATCTAGGAAGTATTTTAATACACGACAAAACGTGTGAAACAGAAACTCAGAGGCTCATTGGAATCACTAAAGATGCTTTCCACAAGCTAAACAGTTAAGAAACAGGATAATTTAATAAGAAACAGCACGCGCTGAGCTGTTTATGTAATATCAATTTTCTTTTGTGGTAGTGAATGTTGGGCACTTTCCTCACAGATACAAGGCATCAGAGATGTGGACTCTACTGAAGGACGCTGCGAATAACATGGATGAAACGAGGAAGTTTTAAGGAAAATATAATGAAAAAATTCCCCTACACCTAGAATCAGAAAGGGTCGTATTAAAATTCTGGGACGCATAACGAGGAAAGATGGCTTGCTTAACTTGACATTCACAAGACATATTAAAGGCAATAAAAGCTATAAAGAGCACAGGTGAGTAGTGTATCACCTACCTAACAAGCTTGTGTAAATGGATGACAGAACAAGGACTAAAAGTGATAGTAAGGGGGATTTTGTAATTCCCATTTGTAGGAGAGACTTTGTAAATCACAGATACAATAATAATAACGCCTTTGAACAATATTACGATCAGACGCCGCTAATTCCCATATATATATATATATATATATATATATATATATATATATATATATATATATATATATATATATATATATATATATATATATATATATATATATATATATATATATATATATATATATATATATATATCCTTTACCCGTTATGTGATCTAATTATTTCAAGATGAGGTCGACTGTGTTTGCTCTCTGGCGATCCGTGTTCAAACCCAAGTGTTGTCAGCAACACTTTATTCGTATATAACAGGGGCAAACGTACGAAAGATGATTACTTGAGAAGAGCCATGATTGGCCACGCCCTGAAGGTGCACGGTACAAAAACGGAAATAAAGCCCCTTCCGGAAGTAGGCGATCATGGCCCCCCTTAGATCCTTTTTCTTTATTATATTTCTTAGCTGTCTTGGAAAAGATAATGGAGTAGTTTCCCGTTGCCGCCTTCAATTTCGATATTCAGAAATGTCCTTCTCATAGACTGGTTGATACCCAAGTCTCGATAGATTAATCTATCCAGCTATTTAACCGACAGCTGCAGGGAGAAACAGTAGATTCACCCCCTTCTCAATGGTATTTGTGTGAAAATGAACACAACTAACTCGACCGGATTTTGAACTCAGCTATCTGATTTCAACTTCTGTATCGTTATCTGTTACACTACTCGCGAATCCCACATAAAGCAGTCACAAACTTTGTTAGTCGTCATAAGGACCAATGATTCTCAGGTTCTACAAAAGGATACTGAGTATACCACGAACAGAACATGTGAGCAACGAGGAAGTCTTAAAGAGAGTGAGAACGAAAAAGACACTTGTTTTTAAGTTCAAAAAGAGATAATTGAAAATTCTGGGACATATATTTGAGGAAAGATGGCTTAGTGATGTTGACACTCACAGGGTATAATGAAGGCAACAAAGGAAGAGTGAGATAGAGAGTAAAAAAATAAGACAACATATATTAAGAATTACAAGGGAGAGGAAATAGTGGAGAGCCATGATCAACAATGTAGAAGAAGTGGAAAACATCTTATTCATTAAGTATTTTACTTCATTTTAAAGTAAAATGTCTAAATTTATGACAGTTAAGTCTGAATCATGTCAAATTCTTGATTCAAGAAGAAATGGCGTGTATTTTGATTGAGCCATTTTGAATTCTTTCTCTGTTGTTGGTTGTTATTTGGCGCTTGGAATTACATTGTTTTTCATCATGATAATTCTGTGAGTTCGTTCCGTCGCACGTTCATTACACCTTTCCATTACATCATATAAATAATGGGCCATTTCGTTTAGATCGTGGGAAAAGGCGAAAAAATACACCAGAGACGTTGTCTGATTTCAGTGACACAAAGAAAGCATGTATAATAAGAAAGAAACAAAGAAAGAGAGAAAAATAGAAAGAAAAAATGGAAGAATGAAATAAAATAAATAAATAAAGAAAAGCCAGAAAGACAGAAAACACAAAGAAGGAAAGAAAAGTAGAAGAATGAAAGAAAAGAAAGAAACGAAGTGAGGGCGAAGGAGAGAAAGAAAACGCAAAGAAAGAAAAACAAGTAGAAGAATGAAAGAAAAGAAAGAAAGAAACAAAGAAAACGTAAAGAAAGAAGATTTGAAAGAATGAAAGAAAAGAAAGAAATAATATTTATTTTGGTATTAGAGTATTAGAAATTTATTTTAAACAAAAAAAAAAAAAGACATATTTTATTAATAAAATGAAATCAGTAAACATGGATAAACATTTCCCGCAATAAGACGGAGTGTCAAATGAACAGTTTTTCCCATGACACAGCATTTTTTTTTTTAAATTAACTACCTTCACTCGTTGGTAATGTTTATTGTTTTAAAAAGCAATGATTAGAATCGTAATAAAGCCTAAACATATGAAAGTGAATTTATACATTTTCTTTGTTCTTGAAAATTGACAACAAATGTAATAAACGCTAATTATTTATTAGACTGTTTACTGCAATGACTGCCCAAACATCGGCTAATTGCCAATTGGTTCAAACTTTATAAAATGGTATTAGGTTGGTGCAAAAATAATGTCGTTTTCTCACATAGTAACATATGTGAGAAAACGAAATTATTTTTGCAACAACCTAATAAATAAGGATTTCCTTATGTTGGCTCACATATTGTAATAATTTAGTAAATGTTTATAAATCTACGAATAAAAAAATTATTTTCATATTTATTTCGTTTGAAATTGCTAAATAAAAAAGATAAATTTATATTGTAACACCTGGGCGCTAATAATCCTTGAAATTTTTCCAAAATAGTCTTAATTCCGTGCAAATGTATATGCTTCACTCAAATCAACAATTAGATATTGAAGAAACTTACCTTTTTGGATGTTAACGACCAGAAATAATTGGACTTCTTCTCGCTCTTCTTGTCATCCCTTACCGGCTTATTGAGAGACATTCGCTGCTGTCTCATTTCGCGCACTTATACAATTTTGGCCTATTTACTCCCTTAACGAAATTAATACGCGATTTTTTCTTTTTAATTTAAAGTTAACTTTTAACTTTCAAATGTATGAAAATAAGTGATAAGTGTAGTTTTTACTTAATTTTTTAAGAAGAAAGTTAACTTTCAAATATATGAAAATATCGACAAATAAAAGAATAACAAAGTACTTTCAAATATATGAAAATATCGATGAAAATATTTATAAATTATAAATAACAAAAAGAACAAAATAAGTAGTACAGTAAAGCATTTTTTTAATATTATACATTGAAAATAAAACAATAATTAAATCAATTGTAAGAGGAAGTTAAAAGTTTCATATCAGTGGAAAAAATGACATTGACAATTTAAAAACAAATGCAATATAGATGTCTATAATGACGTCCGATTGCGGGGAAAGAGAAGCCAGGGATGCCCATACCCTTGTTCCCTTGATTATGCAACACATACGACCAGGATCAATCATTTACAGTGATTGCTGGTCGGTGTATGTGCGGATAACGGAACACGGGTACACGCACAAACAAATCAACCATTCTGAACACTTTGTAGATCCAACAGATCAAACTATCCATACGCAGACGGTTGAAAGACTATGGAGAGCGACTAAGGATGTAATTAAAAGATCAGGACACAGAACTTCGTATTTAAAACAATACATTGCTCGTTTTTTATTCTTAAAAGCAGTCCCTAAACATAGTCAGCGCCTTCACATTTTCCTGAGAGAGGCGAGCAGATTGTATCCCGGACCTACTTCATTATAGACATCTATATTGCATTTGTTTTTAAATTGTCAATGTCATTTTTCCATTGATATGAAACTTTTAACTTCCTCTTAGAATTTTCTGTTGACTGTTATTGCAATATTCATGCTTTTAGCAAGGGGATTTTCCGCAGAAGTGAATATAACGAATCCAAGTGGAATTGGAACTCGGATCTCCGATTTCCAATTCAGAGCCGTTATCTATTACACTAACAGCACCTGATATTCACAAGTGGTTACCCTTCTAGATACTAACCAGGCTCGACTTTGCTTAATTTCGGTGATCGTCCGGGAACCGGTTTTTCAACGTGACATGGCCGTAAGACACACGGAAACAGACATTAAAACGCTGATGATAACAAAGAAAGAACGAACGATCGAAGTCTTATTTTGATAACTATAAGATTATTATAAATTTAGTTTAAAATAGAATGACGTAAAATTCCATGAATCCAACGCTTCTCCGTCTCCAGCCATGAGTCTTACTAATTAATAGAACTTGTATCAGTAAAATCTTTATTATCTCCAAAAATTCTCACAATCTAAAATTAAATAATATATTGCTTTAAATAACATTGAAATAGTTGATAAGCCGTAAAAAAAAACAAACAAATTAATCAATGTACTTCAGTGAAATGAGAAACCATGTCAGTTTTGTATCTTTTCATTTGTACCCTCTTATTTCTTTGAATAATAACTCGCAATATTAAAAAACAAAACAAAAAAAAACGAAAACAAGAATTATACATATATATCCACATTTTCCTCTACAGTTGGCGATAATTAGCTCACGGCAAAAAACGAAAGAAGAAAATGTGCTAATCAAGAAATCGAAATAAAATTAAGAGCTGTAGAATACACACAAGAAACCTCTGCGGACATCTAACGCTGCATGACTTTATCCCGACGATCATCTGTGAATACAATAATATACATCTTATTACACTGAAGAATATAAAGGTCTATACTTGCTAATCCCATTTTATACTCTGAGCTATAAACTAGTCTTAAACTTAACTTTTCTAATTTCGACTATCGCCCGTTTTACACTCTTCCTCGGTTAATTGAATAGGAGGTTTATCTTCTGTTTTCTGTCTTGGACAGTGTCTCCGTTTCCTTCTAAAATTTTCTCATTCTCTTTCACTCCCTGTAGCCCCTTGGTTTTAGTGAATTGATTAAGAAAAAAACAGCCCAGTTTAGAAAAATCCCGGTTATACTCTTGGCTGTTACATCGGGAAAACCGTCTGATCCGATCGAAGCATTTTCTGAAAAAGCTCAAGCCCCGTCTATTCGACGAGCCTAATATGATATTCTACGGGGACCAGAAGCTAAAAAGTTCAAACCACCTATGTACTGCTCCATGAAAGAAATCTTGGTGATGTACACAAAGTTCCTGTCGTCTGTGATAGCCCGGTTGGGGTCGTGTACAACGAGAGACATGCCATGCTTCTCCCCGCAGGGGATCAGGATCAATGTCATTGCCAACAAAGAAGTGCTGAACATCGTAGTCAAGCCGTAAGCAGATTTGGAGAGATTCTCTTTCACCCCCAGTAGCACATGGCGTTTTAGTGAGATTATCGCATTGTTTGTTGATAAATTATTGATGTCACAATATTTAGGCCGATCCAAGCTACGATATTCTTCAGATGTACAATATTTTTTATGTAATATGTATCTTCAGGACGTTAACGATCATGGCTCTTCACTACTTCCTATCCTTTGTAGCTCTAAGCAATATTTGTCCACTTACTATACATTCCAGTCCTTGTTCTGCCATTCATTTACGCAAGCTTCTTAGGGCGGTTACTCAATGTTCCCCTCTTTCCTTTCATGACGTAGACGATCATGGCTCTTCACTACTTCCTATCCTTTGTAGCTCTAAGCAATATTTGTCCACTTACTATACATTCCAGTCCTTGTTCTGCCATTCATTTACGCAAGCTTCTTAGGGCGGTTACTCAATGTTCCCCTCTTTCCTTTCATGACGTAGACGATCATGGCTCTTCACTACTTCCTATCCTTTGTAGCTCTAAGCAATATTTGTCCACTTACTATACATTCCAGTCCTTGTTCTGCCATTCATTTACGCAAGCTTCTTAGGGCGGTTACTCAATGTTCCCCTCTTTCCTTTCATGACGTAGACGATCATGGCTCTTCACAACTTCCTATCCTTTTTAGATCTAAGCAATATTTGTCCACTTACTATACATTCCAGTCCTTGTTCTGCCATTCATTTACGCAAGCTTCTTAGGGCGGTTACTCAATGTTCCCCTCTTTCCTTTCATGACGTAGACGATCATGGCTCTTCACAACTTCCTATCCTTTTTAGATCTAAGCAATATTTGTCCACTTACTATACATTCCAGTCCTTGTTCTGCCATTCATTTACGCAAGCTTCTTAGGGCGGTTACTCAATGTTCCCCTCTTTCCTTTCATGACGTAGACGATCATGGCTCTTCACAACTTCCTATCCTTTTTAGATCTAAGCAATATTTGTCCACTTACTATACATTCCAGTCCTTGTTCTGCCATTCATTTACGCAAGCTTCTTAGGGCGGTTACTCAATGTTCCCCTCTTTCCTTTCATGACGTAGACGATCATGGCTCTTCACTACTTCCTATCCTTTGTAGCTCTAAGCAATATTTGTCCACTTACTATACATTCCAGTCCTTGTTCTGCCATTCATTTACGCAAGCTTCTTAGGGCGGTTACTCAATGTTCCCCTCTTTCCTTTCATGACGTAGACGATCATGGCTCTTCACTACTTCCTATCCTTTGTAGCTCTAAGCAATATTTGTCCACTTACTATACATTCCAGTCCTTGTTCTGCCATTCATTTACGCAAGCTTCTTAGGGCGGTTACTCAATGTTCCCCTCTTTCCTTTCATGACGTAGACGATCATGGCTCTTCACTACTTCCTATCCTTTGTAGCTCTAAGCAATATTTGTCCACTTACTATACATTCCAGTCCTTGTTCTGCCATTCATTTACGCAAGCTTCTTAGGGCGGTTACTCAATGTTCCCCTCTTTCCTTTCATGACGTAGACGATCATGGCTCTTCACAACTTCCTATCCTTTTTAGATCTAAGCAATATTTGTCCATTCCAATTCTTGTCTGTCATGTGAACGATCACGGCTCTAAGCAATGTTTGTCCAGTTACAATCAACCCCAGTCCCTTTTCTACCATCCATTTACACACGATCGTTAGTTAGGCTAATCGACATTTCCCTCTGTACTTCTTACCTTTGAGTGTTAAATTCGTCATGCATATTTTCCTCATGTGCTAGATATTTCAACTGTCCCTAAATTCAAGTATCCTTTTTGTTGCCATTTTCCTTAAAACTTCCTCATTGCTTAAATGCTCCATCCATGATATTATGATCATCCTTTTGTAGAACCACGTCTCTGTTACTTCAAACCTCTTCCCTAATGAGGGAACTGTTCAGCATCTACTTAGCAGTTCAGCACTTGTTATTTCTAATGAAATCTTTCTATTTCTTAAGTTTGCTTAGCTTTTAAAAGGTATCTTTTGCTGCTCTAATACTCCTTTGGATTTCTCTTTCATATTTTTCCGTCCTTTCTTATGATTTTATCTCGGCAATTAAATTTATGTAGTCTGATTTTGAAGTCTTTATTTCGTAGCTCGCATCTTGGACTGTTCCTCTTGCTAATGACCATACGTTGTGTCATATTGCAAATTATAGATTTTTTTTTATGGCCCTTTTGTCATATTCAGTTCTTCCCGGTTTTCGTTAGTACATTGTTGCGGGGTTCCTGCAGTGTACTTTCTGTGTCTGTCATCAACACTGCGTATCATTTGTTTGTAAGATTGTGCCCACAAATAATAAATCCTGGTAGAACTGCTTCTCTTAAGATCGCCTCGATGTGTAGGTTAAATAAATCTGGAAATAAGACGCATATTTTTCTTATGGATCTTTCTATTTTGTATACTTAATTTATTCTATATATTTTACAGGCTGTAAAATACACCGCTAAATATTGGCAGTAATACGGTTACTACGAAGTAAAAATTTGAATATAGGGGGTGTAAGAAAAGCGACGGAGAGGTGTGTTACTAAAATATCACAGCTGTTCATCTAATTTGCTTATTTTATTAATGTTTACTGCAAATTGCTACAAAACTAAACGTCAACATGGAAACTCATGCCATGTTCTTAAATAGCCTCGTCATATCTAAACTCTTAGCAGTATACAACCGTTTCTTAAAATCAATGGTGAACAAAGGCTTTGAACGAATATAGCCTGAGGGTTTTGGCAAAGATCGTCCCTCTTTGAACATTGTGGACTGGCGTTACAGATTAACAAACAATGAATTGTATCAAATAACAGACCACATCACTTGAGAACTAACAGCAGCGGCAACAACTAAAATGGATAGCACATGTAACCCGAAGAGAAAAATAATGATATAATCAAAATGTTGATATTCTAAATTACTTCAAATAAAAGGTTAGGAAGAAAACCCAGCATCAATAGTGGAAAGACAGTTACTGGACTTGAGAAATCTGTTTCCCTACAAAAATGTTTTAGGAGAAAGATTTTATAAATTTTAATCGACAGTATAATTCCCCCCATAACGATATATATTCTGAAACTACATTACCCAGGGTGCTTTGATAACCCTATTTCATGTTGATCGAGGTTCCCGGCGGGAGGCGGGGATACTCTTCCCACTGAAAATCTTTTTTTTTCTTTTGATATAAATTAAATTTAAATTTGAACAATGGAATGTGACTCCTATGTGAAAGGAGGAAGCCAGGAGATGGAAGTCACATTTGCAAGATCATCGAGTAGTTTTGAGATTTTATCATTTTTCTCCACACATTATAACAATGATTTAAAATCCATAATCATTTTCTTAGAAAAAAATTGGAGGCGGAATACTGACGCCAAAACAAGGTCAAATGTCCATACAAACGTATGGACACAGCAACTCATAGCAAATGTTCAAAATGTCCTCCGCTTGCTTCTACACACGCAAGCACACGTCGGATCGTTGATTGACGGACCCTTTCAAATATTCCCACACGGTGTCGAATGCTTTCGCAAGCGCGCATGACATGTTGATGAAGTCGAGGGAATGTGGAGTCCATAGAACCGGTCCTCTCCTAATTATCCATCTTTCATGGTAGATGTCAGTCAGTGCATCGTGAATAATATGCTGGAGCCCCATCATGCATGAACCACATGCATCTTCAGCAGAGTTACATAATCTAGCACATCTGGAAGTGTGTTCGAAATAAAGTCCCTGTAAACAACTTCTGTAAGACGTGCTGTGGGAACTTACCAGTCACCTACAATTCCAGCCCACACATTAAGTGTAAACTGATGCTGGTGTCTAGCCTGTATTGTACCATGGGGATTCCGATCCGACAACAAATCTGAAATCTTCAAGACTGAGGAGGAAAAAAAAAACGGATCGGCAGTTTGTGTAATAAACCATCGGCAAAAGTTCTCCCGTGGTGAGTGGTCAGAGGGCGAAAGTCCCTGCACACGTTTCAAATGATACGGATACAGAAGCTGCTCTTAAAGTACCCTTCATGCGGTACTATGAAATGTACGATATGTTAGGGTCACTTGAACTGTGCTGATACCTGGGTCGTCATCGACAGTCTGTATTCTTCTTGGTCTGGCGTACGGGCGGATCTCGGTCTTCTTCAAGACATAGTTTGTCGTGCCACAGATCCCGTCTCAGCAACGCGACGACAAACAGTAGCAAAGGTTCGATGACTCGGCTGCCTTCGGTCTGGAAACGCAATCTAATACAACCGTGCAGCCTTCCGTCTATTGCCATTTGCGCGGCCGTATGTAAAAACATATTTGTCTGTTCACGATACGAATATGCTGCCATTATTAAGCAAAATACTTGTCTGTTAGCTCCCTACGTTGAAGACAGAGTAGCCGCAAAAGTACACGAATAACAAGTGTAACCTAGTCTATATTGCGAACACAGCGCCATCTTTCGTAAATTTTCTTTAAACAACGAAGGAGTTGCGGATAGATGTTTATACGGACTTTTGTCCTTCTTTTGGTGTGAGGAAGCCGTCCCAAAATTTGTAATAGTATTTTTGATACACCATATATATATATATATATATATATATATATATATATATATATATATATATATCCCAGCGTGCGGCACCCTTGGAAAGTGTCTGAAAACAATACAACGGGTTGACCAAAGCATTGTGAGTGAAACTGGGTATAAGGAACTCTTGAGAGCCGTCGATAGCTATGCTAGCACAAAGCCACAAGTCATCGTGGCCGAGGGTTTGAGTTTGCTGTCATTGTTCAAATTGTTATCAGTTATCTCCTGTTAATTCTCCTCTCCAAGTTCTCCACCGCCTTAAACAGGTATTGAACTCACACTCCTTGTCACTGGATCTAACTATCGCCTTTATCCACTGTGCCATGTGTCATTGAGGAAATCTATGTAAGAATTTCTTGGTATTACAAACCTAATGTCTTCAGCAATATTTTTTACCAGTGCTCATATTGCAATTTTTGCTGTTATCATTGCATATTTCTTACCAGAGCTCATATTGCAATTTTCGTTGTTATTATCGCTTTTCTCTGGCACACCTTATTACTGGTTCCCATATTGTATTCATTTCTATCCTTGGTCGGCTCAGGAGATTTTTGTAGCCTAGCATGTGCGCTGATTCCTTAAGTTTACGAATTTTTCAATGATTTTCTTTGTCTGATTTCAACCTGATCCGACAGAGGGCAGTGATATCCCTTTTCTCTCCATATGTGGCCAGCCACGCCTGATTTTTACACTTCCCCTCGTGTTACAGCTTTCTGGTGTTCTTGAAGCCTTACCTTAAGGGGGTGACCTGTCTCCCCTTTATATTTCTTTCCGCAGCTGCATGGGATAGCGTACACACAGTCTTTAGTCATGTTCTCCCCTATGGGGGTCTTACTCTGGAGAGATATCTGCGAAGTGTCGTCAAGCTTTTGAAGGTTGTCCTGATGTTATATGGACCGCAGATCCTTTGTATTTTCTCTGATAACCCCTTCACATAAGGCAGGCAGACTGTTTTCTGAGTGTTGTTGTCATCCTCTTGTACCTGCCTATCCCAGTTTATTGGCGCTGCTGCCATGTGCCCAGGGTAGTTGTTACGTTGTAGGGTACTACAACTACTACTGACCAATTCTTTATCTAATATCTCTGGGTCGCCACTTATTACCTTTACTCGGTGTTGTAAGCAGCGGACGATCCTTTCTTTACGCTGTATGGATGGTGGGAGTTGAAATTGAGGTACTGTCCGGTGAATGTCACTTTACGGCATACGGATGTCTTGAACCCATGCTCTGTTCGAAATATTAGAACATCCAGGAATGGTGGTGTGCAGTTACACTTTTTTTCCATCGTGAACTGTATCGAAGGTCTTATTGAGTTCACATGGTCCAGTAGAACATGAACATCTTTCTGGTGTGGCCACAGTTTGAAGGTGTCATATACGTACCTTAACCATAGAGTTGGCTTTAGAGATATAGATTCTAATACCATTTCCTCAAAGTATTTCATGTATACCCCAGCGAGCGAAATAAATGGTTTAGTTCGACATTCCAACCACCTGAAGAAGGCCGGAGCATACAACGACCGAAACGAGATAAATATGGCAACAAAGATGAAGACAATAGCGTGAATAATAAAACTAAAAATAAATCTTTAAAAGGACAATATGAATAATGATAAAAGGAAAACATATCTTAGCCAACACATTTCGTCCTTTGATAGACATTATGAAGGTATGTTTACCTTGATAAATATCAACGAATTTTGTCCTCTTAGACGACACGTTTTGTACTCTGATGGACTTTGTGAAGGCATGTATACGCCTTGATAATGTCCATCATATGACGAAACGCGTCGTCTAAGTTTTCCTTTTGTCTTTACACATCTTTCTCTCTATTTCTCTCTCCCCCCCTCTCTCTCTCTCTCCCTATATATATATATATATATATATATATATATATATATATATATATATATATATATATATTAGTGAATATACATAATATTCAACGTCGTCTTGCAGTATTCATAATACCTGAGGAAGAAATATATTCATACGTTCCTGCAAGTATATGTGCGTGTATTTATATTTCTGATCATATCCATACCTACACACACACACACACACACACACACACACATACATATATATATATATATATATATATATATATATATATATATATATATATATATATATATTTGTGTGTGTGTATCCGTGCCTCCGTGTTGAGGCTGAGGCTCTCACGGACAAATTCAGGAGTTCCTTTCTTATCAGAACGATCAGAATATTTTTCCCGAGCTACCGTACCTTCCTATTCACATTAGACTAATCCAAATCTGTCCGCGTCCTTTGCACAGTTCTGGGATTGACTCCAAAACACTTTGAAATGTTCGTATTGAATGCCAAGCAGTGAAGCATGTCGTTTGCAAATTTCTGGCGGAGTGAATTGCGTAATGATGCTGTTTTCCTCATAGACTGTGCCCAACTGACCGTATCATTTTTTGCAGTCGACAAAGTCAAAAACAGCGCCAAAAAAATTGTAATTTTTATCGTTTTTAAATCATTCAAAATTTTGGTTAAAAATCTTGTTTTTTTTTTTGCGTCAGCGATAGGCCAAAGATTAGTATAGAAAATATTAGCGTCCTTTTTGCAGTGACAAAAAACATCGATTTGGAAATTCTTGCGAAAATAATTGTCGGATTTTAATGAAATTTTTAGGATTTATTCACAAATGAATCAAATTACTTCAGAAACGTTTCTTTTTTTTTTTAGAAAATCTTGGTAAAACATTTTTTACATTTGTTATCTCCTTATTTAATTTAATTTATTTAATTTTAAAAAATTTCGAGAAATTACTTTTGTACTGCGTAATGTTTATATTAGTTATACGCAGGGCTTCTAGGAGATTTGAAATCATCAAATTTTTTTTGTGAAACAGGACCCCAGTTCTCGAAAATCTGTTCGGAACCATAAAAAAAAAAAAAAATCAATAAAACTAAGACATTATTTAATTTAAAAAGCTTATAATTGCTTTTAATGTATAAAATATATTATGGACACTCTTGTCTTAAGAAAAAAATACATTAATAATAAATTTTTACAAGAATTTCATTTTTTTAAAATTTTTATTAGAAGAATTTTTAAAGTTTTAAATCTCTCAAATTTCTGTATTAATTTGCACTACTAAGATGATTTTGTTATAAAAACAAAAACTATATTTATTAAACATAAATGGAAGAGTTTACTACAATTCAGCGACCCCAATATTTTAAAAAGAATTTTGAATTTTTTTTGTGTGTGTATAATTGTGTCATTATCAGAAAATAAGAGCGACAACTATAGTAAATTTAAAGCCAAAGTACCTAAAATTCAATAAAGCATTACATTGCGGAGAATATTTTCCTAAATTTTAAAGATATATGGTTATTTAAAAATTATATTAAAAAAGCGCTCACGTTATAAGCAATTTTTACATATAGGTACCCCGTAGAAAAAAACAAACAAACAAACAAAAAAACAAACAAAACAACTTCCGGCTTGTTTGTCAATCTATCAACCTGTCAACACCTTAAGTGTTGACAGGTTGATAAAGAACTGTCGCCGTGTTAAAAACGCATTTCTACGATATTTTAAACTAAAAGTAAGTAATAATTGTTCCAAATCAAATCTATTAAACTTTGAGTCAGCTGATATTCCTCAGATAGTTTCAGAAAAGTATATTTTATTTTGAAAGATTTTTTAATAAAGAGAATTATATTGTGATGACATATGGCTAATAATGTTGCTAAAATCAGCGTCGGTTAGTGATTTCAAAACGAAAGCTACTTCCAGTCAATTTAAATTAATTTTGAAATACAGAAAAGTATTTTACTTATTGGAAATATTAAATTTAATCTATTAGCTTGAAATTAAAACTAAAATAAAAGCTCTAAAAAAAGTTGCTTCATTTTTAAAAATTCATTTTAACATTAGGTTTTCGCGTTTCTTTGCAGCTACCTACCTCGATAGCTAGGTCGAGGTGGGTTGATTAATAACATTCCTAAAGGTATTTGTGTGAAAATGAACGGAATGCGCAAGATCTGAATTTGAACTCGATACACCAATTACATTTTCCCTACCGAGACTGTTTCATTATGTGCGCATCCACTTGTCAGTGATCTTCGGGTTAAGTTTGATCTTTATGGATGCTCCGCTTTTGTTTCCTTGTGCCAGACTATTTTTCAAGATATCGTTGAGAGAAAAACAGATTTTAATCTTTTTTGTTTTTCTTTTTTGTTCGTCACTTTTTATTCTTACAAAATTGATTGCTAATCCAATCTAATGTTCTCTAAATACAAGACCGGAGAGCCGCTCAAGGTAGAAGATTACCGTATGGTGTTGTATGAGCTTAGGAAAGGACACGCGTTAGGAGTATAGAGCCGAAACAGAGTTTAGAAGAAATCGGATGCCCAATCCTAAACAAGAAACAAGGGATAAACCTATACTCCTGTTTAAAAGACTGGGGATGTGTGTGAACCGGACGATAGGCGAAAGCATCTACTCCTATTTTCATTTCGCCTTCTCTCGATTCCTGCTGGACTAATACATCGCATTGTTGATGCGAATTCTTTCTTTTTCCTTTCTTTCTTAAATTGGCAGCTGATCTAAAAAATGGTCTTCATTCTGTTGTTGAGGCAAAGAATATCTTGTTAGTTTTAACGCCTCTAAAACTGCCCTCCATTAATCATCTGAGAGAACAATCTCTGCCTCTCATTAGCATGTAACTTCCAGGTAATTCAATGCGACTTCTCGGGTTAACGTTTTCCGCTGACATGAAGTGGAAAGATTATATTGAATCATTCGTTAGGACTGCTGTTGGGAAAGTTGGTTCACCGTGTCAATTTAGACAATTTTTCTCGACAGAATCTATTTTACATATTTATAAGTCTACCATTCGTTCATGCTTTGAATTTTGCTGTCACATATAGTCTTATACTCCTGCAATATATTTAGATATCCTTGATAAAATCCAATGAATAATCTGCAATATCATTGGTCCTGACCAGGCAACTCAGCATCAGTTATTTTCCCACCGCCGTAATGTAGCTTTCCTGTGACTTTTTTATAACTACTTTCATGGTAATTGTTCTGATGAACTTTTTCTATAGTACCTACACTCTATGAATTTGGCGGCAAGATCTCATCATTTTACAATTAAAGAGGCTAGATGTAACCGTAAGTTCTAAGCCAATAGTTTCTTCTATCGCACTTGTCTCTTGTGGAATTCTCTTTCGGCTTCTTGCTTTCCAGTCAAATTTAATCTTCAAAAATTTAAATGCAATGTCAATTGTTTTCTTCTGTCTTTTTAATTTCTCTTTTTTTTTTAATCGTTATCATTCCATGCCACTAAGACACAATCAGTTACAGGGCGTGAAAGAATTAGGAACAGAAACATTAATAATGAGCGGGAAGAGGAAACAGTAATCAGGAGGACAGTAGGCAGCGATTGACATTGCATTTACATTTTTGAAGGTTAAAGTTAGCTGGAAGGGAGTTCCCCAAACGAGAAAAGAAACTGTTAGCATAGAACATACGGCTATATTCAACTGTAAATTGTTGCGATATCGACATCAGTGAAGTACTACACTTAAATCCATAAAGTCTAGGTACCATAGCGAAAAACTCATCTAGACAATTACCATGAAAGTATTTATAGAAAAGGCACAGGGAAGCTTCATTCCGGCAGTGGAAAAGTGACTGAAGCCGGGCTGGTGGTTCAAAACCATTAATATTGATGATTCTTCTTTGGATCTTATCAAGGAATTCAAGATAAATAGCAGGATCACCAGACCATATGTGGCAGCAATATTCTAAGCATGGACGAATGGTAGACTTATAGATATGTAAGATAGATTCTGGAGAGAAAAATTGTCTTGCAAGACACAGCGAATCAACGTTCTTGGTCCTTAATAATGTTTTCTTTCTCTTATATTCTTTCATACTCAGTAATCCACTTGTTGCGTTTTAGTGGCTTTATTGCCTTGGTTGCGGGTTAAATTATTTAAAAATAAATCTAAATTGTTGACCTTTTAAATGATTTTTCGACCACTATTTAAATGCCTCTCCGCTTTTATTCCATATTGATAAAAATTCTGACCCCACCCAAATTATTAAGACACACCCTTCTATTAGATATCAATGAGTAATCTATGTAATAGTCCCTTGTTATGTTATAATCTTATCATGTTCCTTATCCTATCATGTTATAATCTATGAATATTATTTTTTAATTTTCAACTGTTTAATATGATAACAGCTGCTTCATAACGATTTTATTTATTGATACCTCAAGTTTACCCAAGACCTTAAGTGGAAGTAATATATACGACCCATTACGAAAGATACTGGAAAGATTAGTCATCTTATCCTATCACTCAAGGATGTACCTGCCTACCTCTGCCTTTAACAGTCAAAAATGGAGTACAGGGCTGGAGATTATCATTCGTCACTTTCCAAACTTGATAGAGTTCAAAATCGTTTTTGGGGGGTTTTGTGGAAGAACATCCATTCTTCACTTTTCTGCAACCTTGCCGTTATTCCTATGACAAATGTTCAAATAAGC
The DNA here is from genome assembly GCA_963932145.1 of Acanthosepion lycidas. Taxonomy (NCBI): domain Eukaryota; kingdom Metazoa; phylum Mollusca; class Cephalopoda; order Sepiida; family Sepiidae; genus Acanthosepion; species Acanthosepion lycidas. Next base: position 70,064,583 of record OZ010582.1, on the reverse strand, counting down.
TCCATTTTTTAGTTACACCAGTTCAGACATTTACAACTCAGGGCACGCCATGACACCTCCACGGAGTCGAACTTCCGTATTGCAAATATGAAAAGAAAGAACTACGCGGTCTTTCTTGCCCAAAATGCACTGAAGGTATGAAAGAAAAGAAAACAGCGAGTAACCTTTTTGATAAGTGCAAATAGATGGAGAGATGAGTGCCACAAAAGGAAAGTGGGTCCATAGAAGAGAAAGTATTGCTTAGTAGTTAGTAGGCGATCATAGGTTCGAATAATGGTAGACACTCCATGTTTTATTCTTTGTAAAAGAAGAAAAAATTATCTTGTTCCGATCAAAAATATTCTTTCCAACACTGCAAGTTTAAGCCTTTAGTACATGTGACGACACTGATACTATTTATTAGTATGAATACCTTCATTGCAAACAGCTGTTCAACTACATATTAAGACAGTAAAAATTGATAAAATTAAAACGATAACAATAAAAAAAAGACAAATATAATACATTCAGGTCAAACATTATCATTAAATTTCCTCTTCTTATCACAACCTGGTTTGTCTTTGTTTCAACATATATTAAAACAAACAAAAAAAAAGTACCAGTAAAGCACTTAGTGACATAGCACCATTAAAATGAACTGCTGACGATGTTATCACTGATTGCAACATTGTTGAACTGGTGAAGACATTGCGGAGAATTACAAAGGGTTAAATTCAAGTTTATTTCTTCGTCTCGTCTCGTTATCAGTCTTGTAACCTAGAAGAGGCAACACAGTAGTAGCAGCAAATCAAATGCTACATCACGTTAAAAAACCGCTTCCCGTACGACCGCCAAAGTTAAACAATGTCGAGCCTGGTCAGTACCTAGATGGGTGACCGCATGGATATAACAGGTGCTGTAAACTTGGATGTGCGCGTACAATAGACTTAGGGCCATATCACGCTGAAATACTGGTTTCCGTACGATCTCCAAAGTTAAACAACGTCGGGCCTGGTCAGTACCTAGATGGGTGAGCGTTTGGGAATACCAGGTGCTGTAAGCATGGATGTGCAGGTGGTGTAATGGATAACGGTTCGGAATTGTTAATTTCCATTCAATTTGAGATCGTTTTATTTACTTACGCGCAAATACCTTTGGGATAGGTAGGAATCATCGTCTTCTCCCCCAATTATGGGTTAATTAGTATAATTTGTATCAGTAAATCAGTATTATCTAAATAAAATTCGTACAGTCTAAAAAAAACTCTGATTTTAAATAACCTGCAAGGGGTTGATAAGCCGTAAAAACGAATCAATTAAACATGAAGATAATATACATCAAAATGGTTTTGTTGATTGCTTTGATGTGTAGCTGTTACATTATGTAATAAAAAAATAAACTATTAGATTGCATATAAATATTACATTCACATTAAACTTCGACCTTGTTTTACTTTTGGTAGCGACGTGGACGCACTGAAAATTACTGATATAAATAATCTATTTTAAAACAAACTGTGACGGATGATGAAACGTACAACAATGTGTAATACAAGAGACTGTTGTTAAAGCGTAATTAACTAGTACTAACGATACCAAATGGGGAACATCATTAAACGATGAATTGTAAGAAAGTTCTCTACTATGGGTATTTTTCAGAAACGCAAACAGTTCATATGAGAGCTCCATTAGTAAGCCTAGCATAGAAAGAAATGCAATAGGGTAGCCATTAAGAAAGAAAGAAAGAAAGAAAGAAAGAAAGAAAGAAAGAAAGAAAAATAACAGCAAGACTTCAACATCTTCAGCAGGAGTAAGAAAAGAGAAACCACGTTAAATGCAATCTAGCGTGATAGCAGAGACAGCAGCAGTATCAGAAGCAGATAGGTTAGGTTTAAGTCTCCACGTTCTAAACTCAGGATTGTCTTTAGTACATTAAAGCGTTGGTTCATGAATTTGGTGATATAATAATTGTGAATTCACATCAAATTCAATAACTGGGATTAGTAGTTGCAGACATAGATTCTGAAAAGGGGGTCGAGCAGTAATTGAGCAGTTCTAAATAAGAACAAGGCGAGATATACTTGACGTGAATAGCGTGAACGTAGATTGAATAAAGGGTTCTGTTCGAAATTCCTAGAAAGCACCTGGTGAAGACCGGAGGGTATAACGTTTGAAACGTTGAGATATTAACAAAGATAACTCCTTATCTCATTAATTCAGACATAAAATGAGCATGAATTCGCTAAATATAACTTTATGGCGTTGAATTAGTTACAACGACCAGCGAAGAGTTTTTTTTTTATCTTGATCAGGCAATCGCGATCTGGTATTGTTTGGAAGCAATTTCAAATTTGAACCGAGAAATACTAGAAACCCAATCGACACAGGTAGAGACGCTAGTTGCTCAGTTATTTATTTATTTATTTTTTACAGTAAGGTTCACTTTGTACAAGGCTTCGGGGTCATTCGAGGTAGAGGGTTACGATAAATGGTAGTTTATATGGATAGGTAGGGAAGATAACGGTTGATCAGGAAAACATCCTCTAGGGAGTCTGTTCCATAGGGCAGTGGTTCGCGGGAAGAAGCTTTTTAAGTGGAACTTACTTCTCGCCGATGGAATACAGAGGGAATATGGGTGATTTGCTACTATGTAAGTGGCAGGGCGTGTCCTAGCCGTGAAGGTCAGACCTAGTGGAACCACGAGATGAAGTTCATCCGAGCATTTTCCATGATGGTAGCGATAGAACAATGAGAGACTCGCTACATTTTTCCTAGCGGTATATCAACACATACGGATTATGCCAAAATCCTTCTTTTCCCTCCCCAGGTTTGGAGACTGGGCTGACTCCTGGAGGTACAGCAATACCAGGTCAACCAGTGGCGAAGGCGGATGATGAGCCCAGCATGCAAATTACAAACCGGAGATAGCAAAATAAGTACAAAAATCTAAATACCTGAGTAGTGTTTTAACAGGGGATGGAAAATGCGACACTGAAATCCAAAGAAGCATTGGGATGGCCAAAGATGCATTTCAAAAGCTAAGCAGAGTATTAAGATACAGAAAACTTCGTTAGAAACGGCATTCGCAAACGGTCACCCATCTAGGTACTGACCAGGCTCGACAATGCTTAACTTCGGCGATAGTACGGGAACCGGTGTTCCAATGTGATGCCGGAGGTGCTAAGAATACGACGACCGCACTCCAACAGAGTAGTCTCTTCTGCACCTAATAATTAAATGCTTACCTACTCAAATGTAAACAACAAATGTTTACCTATCCATGAACTAAATACATGCTTTTGGAATAAAATTAAAATGAAATGGCCTTGTGCTACTAGTGAGTGTGCGATCATTACCAGAAATTGTAACTAAGGTCAGCTCAGCATAGGTCGCTATATATGCCACAGTTTGTCTGCGTGGGGATTAATGAAACGCAAGATATGATTGGTGGACTCTGGCTGTACTTTGTGATCCTCGCTATCCTATCAACATTTTCTTGTTTCCACATACATTTATATACGTTACAAATTAAACTAAACACAACTGACTATTAAAGGATGAAAAACTTTTGCGGATCTTGGGGTCATTCTGGGATCTTTTTTTCCTTGCAAATCCGTAAATTTATTTTGCTCATGTCGAATCTCGAAATAACATTTGCACCGACCCTGGAAGCAGGTATTAAATAACGACCCGGAATTAGAAATAAATAAATAGTCGAGTTCCAATTCCAATCGGGTTCATTATATTCACTTACGCGAAAATGCCTCTGGGAAAGGTATGGGTCTGCTTCTTTCCTCAGCGATGGGTTAATTAGTACAACTTGTATCAATGAAGGTCATTATTATCCCCCAAAAACTTTTCGCTCTAAAAATATTTTCTGGCTTTAAATAAACTGCGAAAGGTTGATAAACTGTAAAAAAACCTAAGTTATAAGTGTTACCCATTTCAGGTGTTTTTCCGTTGGAAGGCATCAAGTGATTTTTTTTCAGTTTTGCGTCAAAGCTCTTTGAGATTCTCTAGTACCAGCCTATATGATCTGATGAAAGATTGGCGCCCCTTAAGATAAGACTGCAAGAACATCGTAAAGCGGTAACACGGGGATAAATAGAAAAATCAGGTGTAGCTGACCACATATGGAGGGAAAAGAGAGATCACCGCCCCTTGGGGGATGAAGTTGAAATAATAGACATAGAACATCACTGGAAAATAAGAAAACGTAAGGAATCAGCACAAGACCTCGACCAAGCATAGAAATGAATACAATAAGGGAACCAGTAATAAGGAGTGCAAGAGAAAAGCAATGAATAACAACACAAAATTGCAATATAAGCTCTGGTAAAACATATGCAATAATAATGGAAAAATTGCAATATGGACACTGGTAAAAAAGTTAGGTTCATAAGTCCCAGAAATTAATTCATATAAGTCGTCAAGGACATATGGCCTAGTTGATAAAGGCGTTTGTTAGGTTTAGTGTCTAAATCCAAAGATTTGTGTGTTCAATGCCAGTCGACTTAAAGGAAGAGGTGTGAAACAGGAACATTCTTTTTTACGTATATAAGAGCGCTCTATTCTAAATTCTTTTAAAAGGGCTATTTAGCGTACATAACAAATAAATTTATTCTTTTTATTTCCAGCACTGTTTCACGCTGCGTAATTAAAAAAGAAATGGATTCACTATTTATTAAAGAACAAAATAATTGAAATATCTTTGTAAAGAAATAAATAAAGCAATACGTGTCTGTGTGTCCGTGTGTTTTGTACAATTTTTTCTTTTCCCAAAAATGTGCCCGATAAGATAACAAAATGCAACGGAAAAGAAACACACCCACTAAAATTTAACTTCATGTTACATATGCATTTTATCTGTATCATGGTGAAAGTTGATAGACGAATGGGAGTTCACGAATGAGGAAGATAGAGTAAAAGAAAATTGTTTAGAAAAAAGTAAGCAACAGATATGACTAAAAATTGTCGAAGTTAGGATGGGCTGAAATTGAAGAATAATAAAAAAAATTAGATAAATAAAGAAAAACAATTTCGAAAATCTTGAGAGGACATTTACAACTGAGTGTTTCCCAATTTTTAGAGCAGTCGTAAGTTGAAGATTAGAAATTAAAAATTGGATTCATGTTGCATCCATATCTTGACTTCTATCGTAACCTTCAGGCGAATAAAAAGATGATACTTCATCACATCTGATAGGCTGGGAGTACGGATCCGCAAAAGAAACAACGCCGTACTGGAACAACAGGCCCCTTCGTCTGATCTTACTCCGTGTGACTTGTTCTTTTCTCCAAATTCAAAGGGATCATCAAGGTGGCCGGTTTTGAAGTCGCGGAGGCCACCAAGAGGACCGTAACGATAGAGCTGTGGGGCATCAAAGAAGAATCCTTCCAGAAGTGAATAGAAGCGTGGCAGAGAAGGATGGAAAAGTGCATTAGACTCGAGTGGGATTACTTTGAGGGGAAACCATGTATTTTGTTGTTTGGAATTGAAATAAATTGTATTTGGCTCCAGACCCGTAACTTTTCAGTAACGGGTCTGGAGCCAAAAACAATTTATTTCAATTCCTTTTCAGACAGGTCTCGTATGTGCAATACATTTCTGTTGTTGTTGCCACTCGAAGTCATCGAGTGAAGTGTGTTTCAGTTTTGCGTCAAAGCCCTGGGATTCTCTAGTACCAGTCTATATGATTTGATGAAATATTGGCGTCTTTTTTTATTTTTTAATTTATATATAAGTATACATAGATAAAAGTATAAACTATATTTCTGAGATGAGGTATTATGTATATTATTTACATTATTCGGACTATTGTCCTCATCTTGGTCGCCATATTTATTACAACGTAGTGAGTTCAATACACGGTTAAGGCAGTGGAGAACTTTCAGAGGGAAAATTAACAGGAGATAACTGATAACTGACATCCATTAAACTGTGAGAGAGGAGAGAGAGATAGAGAGAGAGAGAGAGAGAGAGAGAGAGAGAGAGAGAGGGGTGGATTTAGTAATCAACAGTGCTAAAGAATTAGGATGAAGGTGCTAATTACTTGGGTAGAAAGGATTCCGGAGTAATTCCAGAAATAAGTTTATTTTTTTTTCTCTTGTTTTTATTTTCTCTTAATAATTGTTTCTGGGGTTGAGTTATTAGTTAATTAAATGTAATAATTCCAGAGTGATTAAGAGACAGATTCGTTAAAGTAAAGTTTGTGATAAATGGCGAATTGAACATTTGGGTGGTCTGAATGGCGGAATTCAACCAGACGGGATAAGTGGTTTTGGCAAAACTTAAGTAGACGTTTTCTGCTGAAGACCCAACAGGAGGTCCGAATCCGATTTTAGTATCTCTTGAAAACTGGGTTCCCGCTGAGTTTCGGGGACCGGAAAAGCTTGCATGGTGGTCAAAGGCGATTTGCATATTAAAATTCGAGGGCGGTGCCTAAAGATAGTTTAGCTACGCTTCTCTCTATATAAGCTGCCTTGAGTCAGATCGCAGAACCGGGGAAGAGACGGCTTGTTGGAATTTGCTGGTCCGGTTGGTTGGTTGTCACAGGCCCAAGAGGTCCGATCCGAATCCAGAAATAGAAACAGACCCTGTATGAAACCAGTTAATTTTGCTAACAAAGCTGAGAAACCAAACTGCTATAATTACACGCTCCGACGAAGATCCCCGAATTACTTCCCTTAGATCAGCTGAAATTGTTTTGGCAGAAATTTTCCTACTCCCTCTGTGTCACTTCCGACCAAAAACGAGTGAATCTCGTTACGACATTTTGTACTCGTGTAAATTCTTCGGTAGTGACATAAAAATAGTGGCCTAAAAAGGGCTCTTTGTAAAGGAACCGAAAGAGTTGTTTATTTTTTGTTTTTCATGTCTTTACGGCTACGACAAGGAACTTTTTGCATGAATAGTGATTTCATTTCAGCGTACTGCCCAGCCATTTCCTCCCATTCCCACCGGACCGTTCTGGGGAGACCGATATACTACTGTCAAGAATTCACAACGTAGCGAATAGTGGTGATTCCTTCAGTTCACCGGGGGGAGATCGGGTGGATTCCTTTTTCGGACAGAACCAACGGGAAGACAGGACATAGCTGCAACAGGCAGGGTTTATTACGTTAGAAAACATGGCACGTGGAACTAGAACTGTCTACCCCAGTGTTATGGTACCTATTCTATTGTAATGGACTCTCCCACAGATAATAAGTAGCAGTGGCAAGTTCGGCTAAGGGGTTTTGAGCTATTCAGACGATATCGGACATTGAAGTACCAACCATCACAACTAGATTTGCTGCGTCATTAACTCTTATTTCTAAGTTCCTAACAGTTTTGTACGTCGAACCTAATTTAGGACGACTTATTAAAATACAAGCCTCCACTGTGAAAACTACTCTACAACATTTTGGCGACGAGTGACTCGAAACTCACACGGAGGAAAGAAAAAAAAAATCTTTTCGTACGCCTAACTACAGCATTGACGACGAGGGATTCGTTTCTCAGACAGAGAAAAAAAAAATTTCGTACGTCTAACAGCACCTTGGCGACAAGGAATTCGTAATTCATACGGAAGAAAATTTGTTCGTTCACTCTATAACAACTTGGGCGACCAGAATTCGAAATTCATACGAAAAAAAAAAAAAAAATTCGTTTCACCATATACGACACTTGGCGACGAACGTATTTTGGTTTCATACGAAAAAAAAAAAAAATTGCGTTCACTCTACAACACTTGTCAACGTGGATTCGTAACTCATACAAACGTAAAAAAAAATCTCCCGCCATAATAAACGTGGCGTACGTGGGATTGCGTTTCATACAGTGAAAAAAAAATTCGCTCACGTTATTTAGTGACGAAATTCGTGTTTCATACGGAGGAAAAAGAAAAAAAATTGCTCGTCAAATTTTCGGCGACAACAACTCGGATTCACATAAAAAGACAAAAGACGAAAGACAAAACTTCAACTTAGTGACGAAAGAATCAGTCGTATTCTCAACTGAGTCCGGAATTTTATTTTTTTTTCTCTCGATAAGACAGTTTGCTCAAATAGGTCACGAATTACAAATTCGTTTTGGACCCCCCCTCTCTACAATATTTAAACATTGTGTAAACTTTTTGCGAATATGGAGGAATGCAAAAATATATTCCAGGAATTTTTTAAGTTCCAGACGGAACAACAGTTGACGATATTGGAACAACAGAAAACATTCCAGTTGCAACTTCAGGAGGAAACCTTTAATGGACAAATGCAGTTTCAACGAGAAATGGAACAGATGCATTAGGAGTTTCAAAACAAGATTCTGGAAATAACTGAGAAGAGGAAAGAGAAAAATCTACGAAATGATTCTTTCCCAGAGAATACAATATGGAATTCGATTGAAATATTCACATGCAGTCCAGACGAAGAGATAACTTTTGAAGAGTATTTTAAAAATATACGGACGTGTATAACGAGGACTGCCACACGTGGTCTGAAGGAAAGAAGGTTAGACTTATTTTAAGCAAGTTAGGAACTGCTGAGCATAACAAATTGGTAAACTACATTTTACCGAAAAAAAAACTAGCGAGTTGACTTTTACCGAGGCGGTAAATATATTAAGTGAATTATTTAGTAAAAAGACATCTTTGTTTCACAAAAGGTGGAAATGTTTGAATCTGATGAAAGAGGATGAACAAGACTTTATAACGTATGCAGCTAATGTAAACAAGCATTGTGAAGAATTCAAACTAGCAGAATTAAGCGTTGACAATTTTAAGTGCTTAGTATTTGTTCAAGGCCTAGTTTCAGAAAGAGACGCAGAATTGAGGAAATTGGTACTTTCAAAATTGGAAAACGAACCGAGGATTTCCGTACAGAGTTTGGCAGAAGACTTCACAAGATATGTTAGCGTAAAGAAAGACTCGAAAAAGATAGAACAGTCTGGCGTTTCGCATGTAAGAAAAATACGCTACAAAAAAGAAAGTCAGTCTACCAAAAAGAATTCTAAAATTGCGGATTATCAAACAAAAAGTGAAATACCAGGAAAAAATAAACAAAAACTCCCGAAGCCATGTTTTGCTTGCGGTGAACTTCACTGGTATAGATATTGCAATTTTAGGAATAAAAAATGTTTCAACTGTGAAAGAGTGGGGCATAAAAGCTCGCACTGCAGGTCAAAAAATAAAAACAATAAAATAAGAAAATTAAAGTCCGACGAAGTGAACGACGGAATAACTAGAAAATTTGTTACCGTCGAAATAAGTAATAAAAAAATAAAAATGCAACTCGACACTGGTTCCGACCTATCTATTATAAATTTGAATACATGGAAGAAGTTGGGGAAACCAACTCTAATGAAGACGAATAAAATCGCGAGGTCCGTGACAGGAGAAAAAATACAATTTATTGGAGAATTTGTTACAAACGTCACGTTAAATAAAAAAACGTGAAAAGCTAAACTATTTGTCATGAAAAATACCACGAACTTACTTGGTACGGATTGGATAACAGAATTTCAATTATGGGATTTACCAATAAATTCTTTCTGTTACAAGGTTGAAAATTTAAACTATGAAGCTCAGAAATTAGTTAGGAAACTAAAGAGAACTTTTCCTACTGTTTTTTCTCCAGGTTTGGGAACGTGTACCAAGATGGAGGCAAAATTACAGCCAAAAGAAAACGCTCAGGCGGTTTTCAAAAAGAAAAGGAATGTGCTGTTCGCTTCAATTGAACAGATAGATAAAGAATTGGACAGATTAGAAAAAACGGGTTTATTTAAAAATGTGGAATGGTTAACACCGACAATATGCGTGAAAAACAAGCTTCAGAAAGTAAAAATGAAGCCGACACCGAAAAAAAACTGAGAAACAAGTTACGCGCAACCAAGGACATGCAGTATTATTAAATGATTTAAGTCAACAAGAACCTACAGAAACTGTGAGTCCATCTTCAAAGCGGAAGGTTGTTTCTAGTAACGCTTTGGATATATATATATATATATATATATATATATATGTATATATATATATATATATATATATAAACGCCGATGGAGGTGATTTTCAATAAGTTTGATCTGACAACCCCTGCAAATAATTTTACCTAAGGTACGCCGACCCAGAAGATAAAAAAAAGGCAACTGATCATTTAAAAGTGGATCAAAAAACGTAGGAAATACGCTATTTTTTGTTGTTTTTTTTTTCTTCATATTTTCTGTAAAAATTTGAAAAATAAATAAATAAAACTTTTTACCCCTACGGAGTAAAGTTTTAGTGGGGATGTTATGGTACCTATTCTATTGTAATGGACTCTCCCACAGATAATAAGTAGCAGTGGCAAGTTCGACTCAGGGGTTTTTAGCTAGTCAGACGATATCGGACATTGAAGTAGATTTGCTGCGTCATTAACTCTTATTTCCAAGTTCCTAACAGTTTTGTGAAAACTACTCTACAACACCCAGTGAGTGAAATAAAGGGTTCAGTTCGACATTCCAACCACCTGAAGAAGGCCGGAGCGTAAAACGGCTGATACGTTGTAATAAATATGGCGACAAAGATGATGACAATAGTCCGAATAATGTAAATAATGTATAAAAGTATAAGTTTGGTTAAAGCGAAAGTATTTTGATAACGATTTTTAAATTCATTGTTTTTTCTTTCAGGCCATTTTCCTGTTTTCCGTTCTAAGTCTGAGTACTTTCGGTTATCATAAGGCATTATCGAAGAGGTTTGTTTTTTGTTATATCGGTTTCATCATTTTCAAATATCACGTCTTCACCTCGCAGTTATCGTGTCGTTTTTTACTTTTTACTTATGAAATATAAATTTCGTAAGATGTTATTTAAATTATGTTGTCGGCTTTTCCTGGTTAATTTACAGTTGTTTTTTACAGCTTAGGTAATGTCGTAGTTTTGTATTATTGGTATGGGCTTGTCAGATTTCTTTTTTATCTGTTAGTTGGTCCAAAATGAGGAAAAAATCATTGACAAAGAACTTTCGTTGGTCTGTATCCAAATTAGATATTACAGGGCATTTTGGATGGTCATAATAAAATTAAAAAGTTAACCAATAACACCACCTCCCACTTTAAAAAAAAAAAACAAAAAAACATATCAATAAACTTATTACTGCTAACAATGCTGAAACAGGATCTTATAAACTTCAAAAGATTATAGGTGACTATCAGCCTGGCTACCTTCATGGAAATGTAAAAATCCATAAAAAGATCATCCCTCCGAGCTATCATTTTCACAAATACCAACATCAGTATATTTCCTTTCAAAAACCCTTAACAAATGAATTACTCCCTACCTCGCAAGTAAATACTGTATTGACTCCACAAATGAATTTATGCAAATTATTCATGCAGTAAAACCTAACAACAAAATAATCGCATCTTTGGAAGTACAAAATTTATTTGCTAATGTCACCGTCCATGAATCGATTGACATCATTATCTGTGATGTATACAATCACACTTCTCTCCCACCTATCAGTATTAAACCTACTATTTTTAAAAGATTATTATTAGTATGGACCACTCAAGTACATTTTAGGTAATATTTGTACTCAAATAGAACCGAATCACGAATTAAGACCTGCGTCTGCTATTCCGCGACCATTATTGTCGCATAGCAATCTCCTATATCAACATAACAGGATATCATCTTTGATGGTGAATATATTTGTTTAAATGTCCATATAACCATACTGAAGATGGCTCATGTGAGCTGAAAGCTTAGATCGAGGAACAACGTAGTAAAAAATATCCAAATGCTGGACAGTTTTTGTCTTTATTTTCTCTCGAAATTAAAGCAACTATACGAAGCTTTGAATGGCTCACGATCAAACATAATAGACTTCGTTGTCTATCATATTTAACGATATATATATATATATATATATATATGGGAAAAAGAACAAATAAGAAACATCGATCTAATAAGTTTCTCTTTTATTAAAGATTCATCAGATCTGATGAAAACTTTTTGAATATAGTATGCGATTTGCCAAGACTACATACCCAGCGTCTCAAGGTGATAGAGGGGGGTTGGAAATCAGACTGGTTGCAAGCCACGGATCTAATATGCCTTGTTAGCTAACCTATACTCCGGGTGGGTGGAATAGATGAATTCATATCTTTAGCAAGGGCAATTGTGCGAAAAGTGAATGTGGCAAACTTGGCAAGAATTTGAACTCCGTCTCGCCGATTTCACTTTTGCGAGCCGTTAACCGTTACGCTACGTGCACAATCCAGTTTATATCATCGCTAAGTTTATATCGCTACTATATCACTATATAAAGAAATAAAAAAATACTGGGTCGGCTCATCCTCATTGCCTTCGTATTCCATTAGTAAGGAGGAAGTCTCTTCCTAAGAACTGTTACTTTGTGGAAAAGCATCTGAACTTAACTTCCTAAAGTCTAGGGTCAACCGTTATCTATCTTACATATCTTCATATTATGCACTTATTACTTCCTTATCCTCTTCCCTGAGGGGTTCTTTGGCATTGTATTGAGTGAACAAGAGTTATGAAAAACGTGTAGGAAAGAAATACAAAAATTAAAGATATCACGTATTTTAAACGATACAGAAAATTATTTTATAACACGATCCTTTATCTTAGAAATCGCTTAGAAGAAGGAAGAATAAAACAAACAAAATAGATATGAGCACTGACGGCCCTCGTGTAGGTTGGGACGGATGGTCCGCCCCGGGCGGCAAGTTTTTTTTTTTTTAAGTGAATTTCAAAGACAATATTTAGATATTAACTAAACACGCATATTAACACACATATTAATCATTTCACTCCAAGCAAGGTAATAAAGCCAATAAGACCCAAGGGGCTACTGGGCGTGAGAGAATATAAAAAAGAAAGACATTATTAAGTAGCGAGAACAATAAAAGAACAAGAATTAAGACAGAAGATAACGATTGACATTTAATTTCAATTTTTGAAGATCTAACTTGATTGAAAAGCATGGAGCTGGAAGAGAGTTGAGGACAACAGTCATGTAAATAATGTAAATAAGAAACCAGAACTTTCATGAGCAGGAAATGTGAGAAATAAAACTGTTAGCATAGAGCTTACAGTTACATCTAGCCATTTCAAATGTAAAATGATGAGACATTGCCGCCAATCTAGTAATACGCTTAAATGCGTGAAATCGAGATACCAAAGTGAAAATGTCATCCTAACAATTACCTTGAAAGTATTTAAAGAAAAGGCAGAGGGAAGCTACGTTACGGCGGTGGGAAAGTGACTGAAGCCGAGATCCCTGATTGGCCAATTCCAGACGCTTTTTCGTCAACTACTTCACAGGACTTGTCTTGTCTGAATTCACCATCTGATTTTGTAGAAGTAACTAACTCACAATACAAAATTTATTCGGACACTTCAACGTGATTTAATGGTTAGAAACTTGTCTCGCTAGATCAATTACGACTGGATAATGAGATCGCTCCTTACTGGGCGCTACATACTTTTGGCCTTGTGCCACATTTAAGCTGCTCTTCGAAAATCACCATAGAATAAAATTTCTTTTCAATACCACCAGATAAATACCATGACCTTCTACTTCTGAATACCAACTTTTGGTGTGGTTAACGAGGGGCTCTAATAATTTCGTCTGTCTGTGGACCTTGTTTTGCTCAACATTGTTGCAAACAATTCACTTTTCATCTTCCGTGATCGTTCTATTAAAACACTGACCGTTTTTGTTGCTTTTGAGCAGAGAATCGCAGATAGAAGTTCGGTCGATTAATTTCTTCCTCATATATAGGGATGTACGCAAACATCGTAGAGATTTACGTATCTGTTTTCAAGTGCCTTACAAAGCTCATATAAGATATGCGGAGTATCTCTCCGATGCCCCGTGTCTTGTGATCAGAGTTTCAATTTCGTCTTCATCAACGGCAGCAGTTCTTGTCGGAATGTTCTTGGTCTTCAAGTTTCCACTTCTAAACCTCGAGAACCACTTACAACCAATGCTTTCAGCTATGGGACTATATGCATAAAAGGCATATATCTTCTTTTGCTGTTTATACAACGTATTTGTTTTTTGCCTTTTCGGAGATAAAAGCGCACTAAATGATGAAAATGGGGGTTATTCCCTTCCATTTTAAATTTTAACGTATAAACATTTGGAATTCACAAATTACACATGAATCGTGTACAAATATTTATGTATACATGTCATAAATTTCATTCACGCGTGAAACGAAATCACTTGTTAAAATGCAGCCTACAAAAACGCTAGAAACTGTAGTCACAATGCAATATAATGATGTAGCATACATACTTCATCTTCTTCTTTTATATGCCGTGTCCCCTCAAGACGTAGGCGATCATGGCTCTCCAAGATTCCCTGTCCTTTGTAGAACTTAATACATTTTGTCTGTCTTTTATTTCTCGTAAACTTTGTTCCGTCATCCATTGACTCAAGTTTGCTAAGTAGTTTATGTGTTGTTTTTCTCTGTCACTCTTTTCTTCAATATGCCCTGTGAGTATCAGATTTTTCAAGCCCTCTTTCCTCATTATGTGCCCTAGAAATTTTAACTGTCTCTTCATGATGCCAATTATAAGTTTACGTTTTGTCTTTATTTTATCTAAAACTTTGTTGTTGCTCACAGGTCCGGTCCATTGTATCTTCAGCATCCTCCTGTAGAACCGCAGTATCTTCTTCATTTGTGAGGAGACTGTCTAGCACTCACTGACATACAGGATGACTGATATTACGTAAGTTGTGCCATTTTCAGCCCATTGTGCCTGTGGCATTTTTACCTAAACTCACTTTATCGTGATATGGCTTCCCTCTGTCTTTTCTACAAATATTTTCATGGCAATTGCTCTGACGAGCTATTTTCATTTATTTCCCAATTGCTTGAATTTAAGCATGCTAGGTGGGTAGCTCGGTCTCACTCATTCATTGTCAAAAGAATTAAATGTAACCGTCTCTTCTACTTTAACAGCTTCTTCTCTCACACTTCCCGACAGTAGAACTCTCTTCCTCTTTCCTGATTCCCTGATAACTATAATCTTATAATGTAATGTCAATCGATATCTTCTGATGCCTTGATCCTCGACCTTGTCTTTGTCCTTTCCTCAAACACCCCACTTTACACTTATTTTCACTCTCTGTAAGCCCTTGCGTGATAGTGGCACTCCTGACTTGCTTTGGGTGAAATGCTTAAAAAAAGAAACACATTGGGCTGAATTAATTTTCCATCCTTATGAGAATAGAAAAGGAATTCATACCCTAAATTACAAAGTTACGTAAGATATATTCCCCACCGGAGTTATTCAACCTTTACAGTTAAGCAATCCTGAAAGAATTAGAAGTCTTACTCGGATTCATTATAGGCACCTACAACCTTAACAACATTAGATAAGCAGATAACACAGTTTCGATAGCAGATTTAGAAAGGGAACTACAGGAACTCCTACAGAATGTAGTAAAGAAAAGCGAGAAGAAAAGACTAAACATCAACTGAAAGAAGACAGAATATATGCTTGTCCACGATAGAAACAGCTCGACATACATAGTAGCAAACCACCCACATTCCTTCTGTATTCCATCGACGAGAAGTTCCATTCAAACAGCTTCTTTCCACAACAGACTCTCTAGATAATGTTTCCCCAATCCCTACAATCTTAATTTGTTCAAGTCTACAGTCAACCGTTATTTCTCTATATAAACTGACTCTAGCTCGAGTGGTTCTCAGGCCTTGCACAGGGTGAATCTAACGAAAAGAAATACGAATTACATATTGGAGACACAAATATTAAACAAGTACTAAAAACGCACATATCCAGGATGTGTTTTAAGAGAGGGCAGAAAATGCGACACCGAAATCCGAAGGCACATTGGGATAACGAAATATGCCCTTTGAAAAGGTACGCAAGAAACAGAAAAAAAATCATTAGAAACGAAGAAAAGAGTACTTGTCCCTGAAATATCGATACTCCTAGATCCTCGAATGTTTATCTCTTCTTTCAAAACAGAAATAAATCTGGACGAAAAACGTCGATGAGGGGAGAGAAATGTTAGTCAATACTTTCGTGCGCATGCGTGTTTCTCAAAGACAAACTCGCTTTCCTGCATGGCGAAAGCTTATCTCAGCTGGTTCTGCTTGTTCTTCTCCGTGACAGAGAATCTGCCTTTGGGCCCTCTGTAAGTCTCTTTATCTGTCGTCTGTATGTATTAATTAGTGTCCTTCTTTTCCAGATGATGATAGCCACACACCGAGTAAGAGTATTACCCAATCTTATATGAATATATTCCAGGCTCACATGCACGAAAAGACAGTTCCGACGTTTTATCTTGTATCGCAATGTTGATTTGAGTAGGAGTCGGCTTATTTGATATTTACAGCCGCTAACGACAGTGAAAGTTTAAAGAAAAATTAGCGGTAAGCTTAAATTTATCTCATTGCCTCAGATTTAATAGAAACTAGCAATTGAAAGATTTACTTTCATTACCCACTTTTCTTATCTTTTTTCATTTTTATGTCTTCGAAACAGTTATAGCCACAAGCATTGCAACTATCCTGAAAACAAAAAGGTAATCTGCCCTGTGCAGGACATATGGCGAAAATGGAAGTTCGTGTCGTGCAGCCTTAAATTCTCACTTGTAAAAAATGATTTTATCATGTACCTTGTGTATACTGCGAGTTTCTTTTTTAAGATACCAAATGACAATAGACTAACCTCTTTTCCTCTATCTCTTCATCCCATCTTCTAGTTAAATAAGCTAAAAAAAGTAAAAGAGAATGATAAAAGTATCGTTAGTAACGCTATGCTCGGTGCGTAAACGCGTACAGCCATAAACAATCAGACGAGAAACAACTTCATGTCTTATAAACGTAAACAATGGAAAAGATACATATTTGCTATGTTTGTATTTTATAATACGATACTAATATGTGAATATTACATGCATTATTATTGAATACAGTTAAATAAAACATCAGTTTTATCAAAATTATTTGAATACAGCTGTAATTTTTGACTACAGTAAATGAATATATAGTTTGGTCAACAGCGTAGCCAGTGCCAGCAGTATATACGCTAATTATATATCTGTGTATAAAGTGACTCCCTTAAAATTAACTTCAAAATTAATTCTTCAAAAGTCGCACGATACGCAAGTATATAAGTTAATTATGTGTGTTTGTGTTTTTAATTATTTTCGTTTTATTAGATTCTAAACATTATTTTCTCAAAAGAGAACTTAGCAAATGTACAACTTGAACAGAAAAAATAGTAAACAACATTTTTTAGTCAAAACAAAAAGTAATAATTGAATATATAGTTTGGTCTCGGCGTATATATATATATGTGTGTGTGTGTGCGTCTGCGTGTGTATGACAACGTTATATATATATATATATATAAGAACGAATATATATATATATATATATATATATATATATATATATATATATATATATATATATATATATTAACAATGTAATATATACAGTGAGGGATACAAATATTCGTACACATATAATTTTTTTATTTATTGCATTTACAACTAATGAATAAACATACTTTTCATATAATTAACTGTACACAGAAGCATAATAAATAAATATGCATAGAAAACTAAAAAATATTAATTTAATAGAAATAAATCCCATGTATCTATTTTAATGGGTGAAAAAAGTATTTGTATAATGCAAATTTTAGATTTTAAAATTTTTGAATTACTTTAATACTCTAGAATATTCAAGTGCGATATTCTAGAATTATTCAAAAATTTTATCAATTTTATATTTTTTAACTCCCAAAATACAAAAAGAACATTCTGTAATTAATATTCGTGCAAGAAGATTATCATCATGGCAAGAGACAAAGAATTGACGAATTCGCAAAAAGAACTGATTGTTAAGCTCTAGGAAGAATGTAAAACTTACAAGAAATTCTTAGACAACCTGAATATTCTATTTACTACTATTAATTCATTTATTGCAAGGTGTAAAAAACTCAAAAATTTGGAAAAACAAAGAACAAGTGTTCAACAGATCTTCGAGGAAATTAATGCGTCAAATTAAACATAATGTAATGGTTACTTGTCAAGAGTTGCAGGATGAGTTGCTTTTATCAAGAATCTGTGTCACTAAACAGACAATAAACAATGAAAATCATAGGAACATTCTAAAGTCACTCTCCCCTCGGAAAACTTCACTGCTTTTGAAAAGACACAGAGAATTTTGAAATTCGTTTGTGAACACAAGAATAAGGAAACTCGTATTGGGAAAGAGTATTATGGACAGATGAAACCAGAATTGAGTTGTTTGGACGTAATTCTAGAAATCATTATTGGAGAAAAGATGGTGATGCCTTCAAGTAAAAGAATACAGTGCCAACAGTGAAATTTGGTGGTGGCAGCATCATGATTTGGGTATGTACTGGCAGCATATCAGTAATAGATGGTAGAATGAATGCTGAAGCATATCAAAATATTTTGGAAGCAAATTTAATGAATTTGGTTGAAAATCTTGAACTTCCTCCTGATTGGATCTTCCAACAAGATAATGATCCTGATCACACTGCAAAATCTACGAAGAATTTTCTTGCTGAAAATAATGTAAATATCCTGAAATAGCCAAGTTAGTTCTCCCAATCGAGAAACATTATTTAAAAATTCAAATCCAATTGAGAGCTCCAACAAACATCCTGGATCTGAAGATCATATGTGAAGAAGAATGGAACAAAATACCAACTAAAATTTCCAACTCATTAATTGAGAATTACAAGAAGAGGTTGGTTGCTGTAGAAGTGAATAATGGCGATTCTACAAAGTATTAAATGAAGATTATGGATTCTTTTTGTATTGTATGAATACTTTTTTCAGCCATTAAAATGAATAAATGTGATTTATTTCTATTAAATAATTTTTTCGGTTTTCTATGCATATTTACTTATTATGCATCTGTGTCCAGTTAATTATATGAAAAGTATGTTTACTCATTAGTTGGAAATACAATAAATTAAAAATTTGTTTGTATACGAATATTTGTCTCCCCCACTATATATATATATATATATATATATATATATATATATATATGAAGAAATATAGACATAAGTTGTGCTATATTTATGGGATAAATTGCTCAATATCAGAGATAGAGCGTGTGTATATATATGTGAACATGGAAGTTAACACTTAGAGGCGACAGTTGGACGCAATTGTCAGGCCTGGCGATTGCGTCTAGCATGAAACAAACTGTCGCCTCTAAGTGTTGACTTTTATGTTCACATCTCTCTCTCTCTCTCTCTCTCTATATATATATATATATATATATATATATATATATATATATATATATATATCGTTCTTAAGCAATTTTTGCTCTGTCTAGGCACTTTTCTTAGTAGGTTGTTTTGCTTTTAGGCTTTTTTCTTTTTCTTTTTTCAGTATTGTTTTTATTCGAGACTTTATCTGGATAAGAGTTTTTGGTTTTTGCAATTTGTTCATTGGTCCCATCAACGGTTTTGGTTTTTTTAACGCACACAGACACGCACACACATACACACAGACAGACACACACAGACACACACACACACACACACACACACACACATATATATATATATATATATATATATATATATATATATATATATATATATATATGAATCGCGTGGCTAGCAAAAGTAACACATCGGTTTTTAATAAATTTCACAATAAAAAATTGTTCAACTTGAATGAACATTGTCTAACTAAAATTAAAGGAAAATTGAGAAACATTGCTTTTATGCACTTTTATTGGCAATTTTCGAATTTGACTGTGTGCAAAAATTATTTAACACCTATACAAATAATACGGTAAAAATGGTATTTTGATATGGGTAGTACTTCAACCAATCACAGGTTGTCTTATATATATCTATTTATATAGCACGCTACTGAATCGGGACATAGTGATAACTGTACAGATTGTACTGCTATCTAAATTAAACGAGGTTACTGAATAGCCCGGAATAGGAAGAAACAAACATTTTTGACTTGAAGAGGAATCAAGAACGATATAAAAAATGCCGGAAGTGAAGTAATTAAAAGTACAATTAAGAGATCACTGAATGGTACAGGCTGTATTCTAGAGCACCAAGAAAGAATCCAATATTAAAACCTAAACATGTGAAAGACAATTTGAAATTTGTTAAAAATTATGAACTTGAATCAGATGAATTTTGGAAGAAATTTATTAGGTCAGATGAAAGGAAAATTGATCTTTTCAGGAGAAATTTGTGCATTAAAGTATGGAGATAAAAAGAAACCGAATACAACCCAGTAAACAGGATCTCAACAGTCAAATATGGGAGTAGAAGTGCAATAATTTGGGTTTGTTTTTCGTGTAACGCAGTAGAAGTGAAAGACATTGAAGGAAGAATGAATGCAACAAAATACAAGCAAATCTTATCAACCCCATCTATTAAAAAGTGTAACGGGTTTGGGGCTTGAATGAGGTTTTGTATTTCAACAGTATGACGATCCGAAGCATATGGCTAAAACAACTCAACGCTGGTTCAGTGAAAATGGAACTGATGTTCTGGAATGGCCTAGCCAGTCACCAGATCTCAATATGATAGAAAATTTATGGAAAATGTTGAGAGTATACACAAGAGATCCAAAAATATCAAGGAACTGAAGTCTGTAAAGAAGAATGGATGAAAGTGAAAAAAATCTTCATGCAAGAAGCTCGTTGAAAACTACAGAAAATGATTAGAGGCTGTAAGGCAGAACAGAAGATATGCTATTAAATATAAAAAAAATTGTGTGAAATACTTTTGCACACAAATTCGAAAATTGTCAATAGAAGTTCATAAAAACAATGTTTCTCAATTTTTCTCTATGTTTACTCAGACATTGTTCATTAAAATATTTGAAGTAAGTATCATTCAAATTTATAAAAACCGATATGCTAAATACTTTTGCTACCCACTATATATATATATATATATATATATATACTAAGGAGGTCATTTCAACTGACCTGATTTTTAAACATGAAGCCGTACATATTTTTACTTTTGTTTCTTCTTACACGGGTATTGAGCACTTTTTACTAATACTGTTTCCTGGTTTGATTCAGCTCTAACCATTAACCTTTTTTATTATATATATATATATATATATAGGGTGGCCCAAAAAACGGGAACTTTTTAACAATCCAATAAAACCAAGAGTGATGGAAGAAAAATATTTTATTCATAGTAATTGAAGCCTTAAAACATGTCATTTAAGAAACAATGATGGAATTTTCATTTTTTTTAAATTACGTCCTGTAGATGGCGTCCTCTTGTACGAATGCATTCTTGAAATCTGCTGTTGAGATTCCTCATTGACTGCTGCAACATCTCAGCTGGGATACTGTGAATTTCATCTTGAATTCTAAATGGCGAAATGTTTACTTGCTCAAGGTCACTGTCTCGCAGTGTTGCGACTTGCAATACGCACTTCAAAATTTCCCATTTTTTTGGTCACCCTGTATATATATATATATATATATATATATATATATATATATATATATATATAATGGTTATTAAAAAAGAAAGAGCAGATTTATAAAATTTAATAAAAATAAATGTTAAGAGAGTGAAAAATTCAGCACATTACAGGAAAGGAAAAAGTTTAACTTTTATTATTTTAAGATTGTTCAACTTGTATACACTAAGATGAGCACCATGTGTTGGGTGACTAACATCGAAACGTTAATATGATTAATAAAAATAAAATTGTCAGCCGATTGATCTTACATTCAGCAGCTTGACTCTAGTGTTTCGTAGATGAAATTTTGTTCTTGTTCAGTCCAAATCATCAGAAGGTTTCAGATGTGTGTGTGTGTGTCAACAAATTGTGCCAATCGCTCCAAATGAAGAGGAAAATAAAAAAAGAACATTAAGGAAACATATTTCAACATAAGAAAACACAAATTGATCCCTTATTTAGATTTTAAAATTCCAAAAAGAATAAACAAACACAGATCAGAACAAGAATACTGTTATAGCATACCAACGGACAATAATGGTTATGTCTCCATTCACATAAATACTTTTGTAATTACTGTTTGTTGGTCTGTAGTTCGATATTCATTGTGGAATTCACTTGACTCACTTCTAATACTTAACTACTTCTACGCGCCGCTGGCGAATCTTATATGTGTTGTTCCTGTCCTAAGTATTATCATTCTTTACCAACCTTCGTTTGATTATTCTATTCAGTAACCCTCCCTAGGTTACAACAAATACAATAAAATAATATACGATAAACACTATATTACCCTGACGAAAAGTTTCACGCGAAGAAACGATCCTCAGATGGTACTTTTATATGGTCCCAGTTCCTCGTCCTCGAAACCTAACATTTTTCTCGATGACAAAGGAGTATAAGGGGTGCAATACTCCCTGCTTAAGAACCTCTTCATAAAGAAATCAATCGGTAATTTTTACTTAGATAATTATAAGAATGAATTTTGTATTCTTGCGTATCAAATACACATTCATTATCATATCATTTGTTTCAGTTTAGGGGTGCAGCGTTTATGTAATACGGCACGTTTATCATTATTTATGACATTACACGACACTGTTATGCGAACAGGCAAGTTTATCAAATTCATATAATAATTTATAGCAGAAGATATATTTGAGCCGATGTAACAGCCCAAAGTAAACCCACAGTTCAGTGTATACCAATAATATGGTGGTTTAAATTGCTCTTATCCGATACACTTTCTGTAATCATTTATTGCTTTAAAAAGATATTTTTGAAATTTTAATAAAGACATGGCATATGAAACTGAATTTATATATTTTTCACGAGAAAATATGGATTATATATGAAATTATTACAGAGAATGAATATTTTGATGGATGTGTTTAATAAATCCTATCCGTTATATATGTAACTAGCCGGTGCTTGATTCAAAAATCATACGACTCATACAGCAATCGCTATCACTTGACTTAAAATATTTTTGCCCTTCCTCGCCTTTAAAGGAGTGCCCTTTGCCGTGCTGATGTTGCTACATGCCTTACTTCTTGCCTATCTCACACTGCGAATTTTTTCTAAGCTCTATACTAAACATTAAATCTGTTACGAAAAAAGAACTAAACAAAATGAACACAAAACGATCAGCTTTAAAAAAAAGGACTCGTAACTGGAAAAACCGAATGAAAAAAGAATGTTAACAACAAATACTTTTTCACACCCAACCCGGTTCTGCGGAATCAGAATCAACGTTGAGTTTAAGCAAGTGGAGTAAAGTGCCATGCAGATTTAAATTTTTCCCACTTGTGACGAATGCAGCTATCGATTTTTTTTTGCATGCTAGTTAACATTCGTGTCAGTCAGCTGTTGGCTCTCACGCTGGCCAATAGAATCTTCCTGCCTATTAATGGCAGCCAGCTATAGGTTCTCTCTCTGGCCAGTACAAAATGGCCGCAAACTACATGAAAACTGCCGTAGAAGCATGAAAAAAATCTATTATTTCCACTATCGATGGGAGTTGGGAAATGCACAGTTGGTCTTGGCCTTTCCACTAACTTGGAGTATGTGCATGTAAATTTTGGTGCAAATCCGTCGAAAATTGCAGCCGTGCATTCGTTACACACACACACACACACACACACATACACACACACACACACACACACATCCTGCCGTTTATAGATAGAGATTATTACAGTGAATGAAAGTTTTGATGGATTTGTTCTTCAATTTCTTCTCATATAATTCCTGATAACATAAAAATCTTGGATGAATTATAATTGTGTCTTAGGTGTAATCAGTCTTGCCCAAAAGATTTATAGTCCAGAAATTTTCCAACTTTGCATGTAATTGCCATATTAATTATGGAACGGACCTTCATCCTTGGTTATCGGCATCGTTAAATTGTCTCTCTCAGATGTCTGTTACGTTTTCATAAATCTCAGATAGTCTTCAGATATGTTAAGGATAGTCAATTATCAAAGTTCTAACGATAAGAAACCATAAAACACTGCACATGTTGGTCACATGTTGAAATTATATACTTACGATTCATGATATCCCATATTATGTCTTTCTTTTGCATTTAGTAAGTTAATACGTAATCCTCATGAGGGATTTATTCATATTCTGGCACAAGGATGAATTCGAAATGGGCGTCTCATGTGGAGCACAAATCAAAGAATCTTCCAATTCCTTCTTCATTTCCTCTTTTGAGGATGCCTCAAGATGTCAGATAAAAAGACCCTAGTCTTTTCCTGAAGTGGGGGGAGGGTATTTCCTGGGGAAACGAAGGAGATTTAAAGAATTAATTTCAGTTCCTTATAACCTTCGTCTACACCGTAAAAAATACTGCGTTTTTTCTTCATACTGCAAAATAAATAAATAACTACAAAAAATACTAAAGAGTAAAACACCGTCCATTGCTTACAAAAACATTGGGCTCGGCACAATGTTTATTTCGCTTTATTAAGTAAAAATAAAAGACATCTTTATAATTCTGGCATTAATTTTACTGAACAACAACTTTATCGTTTTGTTCCATTTTAAGAATTGATTAATTTGATTTGAATTGTTTGTTCAACGGTATATCAACTCTTTCAAGCCAAAGTTTAATTTTTGGGGGATTTTTGAATTTGATGTGTTTAACGGCATATCAACTCTTTATGGGTAATTTAATGCTGAAACTTAATTTTCTTGGGAGCTTTGAAATAATAAAAATGTGTTATTCTGCTTTCACAATTCAATACATGGTAGATGATACTCAGCTTTTGTGCATACACATGTTTGTGTGGACATAATTACTACAGGCGATGATATGTGTGTTTTATATTGAAGTTATATTTTGGAATACAATTTGATTTCTTTAAGAAATTATAGGATATTATATGGATTAATGTCATGAAAAGTTCTTTCATGTTGGTTGGTTGATTTTGTTTAGCGGCACCTCTATGGGTTATTTAATGCCGAAATCTAAATATTTTGAAGATAATTTTATGGTTTCAACTATATTTATATATATTGAACGCAGTTGTATGCCTTCAATTTTAGAAAATGTATTGTTAGTCATTTTGCTATAAAATGAATTATTGTTTGTTTTATGTTTTTTCGTTGATGACCTTGTGTCATACCCAAAGTTAATGTTTGTGGAGAAGTTTATTTTCACGCAACCAACATAAATAATACCTTCTGATATAGACATATTTTTCCTAATAACTTACAAGATCAAGAGGTGTGAAAATTTCTTGAAATAACGGTGTTGCGGCTTCTGGAAATGATTAAGAGTCGTTGCACTAACTGAAATCATTTTTCAAATATATATATATATATATATATATATATATATATATATATATATATATATATATATACTAGCATGCTTTGTCCGCTCGCTATCGCTTTGCACAGTAAGATATATTCACTAGTTGAAATCTTTGAAGCAAAAGTTTTAAAAGAACATTTCATTCATAAATTGGTTGCAAGCATGAAAGAAAACATTTGTATTTATTCAGATGGCTAAACATTAAAATTTTAGCCATTTTTAAACAAATGAAACATGGTAGAACTGAATAACATTTCACGGGTCTTTACAGAAATGAATGAAAAACATAATAATGAAAGAAATGAAATCAAAATGAAGTTTTTCCTTAAATAATTCTTGCTGTAACGCATCAGGATAGCATTTTTTGTTTTTTTTTTATATTTCGTGCAAGTTTTCTTCTAGTTCCAGCTTTTGAATAGGCAACATATGACCATGAGAAGGATTGTATAAGATAAAGTGCAATAACCTCTGTAAAAAAGCAGCTAATTATGGATGCTAGATATATAAACTCATAAATGTCTACCATAGAAAAATAACCTGGTAATTTTTCTCGGAAAAATTAGTTGTTTTTCTATGAGATTAATGTTCACTGTTTATGAAATGCTGAAGGGAATGTGGATGTTTAATATATTTGTTTAAAGAATATCACTGTAAAGACAGAAGAAATTAATTGGTAGGGTGTTGGGGCAGGTTCGTTATAGTTAAGGAAAGTTTTACAAATTATAGATACCAACTTGTTGAAGGCCAAGTAAAATGCAAATTTCGAACACTTTTCTGCACTAAATAAAACCATATTCCTAAACAGAACTATTTTTGATATGAAAATCAAAACAATCCTTGAATAAAAGAACACTAATGAAGGATGAATTAATTAATAAAATATACTTCTTTAAGATCAATATGCAAAATAGTTAAACCTGAAGAGTGATAGTGCCTAGAAGTATTGCACATTTAGTTCTTACCGAGCACAGGGATTAATCCCTGCGATGGTAGTATCACGGCTTTGGCTAGCTTGGACCAGCTATGACTAGAGTCAGTGAAGGCACCCGGGTCTCCACGTTAAAAACTGACCTTGTGTCACAGGACAGAGTCGCTACTGAGAAACATTATAGTGAGAGATGCCCAACCCTGGAGAACAGCTGTCCGAGGCCGCACCCACTCATTGCACCAGAGAGACGGATCTGTGCTCGCACCGAGGCTAGCGCAACCGACGGCTGCGGACAATTTTTGTTCCTGGTCCGGGTGTAAGCGCTCGGGTACCACCTAAAAGAACTGACCTTGTATCACAACTCGTCTTAGTGGGGAGACAGAGTAAATACCTAGTTTACCCACTCACATACTTACCGAGCACAGTGATATCACGGCTATGGCTAGCTCAGACCAGCGGCCCGAGTGAAAGCACCCGGGCCCCCGGTCAAAAACTGACCTTGGGTTACAACCTGACGCAGTGGTGGGGTCAAGTAAATCACCGCTCTATCGAGTAATTTGTAACACCGTATTTATCAGTTGAGTATTTGTCTTTGGTCAGAGTGCGGTTAGGGGCGGCTCCCTCAAAGAACAGGGTCGCAACTGAGGAAAAGTATACTCAGAGGTGCCGAGCCCTGGAGAATAGCTGCCCGAGGCCGCTCTTTCTCATCGTCATTGCATTAGAGAGAGAGTTCGGTGCTCTCACTGAGGCCAGCGCTACGGACGTTTGCGAAGGCTCGGGGAATTTTTTTCCTAGCCCGGGTGTACGCGCTTGGACTCCCCACATTAAACCAACCTTGTATCACAACGCGACTTCGTGGGGCGGGCGAGTAAATACGAAATTACTACAAAGTAAATTTAGGTTCTTTTAACCCCAGATTTCGTGGGATAATTGACCTTCAATTTCGCATATATATATATATATATATATATATATATATATATATATATATATATATATACTAGTTTAAAAGCCGCCTTCCATGAGAACTTTTAAGCTAGCTCTTGAGGAGGGCTAATTTAGCCTACAGCCAATAACTAAAGTGACTTTTGGTGCAGCTTAGAAATCAGTAATGATAATTTTGAAGAAAATAACTTTGAAATCCTTAATTCCCCGCGGGAAACTTCAAAGCCTCATTTTAAATCTAATTCGGTCCAATTTCGACCAAAAGACCGATTTCAGCAGAAACTCCGATTCAGGCCGAAAATTGAGTTCTTCAAATCACAAACTCCATAGAACTACAACTGAAGTGATGTTATTCAAATCACACATTCTACAGAACTCCAAAACCTTACGTCACGAAACCTCTCACTTTAACACTGATTCCTTGGCATTTTGAAGAAATAAAATTGATTTCCTCAATTTACAAAGTTTTGGAGATATTGTAAACTGAATTTAAAGCAATTTTTTTTAATTCACGAAGCTTTTATATTATTAGGTAGGTGCAAAAATAATAAATTTTTGACGTTAAAAAATACGTCAAAAACCAACATTATTTTTGCACCAATATAAATTAGAAATTTTTAAACACAATATAAATTAGAAACATTTCATTAATTTTTTCACTTATTTTAAAATTTGAATGTTTAACTGTTCCCTTCTCATCCGGACACAAATCCCAATTCTTTATATTCAAGCATCAGATGAAGGTCAGATTTTCAATCCCGGTATTATCCTGATTCGAAAAAGGTATGTCTATAAAGAGCAAGTGTGACCTGAATTAGAGGAGACACACGAACAGAGAGACAGGATTTGCCGTTTATTTATTTAGATATAATCTAAACTCAAGTCGGCTCCGTTTATTAAAGTGAATAAGAAACTTTGATTATTCTTAAGTTAAGATTCTATACATACAATTTCATCTCTGTAACTAAAAATATGTGGTGCGACGTGAATACTAATTCAAACTCATAAACACAACTATCTATTATCCATGAGGAAATAAAAAATCTTTTTTTTTCTTTTTTAGGAAAAGCCTAACATTTTATTTATTTTGTTATCTTTCTGCAAGAAAAAGAATGTGCAATTTGATCTTTTAATCTTAAATTACAAGCACATTTATGATAATCATGGACACACAAAAAAAATCACATCTATGTTAGCACTCAATTTAAATTGTAAATCGAGCAACTACTGTAATTAAGATGGTCACAAAGATGGCTCTATAAATATTTACAAGGTTTGAGAACAGATAAAAATTGGTCGTTTATGTTTGAGTACGTAAGCATTTAATTGGTTTGGGAATATGCAAATATTGGTCTTGCATATTTGGTAGGATAAGTGTCATATAGGAATAAAGTGTCGCTGCCGACACTTGAGTTTGAACATAGATCGCCAGTGAGTAAACACAGGCGATCCCATTAATGAATTAAGTAGATCACGTGATCATAGAGGAAACGCATGAGTAGGAACTAACTTGGCGTTTAATTGATCGCTATATTCTAGTATATCCTCTATACTATTCGGATCGCCATTTGTATTCTATCTTCTATTACTATACGGACCACTATTCTTTACTCTATTCACTATATTATTTCTCTATTCAGATCCCTATACGGTGATTACTATTCGAGTGAGTATTATCAACCAAGTACTATTGTCCAACGGCGTTACTATAGTTGTATCTGCGATTACAAAGTCTCTACTAAAACGAGCATTACGAAAGTGACAACGATTATTTGTTGGCACGACAAAAGTAACGACGGGTGCACATTGAGTCACAAATATGGCAACAAGGATTCGCAAGGATTCGTTCATCTTACACGAGGAGTCGTTCAGCAGAATACAGCAAAATGGAAAACTAAAAGCTATCACGATTCAAACAAGAACAAATGTTGCAGCGATAAAAATTGCAACAAGAACAACATTTTCAGCAACAACAACAACAAACTAGACAGCAGTTACAATTGCAGCTACAACAACAGAAGTTTTTTGAGTTGTTTAGCAAAACCATTGACGGAAAAACTTCAGATTCATTCGCTTCAGATGCTAGGATCTTCAAAAGGGATTGTCCGCACTGGAATGATAAAAAGAAAGTTCGTTTATTATTAAAGAACATGAAAAATATGTGAATTATATTTTGCAAAAAAACAAAAAAAAAACAAAAACAAAAAAAAAACAGGTGGGATAAATGTTTTGGTAATAGGATCTCTTTATTTAATACACGATGGCAATGTCCTTAGTAAAGTCCGACGATGAAGATTTCGTCACTTATGCAGGAGTCGTAAATCAAAAATGTGAAAAATCTAAGTTAATGAATTAACTCCTAGGATTTAACTTTTAATAAGGACGCAGAGATAAGATCCAGGATACCTGTTAAATTAGAAATAGATTCCAAATTAACTATCCAGAAAATAGAGGAAGAATATCAACGTATTGTCAATTTGAAACTCGATACTGCAAGGATTGAGGATAAAGACAATTCATAAGTACATATTGTCCGACCATCTAAGAGGAAAAAATACAACCGTTTTTCAAATCTTAACAGAACAGGAAAAAAAGATGATAAACCCCCTCAATACCTAATACTTGTCACAGTTATGGAAGTAAGCATTTTAAAAGAGATTGTTTCTTCAAGAACAAAAAATGTTATGAATGTGGGAGATTAGGACACAAAAGTACGTGTTGCAGATACAACAAATGGAGAAAAAAGAAAACGCACGTGAACATGATAAATACATGTAGTAACGATAAGAAACATAAAAGGTAAATTAGCAAGACATCTCAAAAGAGGAAATTTGTTTTTGTGCAAATTAATAATGCAAAAATAAAATTGCAACGAGATACAGGATCTAATATCACTATCATAAATGAACAGACACGGAGAAAAATGGGTAAACCCAGTTTATTGACGTCTGATAAAGTTGCATATGGAGTCTCAGGAAAGACATTGAAGTTTTTGTGTGAATTCAGCTGAAACATTTCTTTTGTTGCTAAAACCAAAAAAAACAAAAAAAAAGTAGTAGTGGTGTTTGTATTAAAGAATGCTGCTAATTTGTTTGGAACTAACTGGATTGCATTGTTTAATCTTTGGGACCTTCCAGTTGACTATTTTTGCAACAAGATAAATGTTGTTACGACCAGTATTAACACGGCAACTGAAAAATTGAAAAATGAACCGAAAAAGAGTTTTTCAGAAGATCTAGGGACATGCACGAAAGCAAAAGCTAAGTTTGAGTTAAAAGAGAATATAACACCGTCATTTACGCCAAAAAGGAGTGTGAGTTTTGCGGCCTTAGATCTAGCTAATTATGAATGGGACAGACTAGAAAAATTAGGTGTGATATAAAAATAGACCATTCCGAATGGGCATCACCAACAGTCTACGTTAAAAAAAAAATAATAAAATCCGCGTATGTGCTGATTTTTGAACAGGGTTATATGAAAGTTTAAAATAACATAACTACCTGTTACCAAGTCCAGAGAAAACTTTCGCCAAATTGAATTGAGGTCATTTTTTTTCTAAATTGGACTTGTCAGGCGTTTACCTACAAGTATTAGTGGACGAAGACTGCTCAAGATTATTAACAATTAACACTCATAGAGGGTTATACAAATTCAACCGACTTCCTTTCGGTATAAAGATAGCACCAAGCATATTCCAACAGATAATGGATACCATGCTTGCAGGTTTGGATTGTGCATAAGCATATTTGGATGATGTACTTATTAAAAGAAAGACCCGAAAGCAACATACGAAAGATGTAAAAAATGTTTTTGAGAGAATTAAGGAATATGGTTTACTACAGACAAGCCATCGTCCATTATTGTCCATATATGGATCAAAAATGGCGTTCCTACACATACAGCAACTAGACTGCAGCGCTGGGAAAATATTCTATTGAACTATAACTATGAAATGGAATTTCTACCATCCCAAAAAATTAAGTCATGCAGACGCATTGTTTAGACTAATACCAAAATTCTGTGAAGCACTTGAAAACACAGTAATTGCCACGATAAAGACCGAAAATGAAATTATTAATGTATTATACAATACTGTAAGAGAACTGCCCGTAAGATTGGAGGAAATAAGAAATAAGTCGGAAAAATATTGACTTTATAATGAAAATGAAAAAGTAATTAAGATGTAAAGCAAAAATATTATTGGGAATAATGCATTTTTATGGAATGATGTGCTTATTTACGCAGAAAGAATTGTGATACCAGCATCGTTCCAAAAACGTATGCTAAAGGAATTTCTAGAATGAAATCCTTAATGAGGTGTTATACTTATTAGCCAAATATGGATTAAGATATCGAAAATTTGGTGAAACCATGGAGAGTTTGTGCTCTGGCAGGGAAGTCACCGCCTATCAAAGTTCAACATTGGCCGGAAACCGATATGACATGGTCCAGAATACATATAGACTTTGCAGGACCGTTACAGGGAGTATACTATCTAGTGGTAGTCGATAGTTACACTAAATGGCCAGAAATATTCAAATATAGAAGACCGACTATCGCGGTAACGATGTTTCCTACACGAAATTTTTGCAAGTTTCGGTGTTCCTGACTCTATCGTTTCAGATAACGGGACTCAATTCACGTCTTGTGAATTTAAGTTTTTTTTTGCAAATAATTAGCAATAGAACATATTAGAACCCCCTCCTTTATCACTCAAGATTGAACGGACAAGCGGAAAAGTTTGTCGATGCTTTTAAAGGAGCACTAATAATGTCGGAGGGAGAGGAGTCAGATGAAGAAATGCTACAACAATTTTTGAGTATTTACAGTAATACCAAACCTGAACACCATGTCTGGAATATCGCTTGCAGAGTTGATGTTCACTAGGCAGATTAAGTTTGTATTTAACAAATTACTACCAGAACGAAAGATGAGAACATCAAGGAATCAAAATAATATAAATAAATATTTTAAACCTAGTGATAAAGTGTTTTTTTTAAATGTACCAACGTCGAAAAGAATTCTGGGAAGATGGCGTTTAAAAAAAAACGGACTGGAAAAATGACATCCATGGTACAGAGACAAAGGTGAGAATATAAGCGACACCGTAATCAGTTAAAACGGAGATTCACTGATTTACTAAGTCCACGAAAAGAGGTACCGATGGAAATATTATATGACATATTTAACGTACCCACGCCACCGGAACTTAGTGGAACGAGGAGGAACAGTAGAAGAACAGCGACGGAACATTTGAATATTGAACCAAAATATAAACTCCAGAGGAAGTCATCTCAAATGGGGAGGTGTTATATAAGAATAAAGTTTCACTGCCGACACTTGAGTTTGAACATAGATCGCCAGTGAGTAAACACAGGCGATCCCATTATTAAATTAAGTAGATCACGTGATCATAGAGGAAACGCATAAGTAAGAACTAACTTGAAGTCTAAATGATCGCTATATTCTAGTCTAGAGGTAGTGTTCCTTTTTTACCGGCCGTTTACGACCGGTAATTCTTTCTTTCAACAGAAATTTCTGTCAGTCTAATCGATTGTTTGTTTTGAACTCTTTTGTTACGATAAGTTTTTATTTTTGCTTAAGTTTTCATTATTGACTGTTCTTAGAAAAAGCTTTGATTTGTTTTTTCACTTCCCCTCATTTTTCTTTATCCATTCTTGTTTCTTTTCTTTTATTATTATTATTTTGGTTTTATATTCTTTTTTTTAAGTTTCTGTAACCCTCCCACCCAAAACCTTTCTTTGTTTCTACGTGTTTATATAGTCTTAGTTTTCATTTTCTCTTTATTACTTGTTAATTTGCTTCTTGTTTTCCTTTTAAGTTTGTGTATTTATCGCCTGTATTATTGTATTTATTTTTTTGTTTTGCACTTGTAACCTTTCTGTTTCCGTCTTTAAAGTTATTTTGTGACTGTTACTTGTTTTATCTTTGTCTTTATTGTTTAGTTTTAATTTTTCCCTTTTTCTCGTTTTATTTTACACGTCCTATTGTTTTGTATATTTTTTTGTCTGGTTATTTTTGATATCTCGTTTTATAGGTTTGTTTAAGACTGTCTTTTTTTTAAAAGCTTAATTGTATATTATTTAATTTTTCGTTTCGTTCCAAAACGCCCCTCCCCTTCCCTTCATATATATATATATATATATATATATATATATATATATATATATATATATAAACTGAATGGGAGCCAGAAAGACGACGCGGAAAAATTTACTTATTTGGGACAAAAAATAAAAGAAAAATGCTCCTCTGATAAGAAATCCAGCAAAACCGATACCGAATCCATGGAAAATATGGTGGTTGGTAACAGCCAAAATTTATCTGCTAATAAGGTAACAGGAAATGGCCAAGTTTTAAATAAGGTGGCCGATAATGGCTAAAAAAAAAGGCCAATGTTCAACCACAGAAGAAAAAATAGTGGAGAACATGGCGGCAGAAACAAGCCCAAGTTCTCCCAGGTCTACTACTTACAAAAACAAAGAGAACTTAGCGGTCGAGGAGAAGCCCTCTTGCTGGACTTCCCCTCTGAAATGTAAGATCAACATAACGGAGTACCTGGAGAAAGCCGAGAGCTACGCTCATCTTGTTACCAAAGATGGACTCTTATCAAATCCCGAGGAACTGCAGAAGGTTGAGAAACGAATTGTGTCAGTCTTTATGGTCGACAAGCGTTTGCGCAAAATTTTCGCTCCATGGGGGTTAAACTGCAGAGAGTAATCAAAAGAAAAGGTTTTTTTCATGTGGGACATACTGCTGCCCACGCCTGCCGACTGCAAAGCAATCAGCACTCGTGACCTAATCACTAAAGATCTGATTCTGAGGACCGAGTATCAAGGCAGGCGTAGGACCATGTAGCAGTATACGAGGTCCCTCATCTATTTGTCAGGGAACACTTGGCCGCTTATCTGTGCCAATTCGGACAGATACTTAGTGCTTCCTCCGATGATGAAGCTTTGGGATGAAGCTTTGAAATAATGGCTGATCGCAAGGCCTTCGTCGCCCTCTGCCTGGATCTTGAGGGCCAGAAAATGCTTATCATAGTTACAGACATACCAACTTGCTGGAAGTGTGGAGAGACTGGTCATCTCTCCTCTTCCTGCCCAGAGAAGAAAGCCTTTGGAGTTCTGGCCCCCGCCAACCCAAATTCCCCTCTGGCCGAGTCTGTTGTTTTTGTCTCGCTTGTAATGGGCATGCCAGCAGCCAGGACCGGTGTGGTAAAACCCCCGGTTGAGTCCGTCTCTCGGACCCCACTCCCCGAAAAGCCTTTACCCGCCGCTAGTGCTAGTGCGGAGAAGGAAAAAGAGGAATGACAGGTTGTTGGTAAGCCTAGAGGGAAGCTCCAGGCAGCGGGTCCTCGTCGCAATGAAGCCAACAAGGTTAGTGACACATACAGTCTCATTCCCTCTACCAGCTCAAAGGGCAACTCCCCGACACGCTATGAGCCTTCTTTTGAGAAGGCAAAAAACTACATAAACTGAAGTAATCTCTGAAAGAAAAACGTTTACCTAAAAAATCCGGCCCTAGCTCCTTGACACCATCTTCCACTTCCTCTAAGCAACACATTATGGTTCCTCCTCCTGTTGTGAGATCCCCATCTGCCACACCCTCCAAATTTACAACCTTAAAAAAGGATGCTTCAAAAGAACGTCCCATCGCTACCAATAACCCCATTACCCCCAAAGCCTTCCCTAGTCAAAACTCCCGCCAGTACTCCTCCAAAATCTGAACTATCTAATAGACAAAGGAGTCTGTCTCCTGATGCTGCAGAAAATTCTCAAAGAAACCTAAACCCATATACACATAGGAATGGACGTGTGCCGGGTCTCGAAGGAGTTGGAAAACAAGAAAAAAAAATTAAAGAATCTAAAGACTCTATTAAATTTCAGGAAGATAGATTTAGATGTTGAAGATCCAATGAACTTCCCAAAGGCGTAGAGGGTCTTGACTGTGATCCGTGCTGGTGAGGCCGGGCAGCAGATTTGGTCTATGGTAGCAGAAACAAACCAAGTTTTCTTCATGTTTCCACCCATGGCGTGTTTCGACAACGAAACCTTAAATAAGTTACAAAAATTTCGTGCAGGGAGGTTCCCGCTTTTTGTTCACCCCTCACTGTATAGAGCTATTAAGTTAACTTTCCCCTTGGACGTCGGTGGCCTGTCTCCCAGTGGCTCTATCACTACTCAGATGGGAACTGGTTCAATGGGAGAGACCGTCGGTGTCCTTTCCCCGGCCATGTTCAACACAGGAGAGCAACACTAATTGGCTTTCATTTGTTAGACATTTTCATGACGGTCGTCTTCGAGTATAGAATCCAGAGGTTGGCAGTGAATATTTCGGAGACAGTAGGAAAGCGTAATTCAGGTTCGCAGTGGATATCTTATCAGAGCGTAGTTCTTCCTTCTATCCTCTTCGCCTGTCAAGTTAGCGCTGGTCCTTCCGGTAGGTTAAACAAAGATGGCCGCCTTTATACACGACGAATACAATGTTCTGCGGCTTCTGATTGGTTAAGCTTCTATTGGTAGACTATAAAGGAAGTTGAGTCATTTAGATTGGCTCAATAGTCATACATATATATATCCAAAAAACCGTAACATCATTATGGTTCTCTGGTTATCAAGTTTGAATGCCCGTGGACTGAGGTCGGAGTCTCGTAGGGCGAGGTTCGATCGCGATCTTTAGCGCCTCGGGGTGGGTTTGTTGTGTGCAGGAGACCCATTTTTTATCTCGCGACCGTGAGGACATTCTGTCTAAGAGATTCGTCCTCTATTTAGCATGTTTTGATGGACGCTCGATGGGTATTTCCTGGCTGGTAAGCGGCGTATGCTCTTGTCTTCGCGGATCCGGCGGGCAAACTTTGCATGCTGGATGTTACCATAAAGGATAAGGCTCTTCGTTTCATTGGGGTTTATGCGCCCAATGACAATTCGCAGCGGTCTGATTTGTTTCGGTAGATCGCACCGCTTTTGATGACATCTTGTTCGGTAGTTCTAGCGGGTGATTGGAATGCCGCCCTTAATCCCGATATAGATCGTATAGGACAAAAATCGGGTACTAACAACCCGGATATTAAGCCGTTTCGGGACTTTATCGACGGGTTTGATCTCGTCGTTAAGTATCGAAATGAGCACCCCCGGGAGATAGTATGAACTTGGACTAAGGGCGGCAGCTCGGATTCGGTGGTGAGCTACATCGACAGAGTTCTAGTTAAGAGAGTAGACGTGGGCCTCTTAGAATGTCCAAGTTTCCATTTCATAGTTTACTCGGATCATAGGCTTGTCCGGGTTCGACTAAACTCAGATAATTCTAAGATTAAGATGGCTGGTTACTGGAAATTGAACGCATCATTATTTGGTGAGCAAGATTTCCGGGACCAGCTTCTGCTAATACTACAGCGGGAATTGTCGAGGGCTGTGGTGGTTGGGAATAAGTGGTGGGTTTCTCTGAAATCCAAACTTAGGTCTTTTGCTACTGATTTTAGTCGCCGATTCAATCTAGTAGGGTTAGGTACTAACAACCCGGAAGTTAAGCCATTTCGGGATTTCATCGACGGGTTTGATCTCGTCGATAAGTATCGAAATGAGCACCTCCGGGAGGTAGTATGAACTTGGACTAAGGGCGGCAGCTCGGATTCGGTGGTGAGCGCAAGCTACATCGACCGAGTTCTAGTTAAGAGAGTCAGGGCTCTTAGAACGTCCAAGTTTCCATTTCGTAGTTTACTCGGATCATAGGCTTGTCCGGGCTCGGGTATACTTAGATAAGCCTAAGGTTAAGATGGCTGGGTACTGGAAATTGAACCCGTCATTATTTGGCGAGCAAGATTTCTGGGACCAGCTTCTACTAATGCTATAGCGGGAATTGTCGGGTGCTGTGGTTGGGAATAAGTGGTGAGATACTCTAAAATCTAAACTTAGGTCTTTTACTGCTGATTTTAGTCGCCGACTCAATCTAGCAGGGTTAGCAGCGCAAAAGTCTTGTGAGGCAAAAGTAGATCGGGCGATCAAATCCCGTGATAGTGGAGACGTAGCCTTACCTAAGGCGGGGCTGGCCTCCTTATCAAGAAGGATCAATCTCTAGTAGTTAGGGCTAGGTTAAAAAGAATGTCTTGCGAGGCTACGAACATGGCCGCTTCACTGCGTGCAGAGGAAGCTCGTAGGGCATCTAGTCGGCATATCTCGGGCATCACATTACCGGATAAGCGGACTGTGACTACTGACGTGGGCATTTGTGAGGCTTTCCGCGACTACTTTCTGTTTCCCAGGGAGCCCGGTCTGAGCCCTGCTCAGTTTGATACCTATTTAGCCGACTTTCTCCGCCTGGAGGCGGCTGGGTGCGAGGGTCCCATTACAGAGTCTGAGATCTGGGATGCGCTGAAACAGGTTGGACTGGACAAGACTCCGGGAATAGATGGTCTTCCTTACGAAATGTACTTGAGGCAGTCACCCATCTTTGACCTCTTGCTGGCACTGATTTTCAACAACTGGATGAGGCAGGGGTCTATACCTCAACGCTTCACCAGGGGTGTGATCAAGTTGTTTCGCAAGAGCAAAGATGGTGGGAATGGGGTAGATAATTATCGGCCTTTGACGATGTTAAACACAGAGTTGAAGATTTTAGCCGAGGTCTTAGCTGGCCGTTTTCAGGCTGTCCTCTCTAGTATGATTGGTCCCGAGTAGACTTGTGCTGTGAAGGGCAGGACTATTCAGGACAACCTTCATTTGGTACGCTTGATCATCGAGCAAGTCGACAGTGAGGCCGTGCTGATCAATTTAGATCAGTCCAAGGCTTTCGATAGGGTAGACCATCGATTTCTTGAGGCTGTTCTTTCGGCCACCGGTTTCAGGCCAGACTTTCGCACTTGGATCCGACTGCTGTATGCGGCCCCCCGGTGCGCTGGCAGAAGTGAATGTGGTAAGATCGAAACCTTTCATTTTGTCTCGCTTCAGTCGTCAAGGTTGTCCGCTGTCTTCATTGCTGTACGTTCTTGCGTTGGAACATTTCCTGCGTAAGTTGAAGACGAATCCGGTCCTTCGCGGAATTTCCTTACCTGGTGCCACCACCTCGCCTATTCTGATGACGTTTCGGTTCTAATGTCGAGCAGAGCCGAAATTAACGAAGTCAGCAAAGAAATCAAAGGCTATGAGATGGTAACAGGGGCCAGAATCAACCGCGATAAGTCTGTTGACTTGCGTTTGGGTTCGTGAAAGGGAGTTTCTCTACCCGGATCTTTCCACTGGACGGACGGGCCGGTCCCGACCTCCTGTTGGAAATGAATTGGTCGGAGTTGCGGGAGAAGGTCGAGGTCGCAGTTCGTCTGTGGTCCCGGAGGAATCTTTCTTTGAAGGGAAGGGCGGAAGTATGTGCATCGCACATCTACCCGATTCTCCTTTACCAACCCTCAGTGCTTCCACTCCCGCTTGACACTTTATTGGCGTTTGTAAGGCTCTTGTTCTCCTTCATGTGGGGTGGCAGAGCCGCCATGGTTAGTCGCGAGATCTGTTACCTTCATCCTTCTGATGGCGGTCTAGGGATGCCTTGCGTTGAGATTCGTCGACATACGCTTCGCATTACATCTAGATTGGATGTGTATGCAATTGGTTGAGAACAGCGAATTCTGGAAGGAAGACGCTCGTAGAACATTTCCATCCTTAAGAAGTGTGCGGTTGTGTGAGGAAGAGGCCGGCCGTTCACCTCGAGGCGAGGGCTCCTACTATCACGAATGTCGGCTTGCCCTCATGCAACTGTTACGGGCGAAGTATGGCCTCTCCGACGTCCAGCCGTTGTCCCGTAAGGTGTTAGTTCGGGGGAACGTTCAGGATGCTTTGATAGGCGAGTTCGGTCTGACGAAGCGGGAGGGTCGCTGCGTATGGCCTTGGGTTTGGCAAAGTCGCCAAACTGCGTTCGCTGTAGTGGGGAAGTGAAGATCCTAGGTCACACCTTTTTTCATTGTAGTCTCGTAGTTCCGAAGTTGGAATTTGGCGATAGGTGGGTGAGTCTTGCGCGTCTCTGCCGAGTAAAAGGTGCTGACTTAGAGTGGCATTTTGATGCCGGTTAGGAGGATATTGCGTTTCTTGGGTTGAATATTGGCAACCCTCCCCTTAATAGTTTAGTGTAGATCGTTTTTTGTTTTTTCTCTTTAGTAAACTTAGCTAGGGTGTGTATGCTCATTAGCCCCTTTTATTTTTTTCCCTATTTTTTTTCTTTTTGGTTTAATTCCCCATCCCTCCTATCTTTAGGTGGATAGTGATGTCCTTTCTCTGGTGGGTGCGGGGCGTCTTTCGTTTCGGGTGTGACTTTCGTAATTGTTTTTGTGTTTGAATGAGTATGTGCTTGAGTGAGTGGTTGGGATGTATGGATGGTTTTTATTTTTTAAAGCCCCGCCGTCCAGTGAATTGATATTACTGCCACAGTTAGGGCTTTGTGGGGTTTTTTATTACTAACAAAATTTTGTTTAGTTTCTTGTTATTTTATCCCCCCCCACAGACAATGAATTTTATATATGGGGACTAGATAGGACTATCATAGAGTTTCTGTGGTATTATGGTGTATGAAGTAAGAATGGTAAGTAAGAATGTGTTGTTTTGGTGAAAGGAATATTGTCTGTATGTTTGGGTCAGTGTTTGCGGCTAGGTAAGTTTAAATGTTAAGACAGAAGACCATCCTTTTCTCCATTCCCCCTTTTCGGCCTTGTGCCACATTTGTACACATTGTACAATAAATATAATTGCTATATTCTAGTATATCCTCTATATTATTCGGATCGCCATTTGTATTCTATTCACTATACGGACCGCTATTCTCTACTCTATTCACTATACTATTTCTCTATACTGATCATTATACTGATTACTATTCGAGCGAGTATTATCGAGCAAGTGCTATTAGTGCGAGTGTTATTCGAAGGTTTCTGACACCAATATTGTTCAACGGCGTTACTATAGTTGTATCGGCGATTACAAAGTCTCTACTACAACGAGAATTACAAAGGTGACAATGAGTATCAAAGTTACAACGGGTGTTCGTTGAGTGACAAGAGTACGCATTTAACTTGTTGGGGAATAGGTAAGTATTTTCCGTTTGTATTTCAGACTAAAAAGCATTTATTTACTCCAGGAATATATAAGTATTGATCGTTCATAATTGATTCTGTAAGCATTTATTTTGATAAGGGTAGGTAAATGTTGGCCGCTTTTATTTGAGTCTGTAGGCATTTACTGAGTTCGAGGATAGGTAAATATTGATCGCTTATATTTAAGTCTGTAAGCATTAACTTGGTTCGGGAATAGGTAAATATTGATCGCCTATAATGCATTTATTGGTTCGAGAATAGGTAAATATTGATCGCCTATAATGCATTTATTGGTTCGAGAATAGGTAAATATTGATCGCCTATAATGCATTTATTGGTTCGAGAATAGGTAGATATTGATCGCCTATAATGCATTTATTGGTTCGAGAATAGGTAAATATTGATCGCCTATAATGCATTTATTGGTTCGAGAATAGGTAGATATTGATCGCCTATAATGCATTTATTGGTTCGAGAATAGGTAGATATTGATCGCCTATAATGCATTTATTGGTTCGAGAATAGGTAAATATTGATTGCCTATAATGCATTTATTGGTTCGAGAATAGGTAAATATTGACCGTTTATATTTGAATCATTTATTTGGGAATAAATAAGTATTGTTCACTTATACTTGAGTCTGTAAGCATTTATTAGGTTCTGGAATAGGTAAATATTGATCGATTATATTTGAGTTACTAAAGATTTATTTGTTCGGGAATTGGTAAAAATTGATCGCTTATATTTGAGTCTGAAAGCATTTACTCGGTTCGGAAATAGATAAATATTGATAGTTTATTTTTGAGTCTGTAATCGTTTACTGGGTTCAGCAATAGGTATATATTGATCGCTTATATTTGAGTCTGTAAGCATTTACTTGGTTTGTGAATAGATATATATTGGTCGCTTATATTTGAATCTGTTAGAATTTAAAGTGTTCTGGAATAGGTAAATATTGACTGCTTATATTTGACTCCATAAGCATTTAATTGGTTCGAGAATATGTAAATATATATCGTTTATATTTGAATGTGTATTTACTTTTTTCGGGGAGAGATGGATATTGATCGCTTATGTTTGTGTGCCTATGAATTTAATTTTTCGGGAATTGGTAAATATTGATCGCGTATATTTTAGTATGTGAGCATTCACTGGTTTCAGGTATAGGTAACTATTGATCGCTCATATTTGAATCTGTAGGCATTTACTTGGTTCGGTAATAGGTAAGTATTGATTGCTTATATTCGAGTGTGAAGGCATTGACTTTGATCAAGAAGTGGTAAATATTGATCACTTACATTTAAGTCTGTAAGCATTTACTTGGTCCGGGAATAAGGTAAGTATTGATTGCTTATATCTGGGTCTGTAAGTATTTCCGGGTGTCGGGAATAGATACATATTGATCGCTTATTGATGAGTATCTAAATATTTACTTTTTCGGGAATTGATAAATATTGAGCGCTTATATTTTGGTCTGTGAGCATTTACTGTGCTCAAGTATAGGTAGCTATTGATCTCGAGAATAGGTAAATACTGATCGCTCATATTTGAATCTCTAAGCATTTACTTGGTCCATAAATAGATAACTGTCGATCGCTTATATTTACGTCTGTTAGCATTTACTGGGTTCTGGACAGGTACATATTGATCGCTTATATTTGAGCCTGTAAAAATTAATTGTTTCGGCAATAGGTAAATTTTGATCGCTTATATTTGCGTCTGTAAGCATTTATTTGTTTCGGGAATAGATAAATATTGATCGCTTATATTTGAGCCTGTAAGCATTTACTTGGTTGGGAATCAGGTAAATATTGGTCGTTCATATCTGTGTCCATAAGGATTTAATTGGTTCGTCAATAGGTAAATATTAATCGATTATATTTGATACATTTATTTTGTTCAGGGATAGTTATTGGACGTTCTTGCTTGAGTCCGAAAGCATTTATTTGTTTGGAAAATTGCAAATATTTGTCATTTATATTTGAATTTATAAGCACTTTGTTGTGGAATCGGTAAGTATCGTTCGTTTGTATTTCTGTCTATAAATATTTATTTAGTTCAGGGATAAGTAAATATTGGCTGTTTTATTTTTGAGCCTGTATTCATTTAATCGGTTCTGGAATGTGTAAATCCCGGTCGTTTATTCACGAGATTATAAATATTTTCTTGGTTAGGTAAAGGTAATATTTGTCGTTTTATTTATTTCGGATAAGGTGTTGAGTAACTCAACATCTTATCCGAAAAAGGATAATAAAATTTATAATAAAAAATTAAACAGACCTTGTCGTTTCTTTTTAATCATACTTGTTTTGATTAATACTTGCTGCCTAAATATATATATATATATATATATATATATATATATATATATATGTATAAAGAGTCAGCAGTCAATATACCACATAACACCCTTGAGCGCTTAGCCTTGGAGCGGGTAGAATGGAGATCAACGTGGTGTTTTAGTGGACTCAGCAGTTTTCAATCTGCTTGTCTGAAACATCTTCAAGAGGCGAGAGCAAAATCTAAAAGGTCAGCCAATCTAAAAGTGATCTCATACTTGCTCCATATGTGGCCACCTTTGTAAATCACTAGCGGGTCTTTAATGCCACTTAAGATTTTCGAACAAAATTTCATAACTGAATCAACTAAGCTGTCAGATCCTCATACGTCGAGACCGACGGGAGAGTCCATTATATATAAACAACCGATTAAAACCTTTAAAAGTATGTCTTGTATTCCGTAGCCTCAGCAATACAGTAGATAGTGCTAATGTTCAGATTCATATCTCGTCTTGTAACTAAACTACTAACAAATTCAAAGTATTCAGTATTTGCAAAACACCTGATAAATATAAACGCCCCTTCAGAATTTCATATTGTAATGAGTCGAAAGTAAATGCGAATATATTTTAAACACTATTCAACAGAAGAAACAAGTAGTGTTGAATCCATGTTGAAAACTGTTTATTACAACCTTATTTAGTATTAAAGAACTCATATATAGGTTATTGAAAAAGAATGATCCAATTTCATTACGAAATATTTTAATAAGGAAAAGTAAATTCTCTTTGACCCATGTAGCTGTCTGGAATCCTTGCTCTGATCTAAATATTTAT
Source organism: Acanthosepion lycidas (assembly GCA_963932145.1). NCBI lineage: Eukaryota > Metazoa > Mollusca > Cephalopoda > Sepiida > Sepiidae > Acanthosepion > Acanthosepion lycidas. The sequence continues at coordinate 70,021,220 of OZ010582.1, read as the reverse complement.
CTCTGAAGTCACGTTGTATTTAAAAAAAAAAAATTTATATAGTGTTTTTTTTTGTTTTGTTTTGTTTTTTTGGATTTTTTTTTTTTGGTGGGGGGTCGAGACTTAACATGATGTACAAAACAAAGTCATAGGATTTGGACAAAACAAAAAATAAAACCCAAAAAAAGACCCCAGAACGACGTCAAAATCCGCGAAAGTTTTTTCAGCCTTTGACAGATATGCATTGTTTAATTTGTAACGTATATAAATATAGAAAAAAAAAAAAAAGCCCATGATTTATCTCTTTCTATCTAAATCTATGTCGGTCTCTTCCTGTCTATCTGAATCATTTTCCTCCCTTTCGTTTTGTTCCTGTCCAAACATTAACCTCTCTCTTTTGTTCGCTTCATTTCTAAAACTTTTCTCTCTCTTCCCTTCCAACTTAAATCTTTTCTTTCTCTCTTTTCTTTTCTTCCCATTTAAATCTTTCCATCTCTCTTTACTTCTCTTCCTATTTAAATCTGTTCCTTCTTTCTTTTCTTCTCTTCCTGTTAAAGGTTTTTCTTTCTTTCTTTCTTTTCTTCTCTTCCCATTTAAATGTTTTACTTCTCTATTTCCTTCTCTTCTAATGTAAAATTTTCTCTTTCTTTCTCGTTCTCCGTCATCTCTTCCAATTTAAATTTTTCCTCAATTTTCTCTTCCTATTTAAATCTTTTCCTTCTCTTTTTCTTTTTCTTCCTATTTAAATCTGTTCCCTCTCTCTCCCCTTCTCTTTTCTATTTTCAATTTTTCTTCTTTCTTTCTTCTTCTTTTTAAAATCTTTTCCTTCTATTCCCGTTTATATCTTTCCCTCTCTCTTTCCTTCCCTTCCCATTTCAATCTTTTCCTCTCCCTTTCCTTCTCTTCATATTTAAATCTGTTTACTTCTCTCTTTTCTTCTTTTCCTATTTAAATATTTTCCTTCTCTTTCCTTCGCTTCTAATTTAAATATTTCTCTCTCTCTGTCCTTCTCTTCCAATTTAAATTTTTCCCTTCTCCCTTTCTTCCTATTTAAATCTTTTCTTTCTCTCTTTCCTTCCCTTTCTAATTAATTTTTCCCTTTCTCTTTCCTTCTCTTTACAATTAAATGTTTTTCTTCTCTCTCTTTCTCTTCCTATTTAAATCTTTCCCTCTCTGTTTCCTTCTCTTCCCATTAAAACTTTTCTTTCGCTCTTTCCCCCACTTTCTATTTATATCTTTCCCTTCCTCTTTCCTTTGCTTCCCACTTAAATCTTTTTTTACTTCTCTCTTTCCTTCTTTTTCTATTCAAATCTTTTCCTTCTTTCTTTCCTTCTTTTTCTATTCAAATCTTTTCCTTCTCTCTTTCATTCTTTTTCTATTCAAATATTTTCCTTCTCTCTTTCCTTCTTTTTCTATTCAAATATTTTCCTTCTCTCTTTCCTTACTCTTTCTGTTCAAATCTTTTCCTTCTCTCTTTCTTTCTTTTTCTATTCAAATCTTTTTCTTCTCTCTTTCCTTCTCTTCCGGTCCAAGTATTTCCTCTCTCTTTTGTTCGCTTTCTCTCCAATTCTGTTCACCCCTCTTTCATTCTCTTACTATCTATCGAAACCTTTCTCCTCTCTCTTTAGCTCTCTTCATATCTACATGTTTGTTTTCTTTCTTTCTTTCTTTCTTTCTTTAATGAATAATTCAGGCACAGAATTGAAATGTGTTTTGAAAAAAGAAGGAAGACATTTTGAACAGCACATATAACAAATAACTAGTAAATAAAAGTATCATGTGTAATTATATTTTTTATAAATTATCTCTATAGTGAGCGACTTTTGCCTCACTAGGTCCAGTGTGTTGATTGGGTCGCAAGATTTCACTCATTTATGGTTCGTTATTTGCTTAGTTTCCGGATTCTCAAAGTAGTCGGTACCATCTCCTGGGTACGGTGTAAAGATCTGGTGGATCAAAGAAGGGTCGGTATGGAGTGGTTAGAAAAAAATAGGTTTTAAGGGCAACCAAATCAGTTTTTTTTCTCAACGATACAATCTAAATCACTCACACTTATACGAACGTCATTTTAATCTATGTTATGTCCAGCTGAAAAGAGAATATTGTTCACTACTACATGTTCAGACCGAGCCTGTTATCACATTAATGTGAATTAATTATTATTGCGGCGTTATTTCGCCTTATAATTCTATTTTTTACCCGCAATTAATTGTACAAACTTGCCGGCGTTATCTGAACAGAACGTGCCACACGTCAGCCATACCAGACTGCCGGCGTCTGAAGGATCGACGCTGCTCTAGTTTTGTAGATATAAGTTTATATGCTTACCATTCGTCCATGCATTGAAGAATGTTGCCACATTTGGTTTGGTGCTTCTGCTATGTATTCTTGGCAAGATACAAGGAGAATCTGCAATGTTATTTGTCCTGATTTGTCATGTCGGCTACAGTCACTTTCTCGCTGCCGTCACGTAGCTTCCATGTTCCATTTCTATAAATACTTTCATGGTAATTAGTGGTGAATTTTCCTCTGTGGTAGTTGTAGTCATTGTAAATATTCATTGGGGTCTTGTTTTTAAATGTTGTTATTTTTATTCCCCACCCCACAAAGAAATTGTACATATGGGAACTAGTTCTGACTTCATAGAAACTTTGAGATTGTAGTGCCTGTAGTAAGAATGGTAAGTAAGAACGTATTGTTTTGGTGTAAGGAATACTGTGGTATGTTTGGGTCATTAATTTTCGCTAGCTAAGTTTAAGACAAATTGAAGATCAACCCTCACCCTTCTCCCTTTCAGCCTTATGCCAATTTTTTATATTTACAAAATGTGACTGAATCCATCGATAAAAAAAACAAAACATTATTAACCCGAAGACTTAGATCAACTGAGTAGTGAGTTCATTTATCACTCGGTGCTCCATACTTGCGGCCTTGTACCACATCTAGGTTACACTCAGTAAATCACTATAGGATCACTTTAAAGTGGTTTGATGGTTAGCAAGGTTGTTTCGCTAGATCAATTACGAGTGAGTTCGATAATCAATGGGTGCTCCCTTGTGTTGCAGCCTTGTGACACATCAAAGCTACGAAGACATTCCTTCTCGGAAAGAAATGCATCACTTAGGAGGTTTTCCATTTTGTCATTCGATTACCCACAATGTATACTGAAGATACCCAAATTAATTTCCAATTAAGGAATGACCATCCTGGGTATGACGATAAACTACACCCGGCAACAAGCCCTCTAATCGGGAGATTTTGAGGAGCGTGGGACCACCTCTTAATTGCTGGTGTTCCCAGGTCCACCTTAACCCGGGGTGCACCTGTTAAAGTTCCATCTATGAGTAAATGATGGACTTCCAAACCGGGGTCAAAACTCTATGAAAGTATAAGAATAGTTTTTTATAGTAAAAATACCAGCAATATATTTTTGAAAAAAAATTACCATTAATACATTTGACACTCGACAAAAACCCACTTTACAAAAATTCGTTAATAAAACGTATTCGACAAACTGATTTCTTACAAAGAGTACATATTCTATTCATACGAACCCATCTTGTCGGCATTAAATAACCCACTGAGGTTGATATGCCGTAAAACAAAATAGACCCAAGGAAAGAATGCAGTTTTAATTAAAAAAAAAAAAAAAAAAAAAAAAAAGAGAGGGCGATTTATTGTGTTGAAAACGTATTAAAAGTGCAATGATTTCGGAACGTCCTACGGTAAATTTACGTCCAGAAAACAAAAACAAAAAAAACCCAGACGACATGCATTTAACGTTGAAAAATACACCCCTACTTTCCCTAAACTAAACCTCTTTTTCGAACGTAACTCATAATTGATACAACAATAGTTAATAAATATGAACACGCTACCACCCCTGGCTGAATGATTGGATTTCTCTGTATCCTTAGAAACAGGAAATTATGAATTTATATGTGCGTTTAAACTCATTAAATCTAAAAATAAGTTATTCCAATATTCGCTTGAAGATGAAACGGAACTAATGCTTTTAATTTAATTATATAATTAAATTTGAAGTTTTTAGCTTCAGTTTTTGAAACATGGTTATTACTATGTAGCGAAAAAAACATATTTTAAATCAGTTAATTTATTATATATATATATATATATATATATATATATATATATATATATATATATATGCGATAGAAAACTGAATGGGGCCGTCTAGATTCACTGGACGTCAAAAAGGAAAAAAAAAAAAAAGTTAGCGTACATAGAAACTGATGCGAAACTGTAACCGGCTCTTTGCTGTCTTTCTTACCCCGCCACCCATTTTATATAAAACTGACTCCACCGATAAAACCATTATTAGTCAGACATCAAACTCTCTCGTAATCACCAACACCTGGTTCGGGGAACACTCAAGACGCCTCTGAGAATGAGATACAAAGAATCAGAATGATTATATGTAACTATCACCAAAGGATTCAGAAACGCAGTTATACACTGCAGAACATATCCAGGTGTCGAATGCGGGAGCGGCCATCTTTTAGTGAGTAGTGTATAACATCAGAGTAAAACTACGGAAAGTAAAGACCAAAGCAATACATAAACTTCAATATGACAGACTTCTGAATGGCTCAAGTTTCAAAGAAACATACAAAAAAGCATATTTTGCAGCTTTTCTAATAAAAAGTAAAAAGTGTTATAAACGAATACAACCTTAACGAGAAATACACAAAGTATAATATGCTAATGATGTCGGCGAACGGTATCATCCTAAAGGAAACGAGACAAGAAAGGAATGAAGCGATGACAGAATAAATTCTTGAGGTAATGAAAAAGCGACAACAAACAATGCCAAGAAATGGAAAAGAACAAGGCCGGTACGTAGTACCCCAGAAACGACCAGGAAGCCAAGCCTGATTGAGGCCCCGGGCAGAGCTTTGTGACCCTCGATATCTTATCAACATTATACTGAGATTTATATATGTTACAAATTAAACTAAGCACAACTGACTATTAAAAGATAAAAATCTTTTATGGATTTTGACGGCATTCTGGGGTCTTTTTTCGTTGAAATCCATGAATTTGTTTTGCTAGGGTTCGAGAAAACATTAATTCCTTATATTTTCATCCATAATATTGAACGTGTTAAAATTATTCAACTTTTTAACAAAAAATCTCGAGTTGATGTTAAAAATTTCTGAACAACATTGTTTATTTATTAAAGATGGAATTATGTATCATGACATATCACCAATTTGTATTTAGATAAAATATATTTATTTTCATTTTTCCTGGTTGAATTGTTCACCTATATTGCATATGATGCATTACTGTATATAATTAGGTTACAATTCGCTGCAATTATAAATGGGCTATTTTGTTAATGGTTATCTCACAGAAGTAAGTCGCTGTGGTTGATAATGTGTCACGCACGCGCAAACACGCACACCTTTTAAAATGAAAACATGAAGGGAATTACATATTAAGAAAAGGAAGCCTCCTTTTGGTCTGGGGGTCTTCTTTTTGTTCGTTTAAATCTATGAATTTGTTTTGCTCCTGTTAAGTCTCGAAAAAAAAATAAAATAAAACGATGTGAAATTCTCTATTTTTTTTATTCACAATCTCTTAAAATTATTCAATTTTTTAACAAGAAAAATCTCAAGTTGATGTTAAAAATTTCCACAAAACATTGTTGATTTATTTAAAAAGGAATGATGCATTATGACATGTCTCTAATTTGTATTTAGATATATTTTATTTATTTTCAAATTTTTTAATTGAATTGTGAAATATTCACCTATATTGCATATAATCCATTATTGTACATAATTAGGTTACAATAAAATTTGTATTTTATATGAATACAGTGTAACCCGGATATAAGAGACCCTGATATAAGAGACCCTGATATAAGAGATATTTTCTCTGGTCCCGTCCACCCCGATATAAGAGAGTTCGTTTTGAGTGACAGTGTGATGTCGTAAATCGGTCAAACAGATGTCAGTTAGAGAGAGAGAGAGTGAAGTTCAATGACTTAATCTTGACTAGTCTAGAGACACGGTGTGTCCAATCTGTGTCTGTAGGAGACACCCTCTACCTTATGATTTTGCTTTGTGTGTCTAAGGGTAGCACCGCCCGCTTTTTTGCCGACTTTGCTTGTCGTTGCATTTACTGGACAGAACTTTCACTTTACCCACTGTTCTGGTGAGTCAGAAGTTTGTCTGTTTGTTAATTTTGCCACTGAAAACCGTTTGCTTGCGATCATTGCGATTAGTGATGTCGGCGTCTCAACGAAAAACTTTGAGCATTGCTGAACAGTTGGAGCTCATCGACGATGTCAAAGTGAAGAAACTCAAACTGGCCGCTGCAGCCCAAAAGTACGGAATCGGTTATTCAACAGCAGCAAAAATTCTCAAGAAAGAAGACGATCTCAGATCTTGTATGCAAATGAACGGAAACACTAATCGCAAACAAAAGCGCCAATCCGTGCACAAGAACGTTAACGAAGCGCTTACACAATGGTTTACGCAAGCATGTGCTGATGGAGCTACCGTCACCGATCACGTCATCAGGCAGAAAGGATCACAACTGGCCGTAAATCTTGAAGTTGATTTTGAACCGAGCAATGGCTGACTCATGTGCTGGAAGCAGGCCAATAACGTTTCGTTCAAAAAATTTCACGGCGAATCAATGTCAGCAGATCACGGTTCTGCCAACGAATGGGTGACAAACGTTTTGCCGCAACTTTTTCGTGGATATGATCCAAAAGATGTTTGGAACTGTGATGAAACGGGAATTTTCTACAAAGCCATGCCGTCTGGATCTTTGCGATTTGCCGGCGACGAACAGTCAAATGGGATAAAAAGTTCCCAAAGACAGACTCACGATGGTTCAGTTTACAAACATGGACGGCAGTGAAAAGCAAGCTGTAGTTGTTGGTAAGTCGGCAAAACCACGGCAAACAGATTTTGACGAATTTATCAGCTTCGACGACCGTACACAATGTTATGGAGAACTGACTGACACGGACATCACACATGGTATAAAATCGGATGATCAAGATTTTGACGAAGATGATGATGCTGAAAGCGTAAGTTCTGAAGTTTCTGAAAGTGACAAACCTGTGCCAAATTCTCTGGCTGCATTGAATGCGCTTGAAACTCTGACAGCCTACTTTGAAGCAAAAAGCAGTAATCCTGATGGCGCATTGAAAATGATTTACGGACTGTATGAAAGTGTTCATGATGTTAACAAAGATTTCTGTACAATCAAAAATGACTGACTTTTTTAAGAAAAAGTAATTGAATTATTTTGAAAACTGATTGAAAATGTATTTTTGTCTGTGTTTTTTATGTCTATAACTGTTAAATAAACTAGTGTTCTGTACGTAAAAAGTGTTCCCATACTTACCTAAACAAAATAGACCAAACTCAGATATAAGAGAAACCTGGATATAAGAGAAACCCGATATAAGAGACTTCTTATCCGGTCCCGACAACTCTCTTATATCCGGGTTACACTGTACTACCTTATGAAAATTGATATGTAGTAAACTGGGGACCCTGTGTCATAGATTCGCGGGGTATCATAGTTTCGGGGAGGTTACCACGACAACCTTGCACCGGCCTTGGAAAAGAATATCAGACGCTAAACACAGAAATTCAAAACAAATATAGGCGGGATGGGCAATGAAACGTCCGCAAAAATCGAGAGAGCGAGCGACACAAATGCACAATAATAAGAATAAAAGAATTCACAGGACGAAAAGTAAGCCAACCAACAGACTCTATAAAATAAAAGGGAAATAAGAGAAAAAGAAAAATACTCCAAAGGTGGAGTGAATACAACAAATAACTTTTCCTCAATGATGGAAAATACAGAAAAGCCGGAAAACCTAAAAGATGAATTAAGATCAACACTGGAAAAGACACAAAGCCGCAGTGCCTGGGTCGGTTTGTAACAGAAATGTTCTCAACCTTAGACAACTTAGTTATCTACAAAGTCACGGCAATAATAAATGAAATATACAACAATGGCCACATACCGAAGGACCTCACTAAAACTATCTTCGTATGTTTACGTAAGAGACCAGGTGTAAATGAATGCGAGGTTCACAAGTAACCAGTTTAATGAGCAACATAACGAAAACTAATTATGCGAATATTGATGAATAGAACGCGAAGTAGAATAAAACCGGGAATAGGACAGGAACAGTACGATATTGTCAATGACACCGTAATAAGAAATGTGATATTCACGATTAGAATGATATCAGAGAGAGAGAGAGACAGAGAGAGAGAGAGAGAGAGAGGGAAAGGGAGAGAGAGCAACACAGGTGTAGAGGGATGTACACTTATGTTTTATAGATTACATTAAAACATTTGGCACGGTACGGTGCAGAGATCTATTTGAACTGCTAGGAAAACTCGATCTATTTGGAAAAAAATGCTAGAATAATCCAGAACTTATAATGGGAGCAAACTGCCTACATACGGACTGAAAATGAATTGATTGGCTGTGAAAAAATAGAAAGGGGCGTGAGACAAGGATGTTTTTTTTTGTTTTCCCAGATTTATTCAATCTCTACAGCGATGCTATCCTCAGGGAACTGGAGACCATGCCAGAATTTATTATCGGTGTGCATAATCTTAACAATATAAGATGAGCAGATGATACTGATGACCGAATCGGAAAGGAAACTGCAGCATCTCCTAGGCAGAGTGAAGAAGAAAGCGAGGAAAAATGAATAACCATCAAGTGTATGAAGACAGAAAGTATGATCATCAGCAAGAGAAAGAGCCCGAGATGGAAGTTACGAATTGGAGATATAAATATCACATAGGTGCAGAAACTTAACTATCAGAGAAGCATCTTAGAAGAGGATGGAAAATACGACACCGAAATCCAAACACGTTAGCAAAAGGAGAATTCCAAAAGATAATCAAGTACTTAGAAATTTAAATTTCCTCCTTCTTTTTTATGTGCCGTCCCTTCAGGACGTAGGTGGTAATGGCCCTCCACACCTTCCTCTCCCTTGTAGCTCTTAATAGGTTTTATCTTTTTGTCATTTTCTCCCAAACCCTGTTATAACATCCATTTGCTCAAGCTCATCAAGTACGTTACGCGTTGCTTTCCTCTGTCTTTCTTTCCTCCTATCTTTCCTGTGAGTATCAGATTTTCCAAGCCCTCCTTCCTCATTACGCGCCCCAGTAATTTCAACTGCTTCTTCCTGATGGTATTAATTTTCTTTCTGTTTCCATTTTCTCTAAAACTTCGTCGTTGCTCATATGTTCGTTCCATGGTATCTTTAGCATCTTTCTGTAGATCCACATTTCTGTTGCTTCATGTCTCTTCTTCATTTTTGAGGAGATTGGCCAGCATCGCTGCCATATAGGATGCCAGATATCACGTAACAATTCAGTAATCTTTTATTTCCTTAGAAACAAAGAAAAGAGTGCTGGGTTGCTATGTAATATCTATCCTCTTATATGGCAGGGAATGTTGAACAATCTACCCCCCTACGTATGAGAAGAAAAAAACTGAAGGCAGCAGAAATATGGTTCTACAGAAATATACTTAGAATTCCATGGACGGAGTGAGTAAGCAACAAAGGAATCTCTTAGAAAATGGCAACAGAAAAAAACACTAACGCAAAATCAGGAAAAGCCAACTGAAATTCCTTGGATGGATAATGAGGAAGGAGGGTTTGGAAAACTTAACTCACACGGAGCATATAAAGAGTAAGTGAGATAAGAGAAATTAGCAGATTACTTACCTGACGAGCTTTTGTGAACTGATGGCGGAACGGAGGCGGGGATCTTAGCAAAAGGAGAAAAACTACTAAGAGTCACACGAGATAGAAAGTTGTGGAGATCCATGATCGCCTACGCCCTGAAGGGACGCGGCAGATGGAAGAAAAAAGTTTGAATAAGTTCATTGGCCCGTTTATTTTTGCCCCCCTCTTTTCTTTAGGGGAAGCACATTTCAGTTCCTTTGTAAGTGAGGGCCACCTTCCGTAAATTTCGATTTGTTAGAATGAAAGCTTTTATTATCTAGTCGCGCATTATTTTTGTCCAGTGAATTGAGATATCTGCTATGTTTAGGAATGTGGTGGTGGTGGTGGTGGGGAGGGTTCAACTATTACTACCACTGTTTTGGACACTTCGACGTAGTGTACTGGTTAGCAGGCTTGCCACGATAGATTAATTACAGCTGAGTAGCGAGTTAGTTCCTCACTTAGTGTTTCATACTTGCGAATCTTATGCCACATCTAGTCTACGCTTAGTAAATCGCCAATAACGCCTTGGTTTTAGCAAGTGGTTTTTGATATGTTGTAAATACACATTTTTAAAATTAATTTTGAAAAAAATTACTCTGCGCAAAAGAAATTTCCCCCTCCCCGCACACAAAAAAACAAAAACAAAAAAAACAACACTTATTTGTGTTATTATGGTCACAGTAGTAACAACAATAGTAAGATTGCGGTGGTTTTGGTGAATATTGGTTAAAGTTAGTTTTCTATCACTCCAATTACTGGCTTTGTGCCATACTTGATGTCAAAAACATTATTAAATAGCGCCAGTCTAAATAAGTTCGTTCTTGGAAGCAAATGCTTCACTCAAATAAAATTAAAAAAACTTTTGTTCATTTAAAAATTTCGAATAATTTTTACACTAATACAATCCTACCTTTTTATCGTTGGACATCAAAAACGTATAATACCGTCAGAAGACATTTTTTCTGAATGTCGTCAAACTTATTTCATTATTTGCCGAGTAGATAATTCTTACAATGTCTGTTTCATTTTTTATACTTTTCTAATTTTCGTATATGTTGAGTTTTGTGCTCGAAGTTTTATTTTTTTGTTTAAAAAAAATTTATTTTACTAATGTTCATCCTGTACAAGCCCCAAAGACCACTCAAGCTAGAGAGTTACTATGTAGACTTGAAGAGGTTAAGATTTAATTATCGAATAAAATTTCAGCGTTCAGGCAGAGACGTAAGGAGTATAGAGTTAAAATAGACTTTAAAAGGAACAGGAATTCCAATCCTAAACAGGAAACAAGGGATGAACCTCTACTCCTGTTCAAAAGAGCGAAGAGAAGTGTGAACCGGACGATAGGAAAACCTATCTATTCCTATTGGGAGAGCGAAAAAATAATTACTGAAAAACACTTCAGATTTCAGGCGGAGACTTCAGAAAAACAGAGTTGAAGGAACTGGAAACCCAATCCTCAACAGGAAACAAAGGATAAACCTTGTTAAAACATCGGGGAGGAGTATGAACCAGAGTTCAGGCGGAGAGGTTGGGAGTATAGAGTTGAAGTAGACATTAGAAGAGACCGGAAACCCAATCCTAAACAGGGAACAAGGGTGAAATCTCTACTGCTTTTCAAAAGACCGCAAAAGAATGTGAACCAGACGATAGGCAAACCTATCTACACCTATTGGGGGAGGAGAAAAAATAATTAATTAATGAAAAACAATTCAGGGTTCAGGCGGAAATGTTATAAGTACAGAGTTGAAGTAGACTTTAGAAGGAACCGGAAACCCAACCACAAAAAGGGATCAAGGGATAAACCTCTACTATTTTTCAAAAGACCGGGGAGGAGTGGGACGATAGTTGAGCCTATGTCTTCATATTTAGGCGAAGAGCGAAAAAAATATGAATTGTGGATATGTCCGAAGTTTATATTTCGTTATTCTTTTGTTCAAGTATTTTCGACTATAGCAGTCATTATCAAGAACCAATGTAGTGTCTGTGTGGTAGTTATAATTTCTTTGTCTACATTTTCATCTTATTGGGGATGTTGGAAGTTTGAAATAGTCTGATGTGACGTAATGTGTAACAGTTATTGCGTACGAGTCCCATTATGCGATTTATTTTATTTTACTGTATTTTATCTATTTTTATTATTTTACTTATTCATTTGTATTTTTCTTATATTTTTTTATTTTATTTATTCATTTATTTGTATTTTTAATACTAATATTTATGAATATAAAAGTGGACATTGAGGACAACGCCAAGCGGCGACAATCTGTTTCACGCTTGAACGCTGAAAAAGAAAAAATATGGAAGAAATAAAAAAAAAAGAAAGAAAAGAGGCCATATGTATGATCACTCAGTGAGGATCAAACCAAACTAGCTCAATAGTCATTATTACCCAATGCCTAAGCACTCAGGATTCCACCTTAGCGGGAAACATCGGGATCACAAAGTTTTGTTCCTATAATCGGATTTCTATAAAGAGGATAAAATATTTAATTTCTAACTTTGAACATTTGGTCTAACTAAGAGGCTTTTGTTAACAAACAATCATACGTTTAACCAAAATTCAGTCTATGTATATGAAAGCATAAATTCAAGTACATACATATATGCATATGCATAAACATACACATACTTACATATCTACATACATGCAATATGCGATATGCGATGTTTACAGGGGTGATTGTTCACACACAGGTCATTGGAGAAGTGAGTAGTTACTGAAATTAGGATAAACAAGTTTCTGATTGGTGGAGAAGCCCACCAATCAGGACTGAAATTGCTGTATCTGTTTACACATAAAATGATAAGAATTCGTGTGAAAAACAAATACAGAACAAAATATATTTAGAAAAAAAACGGACGTCTTTCATTAATACAACACATACTGACTTTTACTTGCATTATGGTTTAATATTATCAAGAGAGTTTTTAAATTTTTTTCTTTTCTTTTATAACATTTATTTTTTTATTTTATTTCACAATATAAACAGAGTCTAATTAACTTGACCGAGATGAGTTGCTTCCCTTGGAAGCGAAGCAACACACACACTGTATTTTCTTAATATGAAGTTCTCTTCAAGTTTTCATTCCAGCAGTGTGCGTGTGCGGCACATTATCAACCACAGCGACTACTGCTCTGAGATCGCCACTAATAAAAATAGCCTATTTACGGTTGTAGAGAATTCGAAACTTTCTGAATAGGGCCGATGCAAGGGTCTCTTGCCAAACACCGAAATGTGTGATACGCCCCCCCCCTACACATTCTACTACATCTCAATTTTTATAAGGTTGTATTAATATAAAATACAAATTTTATTGTAACCTAATTATGGATCATATGCAATATAGGTGAATATTTCAACTAGAAAAATTTTAAATAAATAAAAAGTATTTAAATTCAAATTAGAGACATGTCATAATAAATCATTCCATCTTAAATACATCAGAAATGTTCTGTGGCAATTTTTAACACCAACTTGAGATTTTCTTGTTAAAAGTTGAATAATTTTAACACGTTCAATATTATGGATAAAAAAAATGAATTTTATATAATGATTTTTTGACACTTAGCAAAACCAATTTATGGATTTAAACGAAAAAAAGACTCCAAAATGACATCAAAATTCATGAAAGTTTTTTATCCTTTAAGTTATGCTAAGCTTAATTTATAACGTATATAAATGTAGGTAGAAAAAGGCCAAAGTTGATAAGATAGCGAGGGTCACAAATCACTGCCCGGGGCTCCCAATCTGGCTTGCCTTCCTTAGTCGGGGGCTGGTACGCACCGGCCTTGTTGCTGGATGCTCCACAATTGCGTCATTTATCTAATATTTGTTTTTTTCTTTTTTCTTTTTTATAACTCATTTCACTGATAAGAAGCAAGGAGTTACTGAGAGCGAAGGAGAATAAGAATACTTTAACCGAGAGAAAAGACAATAAAAGAAAACAGATGGGAACGGTTGACGCTGCATTAACATTTTTTATGATCGTAGGTGGCAGGAAAGTTGACTGGAAAGCAAGATGCCAGTTCCACAAGCGAGAAGTGCGAGAAAATAAACGATATATATTACGGTTATATCTATCCATTTCAACAGGAAAAGGATGAGACCTAGTTGTCAATCTAGTAGTACGTTTAAATTCATGAGATCGAGGTATCAAAGAGAACTCATAATAATAACTGCCATGAAAATGTTTATAGAAAAACCAGAAGGAAGCCACGGCATGGTGTTCTGAATGTTATTGAAGTTGAGATGCCAGGTCAGGACCGATAACATTATAGACCTTTCTTTGGATTTTTGATTTTGAATCTCGAGATATATAACAGGTGATCCTGCTATCTTGTGATATGATAGCAATATTCAGTGAATGGACGAATGGTAGATTTATAAATACGCAAGATGGATTTTGATGAGAAAAATTGTCAGCAACGATACCGTGAGCCAGCTTTCCTAACAGTAGACCTAGCAATTGAATCAATATATTCAATTTACTTCATTTCAATGGCAAACGTGAGAACAAGATGGCGCATAATGTTGCTCTCCTGCGCGTTAGCATTAGATATACTGAAGGAAAGTAGAATGTCCTCTATGATAATTAAAAGATAGCAGCTTCGTTTTTGGAGGTTTTAAAATTTACAAGCCATTTCTTGCCCCAGTTAACAACTGACTGGAGGTTATTTTCGAGAATCGCTGCTAATTTTACTTTGTCAGGCCTATCAAAATATACTATTAAGACAGGAGTAAATAGTTGTGTCATCAGCATAAATACCAAGTTGGGAACTGGGGGAGGTCATTGATGAAGATAAGAAACAGCGTAGGCCTAAGCCTGGAGCCAGGGGGAACCCTGCATTAACAATAAAGGATCTAAAATTGTGGCGGTTTAACACTAATTTCATTACACAACTTGTTAAGAATGATTAAATTAAGTAAAATACTCGACCAGAGATACTATAGTCCTTGAGATTGTGAAGAAGACCAATATGCCAGACTTTGTCAAAAGCCTTCGAGATATCTAAAGCCACAAACCGAGCTTCACTGTTCTTATCTAAACGTTCATAGATGAATCAGCTCCACCGACAACACATTGGAGGCTGACCTAGAGAAACGAAAACTATAATGTTTATCTGAAAGTAGGCCGTGTAAAGTTAACTGCTTAAATGACTCGGAATTGATTGGCAACTCTAGTACTTTACCAAAAAGGGTGGTAAGAAACTAATCGGGCGATAATTCGAGGGATCTTAAAAGCAGGAACTACGACAAGCTGAAAAGCAAGAAGCAGCAAGGCATTTGTTGCATAGTTTAAAGAGAACAAACAGGAGCCTTAAGATAATTACAGTGATGCCGTCAATTCCGCATGCCTTGTTGGATTCTAGTTTGGAGATGATATCAGAAAGCATGGCTGGTGTTATGTTCATATCACTCAGTAGAAAATTCTGTTCTGGGTGATGAGTCGAGGGTGGAGTTAAACGACAATAAAAACTGATTGAAGAGAGGCGAGTTTGAGGATTCAACACAATCTTACAGAACCGCCAGTAATCTCGAGAACCAAACTTGAGAGGCTATAAGGTGTCTCATTCTATTAGTACTTTGGTAACAGAAAGATGTTGTGTGAATAGGGGTTGAAGGATGCTAAGGATATCATGGACCGAGCCTGTGAGCAACGACGAGGCCTTAGAAAGATGCAAATAAGGAGGAGGCTTTTTTTTTAAGCATTACGCCCCGAGCAAGGCGTGAAGCCACTAGGATGCAGGGGGTTGCAGAAGATTTAGAGCAAGAGCAGACAGGAGTGATAGAAGAAAGGATGACGAGAGGGATAGTGGATAGATCAAGGTACATTTGAATAGTTGGAGATTATAGCTCTCAGGGAAACAGTAATTGGGAAGGATGTTCCACAGGCGAGAGGTGCGAGCTATGAAGCTATTGGAGTAGAAGAGACGGCTACATTTAAAGGTTTCTACAGCGTAAGGGTGAGAGCGGGATGCCAGCCTCGTATGGCGCATGAATTCATGGAGTCTGGGAACCAGTGAAAGCAGCTCAGCGGAGCAATTACCATGAAAGTATTTGTAGAAAAGACAGAGAGAGGCGACGACGCGTCTGTGAGAGAGTGACTGTAGACGAGATGCCAGATCAGGGCCAATTATATTACATATCCGTCTCTGGATCTTGTCAAGAACTCCGAGGTAAACAGACCATATATGGCAGCAATACTCCATGCAAGGGCAAATGGTTGATTTGTATATTTGAAGTATTGATTCCGGGGAGAAAAATTTCCTGGCGCGGCACAGAGAGACAACTTTCCTCGTGGTGGACGATGAAATTAACTCAATGTATTTTTTCCATCTCAGGTCAGCAGTCAACGTGATACCGAGCAGATGCAGAGAGTTTCTCTCAAGAAGTTGACTATCAGACATTCTAATGGGGGGCAGGGAAGGATCTCTATGTTGATTAATAGAGAGTAGTTTAGTTTTCGAGGCATTAAAGTTGACCAGCCAGTTCTTGCCCCAGTTAACAACCGATTGGAGGTCCATTTCAAGACGAGCGGCCAGGTTAGTTTTGTCAGCGACACTAGATTTGTTTTTGAGTCAGGAGTAAATTGTAGTGTCGTCCGCGTAGATGCTAACTTGGGAATCTATGGCGTCAGGAAGGTCGTTGATGAAAATAAGGAATAGAGTGGAGCCAAGGATGGAGCCTTGGGGAACACCTGCGTTCGTGGGATAGGATCTGGTTGAGAACGACCTTAAATTCACGGTTTGACAGAAATGATTGTATTAGGTCAAACAATCGACCTGTAATACCATAACCCTGGAGCTTGCGAAGAAGGCCGGCATGCAAAACCCTATCAAACCCTTTGAAGATGTCTAGGGCCACGGCACGAGCCTCACCGTTATTTTGAAGGGCTTGGTAAACGGTTTCAGTGATGGCCGTAAGCACATCAGCTGTAGATCGGGCGTAACGGAAACCATATTGCTTTCCACAAAAAGGGGTGAGGGAGAGAGATGGGGTGGTGGGAACTAAAACCGAAGGGCATTTATATATTTATTTATATATATATATATTTATTTATATATATATCTTTATATATATATATATATATATATATATCTTTTTTTATATATATATATATATATATATATATATATATATATATATATATATATATATATCTTTATTTATATCTTTGTTTCATGCCTGTATAACCACTCTGAGGAAGGATCATGTGAGCCGAAAGCCTAGAACCAACTTAAGATGTTGGACAATTTTTGTTATTAATTTCACCAGAAATTAAACCCAACATTCGAACATTAGAACGGCTCATGATCAGACATAATAGACATTCATTGTTATATTCAATAATATATATATATATATATATATATATATATATATATATATATATATATATATATATATATATATATATATATATATATATATATATATATATATATATTATAATTATTTAAAAAAAATATGATTCCATCGCGACACAGAAATTACTGTTTCGAAACTGGTCAACAGTATTCAGGTTTAATTTCAATATTAAACATTAACTACCGGGTAGCACTCTTATTCTCAAGCAATGTTTGGATTAACTAAGCAACGGAATGTTTTACTCATTTATAATTTTGAACTGGATGTGATCTAGGGTTTGTTTTTCATTATCAAGGGGTCACTGCTTTGATTGAAGTAGATACATCCTCTGACGGAAGAGAACAAGCTCGATCGCATTTTTTCTGAGGTGATTTCTTTACCGGTACATCACGAAAAGCAGCCATCCCTGCACAGAATTGTCACAGGTGATGAAAAATGGATCGTTTATGATAACGTTTAACGCAATGGGAGCTGGAAACAAACTTGTGAATGCGCAGAACCCCTAGTTAAAAATATTGCAACCAACACGCCCCTATCTCACTGCATCTATTTAAGAAAAACCGCCAATTTGTGACAAATTGAAAAGGTGTCATTTTCCACTACGACTACTCAAGACCGCATGTTACGAAACAGACTTTGCAGAAGCTTAAAGAATTGAAATAGGAAACCCTCCAGCACCCACTCTATTCTTCTGATTTGGCTACTTTAGATTTTCATTTGTTCCGGTCACTACAGAACAATTTGAATTACAAAAACAATTGATTCTGTACAGTCAGTCGAAGACTACCTCACAAGTTCCTTCCAACAAAAAATATTCTAAGCTATCTAATGATTTATTGAAATTTAGTTACTTTGGCTTGAAATTTGCTACAGTTAACGCTCTTATTTTTCTGATAATGTTGTGTATGACCATCCGTATTTACAAAAATTGGCACGTTTATACACGTACACAAAATAATAGTAAATTATTTTTAAAATACTGCGGCTCGCTGAATTATTGTTACCTCATCCATTTATTATTAGTAAATATTGTTTTTTTGTTGTTTAATAACAATATCACCTAACGGCCACAAATTAATACTGAACTTTAAGTTTTAAAACTTTATGAATTATTCTAATTAAAATTTAAAAAAAAAATGAAAGCTTTCTTGTAAAAAGTTATAATTAATTGAAATTTTTTTCTCAAAGCAATAGCGTCCATAATATATCTTATACATAAAAGCAATGAAAAACTTTTCTAATTAAATATCTTAGTTGTTGCGAAGTTGATGTTAGCACTAATCAGCTGCTAAGTCCTACTTCTACTTGGTTAGTCTCAGAGACCACTTATATTGAATGTTCAGTTCTGCTTATGCAAATTATGCATACTAATTTTCTAGTATCACTACATTAGTTTTATTCCATTTTTTATTTCATTGTTTAGGGTAATTTTTTTTTATAACTGGGGTCCTGTTTGACAAAAATAATTTAATGATTTAAATTCTCCCAATATAGACATGAAACGCTACAAAAAGAATTTCTCATAATAAGTGTAGGTAACAGATGTAAGAAAAAAATAATGCAAAATTTTGGTTGAAAATTTGTTTTTCTTGCATCAGATGATGACAATAAATTAGTATAGGATATTTTAGCGTCTTTTTGCTGTGAAAAGCAAAAATTGATTTGGAAATTCTTGCAAAAATCAAATAATTGTCGGATTTTAATGAAACTTTCAAGAATTATTCAGAAATGTATGAAATTATTTTAGAAACGTTTCTTATTTAAAACATCTTGGGAGAATTGTTTTAAATTTGTAGCGGCCAATTTAAATCATTATTAAATAACAAAATACACTATCTGTACTTAATTATGTCTGTATCATTATAAAATACACTATCTGTACTTAATTGTATCTGTATCATTATTAAATAACACAAAATACGCTATCTTTACTTAATTATAAATGGAAAAGGTTACTACCATTCAGACACTCTTAGTAATTTAAAAAGAATTTTGATTTTTTTTTGCGTATATGTATACGTGTCGATTTTTGTAAATATGGACGTCCATACGCGATATTATCAGAAAATACGAATGGTAATGAGAGTAAATTAAACATTTAGTGGCATTTTTTTTAATATTTCTTCAACAAGCGTCTTTGTAAGTTAGACTACAAAACCAAAGTACATAAAATTCAATAAAATCGAATTGTTACAATATTTTAAATTTTAAAGATTACTAGGTAGTTAAAAAATAATATTTAAAGGCGTTTACGTTATATTCGTCATGTAAATTATTATAATTAACTCCTCCTTAAATAAATTTCCCAAACAGCAGGCAGTGACAAATATGTCTACACCCCCATAATCTGTGGTATAAAAAAATGTATTTTAAACCTTAGGTATCGCTATTTTTGCTGGTACCGAGTTTATACTAGTTTATAGTAATAATATATATATATATATATATATATATATATATATATATATATATATATATATATATATATATATATATATATATATATATATATGAAATAACGATATATATATTTTTATATCAAGAACAGTATTGTGGAAATTATATGACAAAGTGGAAAAAGTTTACTTGTGACGTGTTTCGTCCTTTAGAACTTCATCGGACGAAATTTGTTATGCTGATAGGACTGCATATGCGCATGACAGGACAGAGGGGTGCTAGGAATTTTAGAATTAAAATTAAAAAAACAATTTATCTAGCCGAATTCATTTACAGTCTTTTTCATTTTCTTTCCATCACTTTTGTAAGTAGGTATTCCACACTGTGATATTAGAAGATCTGCCAGGAATGGTGAAATGTTGTAAGAGCCAAGGCGTAAATTTATTGTAGATGACATTGCGATTAGGGTATCATGTAGATATTTACATCGTAGTGAATTATTTTTTCTCCTTTGATTATAGTAGTATTTTTTTATGTCAAAATTGTGGTCAGTCTCGTTACAGTAGGCGACCAACGCATTTGATGTATTATTTTGTAAACTGTCCCTTTTGTGTTTTAGATTCGTTTTGGTTTCTCTTGTGAATTTTTGCGACTATTATTACAGGCGATGGTCTAAACTCCTCCTTCAGGTTTTAGCTTATTGTTTTGTTTGTATTGACTAAGTCTTTTATTGTTTTGGATGTAGTATTAACAAATTTTATGTTGAATTTAGATAGATTCTTTTTTTTTTATTGTAGATGTGATAAAATAAATAAGCAGGATATTATATATATTTTTTTATTCATTGCGTTTCTCAGCAAGGGCTGTTTTTTGTTTTGGAATATTTTGTGAGCCTTTTGTTTCGCATTGAATATATTTATTGTACTGGATAAGGTTGAAAGTGTTTTCAATATATTTCTCCTCCTCTTCGTGTAAATAAAGCTGCATATTTTTAGTGCTCTTAGGTAGAATCCGATGATTATGCCTGATTTGATTTTATTGTCATGATGAGAGTAGAAATTAATTCGGTCGTTTTTGTTGGTTGATTTCCAGTAGACACCGAGTTTTAAACAATTGTTAATACGATGTATGTTGATATTTAGGCGGGACAAGGAATTATGTTCTTCTATTTCGTATGGAAATTCCATTGTGTATTCGACTTTGATTAGTTGATCTACTAAGTCAGGTAAATCAGTATCACGGCGATATATAAGTATAGAGCATCATCAATGTAACGGAAATATTTAGTAAAATATTATGGAACAAATTGGATTCGAGTAATTCTAAGAAGATACACGCCACCACTCGACTAAGAGTCGACCCCATTGGGATATACACACACACACACACACATATATATATATATATATATATATATATATATATATATATATATATATATATGTGTGTGTGTGTGTGTGTGTGTGTGTGTGTATGTGTGTGTATTATGTGGAAAAAATTCAACAAACATATGTGTGTGTGCAGGCACATGTATATGTGTGTAATATCTGGCAATAAATTCAACATATATAAATATGTATGTGTGTGTGTGTGTATTTGTTTGTTTGTGCAATATCTGGCAATAATTTCAACAAATTTACCGTGCCTTGCTGAGCGAACCTTGGGTTCAGTTTCTGGCAGTGAATGCATAATCTGGCATGATCAACAGTTTGAACAAGGTCAATAAACTCAAAGCCACGGTCACGATGGCTTTGTGCTAGCAAAACGATCGACGGCTTCCAAACAGTTTCGTCCACCAAATTTCACTCGCTTGCGCCAATCCGTGCTATAGGTTTCAGTCACTTTTTCGATAACACCAAAAAGTCACCTTCCTGATAAACCGACTATAGTGAGATTCGGACCAAGGTATAATGATCGGAAAGCCGTGCTATGTGCACGGCCATAGGCTAGTAGAGGCTGCAAAATAGGGACCCTGAAGCTTTTATAAAGCAATGATTTCAATTTTCTAAATGTCATAATTTCTAAATAGTTTCATAAACTGAAATGACAAACTCATATTTATTTGCCTTTACAGGAAGCAAAACAAGGAAAAGAATCTTTTAGTTTGAGTCGTTGTGTTTCAAGTAGATAATATGTTTGATTTTAGTTCAGAGTGTTCAATTTTTTAATTTTCCAGATGTTCTAAATAGTTTCATAAGCTGAAATGATATCAGTATAACAAACACATATTTACTTTCATTATTTCATTGTTGATAATGCTGGTTATAAAAAATCTGTTTTTGTTTTGTTTTACTACGATTGTAATGAACTATTTACTAATTTGGTCTGCAATAAATAGTAAAATAGTGGTATTTCTTAATGAATATTTTTACTGATAAACAAAAGAGCTATTTTAGTTTATTTAAAGAATTTGCAATAAATTCACTTTGAGCTATAAGTTATACTATAAGCTAAAATATACCACAAGAAAAAAAAAATATTCAAGTCTGGTGCGGGTGAGTTATACAGTGCGACTACGTCTGAGAGGTACCTCATAATTTCATTAACCTAAGGAACCCCAAAATATCATAAACTGGACCTGGATATTTTTCTGAAACAATTCTATGCTGAATATTGTTAGCATAATTTAAAACATTGGATTTTGTAAAGGATTGAGTCAGTTTAAAAAGAAACAGCCACAAAAAATTCGGGAAGCCATCCGTGATTTGAATAAGCTTTTTTCCCAATTGGCAACTGAAATATTTTACACTTGCAAATAAAGATACGCTCGTCTAAAATTACATGGCTATAACTTTGATAACGTGTCTTTCTTTATCACGAATAAATATTTTTGAACTTACTCTTTTGTGACCTGCTTAAATAATTGCAGTCCCGTAAGCCTCGACATAATGTTTCGGTTAACAAGCTAGTCTCAACATATTTATTGCGCTGAATATGTGCTTATTTTTCAGCAAAAAATTCCCGTAGGCTGCTGAGGATACCATGGACCGAAAATGTGTGTTAAGTTTTCCAAGCTTTTCTTCTTCATTATGTGTCCAAAGAATTTCAGCTGGCTTTTCTTGATTTTGAATTGTTCTTTCTGTTGCCATTTTCTTTGAGATTCCTTTGTTGCTTACTCACTCCGTCCATGGAATTCTCAGTATCCTTCTGTAGAACCACATTTCTGCTGCCTCTAGTTTTTTTTCTCATCCGTGGAGAAATTGTCCAACATTCCTTGCCATATAAGAGAATAGATATCACATAGCAGCTCAGCATTATTTTCTTTGTTTCTAAGGAAATAAAAGAGTACTGAACTGTTACGTGATACCTATCCTCCTGTATGACAGCGAATGCTGGGCAATCTCATCAAAGATGAAGAAGACACTTGAAGCAATAGAAATGTGGTTCTACACAAAAATGCTGAGGATACCATGGACCGAACATGAGAGCTATGACGAGGTTTTAGAGAAAATGGAAACAAAAAAGAAACTAATACTTAACATCAGGAAGAGACAGTTTAAATATCTAGGGCACATTATGAGAAAAGAGGGCTTGGAAAATCTGATACTCACAGGACATATTGAAGGCAAGGGGGACAGAAAACAACGCATAAGATACTTAGTATGAGTAAATGGATGACAGAACAGTTTAGGAGAAATAACAAAAAGACCAAATTTATTTAGACCTCCAAAGTTCAGGAAATTGCGGAGAGCCATTATTGAATACACCATGAAGGTACACGGCATATGAAGAAAGAATTCACGTGGACATGCAATTCCCAAAGTCAGCGGTACAGAACATTGGGGTGTAGAAAGATCTAGTGGACATAGAGGAGAAAGGTAACAGCAAGAGACTGCGTTTAGAAAAGGAGTGACAGAATGGCATTAGAACCAAATATATTTTTACTAAGTGTATGACATAATCAAAGTGAATTACAATTAAGGAAGAATAAAATAAACATAGATGTAGTAATATCAATGGATTATTTCGCATGCGCACTGATACACAAAGAAAGACTATTAGTGCAGTGATATGTTCATGGAACGGCCACTCTATAAGCACAAGATCTATTTTATCCGTCGTCCATCAGAAATTCTATTGAAACATACATCAGCTTCCATATGTAAAAGTTATACACGAACGCATCACTGCTTTCTAGGGTTTGAAATTAAACCAAAGAACATCCTCTTTGATGTTGATTGACCAATAAGTGTATAAAGTCTTTAATTAGTGGCGCAGATATCAAATCTCACGCGTTTTAAGTCCCAGTATTTGAAAATCAGATAAAATAATAGTTCAGCACATGCACCCACACCCAACACACTCACTCATATATATATATATATATATATATGTATACACTAGAATCCCAGACCGAGGAGTCGTCTGGTTGCACCCCCACCTCGTCAACAGCGCTTTATGACCCTCGCTATTTTATCAAACATTTGCTTTTTTTTACCTACGTTTATATACATTACAAATTAAACTAAGCACAACTGACTATTAAAGGATGAAACATTTTCACACATTTTGACGTCATTCTGGGGACTTTTTTTATCCATATCCTTGAATTTGTTTTGCTCATACGAAGTCTAATAACCCAGCATATAAAATTCACTATTTTTATCCATAATGTTGACTGTTAAAATTATTCAATTTTTTAATAAGAAACATTTTCAGTTGATGTTAGAAGTTGCTGCAAGACATTGTTGATTTATTTAAGATGGAATGATCTATTATAACATGTCTCTTATGACATATATATATATATATATATATATATATATATATAATTTTTTCTGTATATGTCAAGAACAATTTTAAGGGAAATAATTATGACAAGGTGGAAAACTTAGTCCTATCAAGTCCTAAAGGACACGATGTTTTTACTTGTGTCTGTGCTTTTCAAGGTCAGCCTGAGCTCTAAACATTATTCCACACACAGAGGAAAGGAAGATGACACCTTTTCAATATTTAATGCAAATGCTGCTCTTTTATATGCCTACTGGCATACAAAACAAGAAACGTTTACGCCCTCAAAACCCGTTTTTAAATCCACTTACTGATCACAGCATTCGAAGCCCGATCCAGTTAGCAAACGTTTACCTGGCATTAGTTGCTCTGTTTTCTGGTTTTAATACACACACGGACGCGCGCGTGCACACACACACACACACACACACACACACACACACACACACACACACACACACACACACACACACACTGTTGAAATAGCTAAATGCAACCGTAAGTTTTATTCTAATAGTTTCTTTTCCCTCATTTCTCGACTTTGGTATTCTTTTCCAGTTTCTTGCTTCTCTGCCACATACGTTCGTCAAAAATTTAAATGCAACGTCAATCGCCATATCCTATCGTCCTGAACCCTGTTCTTTTATTCTCTTCACTAAAGTCTTCTCATTCCCTTTCACTCCTCGCAACCCCTTTCGTTTTAGTAGCCTTATCGTCTTGCTTGTGGTGAAATGATTTTTTAAAAAGGTACTCTGTTGATATTTACTAAATGTAGTTTGGTATGGTACTATGAATATGCGGCAACAGTTGTTTGTTCTGATTTGTGGTCACATACGAGAAGCACTTGCCTTTCCCTCCAAAGGAGTGATGAAAATGTTTGGCTCGTCCAAGAAGAGATTCGAAAACAAATTTAGCTACTTGGTCCACGTTTTGGAAGTGGGTCGAGACGAGAACTTTCCAACACACACTTGTAGGAAATTATCTGTATACGAATAGGTGTGCACTTCTTCTTAAGAGCGAGACATTTTTCAAAAGTGATCTCAAGTGTTCCGGGGTCCTAACAAGTTGCTTCACGATTGGTCCAATGTTTAGCATTTTAAATCCGTCTTTAATTTTTGGACGAATCAATTTATTCAATTATCACACCAAATTATGTGAATCCGGAAAAAATAAATCAAGATATAATCGGTCGCTTCTTGAGAATCCTGGACATATAATGAGGATGTTTTTGAGAATGATATGTTTGTTTAAAATGACTAGAAAATGATTTTTGTTGTTGGCGGGCATAATATGAATAATATTAGATACGTAGGGAATATCCACGCGGTAGCTTGTTCCACAAATCAATAATCCTTGGGAAAATGCGGCGTGAGTTGATCTTGCTTCTTAAACTAGCATATGGTGCGGAGAGATGACGGTTGATCGACTCCATGGTCGTAGTATGGGCGGTCTTAACTGTAAATGCCTGAACTGGTGGAACTGGTCCGATCATTCACCATTGAAATAGCGATAGAGTAGCGATAAGCTCATAACGTTCCTCCTGACAGAAAGAGGCTGCAGGGTGGAAATTACATTATCTAAACAATTACAAAAAGTTAATCTACGAAACTAGAGTCGAGGTACGATATGACATCAAACAGTTAATTGACAAATTCTATTAATCTAGGAATAAAGACAAAAAGAAAACTTTATTCATATTATCCTTTTACAGATATACTGTAATTTCTTTACACACACACATACACACACACACACACACACACACACACATATATATATATATATATATATATATATATATATATATATATATATATTTAAGTTATGAAGAACTTGGTAATCAGTATGGGTAATCCCAAGGAGGATGAAATCCTGAGAGCTCAATGTAAATCCAGAGCTAATATTTAAAAGAAAAACAGACCACTTTAAGGTACCATTATAATAATTTATTTCACCAGAGTCCTTTTAAAGGACGCCGGATCATCAGATAGCACTTCCAAAAATGAAATGAAACGAAAAATGAAATTAAAATTGATGGGTAGTGTAAGTTTTTGTAATTTAACAGAGAGTGTAAGTGGGGTAGTTAAATAGACATGGTAGAGTATAGGGAGGGATTAATTTCATATCTCTCTCAAGTATATTTTATATTGGGGGAGGAGGAGTGACCAGACCTTGACCTATGATAGTGATATATAGAAATTGGAGGGGAGTAGGGAGAAAAGAAAAAGGAAAAAGATATATATATACATATATATATATATATATATATATATATATATATATATATATATATATATATATATGTTAAAATAATGAGAAAGAACAGTAAGATTTATAATCCGGTGTTCTTATTAATTATTTTTATTTTTTAAAAACTGATCAATACAATTCTGTAGAGCATAAATATTATAAATTTACTAATTTAAAAATATGGTTCCATCGCTACACAGGAATAACCCTGTTTCAGAAACAGAAACTTTAAATTTAATTATAGAATTAAATTAAAATGTTTATAAGCACATACATTCTTGATATTAGTTGTTAAGGTTACGGGAAATTCATTCATTTTGATAAGGAGTGGTAGGGTATTCATTTTCATAGACAACAGAATGTATGTGCTTGCAAAGTATGGGGCACCCAGTGAGGATTTCCCATACACAATCCCTACAAAGCCGCGTAAACTCTATCATGACTGGAAAATGAGGATTGAACAGCCCAGACCAGATATGGCAGCAGTACCCCATTTTTGGTTTAATTTGACAGCTGTAAAGATAAAGGAAGGTGTTAGGTAATTTTTGGGAGAAGGTGTCAGTTAACTTCTAGATGGGTACAATGAATCGACCATTTTACAGAGTCTTTAGCAATTCTGATGCTGTTAAATCTTATGTCACAAAAGCATTGAGCCGACAACATATACGTTGTCCCTCTAGCTCTCATGGTCTTGGCACCGAAACATCCTCCAGCGCCAGAGTAATCTACTGGAGGTTCCGATGTCTTTCCAGTAGCCGCGTGGTCAACCGCGAGGCCGTGTCTAGTATGTAGATGGTGTTTCGAACTTGTAGATGACTCTGGTAACGTGGTCATCAGGTCGTCGCATTACATGACCGATCCAGCGAACCACGTTCAGTCACTTCATATTTCATTGGTGAGATGTATGTAATTTACACTCGAGTAGGATCTTTCAACATGCTTTGTGGAACCAACACCCAAGAGGATATTTCCCAATCGAGACAATCTTAACCTGTTCAAGTTTAGGGTTAACCATTATCTACTTCCATATATCCGCATAAAGGGTACCTGTTACACTGTAACCCTCTATCTCGAGTGGCTCTCGGGTCATATACAGAGCTTTTTATATTAAAAATACAACTATCAATTACATTTATTTTTCGTCTTAGCAATTCATCTCTGAAGATGATGTCGAATGAGATTGAAAGTACTTGGGAAAATAAAAGAAATAAAAATAATACGGCGTTTTCCTTAATGAATTTAATATCAACATTAAGAAGTTGATCAGAAAATTCGAGAGGATTAAACTAAAAATAAAGGCATATATATATATATATATATATATATATATATATATATATATATATATATATATATATACACACCCGGTGTAACAGGAAAATTGTTCAACTGTTACCTTAGAAATCATTAAAGATATCTTACTGGAATTCTACGAGGTTTTTATATTATAACACTACTGGACTTAATTGATTTAAAATATGTTTTTTTCGCTACACAGTTCTAACCATGTTTCAAAAATGGAAGCTGAAAGCTCCGAATTTAATTTTGCAATTAAATGAAAGACATTAGTTCCATTTCATCCTCAAGGGAATTTTGGAGTAACTTTTAAAATTACTGGGTTTTAAAGATACAGCAAAAATCATAAAGTTTATATGATATATAATTAATGTTATATCTAGGAAGTTCACTTTTTTAATTTAGTGCTAACCGTAATTTTTAAGCCCATGCTTTTAAATTCTTTATATAATACCTTTCTAATTCTATCTATTTTGAAGTTAGTTGAGTTTCTAATAACCATAAGTCGATCGTCTCTGTACAAACCAATGTCAGTTATATTAATATCACGGTGCGCTGTAAGGTTGTATAATATTATAATATTATAAAAAGACCAATGAGATCAGAAGACTCAGCTGAGTCTAGTGATCCCATTATGACATCAGAATGATTTAAATATAAATACATACACACCTTATAAAAAACCCAACACCAATCCTTAATATATACACCCTAAATCAAATCACCCCCCATCTATAATTAAACTTATACCGTTATCTATCAATAAACGAATTAGTACAAATTCAGCAAAGATTTTCGATGAGCATATCAATTCCTATAATAAGGCTCTAAAAGAGAGTGGCTACAAAAACCCAAAACTAACTTATATAAAAAATGAAAATGGAAACCATAAAAAAAACTGATGTAGAAAAATAATTTGGTATACGCCCCCATACAACCAAATGGTAAAGAACAAATTAGGACAAAAATTCCTCGCATTAATAGTCAAGCATTTTCCTAGTGAAAGTAAACTAAGTACTATTTTCAATAAAAACACACAGCAATTGAGTTACAGCTGTACGGAAAACTTAGAAAAAATTATTAAGAAACATAATGCTAATATCTTAAATAAACATTTATACCAAAACCAAAATAATTTAGACAATGGAAAAATAAAAATAAAAACTGATGAAAAAAACAAAAATTATGTAACTGTAGAAACCCTCATAATTGCTCTCTACAAAATAAATGTCGCTCTGAATCATTAGTATACCAATGCAATATCTCTTCGATTGAAAATCCTGAAAACATAAAAAAATATATATAGGGTGCACTAGCCATGAGTTCAAAAAAAAGATTCAACCAACATCAAAGTTCATTTAGGATAAATAAATATAAAAATCAAACATCTCTCTCGAAGTACTTCTGGCACCTAAAAGAATCAAATAAAACACCTAGAGTAAAATGGAAGTTAATAAGAAAAGCTAGAATATGTAGGTCATTAAATGACCCATGTCCTTTGTGCATACATGAGAAACTATATATTACTAAGTTTATAAAAAATAATAATTTACTGAATCAGAGAAATGAAATAGCTATTTTTTGCCGTCATTGTCAAAAATTTTCTTTAAATAATATTTAAAAATAAAATAAATTTAAAAAGTGCGATCAAGTAATATACATACTTATATTTAACATGAAAAAATAATTTTATATACTGTAAGTAATTCTATTACATTTACTTGTTTTTTCTTTTTTTAAAAAAAAGTCTATTAAAATAACAGTGAAAATATTTTAAAGTTGTATTTAAAATTGTAGTTAAAACGAATTCTAACCTAAACATCTTTTAAAATTGTAGTTAAATAAAACGTATTCTAACCTAAACACCTCTTTCAAAGTACTACCGGCACTTAAATGAATCCAATAAAACACCTACTGAAAAATGAAATTATGATGAAAAGCTAGAAGATGTAGGCCATTGAATGACCCATGCCCCCTGTACATATATGTGAAACTATATATTACTAAGTTTATAAAAAAAAAAGTTTACTGAATCGGAGAAATGAATTAGCTATTTTTGCCGTAAGTGTCATAAATTTTACTTAAATAATATTTAAATATAAAATTTAAAAACTCGTAGTATACATACTTATACTTGATATAGAAAAATAATTTTACTTACTGTAAGTAATTCTAATACATTTACTTCTTTTAAAAAGAAATATAGTCTATTAAAACGAACAGTGAAAATATTTTACAGTTGTATTTAAAATTGTAGTTAAATAAAACAAATTCTAACCTAAACATCTTTTAAAATTGTAATTAAATAAAACGTATTCTAACCTAAAGACCTCCCTCTAAGTACTTCAAGCACTTAAAATAATCCAATAAAACAACTACAGTAAAATGAAATTAATATGAAATGCTAGAAGATGTAAGCTTTTGAATGACCCATGTCCTTTGTACATACATGAGAAACAATATATTACTAGGTTTATATAAAAAAATAAAAGTTTACTAAATCAGTGAAATTAATTAGCTATTTTTGCCCTCATTGTCATAAATTTTACTTAAATAATAATTTAAAAAAATTGTTACCTAATAATATACATACTTATACTTGATGTGAAAATAATTCTGCATACTGTAAAGGATTCTAATACATTTACTTGTTCTTAAAAGAAATATAGTATATTAAAAATTAAAAGTGAAAATATTTTTCAAATCGTAGTTAAATAAAACGTATTCTAACCTAAACACCCCCAAAAATCTTTAAATATACAAATAGAAAAAAATGCCATGAGAATTTTTGCCGTTAACAATAAAATTTTAAAAAATCCAGATGACATGCATTTAACGGATGTCAGATTTAATTGAAGAATACATCCCTACCCCTACCAAAACGTAACTAATAACTGATACATCAAAATACGGCCATAATGAACACGCAAACACACCTTGTCTGGTTGAATTGGATTTCTCTGTATCCTTGGAAAAGTGAATTATGATTTTTGGTGTGTCTTAAAAACCCAGTAATTTTAAAAGTTATTCCAAAATTCGCTTGAGGATGAAATGGAACTAATGTCTTTCATTTAATTACAAAATTAAATTCGGAACTTTCAACTTCCATTTTTGAAACATGGTTAGAACTGTGTAGCGAAAAAAAACATATTTTAAATCAATTAATTTATAATATTAATGCTCTGTAAATTTACATTGAGCACTATTTTGTAAAAATAAAAATATCTATAAGAACACCGGATTATATATCTTATTGTTCTTTCTTTTTATTTACACACACACACACACACAAACACATACATACATATATATATATATATATATATATATATATATATATATATATATATATATATTATTCCAGGGTAATTTTCTAACTTATTCAAGATGATCTTTGCCTTCTCTAACCTTCTAACTTTCTGTCCTGCAGTAACAAGGTGCCTCACAGGTTTAACGTACGATTTCATTTTCATGCCTTTTTTTTTTTCACTGCTCATGACTGCCATAGCTGAAATTCCTCTCTTACGCACCAAACGTCTTATGGATTGAGTTGAATCTTTTCTAATTGACCCTGCCGAGAAATGATGATCCCTCTTCCTGTTGTAACCTTCTGATCCATTTTTACTCTATACTGTTCACTCTTTTTGAAACTTATTCACCGTTCTCTTGAGGTTTTTGAATAGTCTTTGAAGATAGAAGCCTGAGTATGAATGTTGGAAGCATTACTGAAGACCTGAATGATCATTTCCCTCTCATCATTGCTCAGTTAAGAAGACAGTGGCGCTGACACAAAGCGATTTAAGCTGTGCTTTTTCTAGCCGAATAACTCAAATGGTTTTTCAGTGGGTTTTGCGGCAAATGGTGTCAAGATGGCTAAACATCTTATCTGAAAACCTGGAAAAAAAGAAACTCAGTTTAGTGTTTTTTTAGACATTTTGTGAGATAGACAATTTTGCTGTTACTTCCATAATATATATATATATATATATATATATATATATATATATATATATATATATATATATATAGGCGGTAATGTCATTAGTACGCAGGGTGTTACAGCGAGCGAAAGTAAGAGAAAAGACTGAATACAGTGAGGATTGAGGAAAGGATAATAGATGAACGGGGTTCAAGACGACAAAAGATGGCGATTGACGCTGCATTTAAATTTTTGAAGATTATACTTTTCAGGGAATGGAGTTTCACTGTCGGTAAGTGTGAGAATTGAAACTGTTAGATTAGAAGTGCCGGTTACATTTAACTATTTCAACAGTAAAAGTGTGGGACCTAGATGCCAATCTAGTAACACGCTTAAATTCATGTAGCCTCGGCAACAGGGAAAAGTCTTTACAGAGCAGTTGCATTTGTAGAAAAGATAAATGGAAGCCACGTCTGTGAGAAAATGACTGAAGTCGAGATGCCAAGTCAGGATCAATTATATTGCAGATCTTTCTTTGGATTTTGTCAATAACCTCGAAATGAATAACAGGTGCACCAAACCTGATATGGCAACAGTATTCAATGTACGGATGAATGGTAGATTTGTAAATATACAAGATGGACTCTAACGAGAAAAACCTTCTGGCACGACACAATGAACCAACTTTTCTTATAGTAGATGCAGCTATTACTTCAATGTAGTTGTTCCACTTCAAGTCAGTTGAGGCCAAAAAGGCGCAGTTGGACGCTCTCAAGGGAAGTTTCTCTATGGTTGTTAAATGAGAGCAGTTTAGTTTGGGCGGCATTAAAATTTACAAGCAATTTCCTGTCCCAGTTAACCTCTGATTGGAGGTCCTTTTCAAGAGCAGTGGCCAGGTTGACTTTGTCAACTCCAACAGACTTGCTCAGAACGCCCTTCATCTCATGATTTGATAGGAATGATTGGATTAAATCAAACACACGTCCTGTAATACCGTAACCCTGAAACTTATGTAGAAGACCAGTGTGCCAAACCCTGTCAAACACCTTTGAGATATCTAGAGCCACAGCTCGACCTTCGCCGTTATTATCAAGAGCTTGATATACATATTCAATAATGGCTGTAAACACGTCAGCGGTAGACCGGGCAAAACAGAAACCATATTGTTTTTCAGAGAGTAGTTCGTGGGAGTTAAGATGCTTAACCACTTCAGCATTGATTAAAGTCTTGGATACTTTGCCGAAAAGCAGTAGGAGACTAATAGAGCGATAGTTAGAGTAGGGCCTGACTGGGTCACCTAACCCTAAGTTATTTTTAACTGAGACCCATCTGGAGCTACATTGAAGTAATAGCTGCATCTACTACAAGGAAAGTTGGTTCATTGTGTCGTGCCAGGTTTTTCGCGTCAGACTCCATCTTGTATATTTACAAATCTACCATTCATTCGTGCATTGGATACTGTTGCCATATCAGGTCTGGCGCTGCATGTTATGAGCATCTTTTAGCAAAACTAGTCGCCATATTGTGCATATTTGGCTGTGGTACATGTTCCTGGTATACCATTATCAGACTGGGTTTTATATATTCGTATCCCAGCCCCATATTATGGTATACTACTACTACTACTACTACTACTACTACTACTACTACTAATAATAATAATAATAATAATAATAATAATAAAGACTTTAAATAATACAGTTGATATGATCACACTGTTTGCTAAGAACATTTTTGCGAAAGAATTTGATGAACTCTCCGAAAATAAAGATGAGAATATAAAACATAAGATTGACTACTATTAGGTTGGTGCAAAAGTAATGTCGTTTTCTCACATATGTTACTATGTGAGAAACCGACATTATTTTTGCACCAACCTAATACAATATTAACCTTTTCATGTCTACAGTCAACCGTTATCTTTCCCACATATGCTTTTACTCTCAATTCTTACGTTTAGAAAGCAACCTCATTCAGTAAAGCTCTTCCTTGGGTGGCTATTGGGCTTTGTATTCGGTAAACAGCGTAAAAATAAAAATAAAAAACCCCTCAAGACTGCTGGTTGTTTCCCGCCATTTAATTAGCAGTCATTAAAATTTTATCTGATAAAATAATAAAATAATAATAATGACAACATTCAACCGGCAGCATATTAAATGAAAAGAAGTTGGAAGAGGAGGAGACACGGTTGAAAATTGGGTGTCAAGGAACGATAATTAAAGGGAACCAAAAACGTCATGATAATGAACAAAAGAATGTGTTATGGGTGTTCTTGTGATGCGTTGGCCTTGTGTGAATGTAATTTTTTCATATATGTATTTTTTTTTTGGGTGGGGGGGGGGGTAAAAGAGCATCATCAGCTGACAACGGGATTATAAAATTACAAACAAAACTATATATGAAATACAACGAAATAAGCCAAGACAAAAACGATAAGATACTTTAATATATATTTCAGAGAAATGGTTGTATATTTCAAAGAACATATATGTATACAGAAATAAGGATGTTTTGCTTATCTGTTGGTAGCAACATGCTTTATCAACGAACTATCCAGAACTGCCTCCTCCAGAAGTTGATAAACTAAGAGACAGAAAGTTTTGATTTTTGCTTCATTTGGCGGTAAAATGCTTGTTCCGATGCACCATAGGAGTATTCTATATTTATTTAACGATTTTTTTATAATCTAACTTTTTCTTTCTTTATTGTTAATTACCATTCTTATCTGTATTTTAAAGTATCTTTATTGTTTATCTTTTAATTTTTCTTTTATTATTAATTATTTTGGTTCCCGACTACTAAATTGTCTAGTACAAAGAGTTGGGAGTTATTTAGTAATTTATTTATTGCTAACACGGCAAATAAACGGAAACCCAGGAGGTAAAAAGACAAAAAGCTAAGAACAAAAGCAATTATATGAACATACAGATAACTGTAGTGCCAGCCGTTATCGCGGCGCAAGCTTTCACTTCATCTCCGGTATAAGCTACCGGTTATTACTGGTTGTTGGTTGGTTGCTCTTACGACACCATTCCTTATTGCCTGTTGAGTTATAAAAATAATAATAATAAATGAAGCTTTGATTTATTTGAAAAAACATGCCCTTGATATCACGGGTTAGCGAAATACTTAATAATAGTTAATATTAATTAAACTTTTCTTCGAGAAAATAAAAAATATGCCAAGTAAACTGAATGAGAACTGAATGGAAGAACAAGCGTCATCGCACAAGTGTCGGTTAATTTTTCATTCTTTTAGAAAATTAACATTGCACTCTATTTAAAAGATGGGGTTTGATGGGATAAGTAGTGACAGCAAAAATTAGATTCATAGTTTTTATTAATGTTTGAGCATTTAGCTTTAAAGATCGTCTGAAAACTGTACAGCAATATCTAATTTCCGCTTGTTTTTGCTTACAAACTGACTACAGAATTTTGATATTTCAAGAACAAATTCAAATAAAGTCGATATATTTTGTATTGGATACATTGAATGGAAAATATATTCAAACCGGAGTTCTAATTATGAATCATCACAAGCAAAATATACTCTTTCTTTTTTTTTTTACTGTATTCGATAAGTAAAAACTGTAAAAAATTACAAAAGATTACAAAAAAGGCTGCTCAATGAATAAGATTTGTTAGATGATAATTAATAAAAATAAAAATATATATAATACTGCTGGATACAAATTATTAGACAAAATGTTTTAAATTTGCATTGTTTATAATAATATAACTACACTAAAACTACTGCATTGTATAACATTACATCATAATATAAAATGTTCGATATAATTTCCCTTTGAATTAAATGAAGATCTTATTTGATGGCACAATGATTTAATAATAATGTGTTTGTGCCATGCATTTTCTTCATATGCAGTTTGTAAAGCTTCAGTAAATTGTAATTTTTATAGGACTGTGCCATAAGGCTTTCACTGATCACCAGAATTAAATTTTAACGCTACGATTTGAACTTAAATTTAATATTTAAAGTCATTTCTTCAAAAATTGGTAACGATTTGGAAAGAAATATTTTGTGTCGTTATTTATTATGTCAAACTCCAATTTTCGAATTGAATGCAATACCACGGTTCCAAGATCGGCCTGCCCTAGTGCTACACTCGCTACAAATGTTTGTTGTTGCTTTTTTAAGTGAAATTTTTTAAATGTTTCTTTCGTTTTAAATTTAATTCATTTTATTATGTTTAGTTTTAACATAAGTTGAGATATCTTACCTTTAAAGGTTTACTGGAATCAGCTTTTGATATCAACCTGTATGAATTCGGAGAGTAATTCACTCAACAATTTCATTGACGGAAAACAGAAGAGTCCTGAGAAATATCAAACAAGGAAAATGTAGAAAAGTCACAGTTGATAAGAAGCGATTCAGTTCGATTGTCTTTTTTTATTGTGTTTGCCTTACTTTTGAATTTGATTGCTTCAAATTCTTTTAATTTATTGCTTTACGTTTTAATTTTGTCGGCTCACTTTTTAGTTTCTTATGCTTCAATTTAATTTGGTTGCGTTTCATTTTAATTTCTTTGCATTAATTTTAATTTTCTTATCCTTAATTTTTTTATTTGTTTGCTTTACTTTTTAATTTAGTTTTCTTTCTAATTTGGCTTCGCCTTACTTTTTAATTTAGTTTTCTTTCTAATTTGGCTTTGCCTTACTTTTAATTTAGTTTTCTTTCTAATTTGGCTTCGCCTTACTTTTTAATTTAGTTTTCTTTCTAATTTGGCTTCGCCTTACTTTTTAATTTCTTAGCCCTACCTTTTTATCCATCTGCCTTACTTTTTAATTTTGTCTTTTTTTTGACTTGCTTGTGCCTTACTTTTTAATTTTGTCTTCTTTCTGACTTGCTTGTGCCTTACTTTTTAATTTTGTCTTCTTTCTGACTTGCTTGTGCCTTACTTTTTAATTTTGTCTTCTTTCTGACTTGCTTGTGCCTTACTTATTAATTTCTTTGTTTATCGTTTTAATTTGGTTACTTATATTTTATTTTGGTTAACTTTTCTTTAATTTTATTGTCATTGGTTGAAATGTTTGCCTTACTTTTTATTTTCTTTGCTTTTCGTTTTAATTTGGTTGTCTTTGTTTCTAATTTAGGTGTATTTTTTAATTTGGTTTCCTTATATTTTAGTTTACTTAACATTCTTTTAATTTAGTTGCAAAATATTTTAATGTCATTGATTTAATTTTTAATTTGTCATGTGTTTTTCAGTTTTTTGTCTTATTTTTGTAATTTCTTACTTATTTATTTTTTAGTCTTACTTTTTATATTTTACGCTACTTTTTATTTTTTACGTTTATTTTTTCATTTTTTATGCTTACTTTTTATTTTCTTTGAGTCTTACATTTTTATTTGGCTTTGAACTGATGGAGATTGGTGGATTTATTTACCATTGCGTATGTAAACTTTCATTCACTGATAATTCACAAAATACAATAAATGCTTTTAATTTTTCAAATACATTGAAAATAAGTTCTTACATCCATACATACTTGTATTTCGGCTAAAGGAGTGGTTTCTCTAATAAAAAAATAGAATATAGGTTAGATTCCTGTTGGGAGGTATATTTTTCGTTAGTAAGGAATTCCCAATTTCTAGGCCGGTTGCCATTAATTTCACTATTTAAAATAACATTGATATCAATTAATCGTAATACAAGCTTAATTATATATATATATATATATATATATATATATATATATATATATATATATATATATATATATATGAAATAAGTACACATATTTGACTGTTCACTGCCCCTCCCTATGTATCTGTCTATATTTCTGAGATGAGGTATTATGTTCACTATTTACATTATTCGGACAATTGTCCTCATCGTTGTTGCCATATTTATTACAAGGTTTCGGCCGTTGTATGCTCCGGCCTTCTTCATTGGGGTAGACTGTTCTCATTCCACGTGCCATGTCTAATGGATGTCAGTTATCAGTTATCTCCTGTTAATTCTCCTCTCCAAGTTCTCCACCGCCTTAACCAGGTATTGAACTGACACTTTTTGGGTCCTGTCACTGGATCTAACGAAAGCATTTATCCACTGTGCCATGTGTCCTTGAGGAAGATTATGTATTCTTTTTGTATTGTACGAATACTTTTTTCACCCATTAAAATGTATAAATGGGACTTATTTCTATTAAATCAGTTTTTTTGTTTTTTTAATACATATTTAGATATTATGCATTTGTGTACAGTTAATTATATGAAAAGTATGTTTATTTATT
Organism: Acanthosepion lycidas; assembly: GCA_963932145.1. Classification (NCBI taxonomy): domain Eukaryota; kingdom Metazoa; phylum Mollusca; class Cephalopoda; order Sepiida; family Sepiidae; genus Acanthosepion; species Acanthosepion lycidas. The sequence goes on along the minus strand of OZ010582.1, from coordinate 69,983,264 downwards.
AGAAATAAAATGAATTAAAAATTTGTATGTGTACGAATATTTGTTTCTCTCCACTGTGTGTGTGTATATATATATATATATATATATATATAAGGTCGTCCTGGGTATGAAGATAAACTACATCCGACAATAAGAGCTGTGATCGGGAGATTGGAGGTTTTGAGGAGCGTGGTACCACCTTTTAATTGTTGTTGTTCCCTGGTTTACCCTGAACATCTGTTAGGGAGTCCGATCTACGGGCAAATAGGGAACACCTCAAACAAAAATCAACAGTGCATTTCCATAGTAAAATCACCAACAATACATTTTATGACCTACAAAATATATATCTAAAAAACATACATTTAATCTGAAAGTATAAAATTATGTCCAAGATAACTGTAGTTGAAGCATAAAACTGTGTTCAAAATATTTAGATTTCGGCATTAAATTGCCCTTAGAGGTTGATATGAAACCAAACGAAATCAACAAACCATATATAAGATTAATTGAAATAAATGTTTTTTGTCACTTAGCTGATTGATGACATATTCAGCTGGATCCACTCGTGAAATATAGAGATTCGTGTATATACATACATACATACATACATACATATATATATATATATATATATATATATATATATATATATATATATATATTATTCAAGCATGTTTGATTAAATAATATATTTTAGAAATATATATACTTATTTTTATTTTAATCCTTTCAAGTCAACAGAGTAATTTCTTGCTAGATGTAGAAATCTGAGCAAGAAACATTCCAGAATTTTCTTTAAAATAATTTTTATTTTTCAAAATACTTTCAATCTCTTCCGTGATCATCTTCAGGGATTGACTGTCTGTGTATATGTGTGCGTAAACACCGCAAAATTCCAAATATTTTCCCTTATGCAAGGAAGGTAACATGTGATCTTTGAGTATATTTGGGTGCATGATCACCGTAAGATTCAGAATATTTACCTGTTAGGCAAGTGAGGTAACTTGCTTGATTTTCTTTGAGTTTATTTTTATGATTTTTAACATTTAACTATATATATATATATATATATATATATATATATATATATATATATATATATATATATATATATATATGTAAGCAAATATATGGATATAGATCCGACAGTATGAAGAAAAATATACGGAAAAAACAAACAAAAATCCTTATATGCAATTATGCTGTTTTAATGTTAATATAATGTCAACGTCGGACGTTTCGGTCTAATAAACCATCTTCAGGACATATTCATAAAATATAATTAACATTATCAATTCAACATGACAAAGACGATGGACATAAGAACAAGACTTATCCAAAGATGTTTAAACGGAACGCTGATCATATAAAACTTTCAGTTATCTGTGAAATTGTTTCCGTCATGCGTGGACTTTAAGGATAGGCACTTTCTTTCTCTAAAAATAACAGGATGCCCAGATTTATTCTGTTTAAAATAAAATGAAAAATTGTATTTATCCTGATTTTCTGAAATTAATAAAATAAATATAACAAACAAACCAAACAAACAAACAGAAGAAAAAAAAGAAGGTGCATGTAGTTGTGTTAATCCTTCAGAAAGTACCTGACTCTTTTCGTCATGATTTTATCTAAAAATGAATCCGATTAGGCCAAAATGTGTGACCTGTGGCTGCTCAGTCCTCATTCTCCAACTGTAATAGCGTTTAAAATCGGTTACGCGGTCTTGTAGAAGAATATTTATTCTCCACCCTGCAGCCTCTCCCCCAAAGTCCTGGAATGACGATAAACTACATCTGGCAGCAAGGCCTATGATTGGGAGTTTGGCGGGTTTAAGGAGCATAGAACCACCTCTTAGTTGTCCATCTTAACCTGGGATGGTAAAAACTGCTAGGGTTCCTGCTTTGAGCAAATAGTGAATCCCCAAACAAAAACAAAACATTACGAAAGTATAAAAATACATTTTTATTATAAAAAATTACCAACAATACTTATTTATAGCGAAATAACCAACAATACATTTTATCTGTAGTTGAAGGTATACTATTGTGTTTAAAATATATTTAGTTGAAGCCATAAAATTTTGTTCAAAATATTTAAATTTCGGCATTAAATACCCGATAGGGGTGTTGATATGCCGCTAAACAAAATCAGTCGAGAAAAAAGCCTCTTCCCTAACAAACGCAAAATTGCAAGTCTGTTGCTACTCTGTCGCTATTTCAATGGCAAATTTTCAGATGAGCTCCACTCTTTAGTTGCATCAGGTCAGCCTTTACAGCTAGTACACGCCTTGCTATTTGCATAGTGTCGAATCACCCACATTTCCTTCGTATTCCAAAGATAAGAGGAAAGTTGCATCAGAAATATTTTTACTCCCAAGAATTGCCACTTAGTGGAACAGCCTTCTGCGTGAATTAAAGCAAGTTATAGTAATATTTTGCCATGTCTAGATAATATAATAGTTAAAGAACATTTTAATTTTCCTTAATATCTACATGATATAGGCATCTCGGCTTTAGTCACTTTCCCAACGCGGTAACGTAGCTTCCTTGTGTCTTTAATATAAGTAATTTAATGGTAATTTTTCTGATGAACTTTTCTCTGTGGTATGTAGACTTTATGAATTTAAGCGGAGTACTAATTAAGAAGACACAAGATAACGATTGACATTGTATTTAAATTTTTAAAGATCGGAATGGAAGAAATCGGAAGGGAGCTCCACTAAAAAATCCAAGCAAGAATTTCGAGAGAAGAAACATAGAACCTACGGATATATCTAGCCGTTTCAACTGTAAAATGATTAAACCTGGCTACAAATCTTGTAGCATATGAAGAGTTATCTCGTTAGATATTGTTTCTTAGGCCATCGTCTTCTGTGATTCAAGTCGATATGATGCCACAGCAAATAACCAGGTGTAACAGCCCAGAGCTTACCAGCAATTATTCTCGGCGATATTGTTTTATTTTGTAAATGTTAGGTTAGGCCCGTTTATACCCCTGCCTATAGACGAGGATAGAATGTCCAGCAACTAGAGCCAGAATATACCTCCTCCTTTTCCCAAATATTAAGTCATAAATAATTTTTGTTTTTCATTAGGAACTTCATTTTTCAAAAAGTAAAATACATTTTATTCAATTATATCCATAAGGACACGATTATGTCCCCAGGGACACATGTTTCAGTGTACTGGTTGAAGTAATCCAGTGAATTGACGTGAGGAGTTGTGAGTTCAATACCTGTAGAGATGAACAAAAACTTGGTGGGCCGAGATACTAAAGGGAACTAACTGAAAGTGAGACATCCAAAAAAGGTATGGTACGTAAAACAATCTACCCCAGTGGACTAAATAAAGGGTTCAGTTCGAAATTACAACGTATATGACCTGAAGAAAGTTGGAGTGTACAAAGGTCGAAACGTCGTGAATATGGCAATAAATATGAGGGTAACAGTTCGAACAATGTAAATAGTGTAAATATTTATTTAATTATATAATCACCATTATTTGCGATTGCTTGTTGCCATTTATCAGGCGGCTTTTCAATATCTTTTCAGCAAAATTTTGTAGGTTTTGACCTCAAAATTTTTTCGACGAACTCTTCAATCTAGTTTTTCTTCATCTACGTGTTTCGCAGCAATCGCAAAAAGAGTTAACCGGTTGGTGTGAAGTCGGGTGAATATGGCGGCTGGGATATAAAGGTCTACAAAGTTTCATATTTATTCTGGTTTCGGTCTGAATCACTGAAACGAAGAGTTATCATTATTTACACTATTTACATTCGGTCTATTGTCCTCATCTTTGTTGTTGTTGCCACAATGTTCCGGCCGTTGGGTCCTCCGGTCTTCATCAGTTGTATATCGATCCGTGTAACATACAGAGAATTCCGAACTGAACCGTTTATTTAATCTGTCCATTTCTAGGGATATCTTGACTAGTTCCAATCTTTAGTACTGCTCAGCTATTGCTTGTCCTGTTTCCATACCAATGCTTTAATCTACTGCTGAAGGCCGGAGGGAACAACGACTAAAACGTTGTGATAAAAACGACGAAGATGAGGACAGCAGTGTATATAATAAAGGGTGTTCCAATAACGTGGACCGATTTTAAATGCTAATTAAGTTTAAGCGTCTAATGATTTTTCTTTTTTCTTTGACTTGGCGGACATTTGGGCGATATTATTTTTCACACATAATTGCCATGACTTAAATAACATGATCCAATCGAGAAATAAATAAATTTACACCAATAACACTGATTTATTTACCGCTGACTTTGATCCGTCTTAATGAAACACTTTTATATATAATCCGTCTTAATGAAAGACCCTTTATTTTCTTGTGTTATTCATTGTGTATGTTGCCTCGCAGTGTCAGGAAGGAGAACAACAGTTTTCCTTTCATCCACAGTGTACGCTATGACTACCTTGCAAAAAAAAAAAAAACCCAAAAAACAAAACATTGGTTCCCTAAACAGAAATTGCTTGTGACCCAACCTAATATATTATTGTAACTACAGATCATAATCAGGAATGCTATAGGTCATCCAAAGATTTTATGTGGCCATTCTACAACCCTCATTTTTTTTCGGATTCTTCGTTTTGTATTAATTGAACAAAACTATTGATGTTTTTTATTGATTCGTTTTCTATGATTTATAAACCCTTTTGCAGGTTATTTAAAGCCAGAAACTATTTTTAGATTGTAGGAATCTTTTTTTTTCTTGGAGATAATAATGGTTTAAAGATATAAGTCTTAATAATTAACCGATAGCTGGGGAGAGAAGTGGATGATTGTCGTGATGGAAAATGAGAATACAATCTCGTTTCCTGAGGGGAGGTTCATTTCCTTTAGCGGGACTCTAAATATCTTTATATTTACATCCTGTTGTTACTATCACAACGTTTTGGTCGTCCTACACTTCGGCCTTTTTCGAAATATAATTCGACATATAAGAAAATATCGTAGTTGAAATAAACCACTTGACATAAATTTTTGCTTTTTCTCGCCGTTTCAGAATCCGAGATGTCAACTCAAACAACCGTATCCACTAAATAAAATGTTTATAATAATAAGAAAATATAAACTCGCTGCTTATCAATGACTTTGATTGCATTTTAGGTACAAAAATGAAGTTAGCAGATATTGTAAAATAGGAAAATTAATTGAGCGATTCATTTTATACGGTTTATCAACCCTTTTGCAGGTTATTTAAAGCCAGACAATATTTTTAGATTATAAGTATCTTTTTTGGAGATAATAATGGTTTAGTAAGACAAATCTTAATAATTAACCCATAGCTGGGGGAGAAGAGGTGGATTCATACCTTTTCCAAGGGTATTTGCTTGTAAGTGAATATAACGAACCCAAGTGGATTTGGAGGTCGGCTCTCTGATTCACTATTCCGACCCATTATCCATTACACCACCTGCACATCCATCCTATTCCCATCTAAGTACCGATTCGGCTTGACGTTGCTTAACTTCGGTGATCATACGGAAACCGTTGTTTCAATGTGGTGTGGCCGTAAGCCTTGAACAACACTAGTCCCTTTTCAGAAATAACAATAATACATTAATATTTAATTGCAAGCATTTTTTTATCATATTTTCATGAATTCCTTCCTCCCGTGTAAAAAGATTCTTTATATAACACAAGTAGGAAATAATGGTCATTTAAATCCGTTTCGACCTCATATGATTTGCTTGACAACGGATATCTACCAATGTCTTGTGATTTGGGAAGAAACTCCTTTAAAATTAAAATTCTTTATATTTACATCCTGTTGTTACTATTACAACGTTTTGGCCGCCCTACACTTCGGCCTTTTTCGAAATATAATTCGACATATAAGAAAATATCGTAGTTGAAATAAACCACTTGACATAAATTTCTGCTTTTTTTTTCTCTCCAATCTCTCTCTCTCTCTCTCTCTCTCTCTCTCTATATATATATATATATATATATATATATATATATATATATATATAACAGTCTTCAGAATGTAAAAAATAATATTATAGGATCACGACAACCGTATGTTGCACAAACCCCTAATTTCTTCTTTTTTTTTAATTATTGTTGCTGTTCTTTCTTTTTTCCCTTTTCATTTTTCTTAATTTTTCTTTTTTTTCTTATCCTTTTTTCCTTCTTTTTTCTTCTGTTTTCATCATCTTGCCGTCAGCAATTGACAAATTCTGACCTAGTGGGTTGTTAAAGAAAGATTCTCGGTCGCTAAAAGGTAAACTTATTTAAATATAAAAGTAAAATCATATATGATAGACTTTCGGATTTAAACATAATTTTATAGAATTACAACCACAGAATGATGTGATAACCCTTCTTTCTTTTTTTTCTTTTTTTTTCTTCTTGTGAATTTGGGGGTTATTTAAATCCGAAACAAATTGTAAGAATAATTCTTTTATTTTTGAGAGTAAATATTGCGTTAAAAATTCTTTTTAGAATAACAATAATTCTTTCAGATACAATTCCTACTATTTCACCCATAGCTGCGGGCATAGATTTTGATACTTTTCTCAAGGTTATGTGCGCGGGAGAGAGTGTAAAGAACCTAACTGGAATTCGAATTCAGCTCTCCAATTTCTGATTCTGAGTCGGTATCCATTATATGACTCGTATATCCTCTCTGGCTGAAGAATAGAATATCAATCCGGAAACACGTACCAACATCAAATAAAAAATACTTTATTATTTCAATGTTGAGCTCTGCAGAAATTGAATTCTATACTAGTCATGGAATTGCGTCAAAGAAGTTACAAAAAGGCGGAAATTGTATTTTGTACTAGAAAGTGAATTCTCAGTTTGAGACATTTGGGAAGGATATTTAAATAATCCAGAACTTATACTGAAAAAAAACCCGCCTGCATACGGATAACAAAAGGAACTGAGTAAATATACAATAATAGAAAGGGACGTAAGACAAGGATGTGTTTTCTCACTGGAAGTATTCAATATTTACAATGAGGTGAATCGGAGAGAATTAGAAATCCTACCTGGGTCCATTATTGGTGATCACAAATTTTAACAACATAAGATATGCAGAGGGCAGTGCTCATAGCTGACAGAGAAAAGAAACTAAAGGAACTTCTAGCGAAAATATTAAAGGAAAGCGAGAAGAAAGGACGAAGCATCAATTGTAAAAAGATGTAATGTATGGTGGGAACAAAAAGAAGAGCGTGAGATGCGAATTACAAATTGAAGATGCCAAGAGGAAACAAGTACAGAGATTGAAATATTTAGGAAGTGTTTTAACAGAGATCGGAAAATGCGACACCCATATCAGAAGGCTCATTGGGATAGCGCAAGATGCCTTCCTAAAAACTAAGGAACGTATTAAGAAATACGAAAATCTCGTCAGAAACAAAAAAAAAGTGTACTGGATTTTTATGCAACATTGGTCCACCAATATGGACGTTGAAGAAGAGACTCGAGGCAGCAGAAATGTGGTTCTACAGATAAATAGGTAGATAGATAGATAGATATGATGAGAATGAGGTAGAAAGACAGATAGATAGATAGATAGATAGATAGATAGATAGATAGATAGATAGATAGATAGATAGATAATACTAGATGAATATTAATATATATATATATATATATATAGATATATATATATATATATATATTAACAGATATGAAGAGACTTAGATAGACAGAGAAAAAGATAGACACATATGTACAGACAGACAGATAGATAGATAATGATATATATATATATATATATATATATATATATATATATATATATATATCAGTAGAGATAGATATATACATAGATAAATAGATAGGTATGACAAGACTGAGATAGATGCATATTAATAGATACACACACACACACACACACACACACATATATATATATATATATAAATATAAACATAAAGAAAACTTATACTTAACATCAAGAAGAGATAGTTTAAATTTCTAAGGCGCATAATAAGGAAAGAGGGTTTGGAAAATTTTAAGCTCACAGGACAGATTAAAGGCAAGAGGGACAGATGAAAGCACCGTATAACATGCTTAGGGAGCCTGAGTAAATGGTTGGCAAAACAAGAATTATGAGAGATAGCGAACAGACAATATTTAATAACATCGACAAATATCAGGTAGTTGTGGACAGCCTTGATCACCCACATCCTGAAGAGACACCGCACATAAAAGAAGAAGAACCCTACACCCGTCTATATTAAACCCTGTTGTTACAAATCGTGCTTGCATAGAAAAATATTAACTTGGAGTGCAGAAAATTTTCATGATGACATAACCGCTAACATTTGACTTCTTAACTGTCCAGAACAAAATCCATAGGACTCCTACGTGTGGAGCGTTGTTGAGAGGTAGGTCAATGAACGCCCCCATAACACCAAAGATTCTTTGAAAGCTGCCTTGTCAATGTCCAATATAAACCAGAGCCATTTAATCCGAGCATTTAGACGATTTCGATCTCATATAGAAGCAGTTATTGAATAAAAGTATAAAAAAGATAATGTATTTTTATGCTTATAACATTTTTTAATAATTATTATCTGTTATTATATATGTTTTTTTTTCTATAAACATAAATCTGTCCTCAAATACCTTACGCACTCTGTATATTGATTTTCTCTTTTGAGTATTGATGATAACAAGTAGGCAGCTTCCTACCGGGACTGTACGTCTTTCGTTCGTCTAGGCATACCGTACGGCACCTTTACAAACCAGAAGCGCCGACAACGTAAAACAGGCTGACACCGCCTATGTGTTTATACGTACTGCATATATTGTATCCCCCGTTTTACTACATTAGATAATGTTAATTCCTGTAATAATACAAAGGGATTGTCGATAATATAATGTGGACTGTGGTATGACGATGCAATAGCATCATACCGTTTGCACTCTTGAACGCAACCCTGAAGCATCAGCCAGAAGTAGGATGTAAACACGCCATGTTGAGACGTCTTTTGGCTTGTTGTGGCAAGTACCTGTTCTTTCTGATGCGAATAGGTGAAATTGATTGTGCTAAACTATTGAAAAATCTAATTTATAATAACCACAGATATTTAATAACTGGTCGAAAATATGATAATTTTTTATGACAGAAAAAAAATGAAACCGTAGCGTTGGCGAATTGGACATGCAAGTACAGTAAGCTATTGAATCCTCAAATATCCCCCCCCAATAACTAGCTAATCATAGAGTGCGTCTTCTTCTTCTTCTTTGACCCGAGGTGGTAGCACCTGTTAAGGTCCCAACTATGTACAAATAGTGAACTTCAAACAAAAATCAACAGTACATTTTTATAATAAAATGACCAACATTTACTGCAAAATGACAACACTAAAAATATATAAAAATACTTTTTTTTATAGTCAAATTACCAACAATACATTTTACGATTTACAAACTATATATCTAAAAAAGCATACATTTACCCTAAAAGTATAAAATTACGTAAAAAATATCGTTCGTTGAAAGCATAAAATTACGTACAAAATATTAAGATTTCGGCATTAAATAATCTATAGAGGTTGAATAACGCTGAACAAAATTAACCAACTTCTTCTTCTTCTTCTTCTTCTTCTTCTTATTATTATTATTATTATTATTATTATTATTATTATTCTATGTGCTGTGTCCGTTCAGGACGTAGACGACCATTGCTCTCCACAAATTCCTGTTCTTTGTAGATCTTAATACATTTTGTCTTTTGTTATCTCTCCATTTACACAAGCTCGTTAAATAGGTTATACGTTGTTTATCTTTGTTCCTTTTGCCACCAATATATCACAATTTTCTAAGCCCCCTTTCCTTATTATGTGCCCTTGAATTTTTAACTCTTTTTGTCATGTTAAGCATGTTTGTTTCCATTTTCTCTTAAACTTCATCGTTGCTCATATGTTCGGTTCATGGCATTCTCAACACATTTCGATAGAACCACGTTTCTATTGCTTCAAGTCTCTTCTTCATCTGTAGGGGAGATAACCCACTCTTAGCATGTGACAAATGCGGTAGTTTCTGTTTATAACCCTAGAGATTTTAGTAATGAAGTTTATAGGCATAAACTTCAAAGTGAATTGTTCTTTTCTCCTTGTTAACACCAACAGCCATCTTGGAGTCGTTCTGCTGCATTTTTGCGTTTGTATTTGGTGTTCTTGAAAATAGTATTGTTTCAGTTCTCGAACTTTTAAGCGTTTCACGATTTTAAAATACGACTATTTAAAGGGTCCTTCAAAATGTAAAAGAGGCCAGTGTTTACACTACAAATAAACACTTAAGAGCCCAAGTAGAAATCTAATCCCCTCTAAGTGGCTACTTTTATACTTTTTATAACCACGATATAAGTTTACAATTATATATATATATATATATAATGTCATATATGTATATTTATATACACACATATATATATATATATATATATACTTTCAAAATCACGCTTGAATCAAATATTTTTTCACACGTGTATTGAGCACATATTAATACCACTGTTTCCTGGTCTGATAACTAATTAACATAAAATATTAAAAATGTTAATAATAAAATTAATTAAATATATAAATTATATAAGGATTATATATAAAGAAAGCGTGCACATTTACTATTTCTATAATACAGTTCCTTAACTTATTTATTAGTAAAAATAAAATATAAGCTTTTTGTTCATTGAATGGTTATAGGGGTCCACCAAAAAAAAAAATAAAATAAGAGTAACAGGGGTCCATGGATAAAAAAAAAATGCTGAGTACCACTGCTCTTTAGTGTATCTTTTTAAAGTCATAACTTTCTGTAACCTTTCTTGTAATTTTGCCGTGTCAAAGGTCCTGACCTGACATCTCGACTTCAGTCACTTCTCTCTGTCTTTTCTGTAAATATTTTTATGGCAGTTTTTCTAATGAGGTCTCCTTGGTAGTTAGGTTTCATCGTTTTACTATTAAATTAGACTTCCGAGATGATATTTCCCCAATCTTAACCCGTTCAAGTCTAGGGTCAACTGTTCAATCTTCCCCCACATATCCCCATGAACTGTGCTTCTTACTCTGTCACCCTCTACTTCGAGCGGCTCTTGGGCCTTGTGCAAGTTGAACGTTATTGTAAAAAAAAAGTTTCTTCTAGTCCGTGGATGTCTTTTACGGTTTCTTACCTCCCTCAACCTACAATGTTCAAAAAAATAAATGCAACGTCAATGGCAATGTTCTCTCTTCCTGAGTCCTTTTATTCTCCTTTCTCTTAACTAAAATCTTCCCATTTTCTTTCACTCCCAGTAACCCCTTGCATGTTAGTGTCATTATCGCATTGAGTGAAATAATTAAAACACAAAACAAAAAAAATAAAAAATAAAAATAATAAAGAGCCCCACAACATCAAACTCCATACTTCATCTTTTCTTTGACAGATGACCTTCACCATTTTACTTTCAAAGTCGTGACATATCATTATGACCAAATAACTCAAACGTGCCTTCAAATGTAGAGGCGATAAATGTGCCTTTCCAGGATGACATGCTTTCAATGCTCGTGATGTGTTGTTATTTTATAACGGCTTTCAAATGGCGTCGGGTTCACTAATTGTTGGGTTTTTATTTTATAACAGTTTTCGAATCAGGTCGGGGTCACCAATTGTTGGGTTGTTATTTTACAACGGCTCCATACTTCAAGGATCTCCCAAACATATAGATACGAGTTACTGAGGAAAATGAAAAATGGGCGCCTAAATACGGTTAACATTTTATTAAAAGTAACAATGCAAACATGACATAAACATATTACTCACAATATGTGATGGTCGTATGTGACACTATTTAGCTTTTCGCTAACTAATTAAGCATGGAAATTAAAAGCGAGAAATACTTAAGGCGAGAAGAAGCTATAACGAAAGACATACTGAGCGATGTTATTTTTTTTAACAAAAGAAAAATGGGTAAAGATTTTATTTTCATTTTGTGAAGAAAGGTATTTTAGGGTTTTTCTGTGCTATTCTGCATTCTCCCCGTCTGAATGTAGTTGTTACGGACTACTCCACGCTTGGTTATTTCTTCAAAAATACGATCAGAATAAATAAACAATCTAAAAGTCATGAACGTGAATAAATTTCGTCATTAGCAGTAAACAAAAGAAACTGTGAAGAGAAGCTTTCCTCTTTCACTGCCATTAATGGCAACGTGATTTAAATACACCAACCAAGTGTAGACATAGGAATCACTACTACAGTCTGATCCTCGGACCAAACTTCACTACTTTAGCGGGTGGTGTATTTAGATCACGAAGTGATTAAAGGAAGGGAAAGAGGAAACCTCTTCACAGTTTCTTTTGTTTTGGGCTAATACTGAAATTTATTTACGTTCATATATATATATATATATATATATATGAACATAAATAAATTTCAGTATTAGCCTAATATATATATATATATATATATATATATATATATATATATATATATATATATATGTATTATTTACGTTCATATATATATATATATATGAAGAAAAATATTTTCACAACATCGCCCACGTGACGACGACGTGATCATATTTAAACGGAACGCTGATCTTATAAAAGATTTCAGTTATGTGTTTGGATTGGTCTTGCTCTTATGTCCATCGTCTTTTTCATGTTGAATTGAATATGGTCTAATGTTAATCATGTTTTATGAATATGTCCTGAAGATGTTCTATTAGACCGAAACGTCCGACGTTGACATTATATTAACATTAAAACAGCATAATTGCATATTAGGATTTTTTCCGTCTATTTTTCTTCATACTGTCGGATCTATATCCATATATTTGCTTATATATATATATGAATGAATCCTATTAACACAATATTAAATATTAAAACTGATTCACACATAGAGCTCAATGTATTTATAATAAACAGAGCAATATATTTCATACAATCGGAATTAAAATACCATTATGTAAATGATCATTTTCACCTTGTAAAATTAAATTTACAGGATTTTTCAAGCAGTCAGTGTATAATAAATTTTTGAAGTAAAAAAAACACAGACAAGAGGGAGGGAAAAAATGAAGAAAACTACGGGAATATGATGATGAAGAATACAGGGGTAGTGAAGGTGGCAAAAGAAACAGGAAATATTATAAGTCTTGATATGAGTGGTGGTCAGAGGGGAAAGGAAGAGATAAAGAGAAGGAAAGGAGATAAAGAGATGACCTATTTAATATACTCAACAGAAATCAGACAGTATTAAATAGGTTATCTCTTTATCACCTTTCTCTCGCCCTTTCCCCTCTGACTACCACACATCAAGACTTACACCATTTCCATCTGCTGATAAATCAGGATGTTTTGCTCGTAAATATTCTTCAAATTCTAATCTCGATACATCTAATGTATCTTTGGCTGACTTTCCACCGAGAATCTATTGAGTCATATACATACAAAGCCATGTTTTCTGCTATCAATTCTAAACTAGATTCTAACAAGGTATGTGGACTTTATATTATCCTGCAATAGTCATTAAGAAACGTGCTCCTTAACTGGCTCCTTTTCTCTCTAAAATCTGCAAAAATTCCCTTATTGCTTCTTGCTTTCCTTTTGTTGGAAATCCTCTTATGTAGTTCCAGTTTTTAAGAACACAGGGGAAACGTCTGATCCTTCTATCAGCCTATTAATCTTCTACCACTTCTTGGCAACGTACTAGAAGCCCTAATAAAGTTTGAATTGGTTAAGCATCTAACATTACAGGCCTTTCTTTCAGATAAGCAATATGGCTTTCGCATCTCTAGGTCAACTGCTAAAAATTTTAACAAGTATTGCTGAAAGAGTCTATCAAGTTTTTGGATAAATCCTTGAACATATGGTGTTCCTAATTTTCATCAATGACCTTCCTGATGTCATCAATTCACGACTCGGCATCTATGCTGATCAGTTCCATAAGTTCATTCGGGCAAGGAATGGTTTGTTAAGTTTTACGCCTTAAAAACTAAAATGCTCTCTTTTAATCGTCTTTAGAGAACACTTTTTATCTTTTATCAACATGGCTGATGCTAACCTCAAGGAGTTTTGGTCTAGTAGTTTACCACGGTTAGGGTTGTAGGAGGTTTGTAGAAGGGTCTCTTTGGAAATTCAATTCTCTGAGTAAGCTCAAATCCCTGTTTAATCTTTTAATATGTGATTCTATTTTGACAATAAATTTCAACTCAGATTTACGTCGTTCTTGTTGGCCATTAAATTCCGACTTAAAAATATCGTCATACTTCGATTTAGTGAAAAGGCCTATCAATAGAAAATGAATATCATTAGTGTTATTGATAATATTTTATCATTTTGTTGTCTTTTTATTCCACGAATTTCATTAACCTACCAATTAAATCTACATATTATAAGAAGGATGCGCCTTCTTGGTCTCACGTTTTCCACTGAAACGGTTTCCATGATAGTAAAAGGGATACGGGCTCGATTCTAGTCTGTGGCGCAATCTTTCTTTGCTATGACTTATATAATCTAGGCCGTTTCTTATTAATTTCACTATTTAAAAAAAAAAGAGGTACGTTGGTGTAATGAATAGCGGCTCGGATTGAGGAATCGGAGATCCGAGTTTGAATTTCAATCGAATTCCTGTGAATTACGTTCACTTAGGTGCTAATACCCTTAGGAAAGGTATGAATTCTCTTCTTCTCTCTTTAGCTATGGGTAAATAGCATGACAGACCGAGTTCTATAGCTTGAATGGCAACTGGTCTACCGCATAAAGAAATGGCAACCTACTGCGGGAAAAAATCTGCCTCGTCAGTCATGTATCGAAAAGGTACATGGTCGCCTAAGCGTGTATCACGTATGGCACATAACTGACTGATTAAAAAAAAAACAACAGCGTAACAACTGAAATACGTGTACCAACTAAAAATAGTGTTTATAATAAGAAATCAGTATAATTACTAAAAATATTTCCTCTGTGTAAACGTATGTGTGTTGACATTACTTTTATTTTAGTAAAAATTATCTCGACCGACCTAAAGAAATGAAATTTTTATGTCATGGGGGTGCGTTATTTAGGGCCCCTTGAGAGTATGCGGTATTATGGTATATGGAGGATTGCCGATGGATGGGTTTTTGTGGTGAATGTGTCAATTGTAACGAATGAATGGGTCGTGATTAGGATTAGCTAGGTATAGGATCGTAAGTGATAGCCAGCCCATTTCCCCCTTTTCGGCCTTGTGCCACAATTGTGTATTTTACGCAAGAAATCTTGAGATCAATAAGCCTTTAAAAAAGCATAACCTGTCACTCGACACACTTCTCTAGACATTTTTAGCTACTTTTTTAACCGACCTATGCCCTTTGAATTAGGCCACGGTAAACCATCTACATATACAGTTAAAATATTAGCCAAGTAGATGTCATTATATTTTTATTTTGTATGTTAAAAGATATAAATACACACAAAAAATAATATACTATATTCACATTCAATATGACATCTTTTAGTAATAGTCAGTTGTTTAGTCGAAACAATTCTGTAGGAGAAGATTCAAATATTCAGATTCACATTCGTATCAGACTAGCAAATGATCACAAATCCATTTACTGTTTACTAGTCATTAGTTGATCTCATAAAATAACAGGGAGAATTGTTCTGCAACGAAGTTAAGTAACTTTGATTCTCCGCAGTACTTAGATGGGTGACCACACGGGAATACCAGGTGCCGTAAGTTTGAATGTGCGGGTGGTGTAATAGATAACGGCTCGGAATATGAAAACGGAGAGCCGAGTTTGAATTTCAGTCGGATTCCTTATATTCACTTACGTGCAAATATCCTTGGAATTGGTATGAATCCATCTCTTCTCCTCCCAGCTATAGATTAAATAGTAGGACGTGTATTAAAAAGTCATTAATATCGCCGCCCACAAAAATTCTTAAAGCCTAAAAATATGTTTCGGTTTTAAATAATCTTAAGAGGGTTGATAAGCTGTAAAAGAAAATCAATCAAAAATCTTCAAATAAAATATAATGAATAAAAGAACATTTTCTTCTTGAAGTACAAGAATTTATTATGTGTTTTAGCCTTGATTCGTAATTTTGAACTCTTAGTTCTACTTTTACATTTTGGTAGGGTATCAGATGTTTAGATAAGGGTTTAATTTTAGTGCTTTGCTATGGGGGTACCACTTTCACTATATGTGCCTCTGGTTCTTTGACTGAATAGGACATTTAGCAAAGCTTCTAGCATGAAAACCCCGTTATTGTGACCATTGTACACCTAAGCACATAATTCATTATGAAAATTTGAAATTCCTTGGCGAGTTGATGATTGATCTGATTTGTTTTTACGGTTTATAAAACCCTTTTGTAGGTTATTCAAAGTCGAATCATATTTTTTGGATTGTAAGAATTATTCCTTTTTTTCCGAGTGAATATTGCATTAAGAATTTTTTGAGAATAACAATAAGTATTTATGCGTAAATGAATATAACGAAACCGGCTGGAATTCGAAACCGGCTGTCCGATTTCTCATTCCGAGGCGTTATCCATTACACCATCCACACATCAACCCATGGCAATTTGTTCGACTGTTTCGAGTTAAGGACTAGTGCTTATCTTTTGTGCACATTTATAACCTTACTAGTTGAAGTATCTGTTTACTCTGGGTAAGAGGTCAAGAACTGGATTGCAGCTGGTATTAAGTGTCATTTCCGTCAGTCAGGCTGTGCGGAATTGATGAATTTATTCTCACAGCGATATCATAGGTCTGTATATGTTTTAAATTAACCCACATGATTTCTTATACAAACAGGGAAGGAAGTTAAGTATGAAATTTTTTTTTTTTTTTTTTACAATTTTGGTTTCAGTTGAAAAATAATTTTATTATTCATGCGTGCCAACGTATATTTTCAATTGCATATACAATGGCGTGCCAAAAGTCCAGTTAGCTAGTCTCGTGTTAAACAAGTTCTAGCTCGGTGAATTGCAGCAGCACAACATGATTCACGAACGTCTTACGTCTGAGTAGCTAAGTCGATGTTCAAACTGACTCAGCCGATATCAGATTGCAATTGATGCAAGTACTGTGGCACCACCCTACTATTAGTTTTATATACTGATACTCCATGATTGTTTCAAGATGTATGTGTGTTTCCATGTGTATGTGCGTGTGGGTGTGTGTGTGTGTGTGTGCGTGTGTATGTATGTGTGTGTGTATGTGTGTGAGGTTAACATTTCCATGTCCAAGTATCTGTACAGTGCTGTTTGATAAAAGTGACTCACATGATTTTTTTTACTAAATGCTCTCTTCTCCGATGAAACGAAAGTTGAGTTAAATTCAAAGGATAAGTGATCTAAAATCCAAAGCAGAAGCTTTGAAAGCTCTTTGAATTTTGCAGTAAGTACTGTCAAGCATCCGCTCAGTATAATGTTCTAGGGAAGCTTTTCTTTTCATGGAACTGGTTTCTTAAAACCTATTGAAAAGACCCTCAGGAGCGAGCAGTACAAGAGAATTTTAGAGTCTTGTCTGCTCCCTTCTGCCGAAAGGTTGCAAATCGACCCCACCAAGCTCCTTTTTATGCAGGATAATGTTCCCTGTCAAAATTGATGAAGGAATACTTTGATGCGAAGCAGGTGAGTGTTATGACATGGCCACCCCAATCTCCTGACCTCAACCCCATAGAAAACTTATGGAGCATTATAAAGTACAGTCACCCGAGAAAGCAGTTGAGCTACATGCTCCATTATCCTTTGAATTTAGCTCAACTTTCGTTTCATCGGAGAAGAGAACATTTAGTAAAAAATCGGGTGAGTCACTTTTATCGAACAGCACTGTATATAATGATACCCCAAGATTTTTAGCCAGCTGTGCCTGTGTGCGTATGTGTGTATATGTGCCTCTGTGTGTATGAGGTCAAGATGTTTCGATGCCAAAATACGGTAGCGATACCAAAGATTTTTATACGGTGGCCTAAGAAAGGTTTTTAGCCAAGAGAAATAAACTACACCCAATTTCAAAATTTAATTACGTAATCCCAACTCAACATAAATAAACAATATTTGGAACTAGTCTGGAGCTCTTACCACTAATAATTTTCTATCATAATTATAAACAGTGTGCAAATAATAATTTATACTTTATTAGTTATAAAACTTTATTCTGACATGTCTACACAAAAAAAAATTACCTCGTCCGGTGGCAAAACTTGCTCGTGGCACCAGGGGTGTCAGTACCGCCTTAGCTGCCAAAAGGTGCACATCCTGAAAAAAATATTCAGAGGCTACCGACCTTTCTACCCTTAAAACACATGAAGACAGTTACGCATGCAAATTAATATCTTCCTGTTACAGAGGAATGAATAAAAATGGCTGGAGAGTTCCATAAGATTTATATTTGATTAATTCATCTAGTAACTAATCAACTAATAGAAAATTCCAAGATGAACAAGATCACCATCATAAACGTTGCATTCGTTTTGACGCGTTCATTACCGGTACAGGCGGTTTTCATTGCAAGACAAGCAACGTTTAAGATTATGGCTAAGATCCTGTCGGAGCGCTTACAGTCAGTTGCTGAGATTCTGTTGGGAGACGAGCAGACTTATTCTTTGAATTGCCAAAATATTCAGAGCAACCTGCATCTGATCCGCATCATCCCAGAAGGTGTAAAAGACGACGAGCAAGTCGCTTTGATCAATTTGGATCAGTTCAAAGCATTTGATAAGGTCGACCATCGGTATCTGGCTGCTGTTCTGCAGACCGCCCGATTCGAATCCGACTTCTGTCAGTGGATCAGCTCCTTGTATCGCTCCTCCAGTGCTGTGGTGCAAATGAACGGAAAGCAGTAGCGTGCTTTTGCGCTGACTCGGTCGATTCGTCAGGGTTGCACACAGTCGGCGCTACTTTATACGCTTTGGCGTTGGAGCTCCTCATTCACTGGCTGAGGGACAGGGCTTGCAGTCCGGCTCTGCCTGGAATCGCTGTCCCTGGTGGTGCTCTAGCCAGGGTTTCCGCATACGCTGATAAAGTATCTACTTTCGTGACTTCCTGCAACGACATTGAGATGGTGCTGAAGACGATTGAACGGTATGAAAAGGTCACGGGGGTCAAAATTAACTGGTTAGGTGCCCGGAAAGTGGTCGATCTTCTCGGGCCGTTTGATTGGACAGACGGGTATTCTCGGAGTGTAGTTCAGGCCTATACTCCAGCTGGAGAAAAATTGATCAGAAGTACAGGCAAAAGTCGGAGTGTCGCTCGAGATTTGGTGTCGAAGGCGGTTGTTCTTGAAGGGTAGGGTTGAGGCGTGTGCCACTTACGTCTTTTCTCTCATCATTTACCTGGCTGTAGTTCCTCTCTGTAAGGAACGTAAGAAGGCGATCGAGCGGTTGTGCGATGGCCGCAAGCATCACGGAGACAGAGATATCTGTGTCCAACGGCCGTATAATGGTGGGGGTGGGGAATCCACATTTGGCGAGTCACTGAAACAACTCTACACAAGTTGGCTTTCCTATACCGCGCGTTGGCAGAGGATTCGATCTTGAAGTGTTTTCGAGGGCTGAGCGCAGTCGTAGGCCCAGGGATCAGTCGGATTTCCTCCTCGGGTGCCGATTGGCCTTGAGGATTATTCTTCAGTCCAGTGACTCGGAATTACTGAAGGGGCCGTGAAGGATCTGCTTTCCTGCAGGTTCGGTTTGTCGGTGAACGAGTTGCGCAATTTCTGGTCTTGGGCACCAGTTTCGGGTTATCTCAGCAACTCTGAGTTTTTGCTTACCTGGTGGTTGGTTCGGAATCGGCTCTCTCTCAATGACGTAGCGTTCAAATGGAGCTTGGCAGAGTTCGCACACCTACCATTGTCCTCGGGTGCGCCTCCTTTGGGCATATGTCGGTGAGTTGACGGCTTGTATCGCTCCCGAAATACTCGTGCTCATTGATCGCGCATACGCCACCGTATTCTGGGGTGAAACAGATGGTGTTTCTGGCGCTGCTTGCCACGAATCGAATAGGGATTTGGACGACGCGAATGGAGGAAATCTTGCGATGCGATCGCTATTCCCATTAAGATCTAAATCAGCCCAGAATGAAGATTAGAACTGATAGAAAGCCGCTGGTATCAAGAGAGTTCAACGAAAGGTGGGTATCTGTGGCGATCCTGATTTGCATGAACAGGGCTAGCCTTTCTTTATTAAGTCCCCCTAAATCACAACGCGGCGGTTTCCTGAGGAGCTTTCCTCTGGTTAAGATAGACACTTCCAAGTGTACCTAGTTAATGTGGGTAAGTGTTGTTCCCAGTCTGTTTCCGGCTTTTGCTTTTGTTATGATCCAAATCGAGATTCCCAACCTCGCCAGCTTGTTTTGGACCACCCTTTTCATCTCGACTAGGTCAGTTTTTGAATTTTCTAATGCACATAGTTTTTTATCCTTTCCCTCTCCCTGAGCGAGAAAACATCTTGATTTTGTTAGAAGACAAAATACGGTGGTCACTCTTATTTTTATAGTGTGGACAGGTCCTACTAACATCATTCCTTCTTTTTCGTGGTCATCATCCCCTCACATCATTTCTTTGATATATATATATATTATACACATTTGTACATGTTGGGATTTTTAACTCATGGAATGGCTTTTACCAAGTAGTTGCCAAGTGTGTGTGAGGTATTTTGGCGTATTACGGAGCGAATGGTGACGGATAAAGTCATATGGTGAATGTGTATATTGTAACGAATTAATTGGTCAAAAGCCCGTCTAGCTAGGTGTACGATAACTAGTGATGACCAATCTTAAACAGTCTTAGCTTTTTTCAGCCTTGTGACACAATTACTATATCAGTAATAAATCTTAGACAAGTAACGTTTGTACAAAGACTTATATTTTTTGTAAATTTATAATTGAAATTTTTTATATATAACTTGAAGAAGGCAGATATACTGTTGAAATATTGTTTAATATTGTCAAACACTGTGATTTTTCTTTTCTTAAATCACGCTCTTCTCTTAAGTATTATTATTATTATTATTATTATTATTATTATTATTATTTGATTCCTGTTGTGTACTAATTTTATTTCGGGTCCCAACTAGAGATCCAGGGTCAGAAATGCCATTACGACATTTTACACTGCATATTTGTGTAAAAAAAAATCTATCTGCAAACGTATTTTACAAAAAAAAAAAAAAAAAAAAAAAACCTACATGCACATTTTATATAGATAAACCTCTTTCTATGTTGAAAACTGTGCGTATAAGCATACTTTTTGCATTTCTTTAAGACATATGCTGCCATGGATTCCATCAATGAGTCTATCAGAACAGTTTCCTTTCAAATCCAAGGCCCCAACCACAACTGGGATTAGTAATGTCCTCATGTGCCCCATTCTTTTTTAAATGTCCACTTCAAGATCATTGTATTTTGATAGCTTATTTTAAGATTTTCAAAGCTATATTATTAGGTTGGTGCAAAAATAATACCGTTTTTGACGTATTTTTTAACGTCAAAAAACGGTATTATTTTTGCACCAACCTAATACAATTTTTTCTTCTTCTTCTTCTCATTATTATTATTTTTTTTTTTGATTTCTGATGTATTCTCATTTCTTTTCTGGTCACAACCAAAAACATAAGCTCAGAAATGACTTCATGGTATTTTACACTGAGCATTTAAAATAAACCTATGATCACATACATTTTACGTAGATAAATCCGTTCGTAAGGTGTGAGTTGTACTTGTGAGTGCATTTTTAAGGCGTGGGTTATTAAGGAGCTTTTCAATGAGCCTTTCGGAACCTTTTCTAATCAAACCGAGGGCTCCAACTAGAACTGGAATTGTTGATGTCGTCACTTGCCACATTTTCGAGATTTCGATTTCAAGGTCTCTGAACTTTGATAGTTTTTGAAGATCTTCAAAGATACATAACGATCGGCGTATTGTCAGCATATTCTATTGTTGTGGTCTTTGATCACTACGTCTAGCCGATTAGCTTTGATTGTTCTGTCTGTATTGTAAAGTTTCATAAAGTTGTTACAGACCCTGTGTCTGTAATCGGGTGTGGGTGGTGATCATACAAGTTTCTTGCAATTAACTTCCCGCAAAAGTTGCAGATTTTCCAATGCACTTTCTGTCATGCCGGATTTTATCTTCGGTGGCTGCCAGTACCATCCAATCTGATACAACATAGTAAATTGTTTCTGGATATTCATCACAGAATCTGCATTTTCGATCAACACAATTTTTCAGTATGTGTTCTTAGTAATTTCTGGTCCTGTGCAGCACGAATAAAACCTTCAGTTTCAGCTTTTAACCCTGCACTGATGGTTACGAGGTTTGTCTACATCGTCTTCTTTGGTATGGGCAGAATAATGACAATGAAGAGGTTTATCTTCCTATCGTTTCTGTACCTGGTCCATTGATTTTATTTTTGCTTTCTTTTTAAGGTTTTTGCAGCTGCAGTAGTTATATTATATTTTACTTGTATTTTTTCTCCCACTTGAAATTCCAATGTTGAACTTGTTGCTTTTCTTTATGACTGAATACAGTTTCTCACTTCTTCCATGTTCTTTGATATAAATCATCCTCCTGTCTTCTTCTGTTTGAAAGACATCGCTGACGATTTGGAATTTTTTTCTTTTTGCAGATTTTCTTTTTATTTTGTCTGAAGATTTTGTCCGTTGCATCCGAAGTCCGTTGATGAAGGGTCCGTAGATGAGACGTTTGTCTGTAATTGCTTATTGAAAGTAGGTCTAGCCCAATAATAGGCGAGGATATTTTATTTAAATTATTATTAGTTTTTATTTTTAGATTTTCTTTGAGTTCATTCTTTGTCACCCAAATTATCCGCACTGACAAACAGTCCCATTTGTGAAGTCATTCTCTTCTCCCCGTACCCTAAACCCGGTAAATGGTAGTCCTATGATGTCATAACATTTACCATAATGCATGACCACTAACAAAAATCTATCTTCTTTATTTTCTACGTATCAGTCAGTTATGTGTCATACGTGATACACGCTTAGGTGATCATGTATCTTTCGATACCTGACTGACGAGGCAGATTTTTTCTCCGCAGTAGGTTGCCAGTTGCCATCCAAAGCTACAGAACCCGGTCTGTCCTGCTATTTACCCATACCTGGGGGAGGGGTGAAGAAGAGGATTCATACCTTTCCTAAGGGTATTAGCACGTAAGTAAACGTAATGGATTCGACTAGAATTCGAACTCGGCTCTCCGATTCCTCAATCCATTACACCACCGTACCTCCTCGTAAATTCCTTTAAAATTTTACTGTAGAAATATCATTGGTAATGCATTTACATTTAACATTTACAGTTTGTGCTGTTAGTAATCATTACTATAATTCTTGACAACTGGCAAAAACTTTCTTCCTTCTTATATTGGTGTTGTGCTAGGATCCATTTAATTTGCAAAGTGGAGTACCGACCATATAAATATGGTTGGTACCGGGAAGAGACCGAGAGGAATCGAGAGATTCACCAGAGACTCTGCCCGACTGCGACTCAGTCAACACACATTCCAGGAACGGTCTTCCCAGGAATATACAAAAGACTATATGTAAATATTGTGTACACTTTCTTGTTTCAATACATTTTGTTCTAAGTACATTTTGTGTTGCATTATTATTCCATGCATTAGTCAAGTTTCAACAATTGGCAATGTATTTCTTTTATAAGTTATTTGCGAAACAATTAGCAATGCATTTATATTTTCATATAATTGCTATATTTTCTCATAATTCGAGATGACTGACAATTTATTTTTCCTATAGTATAGTCATTTAAAATTTCTTTTGGGAAATTACCTGTAAAAGTTTCGTGTAATGAACTCATTAGGAATGCATTTACATTTGATATGTAATCGTTCTATGTTGTCTGAAACTTTTGCCATTATTTGTAACCACAGGCGATGTCTTCCTTCTTGATTTCTACTCATTCCTATGATAAAAAAAATTGCGCGGTATTTCATTTGATAAATTACATTAATTAAATTTAAAATGTTCGTGTAATAAACTAATTAACAGTGCATTTTTGCATTTGTCATATAATTGTCTTTTGCTATAATTCCTAATAAACGTCGATCCTTTTTTCTTTTTTTTCAGATTTCGATAATTTGAACGGTTTCATTGTGCAAACGATCTTGGCAAAAATTCACTGCCTAATTGTGAATTTCTCCACATTCCGCCATAAATATATAATTTTTATGCAAAATGTGATTAAAACTTACCAGTATTGTGTAGGATTGTTGATAATTGCTTTTTCTTTTTTTTCCCCTTACTTCCATGTCTCTTTATGACGGGGGCTATAATATCACTCTGCAGATTTCCTTTCGTTATCATGACTTCTTGGGAAAAGTTGTGTAGCGGTTTCTCGTTGCCTTTTTCCACGGTTTTGAATTCCGGGTTTTCCTTCTCTCTTCAAGACGAAGGCGATCATGACTCTCCACAGATTCAGTTTCTTTAATTCCTTGGAAAATATATGAAGTGGTTTCCCGTTGCGTTTTTCGTGGTTTGTTAGAAGAAAATATGTATACAACAAAAATCAAAGGAAACAATAATGATAATAATTATATTAAAAGGTTTCGAATGGATCATTGAAAGTATCCCGAGTAGCTTTAAAGAAACACAAAAAAGATTTCTCATAAATAGAGCTCACACATAACAAAGGGTTTTATCTACGAAACATGGGTGCGATCTCAGGTTTGTTTTACTGTTATTTTTATTTTATATTTTTATAAGAATGATCAGTGGAAAATGTTGACGCAACTTTCTAACCTTAGGTCTCTTGTTGGGACGCAGAAGAAAATATGTATACAACAGAAATCAAAGGAAATAATAATAATAAAGCGTTCTGAATGGCTAATTTAAGGGATCCCTGGTAGCCCATGTCTGAAAGAAATACAAAAGAAAGTGTTTTCACAAATACAGCTCACACCTAACAAATGGTTTTATCTATAAAAATGTGCGTCGTCTTAGATTGTTTTATTTTTATAAAAACGTGCTTTTCTATTGATATGTTTGTACCGTTGGATTGTAAAGTATCTTTGAAAATCTTTAAAAAAATATATCAAAACACAATGATCTTTAAGTGGAAATCTAAAATATGTTACACACGAGAACATCAATAATTCCAGTTGTAGTTGGAGCCCTCGGATTGATTTGACATTACGAAGAACTTTATCTGTGTAAAATATGTGTGATCATAGATTTTTTTTTTTTTTTTTACAAGATTGATCAGTGGAAAATGTCATAATGCCATTTCTGACCTTATGTTGGGACCCGGAAGAAAATATGTATATAACAGAAATCAAAGGAAATAATAATATGAATAATAATAATAATAATAATAATAATAATAATAATAATAATAATAATAATCGATAAAATCATCCAAGTAAAAGAATTTGACAAACTTTCAAACTATAAGATCCGTACACAGAGAATGTAATTAATGCGCATTTCAAATTAACTGATCTAGGATTAACTAAATGATTTAAGCACAGCTTACTGCTTATTAAACCAGCCAACAACGATCACTACAAGAGCTTAATCCAGCAAATATATATAAAAAAGGGTAGACCTTTTGAGACGCTCAAATATACAAACGCAAATTTTAATAATAATAATAATAATAATAATAATAATAATAATAATAATAAATACAACAAATTGTACTCGCAAATACAGCTCACACATTACGAAGAGCTTTATCTATGTAAAATGTGCGTGATCTTAGGCTTTTTTGTTTTTTTACAAAAATAATCAGTGGAAAATGTCATGAAGTTATTTCTGACCTTAGGTCTCTGGTTGGGACCCGGAAGGGAATGTGTATATTAGAGAAATCAAAGGAAATAATAATAAAAATAAAGCATGATAAGAAAACATCTTATTTTTTTCTCAATAGTCACACTTCTAGATAACATAAAACAACTACTTTTTTTATTTGAACTAATAGAAGGAAATTAGCGTAAAAAGTATCGTTCTCTGTCGTAGACCATCATAGAATAAAACCTTTTTTTATGCTCATTAGCACAATTAAAATCTTAGAAACTTTCTCAGGATAAAATATCTATTTAGGACATAACGTAACCTAATGGCTATATAAAGCCACTGAATTAAAGATAATTGTTTTACTGCCTTGTTAAGTGAAGCATGACCCACATAATATTAGACCAATAATTGCCTTCAATTTACTAATTTGGTAGCGATTTATGGCAAATAATTATCAGTCACTATAGATTGCTAGAAACTTAATAACATGTTTGTGAAATAAACATATATAAATAACCGTAACGACAAAAATAAACTCTAAATAAAAACTACAGTAATATTAACGGAATTTCTAATTATATATTCATAGATGACTAAAAACATAGGTGGCTAAAAAATTGTGGGGTGGATGTTTATTATTATTATTATTTATTTAATTATTCATTTTATTTTTTTTATTATTTTGGTGAAGAGTTCATGTTTATTAATTTCGCACTTTTGGATTCTTTAAATGATTTTCCGACCCCCTTTTGTCAAGATTCGATATTTATTGTCGGTTGAGAAAAAAAAAAAATCGACTCATCAGTTATTAAGACCAACCCTTGCACAAGGCCACAAATGAGTAATTGCAGCTTGATAAGATTCTAAAAATGCGCGAAAATTGAAGTTAGGGAGAAATCTATATTTGGCATTCAGTCTGTCTGTCTAGCTAATATCTATCTATCTAGATATCTCTGTTAAAGTCTATCTGTCTGTCTGTCTGTCTATCTATCTATCTATCTATCTATCTATATATATATATATATATATATATATATATGTACATATTTATCAAGGTAAAATGAAAATAAATGAAGTATAATTCAACTGTACGTAACATTTGATTTAAAAGAGGGCTCAATACATAGTAAAACTAAATATTATTTATTTTATAATATTAAAACGTTAAAAATCACTACAATGTTTCGAAACAATAAATGTGTCTCTTCAGGTGATGTTAAACAACTGGTGAATGTATACATACATACGCACACACACGCACACACACATACATACATATATATATATATATATATATATATATATATATATGTATATATATATATAATCAGTCTCTTCGTATCTGTCTGTATCTATCTATCTATATCAGTCATTTCATATCTATCTATCTATCTATCTATCTATCTAATATATATATATATATATATATATATATATATATATATATATATATATATCTTAATATCTAGCTAGCTAGCTATGATACAGACACACACACACACACACACACATATATTTATATATATATATATATATATATATATATATATCAATATATGTTTATCAGTATCAGTCTCTTCATATCTATCTATTTCTGTCTGTTGCTATCTATCTATCTATCTATCTATCTATCTGTTGTGGAGTTATTTCGCAGTGGAGGCTTGTATTTGTACTAAATCCGCCCTAAATAGTTCGATGTACAAAACGTTAAGAACTTGAGATAATAGGTATTACGCAGAGTAATCTTGTTGTGGTCGCTGACTACTTTCGTATTCGGCTAACTGTCGACTACTGTCGTCCGACATCGACTAGTATTTAGTCACCCCCCACGAGGGTATCATGAGGCACAAGGCCGGTTTAACGTGGGATCTCCGAGCCCATGGGTTCGGCCAAAAATATACCCTTTGAACCCGTATAAACGGGTTCAGAGTTGGTTTACCTCCCCGAACGAGACTCTGCCCTTCGGCATAGCCTCGTTCGGGTTCCTCTCCGCCCGAAGGCAGAGAATTCAACCGTTCAGCCGGTCGTCCGACATGGACTAGTATTTAGTCACCCCCCACAAGGGTATCATGTGGCACAAGGCCGGTTTAACGTGGGATCTCCGAGCCCATGGGTTCGGCCAAAAATATACCCCTTGAACCCGTATAAACGGGTTCAGGGTCGGTTTACCTCCCCGAACAAGACTCCGCCCTTCGGCGTAGCCTCTTTCGGGTTCCTCCCCGCCCGAAGGCAGAGAGTTCAACCGTTCAGCCGGTCGTCCGACATCGACTAACCCTCGATTTTCTTATTACTCCTACTTATATTAGGTGGGAGAGTCTATTAACTATAGAATAGGGGTGTTTCACCATAACACTCATGTATCTATGTATCAATCTATCTATCTACTATCTATCTTTTACAGTTTGTTCCTATATATATATATATATATATATATATATATATATATATATATATATATATATATATATATGTGTGTGTGTGTGTGTGTGTGTGTGTGTGTGTGTATAAATTTCCAAGAGGATAGAATCCAGGTAGAACTCAATGTTCAGGACAGAGTAAAAATATAATATAAAAAGGCTCAAACATTAATATCCCATGGTTATAATTTATTACATTGGAATCGTAATCACGATCCAATTAATCAGACCTACAAATTCAAAAAGAAATCCTCTTTTCTTTTTGGATTTGTAGATCTGATGAATTGGATGGTGATTACGATTCCAATGTAATAATTTATAACCATGGAATATTAGTGCTTGAGCCTATTATATATATATATATATATATATATATATATATATATATATATATATATATAGTTGGACTGATGTGAGTTTGCGACCAACCTACAACAAGAGACCGATTTAGAAACCACGTTGCCAACTTCTTCAAGGATCATATACTAAATGTCACTACCAACTCTAATCCCAAGGTGTCAACTTTCTGGACACCACTTTCGACCTATCTAAAGGATAGTAAATATCTTTAAAGCCATAAATAATTTAGCAAAGAATCCAAACAACCCCCAGGAATTTTATTCACCTTGCACAAACACAGAAGCTTGCCTAACTCTAGCAACAAACTTATTTTTGAAAAATATAAAACTAAATATGTAGATGCACTAGAACAAAGTAAACACAATGTTAAATTAGAATACATGAACATTAGTAAGAATGCTAACAATATACATAAGAATAGAAAACACAACATAATTTGATTTCACTCACCATTTAACATGTCAAAACCAATATAACTAAATTTTTTCTTAATTAAATCCACAAACATTTCAGCCATATCCCCATTGCTCAACAAAATCTTCAACAAGAACAAAAATAAAATTAGCTACAGCTGTATCAAAAACCTCGAGCTGTATATAGCACAACATGATAATATAACATTAATCAAATATTTAAACAATCTCAGTAACGATATTAATACAGACAAAAAGTGGAATTGTTGAAAAAGCAGTACCTGCCCACTAAATCATAAATGTATGTATAAAGGTGTCATTTACAAGGCCAGCAATTAAACATAATGGCGAGACCAAATTTTATTTTTGTTCCACTGTCAAACACGGGAAAACCCGATTTTACCTAATATTATAAAATGATTCTTACCAATAGGCAATATTCAAATAATACGTCACTCTCAAAATTTTACTGGGAATTCAAAACAAATAACTACACATTGGTAGTAAATTGGAATTTCGTTGCTAAAACTACACCCTTTTCAAGTCGCGACGACCGATGTAGCCTGTTTGCTAGAAAAAATTCAGTCTCAAAAATATTAATGATCCAGACCTACTGAACGAACGAAATGAACTTATCGTAACATACATCCATAGGAAATATATTTTGATTTTGGTTAGATCATTTAAGACATCACCTGCCCCTTACATATTTTAGGTTAAACACTGATTACCTCCCTTCAACCATTTAAGCGTCTATCAATACGTAATGGGCTACATGACGTTCTTCTTTTCTTAATTTTTTTCTTTTCTTTTTTCTCACCTTTTAATCTTCTTTGTTTATGTACACTTTTTATTTTATTTTGTAGTTTATGTCCTGATATTATTAAACGTTAGCTTTATGTAGTGTAACTCCCTTGAAACAAAGAGATTATTTATAAATGGTAATTGCTCCGATGAGCTGCTTTCACTGGTTCCCAGACTCCATGAATTCAAGCGCCCTACGAGGCTGGCATCCCGCTCTCACCCTTTCACTGTCGAAACTATTAAATGTAGCCGTCTCTTCTATTCCAATAGCTTCATACCTCGCACCTCTCGTCTGTGGAATACCCTTCCCAATTACTGTTTCCCTGAGAGCTATAATCTCCAACTATTCAAATGTAATGTCAATCGACACCTCCAGTTGCCTTGATCTACCCAACATCCCTCTTCTATCACTCCTATCTGCTCTCGCTCCAAATCTTCTGCATCCCTCGGCGTCTTAGTGGCTTCACGCCTTGCTCGGGGCGTAATGCTTAAAAAATAAAATAAAATAATAAAAAAACAAACAAAAATACAATTCATCCCGCCTAGCCCCTACCTTTCTAATCATATTGTTTGCTCCTCACGCTCATATATTTTTTTTTAACTTAAATCTCTTTTTTTCCAACTGAAACATGTACCATATAAACTTTAAGAAATCATTATTCTTTTCTCAATATTTCCCTACCGACACTCTATATTTTAAATTTACACCCTAATAATATATTAAGTTTACATTAACTTTGAGCTTTGAATTTGCGTATAATTTAGCGTTTCCTCCCCTATCTTTTCCAAGAATTCATGACAGATCGCAAAATAAAAGAAGGGGTATTTATGGAGAGTCATGATAGTTGACGTCCTGCATAAATAAATTGCGAAAAGCATTTAATTACATTAAAAATAATTAGTACCTGGAATTCCCTGGGTTTGAAATCATGATTTAACAGGGTTTTTAGCTACCGAGAACGTGTGAAGAAAAAAAAACAAAAACAAAACACTCATTTCTCAGGCCCAACTGCCATTACAAAAAAATGACAATCGAGATAAGCTATTCTGGAGCAGATCTTGACTCAAATTCAATAACGGAAATTTTATTTCTTAATAGTACTCTCCATTCTGTCTAGGGGTCTGGAATTCTATATTTTAGGGATGAAGTTATCAAAAGCCTGCCCTAATTCTCTTACTATGCACATATGCAAATCAACTTGTAAATCGACACCTGAAAGAAACTTGTTCTCCATAAATACACAGAACCACTATGCGATGAGGTAGTTAGCAATATACTCACAACATTGGTGAGTTGGCCTCTGGTCAAATTCAATAGCAGTCGGTATACATTACAGTGCAACCTGGGTTCTCGAATGTCTCACATGTCGAACAAATCAGTTTTCGAACAGAAAATTCGAGATGAAAATGCCTCGGTTATCAAACAAAATTTCGGTTCTCGAACAACATTGCCGAAACAAGTTACCTCGAAAGGAATCATTTCTTGGTCGTGTGTTGTGCTTTTCTTTCCCAATTTTATTGTACTGTGCCTTTTTTTCTCTCTACATTAATCCTCAGTCACGTCACCAAAGAAATCTAGCAGTGACACTGTTAAAGGAAAAAGAAAAGTTTAGAGAAAAACAATTGTTGATGATATTGTCTCTTCCTACTCAATTTCATATGACAAAATCGACGATCTATACTATTCTTATAAATAAAGAGATTATTATGTCTTTCCTTCTCTTTTCTTCCCCTTCTATTTACGCCATCAACTCCCCTACTAAAAGGTACGGTAAAATTGAAGTGTTCGTCTATCTGTTTAGTATTGAATTTATTTTTTTTCTAAGATTTAATGATTTTCATTAGTTTTGAGTTTAAACTTGTGCACAAAGTACTGTTATTAAAGTTTAAAAATGCAATCATTCTGAGACAAGGAACGGATTAATCCATTTTACATTGATTCCTATTTGAAAAATAGTTTCGGTTTAAGAATATTTCGGTTTAAGAATATTTCGGGTTACGAACGGGATTCAGGAACGAACTAAATTCATGAACCGAAGTTCCACTGTATTTATATTAATATTGATTATATTAATATTTATATTAATATTGATTATATCAATGTTTATATTAATATTGATTATATCAATGTTTATATTAATATTGATTATATTAATGTTTATATTAATATTGATTATATCAATATTTATATTAATATTGATTATATTAATATTGATTGTGCTATTTTAGTCAGCTACAACACATATTTCGGGGTAAAAAGTAATTGGAGAGAAAATCCATGTTACACTAATTTTTCATGCGAACAGGGCCTGCCTTCCTGCCTAGAAAATCAGCATTTGAAATGAAATCCTGGTTTTTACCTTGATTCGAACTAGCATCAGTTGGGAATGCATAACTATCTACAGCCTTGAGAAAGGTTATTTTGCAAATAGTTAATTTTTGCAAATTCTTAGGTTTACCGTTGATGAGGACAATATATAGAAATATTATCTTATGGCTTACGTCTTATACAATTTCTTAAGAATTAACTAAAAATTGCTTCGGCAAATTTTGCTGTTTCAAGTGTGGGAATTTCGGATAATTTCTGTTCCATTGCCAGATACGAATATACCACGATGGTTATTGGAGAGAAGTGTTGGTGAGTTAGCATTTTCGGCAAATAACTCTCCCATATCTATAATTCAGACTGTTTCAGATAAATTGATGTCATATCGTAATCTAATAGATTGATTAATTCTCGTTCAAATGATCTCAAATTTAGGACAACATTTGTAGAAACAACTGGAAATTCTATGTTTACTGTGTTATTTCTTTCTTCCTAGCAATAGAAATGCCATTCACTAGAAAAGCGAAAATGCGTTTTGTCTGCTCACACACAGTCAGGAGCTGGACTACCGACTTAACGTGTGCCGTGAGACAGGCAATAGGGATGTTGAAAACTTGTAACATCGTTCATGCAATTTATATTATTGATATTTTGATCAACAATAAACTAGATTTGTTTCATTCGCCTAGGCCTGCATAGTTACTCAGATATTTACATCTCAAAATTAAATCATTTCTTTAAACACTGTATATGTGTAGGCTATAGCAGGGAAAGAGCTATTTTCGTCATAGGCAGATATTATCCAGATTTTGTACATCGCCGAGTACATATAGTATGTTTGTTGCGCATCAGAATTGAATGAAAATTGCCCTTAAAAGTGAAAATATATTAACTTTCAAAAGTGTCTCTGTGATTTTTACGGCTTTTCATCCCTTCATTTAAAATTTAAGTATATTTTTAGATTTTAAGAATTCTTTTTGTGTGAGTGAATATTGAATTGACAATATTTTGGAGATAATAATTTTTCGAGATAAACCTCATGCTATTTACTCCATAGCTGGGGGTAAAAAAGATGGATTCATATCTGTGTGTTTATGAGGTCAGCAGTATGGTGGAGTACTGGATAGCGGATCGGATTGAGAAATCGGAGAACCGAATTCGAATTCCAGTCAGATCCATTACATTCATATACGTGCTAATACCCTTGGAAAAGGTGTGAATCTTCTTCTTCTCCCTCAGCCATGGGACAGGCCGGGTTCTATAGCATTGGATGGCAACTGGTCTACCACAGAAAGAAATGGCAACAAAGGTACATGGTCGCCTAAGCGTGTATCACGTATGGCACATAACTGAACCGAGCCAAAAAATCACCCGCTTGAACTCACACACATGTCGTCGCGCATTCGTTAATTCGGTTTGAGAGAACAGCGACATTTTGCTCGTGTCTCGTCGACTATAATCGGTAGAGCCAATAAGTGAAAGAAAACGGAAAGAGGAGAGAAGAAAACAAAATAGAGGAAGGGTTTGGGCGATAAGAGCCGGAACCTTGAACAGCTTATTGAGAACTGAGATATTTCGACAATACGACTGGCTCGTTTTTGATTACATCCCGTTTTATCGGAATCAACTCAGAGACCATACGTCAGATTATAATATGATGTGTGTGTGTGTCTGTAAGTCTCTCCCCCACACAGTCTTTCTCTATCTCTCTTTTCCCCTCTCTCTCTGCTGTATTTCTTCAGAGCTTACTCATTCACAGCTCATGATTTTTTTTTGCTTCTGCAATACTTGCTCTTTACAATCTCACTTTGGCTTTCTATTTCTTTATTCATTTGCTCAAATTTGTCAAGTACGTTTCTTGTAACGTTCCTCTGCTTCTCCCGCCCACAATGTAAGCGTTAAATTCTCCATGCCACCAATGTTAATGCAATGTCAGTCGTTATCTTCTGTCTGCTTAATTCTTGTCCTTTTATTGTTCTCTCTACTTAATGTCTGTTTTTCATATTCTCTTACGCTCAGTAACCCCTTGCATCTCAGTAGATTATTTATTATTATTAAAAAATACGTTTAAATTATAAGTAAATTCAGTTTTGTAAAAACCACCTGTAATAACGAAACTGTTCCTTAAATATATCATAACTGATGATGAAAAAAGGACTACATACAACAAATGTTGAACTCAAAGGGAAGTGGATTGACAAGGACAAATCCCTTCAACAAAACCCCAACAGCTAAATAGCATTGAAGAAGGATAATATTATGAAACACAAAATGCACATTTATACGTCCAGCAACTGCAATGTGTCCATAAAGGATTGGTTGAAACTGTGCTCAACAATAGGAGAAAAGAAAAGTTGTTCCCTATGACATCACGCCGCATCATACAGTAATAATAACATTGGAAAGTAGTTTGGAACTCGGTTGGTCTGTTCTCTCCCCCCCTCTGCCATATTCACCTGACCACATCAAAAATAGTACAGGAAAATAGTTTGGATCTCGGTTAGTCTATTTTACCCCATACGCTATATTAACCTGACCTTGCACCACAGCAAAAATAACACAGGGAAAAGTTTTGATATTCGGTTTATCTGTTCTACCCCACCAGCCATATTCACATTTATTACTTTTTCCATTAATACAAAATAATCTGGGAAAATGTTATTCTCTTTCAGACCGGTTACAGCAAGAATAATAAAAGAAATGATTTTGAGAACGCGGTTGGTCTGTTATGACCCACCTGTTATATAGCCTGACCCTTAACCCAAGCGATTATTGCATCTTTCCTATCTTTGCAAAATGCTTTGATGGGTAGGAGGTCTTCTCTAACAAAAACCAAATTCAAAAGTTTGCCGAAAATAACAGCAAAATTGTCCAATTGTTAGATTAAGCTTTGAATCGTTGTATCGTAGAAATGATTAAAGATATCTTACTGGAATCGAGGTTTTTTATAACACTATTGGACTCTAGTTTGAGCAATAAGAATGTATAATTACTCTCCAAGTTTAAAAGAATAATCGTGATGAAATCGATCATAAACAAAAATGATACATTCCTTATTAATTAATCCTTAGCTAAGCATCCGAAGCTCATGAAGGATTTAAATGAAGTTCATATATGTACACATATATATTATTCCGGGATCATTTTCGAACTTATTCCTGGCTAACCTTGTAGACTAACCTCTCTAACCTTGTAACTTTCTGTCCTGGAGTAACAAGGTGCCACACACGTTTCAAGTAAGATTTCAATTTAAAGTCTTTTTTCACTGTTCTTTGAACTGTCATAACTAAAATTCCTCTCACACGTGCCAAACGTCTTATAAATTGAGTTGGATATTTTCTAATTGATCTCTTTAGCACTAAATTGAAATCATGACCCCTCTTCCTGTTGTGACTTCCTGATCCAGTTTGTTTTTCTCTATTGTTCCCACTCTTTTAAACTTCACCCTTCTCTTGATGGTTCTTGAATGGACTTTGAAGATAGAAGCCAAAGTATGAATGTTGGTACCATCACTGAAGGCCTGGATGATTTTTTTTCTTTCATCATTGCACAGTTGAGAAGACAGTGAGGCTGACACAAAACGATTTTAACATGTTCCCTTTCGAGCTGAATAACTCAAAGGGTTTTTTCAGTGATTCTTACACTAAGTGGTATCAAGATGGCTAAACGTCTTATCGGAAAACATGGAAGAAAGAAATTCAATTAATTTAGTATTTTTTTTTAGATATTAAACAATCTGTAGGTTGAACAATTGTGTTGTAACACGATTTGGACAATTTTCCTGTTACACTCGGTATATAATGAGTGAGAGGGAATAGAAAGTGTATATTTAGTCTACGTTTAATTTAACTTGCTCATTGCAATGTGCTACATTCCTTAAAGTGCATTGAAACATGAGCTGTATATAATTTTGATACCACTCCTTATTTAGGCATTTAAGTATTTGGTGGCGTGATGATAGGGTATTTTAGATAATCAAACAATGTCAATCTCTCTTCTACCATCCTCATCACAAATTTATTTTTGTATACGCACTCGAAACAATTTAAGGTTTCATTTAACACTTTATATTTTCACATAAGCAATTATGAAACGCAACAAACACAACGTGTATTCATATATATATATATATATATATATATATATATATATATATATATATATATATCTTCAAAGCCAACATCCTGATGCTGACATTGCTAATGTCGAAAGTACTCGGAATAAATGAATATGTATCAACATGGACATTTTCTCTCTTCCTTTAATAAGGATAATAAGCTTGTCTGTGAATATAAGAGGATCCTACTGAAAATAAGTAAAAAAAAATTGTCTAAATAATTCAATGAGACATGCCTCAATGAAAACATGATGTCAATATATTAGGTTGGTGCAAAAATAATGACGTAAAAATGTCGTTTTTTGACGTTAAAAATTATGTCAAAAAACGACATTATTACGTCATTATTTTTGCACCAACCTAATATATATATATATATATATATATATATATATATGCGTGTGTGTGCTTGTGATGAGAGAATTTCGATAAAGTAAATATAATATTATTTTCTATGTATTATTTAAGCGAACAGACAAAATAAAAGCATGGTAAGAAAAAGATAAGAATCAGAATATTCGAACATGCTTGTGTCCTTTCTTAACCTAAACTAGATTGAGAGTGGACGACTCAAAAATTTGTTTAAAATGTTGTCGTGCGCATGTGCAGATTTGTAAGATTTTTCACAATCATTAAAGAGGCGTACAACTTAAACGAAGAGAACTGTTTAGAAGACACTCATTTTTTATGAGTTAGTCGATATTGTTTAACCTAGCTAGGAGATATGAAGTCATTGGCTCCTTCGATTTTCATCCATTTTTCTAGTATAATTTCCCAACCCCTACTCATTAGGGGGCAGAGACTACAATTGGTGCTAGATGCCTTTCGACTTTTGTATTTTTGTTTTTGTTATGCCTTCTTCACATTAATATTATTATTATTATTGTTTTATACCCTACTCATTTCTTACCGTGTCCCGACCAGAGACCCAAGGGTAAGAAACGGCATCATGACATTTTCCATTGAACAGTTTTGGAAAAAAAATCGCACATAATTTACATAGATAAAGCCCTTCGTGAGGTGTTGGCTTTATTTGTGAGTACATTTTTTTGTATTTCTTTAAGGCATGGGCTAGCAGGGATTCCTTCAGTGAGTCTATTGGAATCTTTTCAAATCAATCCGAGGGTTCTAATTATAACAGGAATTGTTAATATCCATGTCAATAAGGAAGCACATTTTGTTTTTACGGTCTCTAATTACGATGTCAAGGCGATTAGCTTTGATTTTTTTGTCTGTGTGTATTGTCCCATAAAATTGTTACAGCTCCTATCTCTGTAACCGGGTCTGGGTGGTTCATACCAATTTCTTACAGTTTTCTTTCCGTAAGCGTCGCAGATTTTCCAGTGCAGATATTAGCCCACTCTGTGGTGCCATGTTTTATATTCAGCGGGTGCCAATACCACGCAATCTGCATTTTGGACTAGCACATTTTTCAGTAATGTGCTTGGTAATTTTTTAGTTAGCAAGCATTGGTCCTGTGCAGCAAGAATAAAACCTTCAGTTTCTGCTTTTAACCCTGCACTACGTAACCACTGATGGGTACGGGGTTTGTCTACATCAGCTGGTTTGGTACGGGTAGATATTAACCGTGAATCGGTTTATCGTGCCATCGTCTCTGTATCTGATCGGTTATATTTGTTTTTGTTTTCTTTTCTAAGTATTTTGCAGCTTCAGTCAGTTTATTATGTTTTACTTGTATTTCTTGGCTCACTTGTATTTCTTACCATGCTTTTATTTTGAACTTGTCGTCTTCCTTTATTACTGAATACAATCGCTTACTACTTTCATATTCTTTGACAGAGATCATCCTCCAATCTTCTGTACTTTCTAGGTATCTTTGAATGCTAATTATTGTAGCTTTGTAAGACAATTCTAATCCTCTGCTTCCTTCGGATCTGGGTACATACAGACGACCAACTTCAGCCTTGGGGTGATGCATGCGGTGGCAAGTGAGAAACTTTCTCGTTTTGGTGTCCATTCGCTTAATGTCAGCTATGGCCCAGTTAAGAATGTTGAAATGGTATTGCACTACAGGGACAGCCAAGGTTTTTATAGCTGATATTCTGTTTTTTTTTTTAATTCAGCTCGGTATTCAGTACCCCAGACGCACACACCTTTAGTTCTTCTTTCTTACCTTATCCTTCATTTGGGTATGTTGTGTTCCATCTCTTTCGCTAATTCCTAGATACCTATACACTTCTGTTTGTTCCAGTTCCCTAATCTTTGTGCCAAAATCTAAATCTATTGAGTATGTTTTTGTAAATCGCCGTTTCTTTTGCACCTTTATCTAATTCGAAATTCATACCTTTGTCGTCATTGAAACATTTTACAGTACTGAGGAGGCCCTTCAACACATTGTCGTCTTTCTAGATAGCAAGCATTGATCCTGTGTAGCAAGAATAAAACATTCGGTTGCTGCTTTTAATCCTGCACTACGTAACCACTGATGGGTACGGGGTTTGTCTCCATCAGCTTGTTTGACACGGGTAAAATATTAAACATGAAGAGGTTTATCTTGCTATCGTTTCTGCATTTGGTTCATCGCATTTGCTTTTGCTTTTTTTTTGTCTTGTATAACCTACAAACGGCTAATGAGGTGTAAAAATGAAGTCACTCATTCAATCAGTGATTCATTCATCGATTTTGAAGGGATCTGTAATTTGACGGTCTACACTCAATCCTTCAGTTGTTTTCTAAATCGTCTTTCTTGAATACAACTAGAATTGTTAATGACTTCATGTACCACATTTTTGAGATTTCCACTTCAAGATTCTTGTATTTATTTATGTTTTTTTAAGATCTTCAATGATACATAGCAGTCTGTAGGGACTGCAGCCATGTCAATAAGGAAGCACTTTTTGTCTTTGCGGTCTCTAATCTTTGCGGCCTCTAAACCTCTTATCATCATCATCATCATCATCATCATCATCATCATCATTATTATGTTGAAACACTGTATTATCTTACAAGTTTAATTGTTCAAGCTGCGGAATAAAGTAATTCTGCAGCATATCTAAATAATTGTCACTGTTGATAACACGATATTGAAAAAAATATGGCCCTATGGTCCGATTTTTTAACAAAGCACACCACACATTAACTTTAAGAGAGTCCCTTTCATGTTCAACAGTTTCATTTCGGTTTTCAGTTTCCCAAATTCAGCAGTTATGCCCGTTGACCTTGCGACCAATGTGAAATGTTGCTTCACCAGAGAACAGTAAACTACTCACTAATGCATCATCATTGCCAAATTTTTCATTGAACTGATGACAGAAAGTTAGCCGTGCATAATAATCCTCATCTAACAACAATTGATGTAATTGAATTTTGTAAGCTTTCATGTGAAGTTTTGCCTGCATAATCTTATGCACACTAGACTTTGGGAGCCTGAGCTCTAATGATGCACATATTACAGGCTTTCTTGGACTTGCTGTAAAGGATTTTTCTATGGATGCAACACTTTCGTCGCTGATACATGGCCTTCCAGACCGTGGCTTATCATGGACGAAGCCTGTCTCTTTAAATTTTTTCATCCATTTAGTAATAGTGTTCCTTTGAGGTGTTTCTTTATTGTATTCAATTCTAAACTTTCTTTGTACAGCAATACTAGATTTCAGTTCAGCCAACCAAATGACAGTTTACTTTTTCGTCAGTTGAAGCCATGGATCTGATTCTGGAAAAAATATTTTTTTTTACTTATCTAAAAATTGTTTCAAATTTTGTGGTATGACTATACTTAAAACTAGGTGCATTAAACTTTATAATATTTTTTACATATTATTCCTATCGCAAATACAAATAAAGTTATAATTTTTTTAAAGTGCACACACACACACACACACACATATATATATATATATATATATATATATATATATATATATATATATATATATATATATATATATGTGTATATCAGGTCATCCCATAAGTTCTGTCCAAATTTTACCTTTTTTTTTTAAATGAACGAAATTTAAAGAGTATTTTATAATGTCTAATGGAGCTGAACATTATTTTAATGTTTAGATGCATTTAAACTGATCAAATTTTATTTCAGAGTACAATAAAATTAAATTTTGTTTGATTAAAACCCTGCTAACATGGAAGTACCCAAGAATCATTTGAGGCACATAATGCTTTGTGAGTTCAAGAAAGGAAACTCGGCAGCCGAAGTGGCTAGAAACATTCACTCAGTTTATGGAGAGGAATGTGTGAATGAAAGAACTTGCAGAAGATGTTTTGCAAAATTCAGAGGTGGAGATTTCACCCATGAAGATGAAGATCGAACCGGACGTCCAGTTGAGTTTGATGAAAAGCTTCTTGAAGCAGTCCTTGAAGAAAATCCTGATTTATCAGTTGAGGAATTGGCAGTGGTTCTCAGTTGAAACCATACAACTGTTCATCGTCATCTTCAACAACTTGGAAAAGTTACTAAACTTGGAAAATGGGTATCTGAAAAGAACCTCATATCCCGAGTTGACATCTGCTCTTCTCTCCATTCTTGCCAACTTGTTTCACCTTTTTTGGATAGACTTGTGACTGGCGACGAAAAATGGATCTTTTATCGAAAGCATCGTAGACAGTGGCTTGGTAAAGGGGAAGGACCCCAGCCACAGCCGAGAAGGGAACTTCCTGGGCAAAAGGTTCTTCTTTCAATTTGGTGGGATCGCCAAGGAATAATCCACTTTGAATTCTTACCACCGAATGCAACAATTAATGCTCAAATATACTGTTAGGAATTAGAGCGCTTGAACCAAGCTTTGAGGAAAAAAGGCCTGCTCCAGTGAATCGAAAAGGGGTGATGTTTCATCAGGACAATGCGCGACCCCACATAGCAAGAATCACTCCACAAAAGATCGAAGAACTTGGTTGGGAGAAAATTCCTCATCCACCTTATTCTCCCGATCTTGCTCCTTCAGACTACCATTTGTTTCGTAGCTTACAGAATCATTTGGAAGAAACAGCTTTTGTAACACAGGAAGAGGTTAAAACTGACATTTGTGAGTTCTTCGAATCAAAGCCAAAAGAATTTTACATTAATGGAATTAGTAAGCTTGTTAATAGATGGAAGGAAGTCATAGATAATCAGGGAAAATACATTGTTGATTGAATCTGTAATTAAATGTAACATTTGGTCACTTGATTTCTTTATTCAAAATTCGGACAGAACTTAAGGGATGACCTGATATATATACATACATACATACATACATATATATATATATATATATATATATATATACGGGCTGCTGAAATCGTTTGTGGCACAGACAGCCTTCAATATTATTGCCTGATTCTTGTTACTGAATCATGCTTTCTGATGATGTGAAAACATAGTTTACGTAAACGAATGCGGAAATATAAACACGACTTGTATAAATCGAGTTCGCGGAGTTTGTGAGTAATCATTTGTTTGGTAGCCGTGGAAGCCATCACACACACACATACACACACACATACACACACACACATATATATAAAATATGTGTGTGTGTGTAATTGTGTCAGTGTGCGTGAAAGAGATAGAAAGACTTTTCTCCGTCATCAGTAGTTTACATTGTTGGTGGTGCCAGAACCTGTTTACACTGGAACATTGTGTTAAAGGAATTCTTAAATTTCAACTGGCTTCGCAATCTTTTCATGTACTTGTTAATTTTCAATGCCTCAAAAACGAAATGGTTGTCATTTAATCATCATAGAAAACCATTATTGCCCTCCATCAACATGGATGAAGCTAACCCCCAGAAAAGCGACCATTACGCCTTCTTGGTCTCACGTTTTCTACTGGCATATAGTGGACCGATTATATTGAATTAATTGCTAGGCCTACTGCTAAGAAGCTTGTTTCACTGTGCCGTGCCAAACAGGTTTTCTCGTCGGAATTCCTCTTTCGCATTTATAAATCTACCATTCGCCTGTGCATCAAAAATTGCTAACATGTTCTGATGAACTGTTTTTTTTTCTCCGACTGCACGAATTTAATCGTTCTACTAGATTGACAATTAGGTCTCACCGTTTTACTGTTGAACTAGCTGGATACAACCTCGCTTATATTCTAACAGTTTCTTTTCCCGCACTTATCAAATGTGGAACTGACTTCTGATTTCTTGTTTTGCTGAGGCGTACTATCTCCAAAATTTAAATGCAACGTCTATTGGCATCTTCTGTCTTCCTGAAACTTATTCTTTTATTATTCCTTCTCCAAACTAATCTCATCGCATTCACTTTCACTATCTGTAACCCCACACGATTTCCTTGGCAGAGAGAAATTGCCTTGATCTATCCCTTAAAACGACATTATTACGTCATTATTTTTGCACCAACCTAATATATATATACATACATACATACATACATACATACATACATACATATATATATATATATATATATATATGTATGTATAATTTCATTTTTTTAATCATTTCATACCAGGCAAGAAAAAAATTCCCCTAAGATGGAAGGGGGTTACTGAGTGTAAAATTTAGAAAAAACTCTATTAAGGCGAGAGAACAATAAAATGTATGTATAATTTCATTTTTTCATTTTTTTAATCATTTCATACCAGGCAAGAAAAAAATTCCCCTAAGATGGAAGGGGGTTACTTTGTGTGAGAAAATTTAGAAAAAACACTATTAAGGCGAGAGAACAATAAAAGAACAGGAATTAAGAAAACAGATAATATCGATTGACATTGAATTTAAATTTTTTGAAGATCAAAGGTAGTTGGGTAGCAAGAAGCCGAAAGAATGGCACACAAGCGAGAAGTGCGAGAGAAGAAAATCTTAGCAGAGAACTTACGGTTAAATCCTGTCATTTCAACTGTAAAATGATGAGACCTAGTTGCTAATCTAGTACTGCGCTTAAATTCATGAAGTCTAAATACCATGCAGGAAATTTCATCAGAAAAATTATCATGAAAATATTTATAGAAAAGCCCAGGGAAGCAACGCTACGGCGATGGTAAAGTAATTAAAGCCAAGATGCCAAGTCAGGACCAATAATATTGCAGATTCTTCTTTCGATTCTATCAAGAATCTCTAAATATATAGCAGCATATAGCACATATAGATGTGGCAGTAATATTCAAATCATGGATGAATGGTAGACTTACAAATATGTAAAATATATTCTGTCGAGAAACATTGTCTACCACGATACAGTGAAACAACATTCCTAGTAGCAGACCTAGAATATATATATATACATATATATATATAAAAGACCAAGTTCAAGTATGAAACAGAC
This sequence comes from Acanthosepion lycidas, assembly GCA_963932145.1. Taxonomy (NCBI): domain Eukaryota; kingdom Metazoa; phylum Mollusca; class Cephalopoda; order Sepiida; family Sepiidae; genus Acanthosepion; species Acanthosepion lycidas. The sequence goes on along the minus strand of OZ010582.1, from coordinate 69,939,879 downwards.
TTTTACCGCTTAGTGTTGACCTCAGTGTTGACTTTTATATTTACATACGTTCTATCTCTGATATTGAGCACTTTTACTCAACAATATAGCATACCTTAAAACTATATTTTTATCGTATATACAGAGTGCAATGGGTAAATTGTCGTTTAAATTATGTAAAAACGAAAATAATACTGACATCTCATTTAACAGATATGTTTATCAAAATTACTCAAAAATATCTTGAAATATTAAAGAATAAATTTATTCAATAAAACCGCCATTCGCTTCAACCACAGCCTCCAGACAACTTTGGAATTTCCTGCGATTCTTCTGGACGGTCATTGTTTAAGTTGGTGAATTCTGCCATAATCCTTGCCTTCAGTTCATCTTTGGGGTTACAAGGAATTTTGTTGGTCTCTCGCTCAACTGCGCCCCACACATAATAATCAAGGGGGTTGCAGTCTTGGGCATTAGGTAGCTAGATGTAACGGGTAATGTGGTTGCAGAAATTGTCTGACAGCCATGACTGGGTTCTCATGCTTGTGTGGCATGATGCAGAGTATTGTTGCCAGACGTAGGGTCTTCCAGCAGTCACCCTCGTGACACAGGGCAGCACTATCTCCTCAAGGCACTTGATGTAGGCTTCCGTGCTGAGTCTGAGGCCCTGTAGGAAGATAAATGGAGTCATAACGTCGCCATCACTAGTGACCACTCCAAACACCTTCGTAATCCCCATTAAACTCATTCAACCCTTTCTGAATCCTCTGCACTATCCTCAGATTGACACCCAAACACTCTGAAATGTTCATATTGGAGCTTCCGGTGCGAATGCTAACCATACCGTTTCCAAATTTCAGGCGGAGTGAAATGCGTCATGGTGCTTTTTTTCTCACAGACGGCGCTCAACTGACCCTACTATATTGCGCAGTTGACAAAATCAAAACCAAAAACGCGCATGAGTGAAATTAAAAATAAACAGCGACAATTTACCAATACTTACCCACTTGTATCCGAGGATGCCAGTCTACTAGCAGCTATCTAATTCCTTTTGCAGACGCTAAGTCAGGCACATTTGTATTTGTTCAACACTGGTTTAAACTGTGGTTCATAACCCTGGGGGAGAGAGCGTTATTATATGGCGTGATCAGCAGTCAGATCAAAGCCAGCACGCTCAAACCCTCGGTCACGATGACTTGTGACTCCGTGCTAGTACATACATCGACGGCTCCCAAGGGTTCCGTCTACCCCATTTCACTCAAAAAGCTTGGGTCAACCCGTGGTCTTCAGGAACTTTCCAAAGGTGCCGTACGCTGGTATCGCCTCCCCCAGAAGGCTCGTTACTGGCAAATCGACCATGGTGAAATTTGAAACCTCATGGCCAGAAAGCAAACGTTCTAACCACACGTGTAACTACAATGTACTTGCACGAATTTATTTAAATATACTGTCGATTTTACCCAGCACGGTGTAACTAAATTATACACAAAATTGATAACACGAAATAAATTTGCTAAATCGTTCGTTTAATTCATAAGCTCCATATACTAGAGGCGTATCTATAGTAACATCAACGAACGTCGGCGAAACGCGTCGTTTTCCACTTTGTCTCATCGTCTCCACTTTTATTTCAGATACTATTTTACATACTAAAATAAGTAAAAAATATTCACACTATCGTCATAACATATACTAGCAGCATGGCCCGGCGTTGCCCGGGCTTGATTCAAAAATCATACAACTCATACAGCAATCGCTATCTCTTGACTTAAAATATTTTTGCCCTTCCTTGCCTTTAAAGGAATGCCCTTTGCTGTACTGATGTTGCTACATGCCTTACTTCTTGCCTATCTCACACTGCGAATTTTTTCTAAGCTCTATACCAAACATTAAATCTGTTACGAAAAAGAACTAAACAAAATGAACACAAAACGATCAGCTTTAAAAAAAGGACTCGTAACTGGAAAAACCGAATGAAAAAAGAATGTTAACAACAAATACTTTTTCACACCCAACACAGTTCTGCGGAACCAGAATCAACGTTGAGTTTAAGCAAGCGAATGAGCCAATTGGAGTAAAGTGCCATGCAGATTTAAATTTTTCCCACTTGTGACGAATGTATCTATCGAATTTTTTTGCATGCTAGCATGCTAGTTAACATTCATGTCAGTCAGCTGTTGGCTCTCACGCTGGCCAATAGAATCTTTCTGCCTATTTGTGGCAGCCAGTTATATGCTCTCACTCTGGCCAGTAGAAAATGGCCGCAAACTACATGAAAACTGCCGTAGAAGCATGAAAAAATCGATTATTTCCACTATCGATGGGAGTTAGGAAATGCAAAGTCGGTCTTGGCCTGTCCGCTAACTTGGAGTATGTGCATGTAAATTTTGGTTCAAATCCGTTGAAAATTGCGGCCGTGCATTCGTTACACACACACACACACACACACACACACACACACACACACACACACACACACACACACATCCTGCCTTTTATAGATAGAGATTCAGACAAAAGTGCGGATAATTTTTTTTTATTTTCCCTCGTACAAACAGACAAGAGTCAGATCAGGCCAAAAATGAAGTATTGTTGGAATATCGAGGCTGGAGCTGCTTCTTCACTTTTCAGCCTGGACAGAATTGAAAAGTGTCTACGTGATCTAGTGAATGATTAATTATCTTCTATCCTACGGCCTCTTTACCTACCGATGAAACATCGGAAGCCACTCGCTACACTAGCGCTATTATCATGACGAACTACACTCCTTCGTTCAAGCAATTCTAACCTGTACAAGAGCCAGATCAGACCGGAACTGGAGTACTGCTGCCATATACGGACCGAAGCAGCCCAGTTTTTACTTTTCCTGTTTCGATAGAGTCCAAGAGTATCACCGCGCCCTTGTGGATGACGAATTATTTTCAGACCTTAGACTCCTTTCTCATAGACGAAACGTCACATGCCTCTCACTTGCTCTATCGCTATATCCATGAAAAATGTTCAGAGAAACTACTTTCCTTAGTTCCACCAGTTCTAACCTTCACTGCCAAGACCAACCATGCTACGAACTTTGTAAGAGAACCACCATCATTCCATTCGAGCAGCATTTTTACACCAGCCGCTGCTTTGTGGAATCGACTCTTAAGAGGATGCTTCACGAACACTACAATTTCAAACTCTTCAAGTCTAAACCGTTATCTTCGCCACATGTGTCTCTTAAACTGTGCATCTTAAACTGTAACGCTCTACCTCGAGTGTCTCTTCTTGCAGACCTTCACTGTTCACTAGATTGACTCATCTTTTTCTCTTCATATTCCATTGGTACGGGGAATGTTCCTCACAGATAGTTTCTTCCACAGAACGATTGCATTGTGAAAGCAGTGCTCTTATGCATAAACTACAATATTTGATGGCATACAAGATGCACACGTCTTTCAAAGATAGCAGAAAAATCACTATCCGTCTTTATCATCGAATTTGAGTCCTGGAGGTTAATTTTATTCCCAACACTCACTAACGTAGGCTATAATACTACCTCAGATAGTCTTTTCTATCGAGCTTAATATTATTATTGACAAAACAGGAATATTATTATGGGCACATAGTCGAGTGGCTAGAACCTTCACTTTCTGACCCGGATTTGAATCTCACCATAGTTGATTTGTTAAGAAGGTGCCTTCTTCATGTTACTGGTCTGGAAGAGGCGATCTCAGCGCACGACACCTTTGGAAAGTGCCTGAAAAACATACCGTGGGTTGACCCAAGCCTTGTAAGTGAATTTGGGTAGACAAACTTTTGGTGAGCCGTTGGTGGTTGTGCTAGCACGAAGTTACAAGTCATCGTGACTGAGAGTTTGAGCGTGCTGGCCTTGATCAGACTGTTGATCACGCCATATAATCACGCTCTCTCCCAGAAACTGTAACTAAGATCCGCTCAGTATAGTTACAATATAAACCATTGGTGGGCTCTGTGAGTGTCGAACAAACACAAATGTATCTGAGCAGGAATTGGCTAAGCAGACAGGCATCCTCAGATACGAGTGGACATTATTATTATTATTATTATTATTATTATTATTATTATTATTATTATTATTCTGCTTTAGCTAGCATGACCGTTACGCCCTGCTAATAGATCATAAATAATGATACGTTTTGATCGCGTGGAAAGACGGAAATGTTTATCAGAAACGCTACTTTGTTTCAGCGAGAAAAACATTGAAAAAAAGGAATAAAGCGAAGCTAGAAGTGTTTCATATCTGTTTCAGTGAAATGGAAAAATTGTCAATTTCAAATCTTTTCCTTCGTGCCCCCCCCCTTGCCTTTTAAATTAACGACCAACATTCATATTTATAGAATCCGATACTGCATTATTTTGTTAAAGTTGTTAATCTCTTTAACTTCTAGGAGGTGGTACGGGGTAACCTCAACATCTCCGGTACAAAGAAACTGGAAAACCATTTCACTATTCTGCCTTGAATGTCGACATGGATCACAATTGTGAGGTGGAGTAGAATGCCGAAGACAGCGGCGCAAAATGCGCTGACTGAATAAAATGAATAAATGCTTAGCTCAAATATTTAATAATACAAGTGTTATATAATCGGATATTATATTGCCTAAGAACTCGCTATGAGCTTATTCAATTATTGACTTAAGAATTAATATTCATCAGAAAATTAAAATAGAAACACCATGAAATTCTCACAGGTTTTTCTAATTATTATTATTATTATTATTATTATTATTATTATTGGTACCATCAAAGTTAATACATGAGACTTTGGTCGATACCAGCTGATCCATCATACCTAAACATGCCTCAACACATTTATATCATTAACCAACTCACACCCGACCTCAAGTGAAACTCTTATATCCATCACTAAAGATGCAGGTAAAATGAACGGCTCCCTGCTCCGTTCTAGACAGTAACTGACTCCTCATGCTATCCTCTACGTTTATAAGAAGGAGATCAGGCCGAAAATTGAGCTGTTGCCATATTTGGGCAGGAGCTGCCCAGTCCAGTCCTGATAGAGTTCAAAAGCGTCTCCGAGACCTTGTGGGAGAAGAATTATGTCCAACACTCCAAACTCTCTCTCTCACAGGCGGGATGTGGCGACCATCTCGCTGCTCTGTCTCTACTATCATGGAAAGTCGGCGGACGAAGTACATTTCCTGGTTCCACCAGGCCTGGCTTTCATGGCTAGAACCCGCCATGCCACTTACATAGTAGCAAACCACCCACATTTCCTCCGTATTCCATCGACGTGAAGTTAGTTCCACTCGAACAGCTTCATCCCGCGAACCACTGCCTTGTAGAACAGATTCCCTAAAAGATGTTTTACCAATCACTATTATCTTAACTACCCCTTAATATAACCATCCACCTCGAGTGGCTCCTAAGCCTTGTATAGGGTGAACCTTACTGAATGGAAATACACGTCATGGTAACATTATATTTTGGTTAATATTCAGCTGTTTTCTACTTTCTGTTCTCTTGCAAAGTTTTCTTAGTGTCACTGACGTGGTTTATTGTGTTATATTTAGTTCTATTGCTAACTTCCTTTTACATACAGTAATGTTTTCTTCTACAGCTAAGGCGCTTTTGCAGTGTTCTATGATGTATGGATATCATGCTATAAATATTTAATGTTTAAATACGCTAAAAACCTTTCTCTTGAATATGTTCTGATGAAATGTCCGTGTGTTTTTTATGCAGTCAGATACGGTAGTTTTTCTTTGTTTTGATATAAACCAACGTTTTCATAGTCACCCAAAAACTCTGGCTAATTTTTGTCTCTAACAAAACAGGCACCCAGAGAAATCAGAATACATATAATATACCCGTGAGTTTGATATGTCGTTAGATAAGGGAGTTTTTATTCTCATGAACAGCTGATCACTTTATGTATTAGTGTGTCTTCAAACATGCTTCTGTATCTTCGCCCCGGACTGAAAGTCGTTCCACGTTCTCTAATTTATTCTCTGACCTGAAGATGTTTTTTTTTTCTTTGGCCGAAATTTTACTAACGAAGAAGTGGACAATATGTTCATATATGCATGAAAACTTCACATAACCCTATTATCCCCTAGGAGAGTTCAATTGTTCAATTCCTGGATTCCTGGCCGAATTGTTGAAAAATCTGAATATATGATGTTAGTGCAATTACATTGATGAATCTCAAAAACCGTGCAAGATAAAGAATTATGAGTTGATTTTATATCGATACCTACACAGGTTCGTTAAAAATGAGCATACCACGATGAAAATCTCCCAAATTTAATAAAAACAAAGTTTTCTCGTCAACATCTTTATGTTATTATTAAGAGGAAAGACCAAAGGATTTTTTTTATTATTAAATTATATTTTTTATCCTTTGTAGAACGTTCGAAATTGAGTAACTCGCTTTTTAAGCCCCGTGCTAAGTATCTAATAAAAATTTCCCGAATAGTTATATTTAGGGGTAAATTTACATGCTTAATTCGAAAATAACAAAGAAATTTTGATAAAATCAACCGTTTAGAAGTTATCGACGATAAAAGTTCGGACACATTCGCACGGCAGCCATTATTGGCGTTGTTTGAATACATTCGCTGCTGATTAAATTTGCGCAAAGATTACCTTGTTAACGACCTTTTTACGGTTCTTACTTGACTCAATTACTGCGCAACTGAGGTTTCAATGCGTGCGCAATAATCAAGACTACTCCCTACTAAATATATGTAAAAACAACGACACAAATGCCGCGACGCAAATGAGCCCGAACTTTTATTGTTGGTAACTTCAAAACGGTAGATTTTATCAAAATTTCTTTCGAATATAAATAATATATAAATATAATAAAAGCAAATTACCCTCGAAATTTTGGTTAAAAATTATTATTCTTTCGTCAGCGAGTTGGAAGTGGATAGAAAGATTATTATAGAAAATTTTAGCGCCTTTTCTGCATTTTTCGTCTCCTTGGCATTTCTAGTTATGTGATAGGATTTTTGTACAAGTTGTACATCTCCGAAAAGATGAAGATTTCCTGTGTCCCAAGTTGATTATGTGAATTGTTTTAATGCTTTGTATTGAAATACAGCGCTACCCGATTGCGGACTTGTAAGCATAGAGGCGCTTCCGGTCCGTAAACGGTTAAGTTTCGAGTTATAGAAATGTTACGCTTAACGCTTCGAAAATCATGATTTTTAATTATTTTCTGTATATGGTCTATCGACTGACTTGAACATTGTTATTTATTTCAATTAGAAAATGCTTTAGAAGCATTTTCTAATTGAAAGAAATAACAATTTGTAAGTTGTAGTATAACAATAATAGACGACTCTCACCCTAAGCCAAATGTTGTCACATGATATTAGTTTATATGGAAAACTTTCACTCGGAAGTCGAATTAAAGCAGAGTTTTACGTAAATCTTTCTTAAATTTGTGTGCAAAGTGAATCAATGCTGCTGGATCAATTTAGAAAGAAACAGTGACACACAACAATCGTAGAGGGTGCTGCTTATAGCAAGTCGAAAGATAATCTCTATGCTTTACCGGATATTATAGCTGTTTTGATGGCCGTGTGATTTCCTTCGACCAAAATATTGCAACGAGTATGATAAGCAGTCGTTCGCAGTGTTTAAAATGCAACAATTATGGGCAACTCAAATATAATTTGCTAACTGGTTTCGATATTATGCCGAAACACGTATAGCCTTCAGTCATTAATTGTACAGTGATCTCGATTAATTTCTAAATATATGAATCACTGGCATTTACAGATCGGAGAAAGTTGTCCAGTCATATTTGTGTGGACGGTCATATCGAAAGTATGAATAGGAGAGACGGTATGTTTTCTTACTCTTGATTAGACTATATTCAATTCAACATGAAAAGACGATGGGCATAAGAGTAAGACTAATCAAAACAGATGACTATAAATACTCTATTTTAGGAATAAGTTTTCACAACATCGCCGACGTGACGCCGACGTGATCATATTTCAGTTATCTGTTATGATCAGTCTTACTCTTATGTCCATCGTCTTTTCATGTTGAATTGAATATAGTCTAATGTTAATTATGTTTTATGAATATGCCCTGAAGATGGTCTACTAGACCAAAACGTCCGACGTTGACATTATATTAACATTAAAACAGCATAATTGCATGTTAGGATTTTTGTTTGTTTTTCCGTATATTTTTCTTCATACTGTCGGATCTATATCCATATATTTGCTTATATACATGTATATATATATATATATATATATATATATATATATATATATATATATATATATATATAATGAACCCAACGTTAATTGGAACTCGATTCTCCAGTTAACAATTCCGAGCCTTTATATTGCATCACCCACACATCCAAGCTTGATTATTGGCAGAATATGTGTTGCACAAAATTCGTTCATGATTATAAACATTCCAGGTCATATTTCTCTCCCTATTTGATTACTTTCATTATGGCCTCACCGAGGATGTGACAGGTTCACACTCCTCCCCAGTCTTTTGAACTGGAGTAGAGTTTTAACCCGTGTTTCCTGTTTAGGACTGCTTTTTTGGTTCCTTCTAATGGCTGCTTCAACTCTATACTTTCAACGTCTTTTCTTGTATTTCCTTTTCCTCGACATTTGTTTTTATATATTTGTATACATTGTCTGAATATATACCTTTAAAATGTCCGCTTTTAAAGCCATGATAACACCCTATATTTATTTGAAGAGATGTGAAGATTCAATTGACAAGAATGGGATTAGATCTGTCGGAGAATAAGGTTAAATCTACGCATCTGGAAAGAAACGTTTTAGTGGCCGCACACGTTCACACACGAAAAGACTGACCAACCTTTCTTTCCATACGTAAGACGCTTTTCGTACCAGTCAGTAAATATTCAAACGTAGGTGATACAAGACTTGTCTTCACGTCGCACCCATTCAACCTATACAGTGAGGCTATTCTGAGAGAATTAGAAGTCCTACCAGGATTCATTTCATTTAAATGTCAAAGAGCTGCATGTGGCTCACTAACCGCGGTGTGTCCGTCCCTGATATATATATGGACCCTACATATGTTGTCTTTTTTTCCGTAAGCGCCCAAATTGCCGAAACAGTTTCTATAGCAAGAATCATTGCATTTGGTTTCTGAGTTTTTGTGGAGCAGCTTACAATTGATTTTGTTGTATGACAAAAGCAGGAGACGTCATATGGAACAAAGGCATTGATTTGCCGATCAGCTTGCTATATTTTGAGTTCCTATGCGAAACGACTACAGATACGAGTCATGTACGTAACTCCTCTAGGTGTTTGTGGTGCACGATCTCTTCGCTAATCCGACACAGATCGCTAGCATTTTCTGTAAATCGATTAACGGAAAGCTTTTTATCTTTCAGGTTTTCGTTTATATATATATATATATATATATATATATATATATATATATATATATATATATATATATATATATATGTGTGTGTGTGTGTGTGTGTGTTTATATATATGTATATATTAGGTTGGTGCAAAAATAATGTCGTTTTTCTTTTTGAAACGAAGTTGAAACGACATTATTTTTGCACCAACCTAATAAAACGGTCTTTTTCAAATCTTATTACGGAAGAAGTCGAAGAACGACACCGGGGGACAAGAAACCGAGCAATATTGCAAACCAGCTTCCATAAAATCTGCCACTATGTTTTTTTTACATCGTTCCTGTTTGAAAAATTAAGGAAATAACAAACTAGTTTGACGCCATTTTTTGTTGTTTTCTTCCTTCAATCCTTTTAGCCATACATAAGTTAAGCGTCTTTGGCCAGGACTAAGTTCATTTTGGAGCGGAAGTCTGTGGTTGTTAATTATGGTAATACGAGATTGATCAAAAAGTATCGAGACTGATATTATAAAAATTAAACTACAACACATATTAATTCGGCATTTAATCTCCTTTGAAGTAGTCTCCTTCTAAAGCCATATACTTTAGCCAGCGTCGTTTCCATTGATGGAAGCATTCCTGGAACTCCTTTTTGGAGTTTTCCGTCGCACTCTCTTGAATTTCCTCGACCTCCTGAAATTTTGTTCCTTTCTCTTTCCTTTTCTCTTTCCAAAAATCAAATCCTACTTGAGTAGGATTTGATTTTTGGAAAGAGAAAAGTTTCGCAAGGGGTGAGATATATGGTATTTGTCAAACCTTTGGAATGTTGTGCTTGACTAAAAACTGCTGCACAAGCTGTGCTGAATGGTCAGGTGCGTTGTTATGGTGGAGTTGCCACTAACCGGACGTATACAATTCTGTTCTGTTCTGAAGAAACATTTTCAAAAGGTTTTCTGTAGTGAGACGACCACACTCTACACACTTTTCTTCCAAGCACTGCTGGAAGTGAGCGAGAGCGTTATAACTTATTGTCCGTGCACGACAGAGTTCAAGGTCATTCTGTGCCAAGCCGCTTCACTCTGCACTCAAAAAAGATTTTCGTTTGACGCGTTTCATCCTTTAGAATGTATTCGGACAAAGTGACGTTTACGTTGATGTGATTACGCATGCGCATGAAAAAGAAGAGGCGTTGAAATTTTAAATTTAATTTTTTGTAAATGGGTTTTGGGTATATAGTCTAGCCTATTTCATTTTGTTTCTTTTTCTTTTTGCTTCTGTTTTATCACTTATTAAATATCTCACATTGTGATGATAGATCTGCTAAGAAAAAAATTGATTTAAGTTTATAATTTTAGTGTTCCCTCTTCTTCATGTAAATGTGTAATCTAATCCATATAATCATCACTTTAGAGAAACCACCGTCTAATCTGGCGTGTTTTGACCACTTGGCTACAGGGAGTATCACAGTCAAACAAGATTCTGTTTGCCTTAGTTCAGAATTCAATCGTTCAGATTTTCTCAAAAGTCATATCTGTTCAGTTTCGCATCCGAAACGTAAACAAAGCAACTTTTAACGATTTAATGGATTTTAGTTTTTAATCCGACTTATTTTTATTACTTCAAATGTTATTTTTAGTGCATACTGGTATTAGAAAACCTAATAATGAAAATGTACCCTCCGACAATATTCGAACTTGCATCAATGTTTTCAGAAAAAACAATTGAAGGCACACATGAAAAAAAGGAAATGTAATAATAATAATAATAATAATAATAATAATAATAATCAAGAAAAAATAAATGATCAATAATAAATAATGAGTAAATCAATAGTTAAGATAAAACACTACAAAATAACTAAATATAACTGCATTCGGATCTATAATTATTCCTAGTCAATAGTCTCTAGAGTAATTTGAAACATAATAATTATCACCCACCCAATAATCGTTAGGATAATACAATAGACATTACTCTCCATAATGCACCATTGACCATCATATATACATAGTCGAGCCAAAGCACAGAACACATGGCCTGAAGATTGCGTTCACGCATGAAACAGACTGTTGCCGTTCTGTTTTCACATCAGCCCCTCCTCTCTCTCTGTCTCTGTCTCTGTCTCTGTCTGTCTCTGTCTGTCTGTCTGTCTGTCTGTCTCTCTCTCTCTCTCTCTATATATATATATATATATATATATATAGGTTATATCAACAATATTGTTACAAAATTTGGGAGTCGGTTCCATTACCGAAACAAGGACAAAATTACATATAAACATATGTCTGCAAATCCTTCGTTTTTGAGATATTGTGTTTAAAAGTTTACAGTAGATGGTGCTGTGTTGCTATATAGACTAGGTTACATTTGTCACGCATGTACATTTGTGGATAGACCGTCTTCAACGTTTAACGTGTGTAGCAGTAATTTAACTGAGAAATTCATATTTACATCGTGAGCAGACAGATATGATATTTACCTATGGCTGCGTGAATAATAATGGACTTGTGGCTGCACGGCTGTATGCGTTTCCAGACCGAAGGCAACCGAGTCCTCCAAACTTTGCTGCTTTTTATCTTCGTGTTGCTGAGACAGGATCTGTGGCACCACAAACTCTGGATTTGTACGATGTTTCGTTTTAATTTTATATATATATATATAACCACGAAGAACACATTCTACCGGTTGTTGGAGACGATACCTGCTAGAGGATGTACCTCTGATAATACGAAGACGCGTGTATTCTAGCACATTTTAGTCACATTGTTCGCGATGCACTGACTGACATCTACCATGAAAGATGGATAGGAAGAGGAGAACCACTTCCATAGCCTACACGTTCCCCCGACGTCAATCCTTTGGATTATCTGTAGGACCACCTAAAACAATTGGTTTAGGCAGCAGACATTAATAATAGAGTCGATTCTTCGACGTGTCATGGAGGCCTGTGAAAACATTCAACATGAAAAGACGATGGACATAAGAGTAATCAAAACAGATAACTATAAATACTCTATTTTAGGAATACAACATCGTCCACGTGACGCCGACGTGATCATATTGAAACGGAACGCTGATCTTGAAAAATTTCAGTTTGAATTGAATATAGTCTAATGTTAATTATGTTTTATGAATATGTCCTGAAGATGGTCTACTAGACCGAAACGTCCGACGTTGACATTATATTAACATTAAAACAGCATAATTGCATATTAGGATTTTTGTTTGTTTTTCCGTATATTTTTCTTCATACTGTCGGATCTATATCCATATATTTGCTTACATATATATATATATATATATATATATATATATATATATATATATATATATATATATAATGAACACAACGGGAATTGGAACTCGATTCTCCAGTTAACAATTCCGAGCCTTTATATATTGCATCACCCACACATCCAAGCTTACAGCAACTGGTATTCCCAAACGGTTACCTATCTAGGTTCGACGTTGCTTAACCTCGGTAATGATACGGGAAGCGGTGTTTCAATGTAATGTGGACGTAAGCCTATATTGGTATTGTTTCTTTTTCCTGAAAATTCTGTGGTGTATTTTGCTTTGACATTCCACAAGTGATATACTTCAGATGAGTCAATCCACAAAAAAGAACGTGGACGATAATCCTAGAACTTTTGTTTTTCTTTTTTGACTTCTAACGCAAAGGCAATATTAATGAGAAAATAAGAGAAGAAAAAAACAATAGATTCTGTGTAATATTCTCTTTTTCGCTTTTCTTTTTCTCTTCGCGTCAAAATTATAGCTTGTTGTCGCTCTTGACATTCATATTTTTGTTTTAGCTTTGAACATTTGGTTGTTTTATATTTTTCTTATTGGGGTCACCCCTTGCCTTTCATTTCATGATACATAATTATTATATTTTTGTAAAAAAAAAAAAATTTAAATAATGAAAAAAAATGACATCATAGTGTTTTAGAAGGTTCCTCTGTGAGTATGTGGTATTTGGTAAATGTACGATTGTGTGAAGAGGGGTGTGGTGAATGACTAAATAGCAATGAATGAATGGGCGGCGAATCAGATTAGCTAGGTTTAAGATAGTCATTGACCAACTTCACCGCACTCCACCTTCGACCTGGTGCGTAAACTGTATGTAAACTGTATGTGCGTAAACTATAATAAATATCCGCCCTGCAATAACGAATTTGGTTGATGTCAGAGAAGAGGTTTCTGTGTTGAAGAAAGTCGTGCGTTTCCCAAAAATCGAAAAAAACTTTTATAATTTAAAAAAAATATTACTGTTGAAAAATTCCTTGACGGAATTCATTGTTCTTAAAACGCGAAGTGCTCAAAAATCGGGTTTCACCGAAGGAAGAAAGGATTAAATTTGGCCTAGTGCCACATCCTACCTCGTGGGGAGGCAGGTAAATATCGTAATATGCTGTCTAAGAAGTCTACCACTGTCAGTGGTTTACCTACTTCACGCCGCTGGCGAGTATTGTATTTTGATATTATAAAGATTACTATTTCATTTCCAACCTCCGTTTTGGTTATTCCTCTTCAGTAACCCTTTCTAGGTTATGACAGAAAGAAAGAAAAGAAAAATAAAGGAAGGAATGAAAGCAAAAAAGAAAGGAAGAAAATAAAGAAAGGAAGAAAAAGAAAACAAGAGAAAAAAGGAAGAAATAAAGAAATAGAAGAAGAAAGGACAGAGGGAAATCAGCAAGGATGCAAAGAAAGACCAAAGAATGAAAGAAGGAAGAAAGGAAGAAGTGTAAATAAGCAGTAAATGAAATGTAACGGTAGTGGTAATTATTATTCCAAGTAATCCTTTCATTAAATATCAAGAAAATCATAATTCAGATTTCAAGCATCCTAGGACAAATGTTACATTACTTGTATATTATGTTTAGAAACTAAAAAGACCCGTGAAAATTCCACGATTTTAATATTTGAATTTTCTGATAAATATTAATTCTTCAGTTAACTTCTTTCATAGTGAGTTCTACGACAATAAAATATCTGTAGAAATTCTTCCATCGCATAGTTAATTATTTGAGCTTAACTTCATTTAAAAAAATATTGCAATAAAAATCATAAATATGAATGCTGGTCATTATTTTAAGAAATGAATACAAATGGAGAGTTGAAATAGACAACTTTTTCTATTTCACTGAAACAGACGATAAACACTTCTATGTTCCCCATCTTTCTTTCGTTCATTTACACACTGAAATCAAGTAATGTCTCTTCCACGGGATCCAAACCGAATAGTCCATTATTTATGAAGTCTTGGGAGGAAACGTTAAACACTTCTATCTCCCCTTCTTTCTTTCTTTCTTTCTTTCTTTCACGGAAACCAAGTAGTGCTTCATCCCCTCTTTCCACGCGATCAAAACTTAATAGTCCATTATTTATGTGGTATTGGGAGGAAATGTTAAATACTTCCTTCCTTCCTTCCTTCCTTCCTTCCTTCCTTCCTTCCTTCCTTCTCTCTTTCTTTCTTTTCTTTTTCTCATTGAAACCAAGTAGTGCCTCTTCCCCACTTTCCACGCGATAAAAACGGAATAGTCCATTATTTATGAGGCATTAACAAGAAACATTAAATACTTCTTTCTTTCTTTCTTTCTTTCTTTCTTTCTTGCTTGCTTGCTTGCTTGCTTGCTCACTGAAACCAAGCAGTATGTGACACTGAGATCTCCGGTACTTGATCAAACAAAAAAGAAATGACAGAAAGTAGGAAGACGAAAGCGGCTACTAATTGGATGATAATTGTTGAAATTACAGGAAGATGGATTGAAAAGCTGAGAAGAAAATTAAAAACAAAATGCATTGAAAAATCATGTTTTGAGATAACTCTAAGTTGAGTCAAACCCCAATTTAACTAGATAGAATTCATTAAGATTGATCAAAACCAAGACTACCTTCCCCGCTTCCCGCTGATGTGAAAGAGACTATTAATGTCTCCTCGAAGATATCAAATAGAAAAACATATGTTGTCAATAAAGAAATCAGCTACCCAGAAAAAAAAATGTCCCTACAGAGATAAGGACCAGCTTGATGCGTTTGTTCTTTATAATTTCTGTGACTTTCGTTCAGAAAATCTTTTGGATTCCTTTAGATACAAGTGAAAATCTTTTGGATTCCTTTAGATACAAGTGAAAATCTTTTGGATTCCTTTAGATACAAGATACAAGAAAAATTTATTACTATTTTGGAGTGACTTTGGAAAAAATGCTGTATGGGCTTGATCGTAAAAAAATGCATAGACAGAGGAAAAATAAACTTTTGTTTTAATCACTAAAGGGATTGGGAATATTTTACCCTCATATGACTATAGTTGAGTGGTATGGTCGGTCGAGAAATCACAGCGTGGAACAAGCTGATAGAGAAAGATTAATGACTGAAAATCACTTTTGTTTTCGCCTGCGGAAGTTGGATTTAAGTGTACCAGCCCCTCGAGCGGGCTGGGGTTAGATGCTGAGAAAGTGGGAGAAGGAAAAGAGAGAGTTGCATCGCTATATGGAGCTATTATGCGAGATGAGGCGTGAAAGGAGTTGGACTTAAAAGGCAGCTTGATTCCTCTGACGGCTTTCCTCTTAAGGGCGACTTGATTCCTCTTAAGTGTGGAAGGCAACCAAAGCAGTGGCCAGTCCCACCCCTTCCGGACGGAGGACTCCATATAAGCTGGAGACTTGGGCAATTGGTAGAGAAACTGTTACTGGACGCCAAATCATTCGCCGAAACCTCCTGGCCAAGAGATTGTGCCGACCCTGAAGACCAGAAATTAGAAATTTAATTAATACTAAAACAAACTACAGACTCCAAAGGGGGTCCTAGAGTCATTTGATTATAACAATAAATGGGAAGGGTTAAAACCACTGTATACAACAAATCAGCTCCCACCTGTCGAACCGTCTTCACTTCAGTTTGTTTCATCAGCAGTCTTCTCAAACTCTGAGATAAAAAAAAAAAACAAAAAAAAACACAACATGGCAGAGGAGTGAATGGTCGTGAACAGATAAATTCCAGCTAAATAAGTGGAACTGTGTCCATCATCAAGATACCAGCGACTAATGAGCCACGCGTTAATGAGTGGGGAGCCGGCTAGATAGTAATCATGGTGCTCTGAAAGAACTTGAAGACCAAACGGGGCATAGGACTATTGGTGGCCGTTGACGAGGATCGACTCGTGGAGGTGACATTATTGGTTACCGTTGACCAGGATCGGTGTGGGGTTACAGTTCCCTTCCTCTCTTTCCACACAGTCAAACCGGAGTAGTCTATTATTTATGAGGTATTTGTAGGGCGTAACGATCTTGCGAACTAACCTTAAGGGAGTGACAAGCACAATTATTATATTAGATTATTACCATTTTTAAATATTTTAACCACCCCTTTTATTTCAATGACCGCGTCTATTTGAAACTCAAGGGAAGCAAACAAGTAATAGCCAAAAGGAAAATAGTCTAATTTTTTAAGTACTCTATATAGGCAGTAGCTGTCTTAACAAATGGAAATTGGTTACTCTCTGGTCTGGATAATTAAAAGCATACGTGTATAAACAGGCATTATACATGATGAGAATGCATTCTGGTATTCGAATCCTGTTGCAAAATCCGGTTTACAAAACCTGAAATATGCAGAAACCAGTGGGAGACTCAGTTTTTGAAAATAAAATTGGCATGATTTCCAAAGCGAATAAAATGTTCACTGATAAATAAATATGCAACATTTTGGAATCTAATCGTCTTAGAACAAATACAAGTCTTTTCAGGGAGATTTCTAAGAATATCTTTATTGATAAAAAATAACACATCCTTTATTTTCAATAATAATATTCACCATGTACAAAGCCTAAGAGACACTCGAATTAGAGGGCGACAATGTAAGAGGTAAGGGGCACAGTTTATGAGGATAGGTTGGGAAGATAACGGTTAACCCTAGACTTGAACAGGTTAATATTGTCGTGATCAGGGAAGAAGCACCCTCTTAGGTGTCGGTTTCACAAATCAGCGGCTTGTGGGAAGAAGTTGCTTACGTCGCACTAATGGAATACGAAGGGGATGAAGGTGGTTCGCTACAATGTGCATTATTTGCCGGTTCTTAGCCATGACGGTTAGAACTGGTGGAACTAAAGAATGTAGACTATATTGGATTCATTGCTAGGTCTGCTGCTGAGAAAGACGGTCCCCTGTGTTGTGCTAGACAATTTTTCTCACCGGCTTCTATCTTGCTTATTCATAAGTCTACCATTCGTCCATGCTTTGAATACTGCTATCACTTATGGCCCGTTTCCCCTGCTATATATTTCAACATTCTTAATAAAATGCAAAGAAGAACCAGCAATATTGACTTGACGTCTCAGCTTCAGTGACTTTCCCACCGCTGTAAAATTGCTTCCCTGTGCCTATAAATAATTTCATAAATGTTCGGATGAGCTCTTCGCTGTGATGCTTTAGTTTCCTTCTTCAAGTTAACTTAGCTAGGGTATGTATGCTCATTGGCCCCTTTTATTTCTGTCCCTACTTTTAAGTTTTAATTCCTCATCCCCTCCCTCGTTAGGTGGTCAGTGATGTCAGTTCGCTGGTGGATGCGGGGCGCCTTTCGTTTCGCGTGAGTGGTTTCGTATTTGTTGTCGTGTCTGAATGAGTGCATGTCAGTGTGAGTACTTGGGATGAATGAATGTTTTATACTATTATAGTCCCGCATTGATTTCGGCCAGTGAAGTGATTTTTCTGCCACATTTAGTGATTGTGGGGGGTTTATTACTAATCTTATTTTCTTTAGTTTCTTGTAAATTGCCTTTTGCATTCATATTGTAAATATTCATTGGGGTTAATTTTTAGAATTGTTATTTTATTCCCCCCCCCACACAGAAAACGAATTGTAAATATGGGGACTATTTAGTATTTTCATAGAGACAAAGAGGCATTATGGTGGTTGTAGTAAGAAAGGTACGTCTGAATGTGTTGTTTTGGTGTCAGGAATATTGTTTTGTATGATTAGGTCAGTATTTGCGGCTAGCTAAGTTATAGTTAAGACAGAAGAAGACCGTCCTTTCCCCAATCCCTCCCTTCGGCCCTGTGCCACATTTCTGTAGTTAAACAGAATAAATATCGCTCTTCACTGTGAGTATTATTTTGTTTGGTTTCTTGTAAGTAGATTTCTATTCATATTGTAAATACACTTTGGGGCTATTTTGTTAAATTTTTGTTTTATTCCACTCCTCACAGACAATGAATTGTACATATGGGGTTTAGTTAGGACAATGAGGTATTATTATAGGACGAAATATAAATAAGAATGCGTTGTTTTGGTGTAAGGAATATTGTTGTCTGTCTGGGTCAGTGTTTGGGGCTAGCTAAGTTTAAAGTTAAGACGGATGAAGACCGTCCTTTTCCCCAGTCTCCATTTTTGGCCTTATACCACATTTCTGTACATAACAGAATAAATATCGCTCTTCACTGTGGTACCTAGACTTTATGAATTCAAATTCAGTACTAGAGTGGCGGCAAGGTCTCATCAATTTACAGTTGAATTGGCTAGATGCAACCGTAAATTTTATGCTAACAGTTTCTAGCACTTCATGCGATGTGAGACGCATGAAATCATCAGGTGGGCCGAATTTTACCAAAACTTGTCCTACCACTTCCTGCGTAAGTGTGTATTTGCTAAGGTGCATTTTGTCCGGTCGGATTTCGGGCCATTTCCACTTTTAGTTTCCCAACTTCTTGCGTCATCGTTCTCTTATCTTCTTGTCATTCCTCAAATCATCTTTGCCACTGAGAAGCGCTAAAGTATTTTTCATGGCATATTCAGTGGCATGACTCATTCAGTTAATCCTTTTCTTTTATTCATCGTCTGTCGGCAGTGTTACATGAACATGTATCAGGGATCAGGGGATCATAACCCTATCCCCGAACCCCAAACCTGATTAGGAACCCCGGTCAGTGCTTTGTGACCCTCACTATCTTATCAACATTTGTTTTTTACTACCTATAATTATATACATTACAAATAAAACTAATCACAACTGACTATTAAAGGATGAAAATTTTTCTCAGATACTGACGTCATTTTGGGGTCTATTTTTTGTCCAAATCCGTGAATTTGTTTTCCTTAGCTAAGTCATGAAAAACACTAATATAAAATTCACCATTTTTTTATCTATAATGCTGAATATGTTAAAATTATACAGGGGACCCTGTATTTTATTGAATGAGATCTGACGCTTGATTCTAGGCAATTTGGGTACGCTGAATACAAATGTCAACTCGGTTTGGCTCTATTATGTCCTGATTTGTCAACAGCCTACGCACGATTTTCCTGATTTTTCAAATTAGGACTTAAAAATGAAGTCAGGTGTTATTTTTCTTTTCAAATTTTATGAATAAAAGCAGTTTAAACTAGAGTAATATTATATTATAGCGATAAAAATAACTTTCAATATGGCAACATTTTTTACGGGGTCAATTATATTTGCTCGTTGTGGAAGTTTAAAATGTCCGCATATAAAACAAAAGGAATCAGGGTTGTTTTTGCATTTGAATTTTGTAGTGATTGTTGATATATTGCTTGATTGTTTTCCAATTTGTAAAGGTATTAAAAGTCTTTAAATCATATAAATTCAAGGAAATCTGAAATATAAACATTGCTTTATATAGGAACTTATTATGAGATAGGTACTTACAATCTATGAAATTAAACTAGAAACACAGTTGAGTAAGTACGATTTAAGTTACGTCTAGTTTAATCAACTATTAAATCTCGATGACAAAATTACTCACTAAATCCTATACCAATTCAAAATTATGTTAATGCCCAAACTTAATGAACTGACCGACTGACTGATTGAACTGGGTTAATAACTCCGGAAACGAGTCGATTTTGTATATTTAGTTGCCCCTCAAGAATATTTTACAGAAAATAGGAGCTCTCGAGAAAATTCTAGAATTCTATGATATTTTAGGCTTAATTTACTAATATTAAAGTGGGTTAAAAATGACAAAATTAAAAATAGTTTAGGATGTTAAATACCAAAGTATACATAATGCAACAATGTCATAACAATAGGTACAAATACCTAGATAAAAAAAAACCTAGCTGCATAATGCGTAATTGCAAAAAAAAACTATTAAGAGTATTTAGAAAAACACATTTTTTTATGAACATGATGAAAGAGAAGGGGTGTTGTGCAATGTCGAGTAGAAATTCACGCTCAGCGCACCCAAATTATTAGGTTGGTGCAAAAATAATGACGTAATAATGTCGTTTTTTGACGTTAAAAAATAAGTCAAAAAACGACATTATTACGTCATTATTTTTGCACCAACCTAATACATAGAATTACCTGTCAAAGCATTCCCATTCCCTTTGTGTTCCTTTGATAAAGAGCAATTTTCACTCAGACACCTTCCCCAGAACTCTTCCTTTGTGGAACAAACTTCCGAGAGGATACTTTCCTGACAAATACAATCTTGGTCTCTTTAAGTCCAGGGTCAACCGATATCTATCGTAAATCATAAAGTACCGTTCTTACCCACTTCTTGCACCCTACAACAATCTTGCTTAGTAATTAGAGGAATATAACTCCATAGTTATATGCTTTATCACCATTATTTCCATTTCCTATACAGTTTATCTTGACTGCCATTATTCTCTTTCCATTGTGTTTCAGACACTTTTGCCATTACTTGTCATTAATAAATCTTTGAATGAAGCAAAGAGTGTTTGAAACTCATTTATGACAAGTCTGATAACTTCCTAGAAATCTAAAATGAGCAACATATCCTGTACCCAAATGCAATACAACGTGGTCCGCCAACACTCCTGTGGAGGTGCTCATCTGCCTTATCGACCTTCACAGTGTCACCGCTCCTAGCACGAATACACCACCATCCACTGTACGAGCCGTTACACCCGAAAAAATACAACGCCCCGTCATCTCTACAGCTGGGACAAGTGAAAAGTGGGCCTACTTTGTACAGAGGTGGTCGGATTACAAAAATGCTACACAACTCGACGATAATGATGCTGTTTTCCAGCTACTTGAGAGCTGCGATGAAAACTTAAGGAAGAACCTCACACGGACATTCCGCGCCTTAGCTTCCACCCACGAGCAAACAGTTCTTCGCAATATCAAGTCTCTAGCCGAGAAAACCTTATGGTTGCACGTGTGCAACTACAACGTAAGTGCCAGGACAGAGACGAACCAGTCAGAGTCTTCGCTGCTCGTCTACGAGTGTTTGCAATTTCAAAGTGGAATGCCTTTCAGCCTCGTGTGAAATTTCGATTGATTACAGTGACATTATGGTCCCTGACGCTCTCATGCGACGATTGGAAAATGATGAGATCCGCCTGGATATCCTCAGCGACTCACGATAAGACATGACCCTTGAGGTACGTCGAAGCGAAAGAAAGTGGAAAACGCTCGGCCAGCCGTCTCATGGGTCACGATATCACCTCAACAGCAAATACCTCCAGCTCCTACAGATGCCGAGAGAGGAACCGACAGGCCGATAAAACCAGCGACTCTCAACCATCAACTGCTCCTTGCAGCCAAGTCAATCCAACGAACACACATGCTTTAGGCTTTTTTTACACCTCTCACACGTCCAACCCTTGTTGTCTATTATAAAGCAATGGCGGACACCGGATGCCAGTCGTGTCTGTCTGGGACAATTTTCCTGTCCAAACTGGGCCTGAACCGAAACCATCTTATACCAGTCAACATGAAGATGACCTGCGGAACAACAGCTCCGTTTACATCGTCGGTGCTCTCATATTGCGAATATTAGGATCTGCCCCATTGAACATAGAGCACCAGACCCACCAATTTTCTACTTTACCTCCTCAATCGATAAACTCTTCCTGTCGACTTTCCCACAATTGGAGAAAATCTTGAGAACATGTGTGCGCTACAATGGATACAACACGGACCAGAATGACCAATACAACCAGCGACCAGACTCCGGCCCAGACGCTAACCACCGCCTCCTGCTCCCACATCACATCCATTCCCTGCCAGTGAGGAGAACCGATCCCGCGTGGAGGAACGGCTACTGTACATTTAACGCCTGTGAGCATCAACACCTCCACAGGATAATCCAGTCAACTAATTCTAATGATAGATCCCGATGCCAAACCAGTCGCTTAGCACACGCTCATCCCAGTCCAGTCCACTGGTAGGATGATGTGAAAGCGGATCATGACCATAATGTTCGCCTTGGAGTAATAGAGCCTGTCCGCTAAAATTTAACAGTATTATTGAATTAAACTACTCTTTCTTGTAAAGCACCTCCCCTACACAATGTCATTTGTTTAATTTGGCTTTGGTTGGGTTGTAAGTTACTTAATTTCCAAACTTTTATACTATATAGGAAAATCAAAGGACGTACAGCTACAAATAAGTCAAAATGTCCAAGTTTGACCGGCTAGTAACGTTAAAAATCTTTTGGGATTTGGTGCCAATAATCCCCATTTTTCAAAAAGAAACTCCAATTAATGAATTGAAACTACCGGGAAAGCACCAGAAGATACTACGAAAGACAAGTGGAATGAGCAAAAACTATTCTCGTTTTTGTTCATTCCTCTTGCCAGCCTAATTGCAAAACGTAGAATTCGTGGAGATGGCTCCCGGTCACGCCCACCTTGTTAAGGAAGGAATTTAGTCAACCTTCACAAGTCGAAGAGCATTGAGAAATTGAGCAGTATCGGTTTTCGTGATCGGTAAACAAATCAAATTTGTCGGACTACGAAAAACCGTGAAAATAATCACTGGCCTTGGAGATTTGTATGAAAGATAACTGATACAGGCATGGCACGTGGAACAATCTATCCTGGTGGACGAAATAAAATAGTTCGAAATTTCAATCATCTGAAGAAGGAGGCCGGAGCGTCGTGAATATGGCAACGAAGATGCGGAAAACAGTCCGAATATCTAATATCTAATTTCTATATGACATTCAATGCTGGAAAATCTCTTCCATGCCTTTCAGAAAGCAAGCAGTGTATTAAGACAATATTAGGATAATATCGTGTTGAACTGCTATACAATATCTAATCTCTAAAAAGGCAGTGAATGCTGGACAATCTCCTCATGTGAAACAATATCTAGGTATATTCTGGAAGTGGGGCGGGGATGGAGGTAATCTCGTCTGCTACACAGGCTCAACCAAAATCTGATTGTTGACTAATGTTGGTTCTAACCACGGAAGACCGGCACTCGACACACAAACACACGCCTCGAATATTTCTGAACATATCCTGATTCACTAACCAATTGGAGATTGATGACCCTCGAGTGTAAACAAGTAATTGTTCAACATTTCCATGGATAGGAAATGTGTACGATGAGAAACCCTTGAGTTATATAGGGACAATTAATGAAATTATTTGATGTTGCAAAATCCGGAGTACAGAACCTGAAATACTCGCTGAACAATGGCAGCTTGATGTTGCTTGAATAACCTTTGTACAAGAGGATGGGTCTTTGAATTGAGTGTTCAGTGTCGACAGACGCTTACAAAACCAGTGATTGACCCGTTCTTTATCTATTGGGCGACCATGTTTTGTGTGCTTGATTAAGATAATTTTTCTGATTGCTATAAATGCCAAGAAATTTCATGACTTTCAGAAACTAAACGACTTAAGATATGAAACAAAAAGAATGTTGGACTATGTAATATCTATAGTATATATTCTTGTATAAGCCTACTTTGTGTATAGTACGACCACTGAAATTCTTATATCAATTTTAACACCTTCAAAAAAATATGCCGGTGTATAGTGCGACACCCTATTTAACGATTTTTTATTTTTATTTAACGATTTTTTATTTATTTAATTTTTAATTGTATTAATTAATGTATTTTATTTTTTTATTTTTATTTATTTATCTTATTCGTTAAAAAAAAAAAACTTAAACTAATAACTTGCACTATACTCAAGTATATACTGCAATCTCCTCTATGGCAGAGAATGCTGGACAATTCCTCTACGCTTTTCAAAAACTAAGCAAAGTATAAAGAGATAGGAAAATGTTGTTAGAAACAAAAGACTGAACTGCTATGTGATATTTATTATCCTGTATGGCAGTGAATGCTGGACAATCACTTTGCAAATGAAAGACTTGAAGGCACAGATATAATTATATACGGCGCATGCTGAGAAGATCCATGGAAATAACAGGTGATTAATGAAGAAGGGAAATAGGAACTGCGAATAAACTTACACATACAATCAAAAAGAGATAGTTGAAATTTCTAGGGCACAAAATGAAGAAACAGGGCTTGGTGAAATTGGGTCAGATACGCTCAGGCTCAGATTTAGATGAAGAGAGGGCCTAGGATGATGACGGGTGTTTAAAATTACTGAAGATTTGTTTAGAGGCGTTATGACAGCATGTGTAGGAAAGGCCTATGACAGTGTCAAAAATATCATACACTGTGGCTGGAGGCCCTCTAGATTTTCAGGACCTAGGCTTCAGTCTGCTAAGCCTATATGTAAATCTGGCGCTGCAGAGGATATTTTCTTTTATGTGCCGTGTATCTTCTGGGACGTAGGCGATCATGGCCCTCCTGTGTCTCCTACAGGTCTTAATAAGTTTTGTCTTTTTGTTATACTGTTCTACCATACATTGGCTCAAGTCCATTAAGTATGTTACGTATTACTTTCCTCTGTTCTTCTTTTCCTCTATCCTTTCTGTGATTTTTCAAGCACCCCCTTCCCACTTTTCATTACCCGTCCCAGAAATGTCAGCTGCCTCTTTCTGATGCTAAGTATGTTTCCTTTTCGTTTCCATTCTTTCCAAAACTTCATCCTTGCTCGCATATTCGGCCCATGGTATCCTTAGCATCCTTCTGGAGAACCACTTTTTTGTTGTCTTCAGGTCCCTTCCTCATTCTCTGCCATACAGGAAGACAGACATCACGTAACAGTTTAGTACTTTTTTCTTTGTTTCTAACTCTGTTTAGCTTTTGGAATACTTCATCGTTGCTCACATGTTCGGCCCCTTGTATCCTTGGCATCCTTTGGCTATCCCAATACGTCTTCGGTTTTCAGTATCACACTTTTCGTAAGTATCTTAAAATAAAGCACAGAAGCTGTCATTGAAAAGAGATTTAGGCAGCGTTTAAATTAGGACCATGCTCGTGCCAACAGATATTCTTTTGATACCTCTATTGTTTTATACTCCGTCATTAATATTTATTGATTTAAGAAAAAACTTATTTTGGGAATTTTAATTAAACCATAATGTATGAGATTAAATTTATACACATTTTTTCTTTTTGAAAATTGACAAAAATGTTTGATTTCTTATTTACAAGATTATACACAATCTGTAAGTAACAATAAATAAATAAAAAATTAATTTTTATCTTTTTGAACTTTTTGGTTTTCTTCTCTTTTTTTGTTATCAAACTAATTTTACGGTGTTTTATCTTTTTAATAAAGCTAATATAATTAAACTAAACTATATAATAATATAAAATTAATATAGGAATATAATATAATAATATAAAATTAATATAATGCGATAATATAATATATTTTTTGTGATGTCAATGGACACACGTTGCCACTTTTCTACTATAGTAACGCCGTTGAAAAATACTGGTGTCCGACGCCTTCGAATATCGATCGTACTTGTTCGATAATACTCGCTCGAATAGAAATCCGTATAGTGATTTGAATAGAGAAATAGTATAGTGAATAGAGTAGAGATTAGCGGTCCGTATAATAATAGAGGATAGAGTAGAAATAGCGACCCGAATAGTAATAGAGGATAGAACAGAAATAGCGATCGTTAGTCGTCAACTACTTTCTACATATATGCGTTTCCTCTATGGTCACGGGGTCTACTTAATTCAATAATGGGATCGTCTGTATTTGCTCACTGGCGATCTATGTTCAAACTCAAGTGTCGGCAGCGACACTCTATTCCTATGTAACAATAATATAATATAATATAATATAATATAATATAATATAATATAATAGAATAGAATTAAACCATAATGTCAAAGTAAATTCATACATTTTTCTCCCATTTTTTTAATCATAAAAAATCGTTAATATGAACAATCCTTTCCTTAGCTACAGAGTTTTGAGTTTAGTTTTCATTCTCCTGAACCGGTTACCAGCCAAGGCTGTAGAACTTAATCTGTCCTATTATTGAACCATTTGACCCTGGAGGAAGAAGAAATGGATCATACGTTTCCCACGTATTTATTGGAATTCAAACTCGGGTTTCCTTAGGCGTACAACATGTAGTGAAGCCGTAGCGGAAGTAGTGTGTCTTGGGCAATATAGCCTGACGGAGCCCAACACACACCAGCCTGGTTTTCAATTCAGTTTTCCTTCTCTTATACCGGTTGTCACTCAAGGCTATAGAACCAAGTCTGTTCTGCTATTTACCCTTTGTATGTGGGACGGGGAGAAATGATGGTAAAGATTCACGTAAGTGAACATAATGAATTCGACTGGAATTCGAACTCTGCTTTCCAATTTCCCAATCCGTCCCCGCTTTAACTACCATTAAATAATATTCTTTACTTTTCCAAAGTGGGTTTCAATTGATGTTATGGTACGATTAAAGTGACTAAAAACAGCTTTAAAAAATAAATTCCGCTGAATTAAAAGGTAAAAGCAGCGTCAATAAAAAAAAAAACATACAAAAAATCTGTTCTTTATTTTTTTTCTATAACTATTTTTTTCTTTTCTCCTTAATAACTTTAAATAACTGTCTATATTTCTGAGATGAGGTATTGTAATTATTTACATTATTTACATTCGGACTGTTGTCCTCATCTTTATTGTCATATTCACATGGACCAAGTGGATAAAAGTGTTGACTGGATCCAGTGACTTAATCCAAAGTGTTCGGAGTTCAACATCTGGCTACTGCAGTGGTAAACAAAATCTTGGAGTTTTTAATTAAAGGGAAATAACTGAAACATCCGAAAGAGGCGTGGAACTAGAACAATAAAGGGTTCAGTTCGAAATTCCAATCACCTGAAAAAGGCCGGAGCGTACAATGGCCGAAACGTCGTGAATATGACAGTAAAGATGAGGACAACAAGCCGAACACGTTAATAACTTTAGATAATGCCAGTACTTTCTATATTGTTTAATAGTGCTTTTTCGTATTAATTCCTAATCAGCACCAATCGCTTTTCTATTTTTCGATATTTTCTATGCCAGAATAAAGTACTTTAGTCTACTATATATTTACTGTTGTGTATTTATTTATAACACATCATTTCGAGAAAGTAGTACTGCTGCTACATATGGGCAGATGCTGCACAGTCTTCGCTTTCCAGGTTTGATAGAGTCCAAAAAGTGTCTCCGCGACCTTGTGGGTGATCATTTTCCACCCTACAACCGCCACCCCAACGGACAGAACGTTGCAAGCCTCTCGCTGTTCTTTTGCCATTTCCAACAAAAGTGTTCAGGCGAATTATATTACTACTTAGTTCCAACCTTCACGGTTAAGACTCGCCATGCCACGCACATTGTAGCAAATCACCCTCATTTCGTAATTGGTAAGATGTAAGTTCCACTCAAGCAGCTTCTTCCCACGAACCACTAGTTTGTGGAACTGACTCCCTACAGGATGCTTCCCCCATCAATACAATCTTAACCTGTTCAATTCTAGAGTCAACTGTTATCTTCCCCGCATATCTCCATATACTCTCCCTTATTATATGACCTCTTACTTCGTGTGGCTCTTGTGCCTTGTACAAAGTGAACATCATTGTAAAAAAAGTACACTGGTGATGAGCTCTTTACACCTAAGGGGGGTAAATCAACTTAAGTTAGTAAATTTAGAAGTGATTACGTCCCTTAGTCATTTTAATAACCTTTGGAAATAAAATATTTCTTTAGGCAAAATTAATTCCTAAGCTAAATGAGCATTTTAATCAATTCATTTTAATCAATTCCTTTTAATTAATTCATTCTCTTACTACTAAGTTTCTTAGACTACAGTCATATTTAAGTGAAGCTTTTCCTGCGAGGGACTTTTCACTTCTAAATGATCGACTTTCTTTCTTCAACATGGTCTCTTGCTTGACATAGGCTTTGTCGTTTAACAGTTATTCTAAATCTCTATTGCTGTCATTTTTTACGACACTGGTACATTACTAGAATATATTTTGCAATTCGCTGCTATAGAAAATCATTAACAAGAAATTTAAACTATAGTTATTATTAATCTTTCAGTAACGCCAACCTTGAATTCTGACGACTGACAAAAATTTTCTTTGTGGATTTTCAGTGCAAAACCTTAGGTTCAGTGTTGAAAATAATATAAATGAATTTAATAAATCCTATCCGTTAATCATTAGAATGAGTTTTCACGTTTTCTTCAAAAGATCATAACCTTATCAAAAGCATCATTTCCCCGTTTTAGCTTCTATATAAATGAGCATACGTGTTACTTTTATGAGTCAAATAGGGTATTTTTTTTTTTTTTGACTTCAGGACGAGATTAAGATAAGACGCTAAAATTTCTGTTCCTTTACTAGCCGTACATGTATTTAGACTATAAACATCGTTCCCTCTATAACACAACAGTGTTCAATTTTTCTTCACCCAGTTGGTAAAAAGACTCGTAAAAACACGACTTAAATTTGAACTTTCTTTCCGGAATTCTCCTTGCAATTTTCTCTACACGAAAATGTTTCTCATAGAAACTCATTTTCTTCCACTCGTGACTATTTTCAATCAATTCAACACTTAGCAGACGACGACACCTCAACTCCACGTGACAACTCCTACTAATCCAATAGCAACAATCCTATCGTTTATATATGTAAGTATTAAACGAATAAAAGTTTACATACATTTGTTTCATAAATTCTATCCTATCAACCCCCCCCTATATATATATATATATATATATATATATATATATATATATATATATATATATATATATATATATATATATATGAAGAAAAATATACAGAAAAAACAAAAAAATCAATTCAACATGAAAACTTTCAGTTATCTGTTTGGATAAGTCTTGTTCTTATGTCCATCGTCTTTGTCATGTTGAATTGATAATGTTAATTATATTTTATGAATATGTCCTGAAGATGGTTTATTAGACCGAAACGTCTGACGTTGACATTATATTATTACTGTCGGATCTATATCCATATATTTGCTTACATATATATATATATATATATATATATATATATATATATATATATATATATACTTTAAAAATCAGGACATCAGCTGAATCCGCTACCTTGGTTTCAACCTTACGGTCTCCTCATCGGATTTTTTATCGAATGACATCTTAACGTTTTATTTAAAACAAAAATAAATAAATAATGAACGCTATATTATTTTTTATTTTTAAAAAGATAAATAAACAAACGTACGAAAAGGAGGTGGGGGACGTGTAGTAGTAGTAGTAGTAGTAGTAGTAGTAGTAGAAGAAGAAGAAGAAGAAGAAGAAGAAGAAAAAGAAGATGAAGAAGAAGTATAAGTAGTAGAAATAGTAGTTTTATCGGATATTTTCAGAGCGTTCTCTAATCCCAATTTGAACCATAAATTTATTCTTCCCCGTGTTACTTCTTTTGTATATAATGGATGCATATAATTTATTTGTTTAAAAGTTATTTTAATGGATGCTCATATTTATTTATTCAAAATTATATTTGTTTTAAGTTTATTTCCAACTACCAGCCTGAATATTCGAGAAATCTTGTTAGAAAAACATGCGCCCTCCGACAGGATTCGAAACTAGGGGAAACCGTCATTAGATCGAATGTGCCTAGATCTCTCGGCCACAGAGGACTTCCTGGTGAAACAGAGCTCAAATAGTGCTTTTGAACATATATCCTCCCTATTCTCGCAATATAAATATTTGCACTCTTTCATATCCTAACGTAAACAAAGACAATTTTTAGGAATGGATTAAATCCGACATGTTTTTCATTTATTTGTTTAAACCTATTTTAATGGATACTCATAATAATATATATAATGCATATATATATATATATATATATATATGTGTGTGTGTGTGTGTGTGTGTGTATAAATATACGTATAATATATATATATCATATATATAATAGATATAATATGTATATCATATATATATATATAATATATATATTATATATAATATATATTATATATATATATACAGTGGGGTTGAATAAGTGATCGTACAGTAAACAAATGCTTGTTATTCTCATTTATAGCGAATGAAAACCTCGAATAACAATATTATATATGTATTTTGGGGCATAGAATCAGAATCTACAATTTAAAATTAGAAATTTATCGATAAGTGATAGTTATGCAAATTTTTATATTTCGAATAGTGGAAAAAGTGTTCGTATAGTATCAATTTTTGCATTATAATACGATAGATTTTCAAAGTAGAAGTTTCTAAACTGTTCTAGAATATTCTCAGTAACTCTATTGCAACATTCAGTTCAAAATTGGATCATTCTGCAGTCACTGTTCACTGATAACGTTTCTAATAATGGCTAGGCGCAAGGAAATGAGTTGTGCTCAAAAAGAGCTAATTATTAAGCTATGGAACAATGGAAAAAGTTACAGAAACATCTCCAGTGACACGAACATACCTTTTTCAACAATTGGTTCATTTATTGCAAGATTTAAAAGACGTAATACTGTTGAGAACAAAGGCAAACCCGGTGCTCCCAAGAAGATCACTCCGAGATTACGAAGAAAGTTGATGCAACAGGTCTAAAATAACCCAATGGCCACCAGACAAGACCTTCAGAATGATCTGAGTTTGTCAGGAGTTAACGTAACGAAGCAAACGATTAGTAATGAACTACGCAGAGACGGTATAAAGTCGCGCTCCCCAAGAAACACACCACTCCTTCTGAAACGGCATAGAGATCCCAGGTTGAAATTTGCGACAGAGCATAAAGATAAGGAAAATTCTTATTGGGAAAGAGTTCTTTGGACAGATGAGAGTAAAATTGAGTAGTTCGGTCACAATTCTCTGAGTCATATATGGAGGAAAAACGGCGAAGCATACTCACCCAAGAACACCATACCAACTGTCAAATTTGGTGAGGGTAGTATCATAGTTTGGGGCTGCTTTTCGATGCGAGGTGTTGGCAATCTAGCAATTATAGACGGTAGAACGAATGCAGAGAAATATCAACAAATTCCAAGCGAAAATTTATCGCTTTCTGTAGAGAATCTTGGGCTTCCTCCTGATTGGATCTTCCAGCAGGACAATTTTCCCAAGCATACTGCTAAGAGTACGAAGAATTGGCTTTACTAATAACAACGTTAACATCCTACAATGACCAAGTCAGTCGCCGGATTTGAATCCAATAGAGAATTTATGGTGGTTTTTGAAAAATAAGATCCGTGATAGAGGTCCAACAAACATCAAAAACCTGAAGACAATTACTCAGGAAGAATGGGAAAAAATACCTACTAAAGTATGCGAATCATTAATTAAAGACTACAGGAAGAGATTGGTTGCTGTTGAACTTAATAAAGACTTTGCTATAAAATATTAAATGGGGAAAACATGTTTTTGTCCTGCAGTACGATCATTTTTTAAACCCCTAAGAATTTAAATATTGCTATATTTTCTTAACTATGGAATATTATTTAGTTTTATATGCATACATTTTCAGTATGCAATCTGGTACAGTAGATATATTCCCGTTTTGTTAATTTAATATGTTACAAATAAAATTATGAAATATTTTCATGTGTACGATCACTTATTCAACCCCACTGTATATATATATATATATATATATATATATATATATATATATATATATATATATATATATATATATATGCAATTTAATAATTTAATATATAATATATATCTAAGCTTGTCCCTTTCCTTTACATTCTGTGCCTAGATTACGCCCTGCGAGCATCTGCGGATCTAAACACAGATCTGGTGTTCACCCTTGAAAAAGCAAGTCCACGTCAATCAACAAAAACAGTAACAGACGTAGATTCCGCAGATGACCTTACTTTGTTTTCAGACACAATTGATTAGGCTACCAAAATTCTCCATCTCATCGAAGCGTCCAGCGAGATTGGTCTCTACATTAATGTTGGCAAAACAGAATTTATCAGCTACAACCATGTAAGAGAAATCAAGTTGAAAAACGGCAACAATATCAAACCCCAAATGCAATTTGTTTACCTCAACAGCAACATCCAGTCAATGGAGAGAGACATCAAAATCCGCAAAGGCAAGGCCTGGAGTGTCCTTGAAGGTCGGAGTACCATCTGGAAGTTCTTTCTTTACTCCTGTATGTACACCTTCCTTTTATTTCAGTTTCGCTAAGAGAGAGAAGGCTTCGGCTAGTTGGTCACTCCTGTTGGTCAGAACTTGTCAGTGACAAACATTGCGCGTCAAAATCCTACATCGACCAACTTGAAGATGACTCTGGATGGCATCTGAAGGACCTGCCGACAACGATGTCTGACAGAGATGGTTGGAAGGAACGAATCAGGAGAATCCGAGAAGAATTCTCGACATGATAATGATAATATTATATATATATATATATATATATAGTCATCCACAGACAGATTGTTTCGCTGTATCACTGGTCATCAATATGGCTAGACGTCCGGTTGCCTTTAGCTAGGATCGAAACACGGCTGAATTGGCATCAGTCGCAGAATCTACCCCTAAGCTGTTTGTGCAGGGCAGGGATAAAGATGAATTTATGTCTATTTATTTTTAGATAAATACGCCAGTGACTGAGAGAACTCGATTCGTTTTATCGAAGAGTATTGCATTTGTAGCAGTAATAGCAGTTTACAATCTGACTCTTTATCCCCAGACAACTCGACCGAAATAATATATATATATATATATATATATATATATATATATATATTAATTATATATATATATATATATATATATATATATATATATATATATATATATATTAATTATAATATATATATATATATATATATATATATATATATATATATATATATATATTATAATTAATTCGGACCTTACGATTTGTCTAAAAAATCATTTTATCTCCAGTTACCAACCAATGCCTGAGGAAGTACAATCATAGTATTGAAACATGAAAACTTTTGTGTAGCAATTTAAAAATGTTTTTATTTTAATCTCTTATGATAAAAACATGATATATATATATATATATATATATATATATATATATATATATATATATATATATATTATACCCAATGGAAAGACATGAATGCACCTATACTCCCTTAGCTGTAGGTTAATTAATGATTTATCACTAAACTATTATTATCTCCAAAAAGTAAATTCTTACTGTCTAAAATATTTTCTGGCTTTAAATAACCCGCAAAATGTTGAGAAGCAGTAGAAAATATTCAAATACCAAATCAAAAAAAGCCATTGCTTCCTAGAACCTCATTTCATCTGTCAAAAATTTATAAATGCCACATTTGTAAAATTATTTGTTTTGGTGTAAAATAGGAGACGAAATCCTATTCAACCTCTTCTCTTACTATCATCCTTAGGCCATCCAAATTGTCCTGCAAACCCCTAAACAAGGGATAATCAGACGAAGCTTGGTCAGGAGAATCAAAGCTGAATCATTTTTTTTCAAACAGAGCTTCACTATTAAATCGTTTGTTAATCGTACATTATCGTGATGGAAGATTACTCCATTTCTGTTGGTGAACGTTTTCTTTTCAAAGTTGCTTTTCAAATGACGCAGGTTTTGGCAGATTTATTATTATTATTATTATTATTATTATTATTATTATTATTATTATTGTTGTTGCTGTTGTTGTTGTTGCTGTTGTTGTTGTTGTTGTCTCTAACAGGTCATAATGGATGACGGCACTATTATTATGGCAAAGGATCCAGTTCTCATTATCAGCAATAAGCATGTCCAAAAAGGGCTCCTGAATTTGTCCTGTAAGAAATGACTCCATTTTGTTTGCCTTTCTCTGGAAACAGGTGGCGTGGGACACCCATTTTCCCAAACACTGAAACCTTTCCGATTTTCTTTTTCTAATTCGCGTACGACTATTGTAGGACAAACATTAAATTTCTTTCTGAGTTTCCGAAATCTCATGAAAAAATTTGTTTTAGCAGCAGTTTCTAAATCCTCTGAATAGCCCTTTTTGGAAGACCCACCCTCTAGGCTAAAATTCCCAGTTTTGAAACGGATTTAAAAATACCTTTTACAACTTCTTTCACTCAATGCATTGAAACCATAAGCGCGTTGGATGGATTTTTTTGTTGCTGCATTTGTGTTGACACTTTTATGAAACTCAGAGAGTAAAACATTTCTAACGTGTTCTTTAGTTGAGACGAACATAGGGTCATGTTCCGAACACCTTTATTAATAACTATCCACGAAGCCGCCCTTCGCGTGGACTTTAAGATAGCTCATGCGGAGGGCTTTTGGACCTTCGGCCTTTTACCTTCAGCATCCTATGTACGTAAAATTTATAAGAATTTATAAATAATAAAATTATTCTATCTTTATTCGACACCGTAATTTGACATAATCTTTCTTCGTACACGCAACCGATCTATGTAGTTTGTTTACATAGGTACCTCCACGAAATCGCTAAAAAAAAGAGTCTGATGAAAAAGACGCCAAACTTTATGAAAACAAAATGTTATCGTCTAAATGCTTGTTTTTATGAAGAGAAAAGACCAAAGTTTTTTTTAATTATTTTTTAAAATTTTTGCTTCTTTTTAGAACATTCTAAATTTTGATTAACAAAACCTTGTTTCTCTTTGTACCAACATTTGCTAGTAAATAACATAGATAATTTTTAGCACGTTTTTTTGGTATTACATACATTAATTTGGAAAATCTTGCAAAAATAAAAATAATTGTCAGATGTTAATGAAACTTTCAGAAACTATTCACAGAGTATCGAAATTATTATAAATATGTTTTTTTTTTAATTAAAGTCATGGCAGAAATATTTATTAACACCCCCATAACTAATTTTATGAAAAACTCTAGAAATTCGAGCGCGCCAACCTTAGTGATTACAATAGTTAAAAGCACAAGGCTTTGAAGAATGCAAATCATGTTTTTTTTGTTTTTTTAATTGGAGCCAACGTACCTGAAAATCAGCTCTGAATTGTAACATACAAAACTCAATAAAACAAATATATTATTTAATTTTAAATGCTTTTAATAGTTTTTAGTTGTTTTTATGAATATGGACAATATTTTCTGAAAGCAAAAAATTTTTTCAATGAAAATTGAATTTTTAATACAATTATTTGTTATTTCTTTAATTATAATAGATTTTTACATTAAGTTTTTAAAAATATTATAACATTAGTTAAAAGCAACATCAACCTTTCAAAGTGTCCAGATGAGATCGTCATTGTCTAGCACTTTGAAAATTGTATCGTTTGGACCAATCAGAAGAGCCATGGTAATTAAAAAATGTAATTTTTGTGCTTATAATCGGGCGGTAATTATAAAGTATGGAAGACCAACCAGAATACAATTTAGTTGCATTATTTGAGTTCAGCATTGTTCTCCGCTGTTTAGGCCTTTACTTTTGCGAAACACGAATGGAGAAGTTAATTTGATTTTTCAATTTCAACTGAGAAGGGTACCTATAAGTATCAGTATCATCTTATGAAATTTAACTACTGCTAAACTTTAATTTATATGATCTTATTTTTATATTAATCTCAGTTATGACATTTTTCCATAAATGAAATATCAAAATTAATAATAAAATGAATGGAAATACAAATAACACAGTAAAATGTAATAAATGTACATAAAATTATAGTATTTTATGTACACTTCTGATAAAATTTCATAAGAAAGGTACCTATAGATTAATTAGATACCTTTTTCTTATGAAATTTAATCTCACTCTTAACAGTCTTATTTTTTAATTTCTTTATATTTTCCATAAAGCACCGTAAACGTAAAGATGAAAGTACAAAAAAAAAAAAAAAATGAAAAATTAGAGCCCTGAAAGTTTTCCTTAAAAGTAACGAGGTAAATAATTTGTTCACTTAAATCTAAATAATTTCACTTCCTTACATCAGTAGAAAAAATTATCCTCCCGTAAGTTATCTTAATGTCATGAATCTGTCTTTCGTCACTTGTCAAAGACGCGAAAGGTTATGACCTGCTTTGTTTTATTTTCAAATTACATTTTTTCGGCGCAGAAGCTAAGTTAAGCTTGGTTCAAAATATTTTAAATAAACATTATAATTTCTGATTTTATTAAAATCAGTTTTGAAAAAATGATAATTGATTTTTAAAAGAATATCAAAGTCAGATTTTCATCTTTTTTATCAAATGATTGAAAATGATTGAAAGTGATTGATTATCTGTCCTTTTTCTTTTTGACAAAAAAAAAAACAAGATTTTTAACGAAAATTTCAGACGTGCTAGGAACGATTAAAAAATGTAAAAAATACCCCCAAAATTTGATCTTTCCTCTTTAATAATAATATGAACATTAGACGATAAAAACTTGTTTTCGTCAAGTTCGGCGTCTTTTTCATCATGCTATCTCTGTTTGTTTACATTTTCGTGGAGGTACTTAACGTTCACACCACAAGTTCGTTAGGTCCATTTTTCCATTTTGTCTTTATTCATATATATATATATATATATATATATATATATATATGTACCTGCAGATATTCAACCAGGGTAAATAAGCCATCTCGAAATCTAGAGATGATTTTCCACAGCAGCAAAAAATAAAATGCATGTTATTTTATTACGAAGAGAGAATAACGATCTAATTAAGATGCTGACGTTCCACACTACCTCAAACAAAAATCAAGGAAGGAAACCCCCATCAATATTGGAAAGAACGGTAATAGATACTGAACTTGAGAAACCTATCCCCCAGAAAAATTAATTGTTTTTACAGAAAGGTTTTATTCACTTTAATCGTGAGTAGCACTAATTTCTCATTCAATGAACGCTGAATGTTTACTTATATGCAAACAACTAATATTAACATATGACTGTAAATACCCTCCACATTAGCTCTAAACAAAAGAAAGTGGGGAAGGCCAAACAATAGCGTAATTCGGCACGATAATACAGTGTGTCATAAGATTCAATTTCTCCACAATCAGTTTGAGGGGCATTCTGGTGACTTACAACAAATTATATAGCTACCCTATTCGGCTAGAGTATCATCCTACATCGAGTATTTCTGGGACGTGATATAGAAATTGCAAGAACTGGAATATATCTGGAAGTTGTCGTCAGCTATCGAGGCAGAATGGTACCCCACACAGAGCTTTTTCATCCACTTGTTAAATAGATGCTAGGCTGGATTGCTGTACTTTGCAAAGCTATATGGGAACCTATACGATACCACTCCCATGAATTTTGTCACGTCGGTGTATTTAAAACATTCAATGACATACATTGTGTATCTGCTAAAAAATGGTAGTGGACAGGAACTGGCTTTAATACGCCCATGGCATTTTTTCTTGATTCTCTGTCCAGTAAATCATGATAATGCGTCATATCAGACAGTGACTATTTTTATTCCTTCAGATTAAATGCAGTCACGTCAAACAAAGGAAAAAAATTTGATTTCATGTTAACGATTTTCATGCATGTTAAAATTCCGTACGCTTTCTTTTAAAACATGTGATACACTTATTCGAAATATAATTCTCATTTTTGATTATTATCGTAGCAATGAGATTAACTGCTTCGCTATAAGCAAACATTCGGTATTTATTGACCGAACAGTTTAGTGTTATTCAGTTATTGTCAGTTGAAATTTATAAAACCTTTCTTTTAAAACGTTTTTTTTTGTTTTTTTTTCAGACAGACATGTCAAGTCTACTAACTGTTATAGCTCTTTCTAATATTAAATGGGAGTTTCCTTTTAATCGTTTTGTTGAGATAAAATAAACTTCTGGTGTCTACTAGCTACTATTGGTCTTTCTATAAGGTTGGAGCGAAAGTTCTCTCCGATTTTTGAGGTGAAAAAGCTAAACAAAATTTTTTTAAAATATTGCCTCATTATGTTATTTAGTAATGTTACTATCAGTAACTTATATAATTTTCTTTCAGATAAGAATATCTATATAAATAAAGCGCAGTGTGCGTATGTCTGTCAGCCCGTCCGTTTTTGTTTTTTTTTTGTTTTTGTTTTTTTTATCTCGGCGAATCATAAACAACCGGAGGTACAAATTAAATAAATAACTCATCTAAAGTTAAATTTAAATATCGAACAGAGTGAAAGGTTTGAAACTAATTCTTTATTAAAGGTTTAATTTTAATTTTAATTTTCGTCGCAATTGCAACTGATATCATCTAATTAAACCATAATTAAAACTTAAGCGGGGCACGGTATGTTGCTCATATGTTTTTTTTTTTCTTTTCTTAGGATGCGTACTGTGACGTATTCGAAATATTACATAGTTCGGCTTCCTTAATGTCTTTTAAGAGTGACCTTATGTGAAAGGATCATAAAGAATTGTGATTTTAAAAGAAGATAAAAATTGCGCTTAAAATAAATGTAAGTGATAGAAATTAAGGAGGTAACGAATTAGACTCGATATAGCGGCACTCGTTCACATATTCCGTGGTTACCTCTTCGTCATTTGGTACCTCTTGGTACAGTTGGTATGATGTTTGCCTCATATCGTAACTGTCCGGGTTTCAATTCTCGATAGTGGATGCGCGCTGCTGATGAGTCCCAAATATAGGACGAATCGGCCGTCCAGTGCTTTCTGTTGTGGTTTCTTCTAGACTTGATGAATTATATATATATATATATATATATATATATGCACAGAATAGAAAAAGGTGTTGTTGAATGTTTCATGTTGTCATGGCCTGACGACTGCGTTTAAAAACAGTGCCACTCCAATGTTGTTACCGATATCTCCACTGTTATATTTACATACTCCGTGACCCTGATATTGAGCACATGTCTCTATTAAATATAGCGTAGCTGAAAACTATATTTTATTATATGAAAACGGGCCTGACAAGTGTTTTCCTATAAGGAGAAAACAAGTTTGGAACCTACAGGAAGACACATATTCTTTTTCATGACTCTCGAATGCACTGGCAGGTAGACATGAATTTACACCATTTAAAAACAAGAACAAAAACAGTGATATCCACACAAACGCGTTTATCCACTAAATATAATGTTTAAAGTAATAAAAGAAATATCGCGCTATAAATAAAACCTATTATTTGTCATTATCTATCACACACACACACACACACATATATATATATATACACGGCCCGCTAATATATACGGTCTCACATGTCACATTTGAGGTTAATTTCTAACAGGCCTATTTTGTTTTCCGTCCAAAAATACACAAACAGTTTGTTATTTTTTTTAACAGAAAAGTAATAATAAAGATTATAAACAAACAAAAAAGTTTGAATTAAGCAGTAAAATACAAAACAAATACATGTAAAAAAAAAAAAAAACTTACCAATAGGTTCTCTATAAATCAATTTTCTTTAGACCTTTGCCCTTTTTTAAAACATTCTACAATATTTTTCCAACTTCATCCAATGAAAACTTTTGTTAGTTGTAAAATATATTCACAACAATTTTTGCTGCAAAATGAATTCTTTTTTCAGTGTGTCCTTCACAAGTAAAAACATATTTTGGAGAATTAGTTTCCTAAATTTTTTCAGCAGACTCAATTGTAGTGGATTCATTATGTTTTACAATAAATTTTCCGCATGGTCAAGTGTGGCAAAAGAAGCAGATACGACCTCTGCCACTTGGCTAGATGGAATCATAAGACCTCCGCAAGAAAGTAAGTCAAAGTGTTGCTTCTCTGTAGTATCATCACTATCATTGCCTACCATGACCAGGGAACACATTTTACATTGAAAACGTTTAATTTTTTTTTTAATTTCCTCTAATAAAGAAAAAGATAGTAATTAAAAATGTTCCAAAAGTAATTTGTAGGCTTGTTGAGACGTATAGCGCATTAGTAAGGCATAACGTATTAGTTCTACAGAAAAAGAAGGACATCTTGATTGGTTATGTCTTCTTTGTAATTCTTTTAGGATTGAGTATGTTTGTTCTTCCACCACGTTTTTATTTATTTTTTTTTTTTGTAGGTTTGGAAAATTTTTTAACATGGTAAATCTTGTGAGTTTACCATTATGTCCATGTATAGCGTTGAAGGCCGGCAAATATAGTTTAATACTGTTTATTATAAACAGAGCATTTACTTAAATATTTGTATGTATAAAAATAACGTATAAACAGAAAATATATTAAAATATTTATCGGACTTAATCCATTTCATAATATATGATATCATTTGTTTCCGTTAAGATACGCTTCGAGCAGATATGAGCGTTCGAGAGAAATCATGGAGAATTTGTTGTTTAAAAACAGAAATTTGACCTTGCTAACCAGAAGATTCCTCTGTAGCTAAATAGTATAGCACGTCAGGCTCTATATATGTAGGATACAGGTTCCATTTCTGTCGGAGGACACTTATTTTCTATGAAACTTCCCAGACATTCAGGCCAGTAAATGAAGTTAATATATAGTTAATTTTTATAGATACAAATATAAATAAATGTTCTGTTTGTAATAAACATCATTATAAACAGAGCATTTTCTTAAATATTTTAATGTATAAAATAGTGTATAAACAGAAAATATATTCAAATAATTGTCAGACTTACTCCATTTTATATATATATATATATATATATATATATATATATATATATATATATATATATATACACAAGTATAGGATTAGTGTATACGGAATAAATTCCAATAACCGCAAAAATACTATTCTTAAAAGAGTGCTCAATACAGAATAGAGCAAATATAATTTATTCGAAAATTATAACATAAATATGTTACAAAATCACTACAAAAATAGCCATTTTGTTTCAACACTTCTGGTGTCTTATCAAGTAATGGTGTTGAATGTAGAATAAAGGGTTTTAAAAGGTTCAAATTGACCAAACACCCCTCGATAGGGGAAACGCTGTTACATAAGCTGCAATGACCAATCAAAATACAAGCAAATGAAAATTCAAAAACCTTGGTTATAATAATTAATGCCTTAATGTTAAGGTTAAACTAAAATAGAAATCATTCTAACTAATTGATATTAAATATTACTGCAAAATTGAAATTTAAAAATTAACAATTGTAAATTTAATATTATAAAATTATTTATCATTCTAACTAAATAATATTAAATTTTACTATAAAATTAAAAATTACCAATTTTAAATTTAATATTATAAAATTATTTAAAGAAGAAACTGAGGAAAAATACATATATTTTATTATTTATTTTGTTTAAATTGAAAAGCCAAAA
Organism: Acanthosepion lycidas; assembly: GCA_963932145.1. Lineage (NCBI taxonomy): Eukaryota > Metazoa > Mollusca > Cephalopoda > Sepiida > Sepiidae > Acanthosepion > Acanthosepion lycidas. The sequence goes on along the minus strand of OZ010582.1, from coordinate 69,898,208 downwards.
TTTCAGTTAGAATAAACTTTAATCTAATGGGGATGTAAAACTGCGTTACAACTTTGAAATGATGATATGGGCAGGGGAGGATGAAATCTTGCAAAAAACAATACATATTTATAATACTTGTTTTTTATTTTAATTTTTTAATTTTTTATTTTCGGTTTTAGATGTTTTTTGCATTAAAAACTTGGTGCAAGAAATCTTCAATCATGGATTCCTTGTGAGTGGTCAACAGGTGAAGAGCATTTGCAGGGTTCATATACGTGCACAGGGTAGCGAACATAACACGCAACTGTAAGGGCATCCAACAGGCAGCAGCTTCTAGCAATGTATGCTCCAGTGTGTCATCGTTTGAGAGAAGACCATATCTCAGACATGCTGCCTTAAATATTGGGAAGATTTTTCAGTCTACAGTGAGCAAATCCTGGAAGCTTACGGCGACTTGAAACATGCAGCAGCAACATTGGCAAGTGAAATTGTTCTGTCTCTCTAGGGCTCACTGTATATATTCATATTCCTTTGTCTTGGTTTCAATCTTCTAGAGCGCTTATTAAACACATAAAGCAGTGGAATGTCAGGATACAAGTGGTTCCTTACATCATTATCATGCTCATTCAGTTTAAAGCATGCAGTGATGGCAGTGTCACAGTCCCTCTGTGCCTAAGTAGTTTGCTGAGCTTTGCCTCTCTGAAAGTAAACTATTTGCTGGTCTTCAAGATGTACAGCAAGTCTGTAGACATTGAGAGATGTGTCATGTAGCTTGAACTCTGAGTCTCCACATAGCTTCCAGAGGAGAAACATACCGGCAAACAAGATAATTAGTAATTTCACCGTGAGCTTGATTCTGCTCATGATCTGCTGCTGGGTGCCCTCTTACCTCAACACAAACACAGTCCTGTCCCTTGTACATATACTTGAAGATATATTTAATGCTTTTCACTGATGAACAAATTTATGCATTAATGTGAACTCTGTACTTTTTCAGCAGATAGGCATTGTATGGAACTATGTTCCTATTGACAACTGAGTGACATCCAACTTGAATTGTGATTTTAGTATTGCTTCTTCTGTACTCTGGATAGCCATTCAATTTCAGAAGCATTTCATCTCTATAGTTCTTTGGGAATTTCTTTTGGCAAGAGGAAGAAGGATTATCTGGTCTACAATGACTATATATCATGCAATTTTTTTACAAAATCATGCAAGATTGGATTATCATTGGTGTCAGGAATTTCAGCTCTTACGATCCTATCTATGTTGTTGTTGCTTCTGAGTTTGTCCTCATTTCTCAACACGACCAAAATGTGGCACTGGGGCAAACCTCTCTTCTAAAACTCAATGACATGGACATGAGCTACTGGCAACCCAAAAATGTGTCTATCCTTTATGTCCCTCATAAGTTCTGCAAGGTACGACTTGTACACTCGGGCAACTAAAACTAGCTTATTTTCAGATGTTTCATATTGCTGTAGATTATCAACTATCTCAGTGCACTTGGGGTTGCCAGTGTGAGTGAAGAAAAATTCGGGCTACCATATTTTGAAACAATTGACATAGCATCTTGAACATATTGAAGCATATTCCTTGAATTGCCTGTAAACGAGGAAAGCAGTATCATTAGCACTCCTGGTTCAATATTCTCATCTGCTTTTGTGTTCAAATAGTCCATCAATCTGTTGTACCTTTCCACTCGCAACTGGGCCTGATTGTTAAGATACTGCAACCTGCAAAGTTCAACCTTGACATATGTATCCAAAACATATTGTTGAAATAATTTTCCAGCTCTGTGAATAACACTAAACCCACCTGTGAATGCAAGACGATAGCTGTAGTATTTTCCATTTGTTAAACGATTACGTACACGTGTCTGGCGTTCCTCAACATGTTGCATCGTAAAATGCCTTCCAAATTCAAATTTAATTTTTCGAAATTTCCTGAAATTAATTAAGTCGGTTGTAAATTGTAAAAACATGTTTACTACAATTTTTTGAAAAACAAAGAGCGCAAAAGTAATTTGATTGATTTCCAAATTAGTCCTGAAAGTTTCATTAAAATCCAATAATTATATATATATATATGAACAACAATTTTATAACAGAATTTATGTATTGTTAAAAAAAGACGGAGCGCATAATTTTTCTTTTAAACATTTTTCATCCAATAAGTTTTTCAAAAAGATTTGTTGGAAAAAAAAAAAACAAACAAAAAAAAGAAAAAAAAAACGCACATACAAAATAAAGCGTCACAGACGTCGAAACTGAAGAAATATATGGGCGAGGTAAATAAGGAGGTACGATTAAAAAAATACTAAAAATATAAAATCGATGTAAATAACCTCATAGTTAGTAAAATACAGAAATATATAACAAACGAAAGGGTATTAATATAATCAGTAGAATAAACATTTATTAAATATTAATTATTAACCATATGGCAGAAATGAAGCACGGAGAGAAAGTTTGGAATTTTGGGACACGCCTGTGTCCTTCATCAATGAACCGATGAATAAGCAGAGAAATGGGAATTACATACTGACAGATGTTTTGGTAGATGGGGTATTTTCCACTGGAAACCATATTGTTAGCAAAAACCCAATGTCTCAGTCTGATTAATCAATGTGTGAAGCTTTTTATGAAAATGAACTTGAGTGGACATTGACGTCAACACCCACAGCCTCCGGGTGTTGACTTCAATGTCCTCTTTTATATTTACATACCCTCTGTTCCCGATATTGAGCACTTTAACATATAAATATAGCATACCTTAAAACTATATTTTAACACTCACACACATATACATGTGTGTGTGTATATATATATATATATATATATATATATATATATATATATATATATAACATATAATAGTTAATTAGTTAATAATTAACTAGGTCTGCTCTACTCATTGTATTGAGCACTTTATTTAGTTGTTTTGGGTACTCGCATCGGGTTTTTTTCTTTGGGCCTTGAACTCGTATGCTGGACGATTATTTTCGGTTAACGTACATGTTCTTGGTTCTTTCTTTCTTTTTTATACCTTTTTTCCCTTTGGTATTGGCTTGTTTATTTGCAAATCAAGACACCGAAGGTTTTCCGAGCGAATATAGTTTCTTATACTTATAAGATTTCTATTAATAATAAAACATATAATACATATATTATATATTATGCAAAATATATATTATATATATATATTATGTAAAAAATATGTATATTATATATATATATATATATATATATATATATATATATATATATCCGAAAATATTTCTAGAAATCTCTTAACAATAACAACAGAATTCCTCTTCTTGATATATTGATAGACGCCAATAATAATACATTTACTACGTCTCCTTATAAAAAAATCTAACTAGCATAAACACATGCACTTTCAACTATAAAAGTTAATGTCTTAACTATTACAAAGCAGCGATTATACAAAATTTGATAAACCGTGCATAAATTTACTCTTTCACGAAAAAAAGTTCTTACACGGAATTAAAAGAAACATTAAACAAACTCTCATTAATAATGACTTTCCTAATTACATTGTTAATGAACAAATTAGACAAGCTATTAGAAATATTATGATAAATCAAAAAGAACATAATACTTCCTCAAATAACCCTATACATATCAACCTAATATATCATAATCAAATACTCTCTAGCTACAAACAAGATGAAAAAATTCTAAAAAATACTAATATACCCACCTCTGATCTCAGTAAAAAAATAAAACTAATTATATGCTATACAAAATTTAATACAACCCATTTAATCATCTGTAATAACTCTTCTCTGTCAACTAATGATTTGCGAAAGATCAACTTTCTATATCAATTTAAACGTACTTTGGGAGATTGTATTTCTGACAAAAACCTAAATATATATTTTTGTTTCACGACGACGACATTATTAAGAAGGCTTACTTTACACATGTCGGAATGTAGTTCTATTGCGCAACATCTAAAAGAACATTCCTTTCCACATTTACGTTTTAGAGAAATATTAATTAACAATACTCGTATACTTCAACATTAAAATAAAAAAATAAGAACTTCGAATTATCGAAGCGCTCTATATTAAAAAAAAAATGAGACCAACAGTAAATAAAATTAATTATGAGTATAACAACAATATTTTAAAATGTCTATAAAAGCAATTCCTTTGGGGTGTTCAAATTGAAAAAAAAAAACATTAAAGCATTAAAATTTTAAAGCATTATTAATATTAATTAAACTAAGTTACCTCCCTTACATATTCTTAACGTAAATTGACTATAACGGAGCGCGTTTCATGCGCATTTACAAAAAAAAAAAAAAAAAATTCACACCTATCAATTACATTAATTTTTGTCTTAGCAATTCACCCCTAATGATGATCTCGGATGAAATTGAAAGTACTTTGGCAAATAAAAGAAATAACCAAAACTACGGCGTCTTTCTTAATCAGTTTTGTAACAACACTAAAAATTGATTCGTGAATTTGAGAGGATAAAAATAAATAGACATATGTCTATATTATTCACCCAAACATGCTTATCTATCTATCTATCTATCTATCTATCTATCTATATATATATATATATATATATATATATATATATATATATATATATATCAAGAGGTAGTGATATATATTTTTCAAGAATAGTATTGAGGAAATTGTATGACAAAATAGAAAAAAGTTTACTTTTGACGCATTTCGTTCTTCAGGACTTCATCAGACTAAATTTCTTATATTGGTATATCTACACATGCGCACGGCAAAGGAATGCTGAGAATTCTAGACTTTTTTTTTTTTTTTATTTAGCCGCATTCATTTAAAATCTTTTTCTTTTTTTTCATCACTTTTGTAAGTAGGTATTCCATACTGTGATATTAGAAAATCGGCCAGTAATGGTGAAATGGTGTAAGAGCCAGTGCTTGGAAATTTGTCTCGGTTTTCCCGCACCAAAGGGTTAAGATTAAACAATTGCAACAAAACGCAATTAAACCAGCAAGGTCAGAGCGGAGAAACTCTCTCTTTTAGGCGCGGACGAATAAAGAAAAACTCCTGCTCGGTGTGTAACAATAAAAGAAGAAAGTGTTTATTTACATATACAGAAAAAGAAAGGGTAAAGGGATAAAAGGACAATTAGGAGAAAAAGAAAGAGAGAAGAAAATGTCCTTTAAGGGAAGAGAAAATATTCATAACGTAAAAAGAGGCTGGCTCAAAATATTTCTCTGAGCGCCTAAAAGTTCTTTAAGCGAGTGGAAGGTTGTTAATGGTTAGAAATACTCACAGTTTTCTTCAAAGTTCCTGTAGAGTAAGAAAATGTTGGTTGATATAGGAATTCTGTAGTTGAATGAGTTCGTAGGTCGACGAGAAAGTTTTGTAGATGAAAGGAGGCAGCTTTCAACTGATCATTAATAGTGGGCCGACGTTCGTTCTCGACAGCCCTTTAATAGGTAGTTCTTCTTTGGTTGAAAGGGGTTCCGAAGTTGACAGATGCTATCTATAGCTGACCTTACAGACGGTGGGCCGAATTCTAACTACCAAATAGGCGAAGATTCTCCAAATTAAAGAAGATTTGGGAGGCTCAGAATCATTGGGGACTTTTCCCTCCAAAATCGTTATACAAATTTCCTGGCCCCTACATTGGTCAGAAAACACATTCTTATCTCTGATAGGAATTAAGGCTTTGGAAGCCGGTTTTGAAAGTAATGAAAAAGGTTGGAGTGAAGAAGCTGTGCGGTTTCCCGTAAACTTTATGGCACCATGGAAAGAATAATGGTGGTGGAATTCCTTTTTATATTTTCCACCTCTCTTGTTAGCCAGAAAATATATTCTTATCTCTGATAAGAATCAAGGCTTTGGGAGCCGATTTTGAAAGTAAGAAATAGGTTAAAGTGAGGATTGGAAAAAATAAGCTAGAATGTGAACTTGTAAAATATTGTTCTCAAATGAAATTCCAATACCAGCTTCGGTTTAAAATTTGCCACCGCAATCCACAAAGGAGACATAGTAGACACTATGATAAAAAATCATGACTTGAATTTCACCAAAGGTTTCATTCAATAATCACTGCTACTATAGAAACCAACAACGAAAAAACATTATCACAGAGACACCTAAATGTACTAACGAACCAAGCGTGAAATAAGGAAATTCACATCATCCCAAAGGAGGGAGATTGTGATCATGAACAAGAATACAGATATAGAATGAACTCACTATTCAGTGATACTAACATATACGAAAAAATAAATTAAAATAAATGTTGAAACAAAAATTTACAAGGAAATCAGGAAACTGATTAAAAATAAAAACAAATCGTAGTACAGGACTCTTAGAATATCAACCTAGAACAGCCAAACATTTACGGTCACACCAAAACTCACAAAACTGGGATCCCAATGTGCCCCATTATCTCATAAACTGGTGAAAGCCATAACAAAAATTCTCACCCCTCTTCTTGGAACAATCAGTCTATCTCATATAAAGAACTCAGTCGGCCTAGTTGAAAAACTAAGAGAAATGAACCTCACCAACAAACGCATGGCCAATATGGATATAAAATCCCTTTACATCAACGTCCCAGTTGAAAAATGCCTAAATCTCCTAAAAAAACATCTAGCATAATCAAAGATAAAACTCTCTCTACCAACAGCTAAATTAATAATGAATGCTACTTCACATTTAATCATGATTGTTGCAAACAAAAATATGGATTATCAATGCGATCGCCTCTCAGTTGGGCGATGGCATGTGTATCTCTTCTTAGAATTTCTCGAATCTGGTCCTTCAATGCACGTTGAACAAGTGTCCATGGTTCAGTTTTTGCAAATTCAACAACGCAAAACGCCTTTTCCGGTTGAGTGAAAGCCATTACTGGATCTGAAGAAATATGAAAAAAATCATTAGCATTACAGAAAACTTTAGCAGTTTCATCTTACTACCATTCACAGTTCAGCAGATATAAGGACTTGAAATGTGCCCAAGACTTCTAGGAACATCCTGTATTTTGCCCAAACAATCAGCATACTTCTGCTATATTGATGATGCTCTACTTATATATCGTTGTCATATCGCTAGATTTATTTTGAAAAAATATAAAATTGTGGTACAAGGCTGAAAAAGTGGGTGGTGAGCTGAGGCTGGTCATCACTGCTATCCTATGCCTAGTTAATCTGATTCACGACCCATTCACTCGTTACAATTTACTACATTCACCAAAATAATCTGTCTGTCATCAATCAATCCTCCATTCACCATAATACCAGATACACCCAAGGGGCCTACAAAAACGCACCCCATGACATACAAAATTTGAAAATTCCATGACTTACCTGACTTAGTAGATTAACTAAACGAAGTCGAACACACAATAGAATTTACATGCAAAATGGAAAAAACGCAGTACGTTACTCTTCCTAGATATCAAGCTACACCACGTTAACAACAGTTTAAAACTCGGCGTCCACTGGAAATCAACCAACAAAAACGGTCGAATAAATTTCTATTCCCGTCATTATAACAAAATCAAATCTGGCTTAATCATCGGATTGTAACTGAGAATACTAAGAATATGCAGCTCAGATTATTTACAAAAAGAGGGGGAAATACATTGAAAAGACATTCAAACTTCTCCAGTACCTTAATTATTTAATATTCAATTCGAAACAAAAATCCCATAAAAGAGAAACCCAACGAATAAACAAATATTATCCTGCCTAGTAACTCTATCACATTTACAATCGAAACGAATCTATCTAATCTCAACATAGAAGTTGCTACTACTACATCCAAAATAATAACAGACCGATTCAATACACTACAAAACAATTAAATAAAACTTGAAGGAGGAGTTTACAACATCTCCTGTAATGATTGTCGCGAAAAATACATAGGAGATTATATGAAAACAAAGGGGACATTTTACAAAAAAATACATCAAATGCTTTGGTTGCCCACCGTGACGCGACTGACCACAATTTTGAAATAAAAAATGCAATTCTGATCAAAGAAGACAATAATTCACTACGACGTAAATGCCTAGACAGTTCATTAATCGCAAAGTAAATTTGCGCCGTGGCTCATATACGATTTTTCCATTCATGGCAGATTTTCTAATATCTCGGTGTGGAATATCTCCTTACAAATTTGCTGGAAAGAAAACAAAAGATTCTAAATGAATTCGGCTAAATAAAAAAAAAAAAAAAACACATTATAAATTTTCCAGTACCTCTATGCTGAAATAACAAATTTAATTCCATGAAGTCCTGAAGGTAGAAACGCATCACAACTAAACATTTTCTACTTTGTCATATAAGTTCCTTTCATCCACCGCAAGGAAAGTTGGCTCCCTGTGCCGTGCCAGGAAATTTTTCTCCCCGGAATCGATTCTCTAGATCTATAAATCAACAATTCGCCCTTGCATGGAGTATTGCTGTCTGGAGCCCCTTCTGTTTGCCTCGGGGTTCTTGATAGGCTCCAGAGGCAGATATGCAATATAATTGGCCCTGTTATGGCATCTCATCTACAATCACTCTCTCACAGACGCGTCATCGCCTCCCTCTGTCTTTTTTTTACAAATACTTTCATGGCAATTGTTCTGAGGAGCAGCATTCGCTTGTTCCCAGACTTCATGAGTTCACGCGCCCTACGAGGCTAGCATCTCGCTCTCACTCTCACCCTTTCACTGTCGAAACTCCTAAATGTAGCCGTCTCTTATACTCCAATAGGTTCATATCTCGCACCTCTCACCTGTGGAACTCCCTTCCCTATTCCAGTTTCCCTGAGTGCTATAATTTCCAGGTATATATTATGTTATATGTATATATATATATTATATGCATATATTATATGATATATATATATATATATTATATTATATATATCATATATATTATAAATATATATATATATTATATGAGATATACATAATATATATCTTATCTATATTATATATATAGATATTATATATATTATATCAATATATATTACATATATTTTAATTCTTATGACTAAATATATACTATATACTATGTATATTATATATTTCGTCAATATATATATATATATTAATATATATATATATCATATATTATTATATATATATCATTATTTCTTATATATATTATATATATATTACACATATATTTTATATCATATAATGTTATATTTATATTATATATATATTTATATTATATATATTATCTATATTATATATATATCATATATATATATATTATTTTAAATATCTTATATATCATATTATATATATAATATATTATATATATATTATATATGTTTGTATTTTATATATATATATATACTATATATGCCATATATATTATATATATTCATATCATATACATTTTGATATTATATATATATATATAAATATATATATATATATATATATATATATATATTAAAGATATGTACTTATATATTATATATATTATATATTTATTTTATATAAAAATATCATGTATGTGCATTGTATATTATACAAATCATGTTATATGTATTATATTTTTATCATATATACATAAATAAATATCATCAACATACCGATGATACATCGGAGGTCGATTAATTTGTGAAAATAGTAAAACCTCATGAAAACCAACAAAAATATTAGCAAGCGTAGGACCCAAAGGCGATCCCATCGCAACCCCGTCTATTTGACGATACATAATATCACCAAAGCTAAACTCTACAGACGTGGTGACGAACTTTATAAGTTCTCTAAATACACCCTCAGAAAAATCCGGAGGACGTAGTGAAGAGCGATATAATACCCCTACAATCGCACAACTAATTATATTATAATGTAATGTTTCAATTTACATGCCCGTTCAGAGATTGTATCTCTGATGCTAATAATAAACCCGCTGCATATATTGGTTTTACTACAACCACACTCTCCCGTAGATTTATCTGTCACCTTTCTGATCTTCGTTCTATTAAACAAAGTTTTTCTTAGAAAAACATAGTCATGTACATAATATTAGGCAGATATTAGTTGATAGTACAACAATACTCACACATACATACAGTAAAACGTATCTTCAGATATTGGAGGCCGTCTACATTAAAACGAAGCAACACACACTCAACAAAATTACATTTCAAACTAGTCACAACAAATAACATTGCATCTAGACATTGGTTCTGTTGTAATACTTCGGTCTATTGCATGGTATGACGTCATAGAACCGCATCTTGAACTTACGATCTGCGTCTGCTATTCCGCGGTCGTTATCGTCGTTATCGTCGCATAGCAATTTTCTATGTCAAAATGACAAAATATCATTATTTTTTATTTATTTTTTTATTTTTTTTTTTTTTGATATCTTTGTTTTATGTCTGTATAACCACTCCGAGGATGGCTTATGTGAGCCGAAAGCTTAGGACCAAATTAGTAAAGAAATTAAAAGCAAACATTCGAATATTAGAACGGCTCATGATCATACATAATAGACATTCATTGTCTGTTATATTTGAAAATATATGCTTATATATCTATCTATCTATCTATCTATATATCTATCTATCTATCTATCTATCTATCTATCTATCTATATATATATATATATATATATATATTATATTTCAAATCAATTCTTTAAAATATTTGGTAAGATCATTGTATTATATAGATTGAAACACTCCCAGAAACATATACTATTTTTTAAAGTGTTTTACTGTCAAGAATTTCTATAGAAATTAAAAGAATCTAAAAAATTGAACTACTTAAGAACAGTCTGACACCACGAGATATTTTAATGCTGGAATATGTTTATAAAGAGTTCAATCGATCAATAGAAAGTGACTTTCACTATCAAAGATGGACTGAGACCAGGACGACGTCACACTTCTAGGACGCCAAAACTCGTTAAATATTTGCGTGAAAAAAATCAGTCCTCATCCAAAACTTTTAATGAAGTAATTGGCTTAGAAAGCCGGAACGTTGGAGCGAACCATACGCAACTTATATCGAAATAATATAGGGATGTCGCCCTACAAAATAATCAAGAGAAAGCTTCTTTCGGCAGACTCAGCTAAAAAGAAGCTTCAAAGAATCCTGCAGTTGCTGAAACATATTCGTGATGGCACGCTGCAAAGTAGCATTTTCACTAAGGGGAAACTGTTCGCTGTTGAAAAGACCTTTAATCATCAAAATTATCGATCCTATCGCTTCCGAGAAATGCGTCAGATAACAGAAACCGGCATCAGTTTTTCTTTGGTAACAGTATATATGCCACACAAGATATATATATATATATATATATATATATATATATATATATATATATATATATATATATATATATATATATATAATATTATATACATATTATATATATATATATATTATATGTATATATATAAATACTATATATAGTAGATATATTATGTATATCGTAATATATATATATAGAAAAAGTTGCAAATTAAAAAAATAATAATGTTTTTTATGAAAGTATTTATTTATTTGTAGATATATTTGATATTTCAGATTGACCTCAATCTTTCTTCAGAAATAACTGTTTGCTTATAAGTGGCGTTCGTCGCAAGATGCAGACGTCACGTGATATGGAACGCCACTGTGTTCGAATATTCTTAACGTAAATCTAACTGTAATAATATTTTAGATGTTGTTTAAAAAAAAATAAACAAATAAATAAAAAAAATAAAAAACTCGACTATATCTAAAAAAATGTTTAACTATTGAAATATTTATAAAGATTTAAAATACATATAATATATATATATATATATATTATAAATATAATTATATATTATATATATATATATATATATATATATATATATATATATATAATCATATATATTATAATATATTATGTTTTATAATTACATATATATGTTATAGTATATTATATATCAAATAGTACATATATATTATATATATATATATTGTATTTACATATATATATATATTATGCATAATTTATATTTATATATTATGTATATTTTATGTATTATATATAATATATATTATATTTATATAGATATGTTATATATGTATTATATATAATATATGTATCATGTAATATATATCGTACATATATATTATATATAATGTAATATACATATATTATATACATAGTATATATATATTATATATATATATATTATATATATAAAATATATATGATGTAATATACATATATTGTTTGCATAGTATACATATGATATATATAATGTAATATACGTATCTTATATACATAATATATATATCATCTATGTTATATATAATATATACATATATATATGTATATATATCATATATGCATATGTATGTATATTATATGCATATATATTAGCTTTAGAGCGGGTAGAATGGTGCTGTACGTGTTTTAGTGGACTCAGCGATTTTCAATCTGATTGTCTGAATCATCTTCAAGAAGCGAGAGCAAGATCTAAAAGATCAGACAATCTAACAGTGATCTCATCTCACAATTCTCACACCTGCTCCATATGTGGCCTCCTTTGTAAATCACTAGCGGGTCTTAAATGCCACTTAAGATTATCGCAGTATCTTTCATAACTGAATCAATAAGCTGGCAGATTCTCATACGTAGAAACCGACGGGAGAGTCCATATATATATATATATATATATATATATATATATATATATATATATATATATATATATATATATTATTATTATTATTATTATTATTATTATTAAATTATATTTTTTTCTTTTCACTTTCCTTTTCTCCATATCTACTGCCAATCTTGCGCCAAACTAAAAATACAAACTGTCACAATATAACAACAACTTAGGACGGAGATCATCATTAACCAGTCAGTCATTGGCTTTTTAAAAATAGTAAGCCCGTTGAAGATGGGTGTGAGGAATACAGATTGAAAAAAAAGAGAGAAAGAATGGCGAATGAAGGAGAAAGGTTGAGAAACAGACAACAAAATCTAAAGAATGTAGTTGTTTTTTTTTTTGTTTTTTTTTCGTTTTTTTTTGTCTGAGTGCCTTCTTCCTTTTGTATCCTTAATCGTTATCGTTGTTGTATGGTTTTTAGTATTTCCTTGACGTAAAACAATGATGCAGGATATACAACATTTGACAACAATAGTAAATCTAGCATGTTTATTTAACAGGAACGATGATCATCATGACACATCTAAGAAAAATAAAAACCTCATCTGGATTCAGAATATTTACGGAATTAAGCTCTTAAACGAAAACCTTTGTTTATATTTGTCAGAAATGCATCGATTGCTGTACAAACAAAGACAGTACAGACAATATATTTGAAAATACAGGCTCTTAAGTTGTCGGCCGATAAGGAGTTAGGATAATGTAATTGAAATATTTTGTGTGCTGGAGTGTATACCGTAAGTGTTCTGTGTATTTACTTTGTAAACAATTAAAGAAGAAGCATACTAAAATTTCGATTTCTACGACGGAATATTCATTCTCTTTTTTCATATAGACTGTAGTGAAATAAAGTCTAGTGGGTTTGTTCGGTTTCTTTTTCTGGTCCAGAAGTTAGAGTAAGTAAGAATAGTCATCGTTATAATGATCGATATATATATCTGTGTGTGTGTGTGTGTTTGTGTTCCGATTTCATTTTGAATTTATAGGTCTGATGAATTGGATCGTGATTATGATTCCAATGCAATATATTATAACCATAAAATATTAGTGTTTGAGACTTTTATATTATGTTCTTGCTCTGTCCTGGACATTGAGCTTTACCTCGATTCTATCAATTTGTATATATATATATATATATATATATATATATATATATATATATATATATTGACCAGTAATATTATCTCTCTCTCTCTCTCTCTCTCTCTCTCTCTCTCTCTCTCTCTATATATATATATATATATATATATATATATATATATATATATATCTCAAACATTTGAGAAATAAAAAATATGGGATAATATTAAACATAAGATACAATAATATCCACGTTTAAATTGTAAGGTACCTTTCGACCGACACATTTTCAAACATAATCGTCGGTAATCTAAAACGGAGTACTAACAAGAAAATTTTTTATTAATGCCGTAATAAAACAAGATGGTAAGGGGGGGAATTGTTTTACCTCAAATCATGTAACCGTTTTCCCGAATAAGGCCAACTTAAACTTCATCTCCCGTTGTACGCAAAGGACCGGCCTACGTATGTTGATGATAACAGATTCCAAGATGTCGAGGTGGAGTCTGTTCCTAGCCCTGTGCAATACCGAAAAGAAATGGGGAGAATACTCAGTCCTACAAACACCAAAATTTAATAGATGTTCACCGATAGCAGAGGCGTGAGTCTGCGAACACCCAGATGTCACAAGCTCATGCCTGCGCACACAGCCCGGGACATGTTGGGCGATTCTAACCTCAAGCCTCCTGATAGTTTTGCCCACATAGTCGAGCCCGCATCGACATTTAAATTGATAAATAACTAAATTATTATGGTAAGTAGGCAAAACATCCTTACGGCAAGGGGGGGGGAAGCCCTCCTAGTAGTAAATATGTTCCTGACTGTAACGGCATTGTAACACCGTTTAATGGATGAAGAGATCTTATCGGCGTATGTCTGACTCTCAGGACCAATCCAAGGGAGCCTGACATATATAGGACATTTGGAAGACCCGTATTTCTTAATTTCATTGAACTTCCTGATCTTACGTTCAATGACAGTTTTAATAACTAATTCGGGGTAACCGTTCTTAAGAAACAATTCCTTAATTGTTCTCAATTCGGCATCAAGTCTACACTCAGAACAAATCTTCAATCCCCTATGGGTAAGACAACTTATAAGGTTAACCTTTCTCGCTCTGGGAGCAAAGGAATCCCAGGCCAAATAAAGTCCTGTAAAAGTGGGCTTCCGGTACACGCTCGTTAAGAAACCCGAGGGAGATCTCTCCACAAGGACATCAAGAAAAGGTAAACAATTGTTCTCTTCAACCTCCATTGTAAATTTAAGTGCAGGATGGAGATTATTTAATCCTATTACCAACAACCAGATCACCCTCCGACAAATACTGAGTATTCTCCCCATTTCTTTTCGGTATTGCACAGGGCTAGGAACAGACTCCACCTCGGCATCTTGGTGTCTGTTACATGATTTGAGGTAAAACAATTTTTTTCCCTCTTACCATCCTGTTTTATTACGGTATTAATAAAAAATTTTCTTGTTAGTACTCCGTTTTAGATTACCGACGATTGTGTTTGAAAATGTGTCGGTCGAAAGGTACCTTACATTTTAAACGTGGATATTATTGTATCTTATGTTTAATATGATCCCATATTTTTTATTCCTCAAATGTTTGATTAGATTTGGCAGTACTAGAAATCTGTTTAAGTATTTTCGGGACAAATATGGCTGCCACTTTGTGAAAACTCTCAACAATACCATTCGGTTGAGAGGAAAAGTAAGGTCCCTCTTGAGTAAGATTCAATTCTTGAAACTTTGTTCTCAAAATTTTGTTATACCTGGTAATATCTCTCGACGTGTCTCTCGGGTTAAGTGTCGCAGCATTTTTAATGTTGAACGAGCTTTCCTCAGAGACGAAATTATTTATTTTTTCTGAAGCGCTCAGTTCAATTAAAGCCCATTATGTATCTATCTGGTGTAGAGTTTGGCGCACTTTGTCGTTCTATGATAGGATTCGTTTTGCTAAATATTTGTCGGAGGGTGATCTGGTTGTTGGTAATAGGATTAGGACCAAGAATATGTCTTATTTGAATTTCTTAATAAAAAAGAAATTCGGCTCGCATGTTACAACAGATAGACATATTTTTAACTTGTCTGATTATGAGTTGTCTGTCTCCGACATGGTCGTCTTGTCTCGAGGTCTTGAGTTTTGTATTCCTCCTAAGAAAGTTGAGGTGTTTAGTAATTTCGAGATCCTCCTTTCTCAATTATTAAAGCGCCATCCTAATTCTGGGGACCATTTGCTTCGCTTTAAAGCCCGGTTAAAGGACTTGGCATATGGCTTTGTAGACTCAAATGTTAACTCCTCTGGGTTTGTGTGGCAGAGGAGTCATTTTCAGACAGTTAGGTCATTAAAAACCAACCCAGACATCTGTATTACCAAGCCCGACAAAGGTGCCGGAGTCGTTATATTGAACCACTCCGACTATGTTGGCAAAATGCTATCTATTCTTGAGGATAGTAGTAAATTCCGGAAATTGGGTGATATTAGTCATGATGATACCCTAAGAACTGAAACTAGATTCCAAAAAAAATTACTGGAATTTTATAAAAGTAATTTTCTATCGAAAGAAATTTATAATAATATTCGTCCTTTTGGTTCCCAACGTCCTAGGATGTATGGGTTACCAAAAATTCACAAAGAGGGCGTTCCACTTAGGCCAATTTTATCTATGTTGGGTTCCGCCCAACATAATCTCGCCAAGTGGTTATTGGATGTCCTTGACCCGGTTTTAGAATTCTATTCTGAGTATTGTGTGCCTGACTCGTTTAAGTTTGTTAATTATATACAAAATTTAAATCCAAATAGCGACACTGAGTATTTTGTGTCGTTTGATATAAGTAGTTTGTTCACGAATGTTCCAATTGATGAAACTATTGACATTTGTGCGGACTTCTTGTATCGTGGCCCTGGTAAATCTCCGTTGTTTCCTGAGAGTGTGTTTGTTGAATTGTTGGGGATGGCGATCAAGTCTGTCTCCCTCATTTTTGATAATTGCATGTACCAGCAAATCGACGGGGTGGCGATGGGTAGTCCCTTGGGTCCTGTGATAGCCAACATTTTTGTTGGTTTTCATGAAAGGCGACTATTTGAGAGGGTTAACAAATCGTATTCTTACTTCCGCTATGTTAATGATACGTTCGCATCATTTTCTAATAGTGCAATAGCGGAAGTGTTCTTTTCATCATTAAATAATCTCCATCCTGCACTTAAATTTACAATGGAAGTTGAAGAGAACAATTGTTTACCTTTTCTTGATGTCCTTGTGGAGAGATCTCCCTCGGGTTTCTTAACGAGCGTGTACCGGAAGCCCACTTTTACAGGACTTTATTTGGCCTGGGATTCCTTTGCTCCCAGAGCGAGAAAGGTTAACCTTATAAGTTGTCTTACCCATAGGGGATTGAAGATTTGTTCTGAGTGTAGACTTGATGCCGAATTGAGAACAATTAAGGAATTGTTTCTTAAGAACGGTTACCCCGAATTAGTTATTAAAACTGTCATTGAACGTAAGATCAGGAAGTTCAATGAAATTAAGAAATACGGGTCTTCCAAATGTCCTATATATGTCAGGCTCCCTTGGATTGGTCCTGAGAGTCAGACATACGCCGATAAGATCTCTTCATCCATTAAACGGTGTTACAATGCCGTTACAGTCAGGAACATATTTACTACTAGGAGGGCTTTCCCCCCCCCCTTGCCGTAAGGATGTTTTGCCTACCTACCATAATAATTTAGTTATTTATCAATTTAAATGTCGATGCGGGCTCGACTATGTGGGCAAAACTATCAGGAGGCTTGAGGTTAGAATCGCCCAACATGTCCCGGTCTGTGTGCGCAGGCATGAGCTTGTGACATCTGGGTGTTCGCAGACTCACGCCTCTGCTATCGGTGAATATCTATTAAATTCTGGTGTTTGTAGGACTGAGTATTCTCCCCATTTCTTTTCGGTATTGCACAGGGCTAGGAACAGACTCCACCTCGACATCTTGGAGTCTGTTATCATCAACATACGTAGGCCGGCCCTTTGCGTACAACGGGAGATGAAGTTTAAGTTGGCCTTATTCGGGAAAACGGTTACATGATTTAAGGTAAAACAATTTTTTTCCCTCTTACCATCCTGTTTTATTACGGTATTAATAAAAAATTTCTTGTTAGTACTCCGTTTTAGATTACCGACGATTGTGTTTGAAAATGTGTCGGTCGAAAGGTACCTTACATTTTAAACGTGGATATTATTGTATCTTATGTTTAATATGATCCCATATTTTTTATTCCTCAAATGTTTGATTAGATTTGGCAGTACTAGAAATCTGTTTATATATATATATATTGAGTTAAGATGTATAATATATATATTAAGATGTATATATATTAAGATATAAATATATATATATATATATATATATATATATATATTAAGATATATTAAGATATATATATATCAATATACATATATATATTAAGATATATATAAATTAAGATATATATATATATATATATATATATATATATATATATATATATATATATATATATTAACACATATATATTATGATATAAATATGAATATAATCAAATGAATAGATATAATAAATATACGCGTAAGTGTTCACATACATATATCATTTGGTGTAAGAAAAAGTGCTCAGTGCTATATAACAGATCTGTTAAGTATATATTAATAAAATACGTAACATATATATCAATGGCTTTCGAGATGTCCAATGCCACACTGTTTTTATCGAAAGCATGATAGGCACTTTCCACAATTATCGTCAGTACATCAGCAGTTGACCTGAAAAGACGAAAACTTGTCTGAAAAAAGGCCTTACGATGAGAGATGATGAACCAGTTCGGCATTGATTAGGGCCTGTAGGACTTTCCTAAAAAGAGGTAGAAGGCTAATAGGCCGATAGTTGGAAGAGTCGGACGGTTCTTAAAACAGGGAAGCAGCAAGCAGGAAAGCAGCAAGCAGGAAAGCATCAGGCAGCAAGCAGCAAGGAATTTATTATACAGTTTAGAGAGAACAGGGGTCAGTTTCGGAACAGACTTCTTAATGACTATTACATAGATACCATCGGATTTAGATGCTTTGTTGGGATCTAGGTTAGAGATGATAGCAGAAACCATAGAAGGGATTTATATGCATATTACTCAGTAGAGACTCAGTTTTAAGTGGGAAGTTCAGCAGGGATACTCCAGATGAGTCAAGAGCAGATTTTTAGCTTTAGTAGGAGAGGATGATAACACCTCAGATTGATTGAAGAGTGGGGAATATGGACCTTACACTGATTTAATACCCTATTACAGAGCCACCAGTAATCACGAGAGCCAAAGTTGTTAGAGGCTATACAGCCCCTCATTCTCTTGGTAAACTGTGACTTAGGTTCTTCGAGGACTCGTTTACATTTATTAGGAGCAGCAACAAATAGGCGTCTGTTTTGACGGCAGCTGTCACTCTGATATATCCGGAAATAATGGTTACTTTGTGCTATAGCGGCCGAGCATGCTGGTGTGAAAAAATGAAAGCAAGTTTGAGGAGGTAGTTAATTTTTACTTATTGCTTTTCTCGTATTTCTTTTTATTGTTGTTGTCGTAAGGATATTTTGTTTTGATATGAAAAAACCCCAAATAATTATCACTATTTGTCGTCTAAGTGCTCCTAAGGAGTCCGGGCTCCTTACTACGAGTCGGATGCTGCAACCAGAAAACTGCCAATTCGGTACTCTCACATGTAATGATTAGTGAGCTCACCAAAAAGTTAAGATAATTCATTATGGTCATGGAAGAAAGAAGAAAAAGGGTAAGCCCTATCCTAAACAGGAAACAAACTTCTACTCCTGTTCAATGAGCATTGAAGGAGTACGGACCGGCTGATAGACGAGCTTATCTCCTCTTATTTAGCTGTTCGCAGCAAAGACGCTGGGCGATTTTATCTACGCACCAAATCTAGGAAGGTTGCCAAATAGAGCTATGTACCCCTTCCGGAACAAGTAGATTTTTGTAACTCTTCGTAAATTTTGTCTTTTCTCTATCTCTCTTAATCCTTGTTCTGCAACACAAGGTCGTTAGGTAGGTTATACACTGCTTTCCTCTGCCTCTCTTGCCTTCAATCTGTCCTGCGAATCAAATTTTCTCTAAAACCTTTTTCCTCATCATGTTTCCTAGAAATTTTAACTGTCTTCTTTTGTCCTTTTTGATCGTTTCCATTTTCTCTAAAACTTTGTCGTTGTTCAGTCCATGTTATACTCAGCATCCTTCTGTTGAACCACATTTCTGTTCCTTCAAGTCTCTTCTTCGTCCCTGAGGAAATTGTCCAGCATTCACTGCCAAATAGAAAGACTGGTATTACATAACAATTCACTACTCTTTTCTTTGTTTCTTAATACTTTGTTCGGCTTTTGGAAGACATCTTTCGCTACCTCAATGCGCTTTCAGGTTTCAGTGTTGCGCTTTCTGTCCTCTGTTAAAGTACTTCCTAAATATTTAAATTTTAGTACTTCCTTGATTTTTGTACCGTAAATTTGTAATTTGTATATTTGGTTATTTCTTTTGCTGACATCCATTCATTGTTTTCTTACATTTGATGTTCGTCCTTTATTCTTGCTTTCCTTCGCTATCGTCTGTAAGAGTTCTTGTGGTTTCCTTTCTCTGTCTGCTATCAACACTGTTTCATCTACATATCTAATTTCATTAAGAGTGTAGCGGCCAATAATGAATCATGGTAAAACTTTTAATTCTCTCAGAATCACCTCACTGTATAGGTTGAATAGGTCCGGCGAGAAGACAACTTCTTACATCCCTTCCTGTTTTTGTATATTTACTGACTGGTACGAAAAGCGGCTTACGTAGGGAAAGAAAGTTTGTTCAATTCTTTTCGCGTGTGAACGTTTCTTCCCAGATGTGTGGATTTAATCTTATTCTCCGACAGATCTAATCCCATTCCTGTCCATTCAATATACACATCTCTTTTGGCTGGTCTGTTCAAAAAAGCATAGGGTTTTAAAACCGGATATTTTAAAGGTATATATTCACACAATGTATACAAAAATATGAAAACAAAGGTCGAGGAAGAGCAAAGACACGAAAAAAAGAAATTACCATATTTGCCGGAATCAAGAATGTTTTTTCTTGAAATAAGATTTGCCGCGTGAAGGTTAAGATTTTGTAGATGGCACAACTGCGACTCGCGAGCCACATGCGGCTCCATTGATCTTTAATATGTGCTCACTCGTGGAAATATGTTGCCTGGGCACCTTTTTGTCACCACAGTTAATGTAAAAGGTAAATAAGAAAAATGTTAAGCTTTATAATTATTTATTGAGTATCAATTTCGACCCCATTGGATTAAAACGTAATGTTAATGTGT
Organism: Acanthosepion lycidas; assembly: GCA_963932145.1. Taxonomy (NCBI): domain Eukaryota; kingdom Metazoa; phylum Mollusca; class Cephalopoda; order Sepiida; family Sepiidae; genus Acanthosepion; species Acanthosepion lycidas. The sequence continues at coordinate 69,877,124 of OZ010582.1, read as the reverse complement.
ATGTAACAAAAACGTATGTGTAAATTCGGTTCATGTCTTGCGGCTTTCGAACACCTGAACCTTACCGTATGTGACTCTTACATTAAGCAAGTTTGGCTATCCCTGGCCTATACTGACCCCAGGAGAAAGTTAACTATGTCAGACGGTAAACTGAATTCCTGAATATTATGCACAATTCCGAGACTTATTTCAAGAAAAAATGCGTCCTTAACACCGGCAAATACGGTACTCACTTTAAGATGCGAAATCGAAAAATATGACAAAAGAAAAACAGCAATAAATCTAAATGGCTATCGTTTCTCGCGTTTTAGAAATCCGTCAAGGACAAACTATGATTATGTGCACAACGACTAAAAAAAACGAAATGGGAAAAATAATTCCAGCGAATTAGTCAGTAATATAAATCACAGACCGCTTATATAAAGACCTAACAGCCATTCCTTCTGCTTACAAAGGAAAGGTTACCTAGGTTTAATATATAATGTCTCAAGTATATCTGGTTTGGTATTTCTTTTCTTGTTTAATCCTTGTGCACATATTTATGCTTTCTCCTTGATTGAGCTCTGAAGAGCGAGATTTTTTTCTAACCTTTTTGTTATATTTTACGATTAACACTTTTATTCTTACACTTCCTAACCCCTTGTTTTAATACATTTGTATATATTTTGTGAATATATAAATCTCTGGTTTAAAGCCATAACAATATTTTATACCAACCATAAATTATTTAAATATATGGTTTCTTTACATGCCTTTTCGTCATATATTTGTTAGAAAGCACGAGAAGCCAATCTCTTGTTTTATCTTAAAACGATCCAAGCATTCATGCATGAAAAACATGTTCCAACACTTTATTTTATAATGTAGTGTACGTGCAAGTATATGCGTATATATTATGTATGTGTGTATCGTACTTACGTACATATGTATATCTATATCAGTATTGTATTATATGAGTTTATTTTATATGTTTTTGTATTTATATTATGTAGCGCAACGGACTTTTTTTAATCATTTCACCCCAAGCAAGGCGGAAATGCCACTAGTACGCAGCTGGTTACAGAGAATGAAAGTGAAAGAGAAGACTGAGAATAGGGAGGATTGAGGAAAGAAGAAAGGATGAATGGGATTCAAGAAGACAGAAGATGGTGATTGCATTTAAATTTGTGAAGCTTTTCGTTATCAAGGAAGCAAGATGGGAGTCCCACGGGCAGGAAGTGTGAGAAAAGAAACTGTTGTAGTAGAAGTGCTGGTTACATTTAACTATTTCAAACAGTAAAAGGGTGGAACCTAAATGCCAATCTAGTAGCACGCTTAAACTCGTGTAGTTAGGGCATCAGGGAAAAAGCTCGTCAGAGAAGTTACCATGAAAATATTTATAGAAAAGATAGAGGGAAGCCACGTCACGGTGAGAAAGAGACAGAAGACGAGATATCTCGTCAGGATCGATTAAATTACAGACCCCTCTTTGGATTTTGTCGACAACGTCGAGATGTACAGCAGGAGCACCAGACCAGATATGGCAGCAGCTTTCAATGCACGGACTAATGTTGAATTTGTTAATAGGCAAGATGAATGAGACTTCCTGACACGATACAGTGACCTACATTTCCTTGCCGTAAATGCAACTATTGATTTGTGAGTCGCAGTGTACTGCTCTCCTGGAGTCTAGAGTCAGCCATGCTGATGGCAGGAAGGTGGTTAAATTATAGCAGTTTTGTTTTGGAGGTGTGAAAATTTACAAGCCGTTTCCTGCTCCAGTTAACTACTGACTGGGAGTCTTTTTCAGGAGTAGCTTTCAGGTTTACTTCGTCAGATCTGTCGGATTTGCAGTGTCATCTTTATAAATACCTACTTGGAAACTGATGACATCGATGAGATCATTGATGAAGATCAGAAACAGCGTAGGACCCAGGATAGAACCTTCAGGGACACCTGCGTTCGTGTGTAAGGATCTGGAAGGAATGCATTTTAAATGTCTTCTAAGAATTTAAATTTTGGTTTTATTTAAAAAAATAATAGTCGGAAGCTAATCCGAATTAACAGAAAAATTAATTTCTGTATGTAAATAAAGATTTTCGGCATTTTTAAAATATTGGCGCGCTCACATCATCACTCATCAATACATTTCATCGCCATTATAGACGAAAAATGTAAACAGCACATTTGAAAATTTCGGATATTTGTCCGAGATATGTTTCGAAGCAGGGTCTGTAAAGTTAAGGATTAATTAAACTGAATTCTGTAAACGTCATGCTTACTTTTTGTTTAAACTTAATGAAAATAACGTTTATTTACGCAATGTAGCCTGTGAGGTCAGGCGTCAAGGACTACACGTTTCTCTTTCAAAACCCTCTTTTAAAAAACGCACGAAAAAAATTTAGAATACGGATATGGAGGGGAAGGAAGTTAATGTTGTCTTTAGGGATTGCGAATCAGTTATAACCTTTTTTTTCTCTCTGACTTTCATTTCTACTCTGACCGGTCATTCTCTTCTATGCTAGTGTTGACCTCTAACTCGTCTTCTTCATTACGTGCGTGTCACCTCAGGATGTAGGCGATAATGGCTTCACAACTTGCCCCTTGCAGCTTTAAACAAATTCTGTATTTTCTTTATTTCTAAACCCATTTCCGCCATCCATTTTCTCAACCTCGTCAAGTATGTTATGCTCTGTTTTCCTATCTCCCTCTTGCCTCCCATTTGTCCTGTGAGCATCAGATTTTCCAAGCCCTCCTTCCTCATTATGTGCCCCAGAAACCTCAACCGCCTCTTCCTGATGTTAAGTATAGGTTTTCTTTTTGTTTTCCATTTTCTTTAAAACCTCGTCGTTTCGGTCCATGTTTTCCTCAACATGTTTCTGTAGAACCACATTTCTGTTGCTTCAAGTATGTAGCCTGATTGCTGCATAAGTAAAAAGTTAGCCACTTTCAGGTCAGCACTAATCAACCACTTATGATGAAAGTAATTTATCCTTTCCATTACCTTCTTGATGGGTCCATGCTTTTCTTTCAATGTCGTCGTGGGGGGGGGGGTATTATCGACGCGTATACATTGGTGTTGGGCAGCAAAATTAATTTTAAACTACGCTTGGAGCTATCGATGAATTGTCTCCATAAATTTTTCAAAAAAACTCCTTCGACATTGTTACAATATGCTGGTTCGTTGGTTTGATTGAAGTAGGAGACAAATTCAGCGTCTCTGTTGCGATAAAATGAAACTTTTGTTCCTTCCTTAAGGATATTCTTCTCCTTAAGTCTTTAAACCAAGAGTTCCATCAATTATTTGGATAAACTCAATTCCTTGGTTAAGTCTTTCAGTTATTTTTGGGAAAATGTATAAAATTAAATGACTTGGAAAATAAAATCGTAATTTTGTAATGAAATAAATTTACTTCATTTTAATACCAGTTTCATTAATTTATCTAGTCTAAAACTTACTAATAAAGCAACCACTGAAATTTTAAAGAGAAATAAATTTACTACATATTGATGACAGTATAATTATTCTAACTGGGTTAAAACATTTTATAGGACTAGAAATCTTACTAACCAAATCTCGTAACTTTCAAGAGAAATAAATAAATAAATAAATTGAATGTTTAATACGATTGGAGACCTTACTTATAAATCAACACTCGCAGTTTTGAAGAGAAATAAATTTCCTTCAATTTGATACCAGTTACACTATTTTATCTGATCTGAAAATTATTTTATAGACTTGGAAACCTTAATTATCAACCCTCGTGATTTTGAAGAGAAACAGTCTTTATTTTGAAACTATTTTTATTATTCTATCGGCTACAAATCTGGTTTCATAGGATTGGAGATCTTATCAATCAAGCTTCAGAATTTTGAAAAGAAATAAATTTATTTCATTTTGATACAAGTTTCATGTTCTACCTGGTTTAAAACTTGTTCTATAGGATTGGAGACCTTACTTATCAATCAACCCTCTTAATTTGGGAGAAATGAATTTACTTCACTTTTGATACCAGTTTCATTATTCAATTGACAGTAGCATAACTTTACACTAATAAAATGTTTTTATAACAATATTGTTTACTTTTTTTATTTTTGTAAATTAATATTAAATAAAATTCTAAGATAAAATTCGAACCCAGGTTTCCTTTTTTTAACTTTAATCAAAAATTGAAGTAGAATGCTAATAGAATACGTTTTAAGTATTCTATTAGCATTCTACTTCAATTTTTGATTTTTTTCTCGACAAATCTTATTGGTTGAAAAATACTGCATGCATCTGCTATATCTTCTTCAAAATGAAATATTTTGTTCAAAAACGTGGATCACACAGACCTTGCTATTTTCTATGATTACTGATTGGTTAAATAATAATAAATACAAATAACGCCCACGCAATCAGGTTTTACCGCCAATATTTTGAACAAAAATCTGGAGCCTGTCATGTGACCAAAAACTAAATAAATAGGGAGCGCGAACGTATTCCATAGGTGAGCTAGGGGGATCCCCTAGAGATAGCCTAAGCTAAGAAGGCCCTGGAGTGTTTGACTAGTGAGTGCTACATGGGCCAGGTAATTAAGCATACGCTAAGTAAGATGTCTTCCGAAGCAGTGAATATGGGCGCAGAATTGCGCAAGGAAGAGATCCGTGGAGGGTCCGATCGGTACATTCGTGAAGTCAAAACCCCGGAGGGGCATACTCTTCGGGCCACTGACGACATGTGCGAGGCGTTTCGGCGGTATTTCGAGAACCGGTTTGCCAAGGAGTCTGGTCTCCGTGAGGAGGAGTTTCTCAGCTATTTGGTTGACTTTCCTCAGCTTTCGCCGACTGAAGCGGCTAGCTGCGAGGGAGAGATCACGGAGGGCGAAGTCTACGCGGCATTGAAGAAGGTCGGCAGAGGCAAGTCGCCCGGTCTGGATGGTTTGCCCTATGAATTGTACTTGAGGTTGTCGCACATTTTTGTCCCGATTTTGACTGTCCTTTTCAACAACTGATTCCGGCAGTGGTCCGTCCCCGACCGGATCTCCAGGGATGTGGTTACGCTGTTGAAAAAGAGCAATGGTGTTGGGAAACTAGATGATTACAGGCCCATAACTCTGCTAAACACAGAGTTAAAGATTTTGGCCAAGATCCTGCAGGAGCGTTTGCAGTCAGATGCCGAGTCTATGTTGGGTCCTGAACAGACTTGTGATGTGAGGAGCCGAACAATTCAGAGTAACCTGCATCTGATCCGCACGATCATAGAGGGTGTAAAAGATGACGATGAGGCCGCGCTGATCAATTTAGATCAGTCCAAGGCATTTGATACGGTTGACCATCGCTACCTTGCGGCTGTCCTGCTGGCCGCCGGATTCGCACCAGACATTTGCCAGTGGATTAGCCTGCTGTGTCGCTCCACCAGTGCTATGGTACAGGTAAACGGGAAGCTGTCGGGCGCCTTTGCTCTGTCTAGGTCCGTTCGTCAGGGTTGTCCACTGTCGCCCCTAGTTTATGCTTTGGCGTTGGAGCCTCTCCTTCACCGGCTGAGGGACAGGGCGTACAGTCCAGCCGTACGTGGAATCGCCGTTTCAGAAGGGGCTCGAGCCAGGGTTTCCGCGTACGTCGATGCCGTATCTATTTTCGTGTCGTTCCGCTGCGACATTGAGGTGGTACTGAAGGCGCTTGATCGGTACGAAAAGGTGACAGGGGCAAAGATTAACCGCGACAAGTCGACCGGCTTGCGGTTAGGTGCTTGGAAGTGGGGCGATCTTCCGGGGCCCTTCCATTGGATGGACGGTCCTGTCCGCATTCTTCTAGCGTGGTTTGGACCCGACCTTCAGCTGGAAAAAAATTGGTTTGAAGTATGAGCAAAGGTCGACGCGGACGGTCTGACTTGGCATCGAGGTTGTCCGTGAAAGGCATGGCGGAGTCGTGTGCCACTTATGTTTTCCCGATTGTCTTTTATCGATTGTCCGTACTTCCTCTCTGTAAGGATTATAAGAAGCCGCTCGAGCGCTCGCTATCCTTTATTTTGTGGAGGGGACGCTAGCATCAAGTCGACAGAGAAGTCTGTGCACAACGTCCGTGTCATGGGGGGACTGGGAATGCCACACTTGGCGAGCCACAAACTCGCCTCGAGCTTGGCTTTCCTACGATGCTCATTGACAGATTCGATTATGGCGAGGATTGTAAGGAACGCGTTCCTTTTCCTTACTATCAATCCTCCTATCTTGCGGGCTGAGCGCCGTCGTAAACCCCGGGATCAATCGGATTTCCTTCGTGAGTATCGGTCCGCCTTGACGATCATTCCTCGGTCCAGTGACCTTTCACGGCTTAGGAAGGTCTTCTATCGTTATTTAGTGGAGAGGGTCGCGAAGGATCCTCTACGTGAACAGCTCGACTTGTCGGAGGAGGAGGAGCCTCGCTCTTTCTGGTCTTGGGCGCCAGCGGCGGATTACCTCAGTAACCCTGAGTTTTCTCTTACCTGGCGACTGGCTCGGAATCGGCTGCCTCTCAATGACGAGGCCTTCATATGAAGCTTGGCGGATGTGCCAGACTGTGAACGATGTGACCTTGGTCTAGAGGAAACGTCTTTTCACGTCTTCTACCATTGTCCTCGGGTCCATCCTTTATGGGACCATGTCGGCGAGTTGACGGCTTGTCTCGCTCCCGAAAATCTTGTGCTCATTGATCGAGCATACGCGCGTGACAATATGTCGTCCCTGTATTCTGGGGTGAAACGAATGGTGTTGTTTACGCTGCTGGCCACGACACGAATGGTGATTTTTACGACGCGACAGGGGGAAGTCTTGCGAGGCAATCGTCTTTCTCATCAGGATCTAATCCGATTCTTTGAGCATCAGCTCAAGATGAAGATTAGAATTGATAGAAAACGCTTGCATTCGACAGTCTTTAGCGAAAAGTGGGTGACTGAGGTGAGCTTGGCTCGTTTGAACGGGGCTAGCCTTGATTTTCTCTTTTAGGTCAACCTACGTCACATCGGGGTGGTTTCTTGTGGAGCCCTCCTCTTGGTTAGGTTAGACAAGCTTTGTGTACCTGGTTAATGTGAGTAAGTGTTGTTCATAGCCTGCTCCCGGCTGCATCTTTTGGTTATGATCCAAGTTGAGATTCCCAACCTCCCCAGTTTCTTTTGGTCCCCCTTTTCATCTCGACTGTGTTAGCTTTCATATTTCCCATGTCCGTATGTATATGTTCTCCTTTACCACCCCATTAGCGAGAGAGCCTCTTGATTTTGTCCAACGGGCAGAATACTGTGGCTTCTCTCTTTTTTTAGGGTTCGATGGGCCCTACTAACATCAGTTATGTTTAATTTACTTTGTGTTGATATTTAGTTTGATTATTGGGTTCATCCCCCTCCCCTCTCATATTTAATCATCCATAGAATTGTATATATGTATTTTATTATCATTAAATTTTTAATATCATGGGGTGCGTTTTCTGTAGGTCCGCATGAGAGGATGTGGTATTATGGTGTATGGAGGATTTATTGGTGACGGACGAGATTTTATGGTGAATGCGAAAATTGTAATGCGTGAATGGGTCGTGAGTCGGATTAGCTAGGAATAAGATAGTTAGTGATGACCAGCCTCAACCCCTCCCCTTTTTCGGCCTTGTGCCATAATTATGTATTTTTACATAATAAATATCATGAGACCTTTTTGAAAATCAAGACACGTCGACGCCACTCTAGTAAAATTTAACTTGAATTTTCCAGCTTTTACAAATTTTTACCAACAAAGAAAATACTTTAAAAAAAACTTTCTGAAGCTACAAGTTTGTATTAAACATATTTTCAACTTTTCATGATTTACTTCAAAGAAGCTTTCTCACTCAGTTTTATTCAACAGAGTTTATCCTTTTGGTGAACATTTTTGTTAAGCGGCAACATTTATTTCAGAAGTACAAAAAATAAAACTTCATTTTTAGTATAAAAAAGAAAAACTCCTTCAACTGTTTAAGTTCTGATTTCAAGTTCCTTTTTCATTAAGCAAAATTTCATAGCCATTCCTGTCACACAAAAAAAACTTTCAACCTTGCAACTATTTGACAAAGAACATTTCTTGTTAAGACTAAATTTATTTCACAGACAAACTCTTTTTCTTGTTAGACCAGTTAAATATTTTCTTTAAAAAAAAAAAAGGTTTCGAACAATCGAACTAACAACTAAGGGTGAATAACTCTTGTTTTATTCAGTGTATATTTTGCATTAAACACACACCGTTAAAGAAATATTCCAAAGCAATTTAATTTGCTACATTAAAGAATGTTGGTCTTAAAAATCAGTCTAGCTCAATAAAATATTCTGGGCAAATTTATCTTAACAATCTGTATAATTTTTATATAAATATTTGTTGTTATTTCACATCACTTTTGTTTTGTTGTTTCTATCTTGCCTTTTATTAGCCTTGTGCCATACGACAAAAATTTAAATGTTTGTGGAGAAGTCATTTTTTTACACGCAACCAAACTCACATCACCAAATATCCTTCTGATAAATTTCAAACCTATTAACCTTTACCTTCGCAACATTATACTTTAAAAAAGCCTACAATCATTCATATTTTTCAGTGTTTCACTCACTTCGCTTCGGTTTCTTTATACTACTTGTGGTGTTGCATAATAAAATCGGAGTTGTTCCCCTTTATCCAGCAAATCTAAAAGAGTAGTCTCCCTTAGATATTTTGACTCAATCGGGGATAATTAATAAAATGAAGACATTTTGAATTAGAACACATACAAAAGTTGGTTGATAAATAAGGTTTTCAATCCAGTGAAACAATTTTTCGACTCTGTAAAATTACGAAGATTTATTGATAAAGTTTCCAATAAAACATGAGCCGATAGAAAATGACAGAATAATTTTTTTAGACAAAGAAAAGCAAACCAGAGTTTGATTTCTAACTTCTTACATCTTTAAATAAATAAAGAACAAAAATAAATAGATTAAACATGTTTTTATTTTGATGATTATTCTATAACGTCTAAGTACGTTACAATTCAGAGCTGATTTTCAGGTAGGGGGGAGGGTCCAATTAAAAAAAAATACATGATCCATGCCTTGTGCTTTTTTTAACTAATATAATCACTAAACTGAATGCAACTGAATTTCTAGAGTTTTCATAAAATTAGTTATTAATAAATATAAAAAAACATTTTTTCCATGACTTTAAAAAAAGAAAATATATTTATAATAATTTTCATCATTTGTGAATAGTTTCTGAAAGTTCCATTAATATCTGACAATATTTTTTATTTTTGCAAGATTTTCCAATTTAATGTCTGTCATACAAAAAAAAAAAAAAAACGTGCTGAAAATTTGTTATTTTACTACTTCTCATGGACGTACCTAATTAAACATCTTTTTATTTTGATGATTATTCCATAATGTCTACTGACTCAGAATATTTTTTATATTACATTTACATTAGGAAAGAAAGAAGCCAAGCTTCGATTTTTACCTTAGAATAAACTTTATTTTCTAAAGGAAAATTATTTAAAGTTTTACATTTGTTGTTATGTTAAAGTAAATAGTGTATGTTTCATTATTGGATTAAAAGATTTTAAAATTTCTTCTCCTTATTTTGATTGTGTAAAATTACTTGAAAACAATTTTCTTTACAATAAAAAAAAATCAACATGGCATGTTGGATTTTATTTTATAATGTCCTGTAGTAGTAAAGTTACAATATTGCTATTTTTTTGTGTAGAAAATAAGACAAATTTTAAATAATTGTAGAAAAAAATGTTACATAGGTATATGGAAAATTTAGATGAATGTTTGAATTTTTTTTTTTTTTTTGGTTAACTTGATTAATATTATTTTCCCTAGCACTAAAATGATTTAAAAGAACATTTGAAAAGCTCCAGACAAGCAAGTATTCTTTCTCATTTTTCAATATTGTGACCCCTACTACAAGAGTTCACATGAAAAAGATGACCATTATTTGCATGGTTAACTTCCTTTGATTTACTGAATGAAGAAAAGGAACATTTTTTGTCAATTTATCAGTAACTATAGAAGTATAGAGAACAGCATTTGTAGTAGTATCATTAAGATATAGAAGAGAACCTCTATTAATCCCCTGAAAATAGCTGTTTATTTCAGGTATTTTTTCCTCTTTATCACTTCCAGATATTAAATTCTTGCAACTGTTGCATTTCATTTTCTTAACTGCATAACAGCAACAACCTTCTATGTATATAACAGGAACGAATTTAAATTCATTAATATTTTCATTTGTTACATATATGTTAAATTCATAAATATCTAAATTTTGCTCCCATGTCACTTCTTCCCAGTTAGTTTGTAAATTCTTCAAATCAATACTTTGGTTATTAAGTAGCAGGCTCAATTTTAAAACTGGTATCATTCTGACTTTATTTTCACACTCAAACACTTAGTGTATAGAGATATTATATTGACCTCCACTAAGTTGCTGATGCTGGCCAAATATATCATGTTTGAAATTTATCAGGTAATACATACATCATTTTCAATTCTTCTGTGCAATATTTGGTCACTTCTAGAATTACATGAGCAGTACAATGCAAAGCTGTGAAGGTTTCATTTTTTAGCTTCCCCTTATTTCCAGGAATGCCTTTCCAAGATTCTAACCAGTTGCAGAATACACCGAGAAATATATAATTATCATCATTTACTTTAATCCTTATATGTTGTTTTTACATTCAGTATTGTTCACCAAGTATAAAATATGTTTATGTGTTATGGTCCAGGTTAGGACCAAGGAAGAACAACATGGACACAAGAGTAGAAATAACGAAGGTATATTACACGAAATATGTAAGCACGGTGGAGTAATGGATATCGGCTTGGATTGAGGAATCGGAGAGCCGAGTTCGAATTCCAGTCAAATCCATTACATTCACTTACGTGCTAATACCCTTGGGAAAGGTATGAATCTTCTTCTTCACCCTCCAGCTATGGGTAAAATAGCAGGACAGACTGGGTTCTATAGCCTTGGATGGCAACTGGTCTAGGAGAAGGACAACTCTGAATTCAAAACCTGCGGAGGGTCGTTTGGGAACCTTGTGGCATTTGGTGCACCAGGTCTCTCTATTTGTCCCTCCAAAAAGTGTGGATGGTCCTGCACAAGGCCTTCACCACTATAATCAAATTTCATGTGCCGGTGTCGGGCTGTCGGTTTCCTGGAAACTGATCTGCTTGACCCTCATACGTCGAATCTCGACGGGAGAGTCAATCATTACACGAAATAATAATACAAGATGTGGAAGGTGTTAGTATAACTGTCAGTCTGGTTTGGAATGAACTACTATCGACTCGATTCGATTATCTTGAGAAGCATAGTGTACATAGTGTTAGGAAGAGTTCATTCTGTAGTTATAGGTAAGGACCCATGACATTATGTATTCTGCAGACATTTATTTGTTAGGTCAGCAATTTGCAAAACTAATGAAACATTTCACCTTGCAAAACTAGTGGGAGAAGGAGTCTTTGAGGTCAATTTATAACAATATTTCAAAGTTGGCTGAGATACCAGGACATGAAGCTTCTGTAAAGTACAAAATGGGACAATTTGGATATTATCGTAATGATGATTTCCATTATGAGAAAATTTGGGGAACATCATGCATTTACTTGCATCTTTTTGACCAAGCCAGTTGTTTCTAATGGACTTTAGTATATGAAGTGAAATAAATATAAAGATATCTAGATTTCATAACTGGATGTGGATATTTAATTGAAAGTTTTGCTGAACTATACAAGAAAGCTTTCTTATTTATTGCATTATGTTATGTTTTATATTATCTCTTCTAGATCAATTATTACATGTTTAACTATATCAAATAAATCCTCAGCTTTAAGACATTTAGTTGGCATAATATGCACATCCTTGTATTGTGAGAATACAGTGGTAAGCATAAAAGCAAAAGCACTTGTTGCAGACTCATTGCTGTTGTCGGCTAAGACAACAACATTAACACCTTTATAATCAAAATAAAGTTTTAGGTGAATTTCATCTACAAGTAAAGATACTGTAATGTCATTTTCTTCTAATAACTTAAACTTATTTTTAATATACATAAGAAAATGTTGCTCAACTATAGGATTTATATAGATTGATAAGGTTAGTCTTCTGATGGCTGAATAACAAGGTAAAATTATATTTTAGTGTCTTTTAACAGCCTATAACCTCTAGCAGAGCAGTTATAAAACAATAAAGAAAAAAATCAGTTCTGATGAATAATCAAACTTACTTTGTGTCAGTAATTTAGCTGCATAAAAATATCTAAATGACTCATCTTGCCCAAATAACAGAAAGGACATTACCAAATGTAATACAATTACACCTTGAGGTTTGTTTTGACATACTTCTATATCCATTTTTTCGCATTTTCAATAATAATTTCCAAAGTATTTGTATCACTTACATGATAAGGAATCTCATACTCCCTGATAGTATTAATTTCTACATCATCACAAAAGACATGCACTGCAAAATCAGGTTCAATTATAACAGATTGACTTGATGATGCAACATATAAGAGTCCCTTGCTACTTCACTATATATTCCAGGAATTTCTATCAAGAAAATGTTATTTTCCCTCCATTAATGCTGTGTAATCTCCTCTGCTGTTTGTATTCCAAGTCATCAGTAATACTTTGATCTGAAGCTCCTCTAAGGGCAGAATTACCCCAGATGAATTTTTCTAGATTCTGGTGACTCTATAGAGAGGGTTAGTGAAGATAAATATAAGGGACAGTTTAGAGCAATATAACATCAGCTTTTTGTCAGTTGTGGGAGAGTGCTCTTGATGTGCGGAAAACCAGACAAGACGAACACAAGGTAAGTGGGTACAAAGTACAATTTTACTAGGGTATGTAGCTTAGTACAATAATTTTTTATTAATTTTTGGGGGAAAAATTAAGTTTTATTATTTAACATATAAAATACTTCCAGTTTCAAAAACAATTTAATGATTAAAATAACAAATTAAAATGCAATATTGTTTTTTGCATATTTTTAAAATTTTATATAAAGAATCCAGTTTGCCGTGTTTGCAAAAACAATAAACAAAGCACAAAGTCAAATGCTTCAAAAAGTTGGAATTTGGCTCCAGAAATAAATATTTACAGATGACCAGTTGTATGTTGTATACTCAACAAGAGTAAGAAATCTTAAGAATTCATTTTTCAGTTAAAAAGGAAAGAAATTATTTTGTTTACCAATAAATTATTAAACTGCAAAGAAAGGTTTTTGTCAAAGTATTTTTCCAAAGAAACCAGCTTATTCAAATTTTGATTGGTTTTCGTAATTGAATGAAACAGAATTTGTAAATCTAAAAAAAAAAAAATGTTAGCGATAACTTCAACAATACTAAATACTGTCAGAATTTCAACACATGTCAGCATGTTGCAAAAAAAAAAAAAAAAAAAAAAAAAAATCCTAGTATTGAATAATGCCTTTATATATTTTTTTAAATTTGCACAACCATTGCATCATACAAAATATTTTCAATGGTTAATCTTCAAGGTATGATAAGAATTTTATCAGAGAGAGCAATACAAAAGCAGGAGGATTTGTTTTATAACTTTTTCTGAATACATCTCTGAAGTAACTAGAAAGAGTTCCTGCTTTTAGTCTTGATATTTTAGTGAATTACAAGCAGTTTTATTTACCGAAAATAATATGAAACCTATACTTGAATTTCTAGAAAAACTTAGAAATTCATTTCTTTTATATTCTACTGTAAAGACAGCATCCCAACCTTTAGCATTTTATCATATAGACATAAATAGCTTTGTAACTCAATGACAGAAATGTACAAATGTTTGGGGTTTTTTTTTGTTTTTGACTGATTTAAACACTGTTTAATTCAAGAATAAAAGTTGATTGTAAAATTGGGCATTATTTTCCAAACAGTCTAATATTTCCACACTTTGGTAGTTGTGCCTTCCAGCCTTCTTCAGATCTGTTGATCCAGGTAAACTTCAGAGAATTTTCAACATCACACTGTAGGGTCTGTCTAGGGATATCTCATCTTGTTCTTTTTAGTACTGCTCATTTATTGCCAACTCTGTGGAAACAGTGTGAGTCTATACTATCAGGGATTGAACTCGCACTTATGATGCCACCAAATTCATGAACCAATAATGTAACAAAAACTCCTTATCCCAGGTCTTCAGCAGAAAATTAAAATTAATTTACCTAATGTATTTTATTCAAACTAGTTTGGCACCTGTCTTGTCTCTTTACTGATTGCAAGATGATCAAATTTCACACCTAAATTGTTTATCAATTTAAGATATCACATTTATTAGAAAATATACTATATTTATGTGTGTGTAGCAGAATAAACCGAAGGCATTTGTACACTGTATACATTGTGTCACATTTAATGTGGTATTAGATTAGCAGGTCCTATCTCTACAGCATCCTGTGGCTAAAAAGAAAAAAGTGAAAGAGGATGTGCATCTTTTTCATATAGTGCTTTGGCTGTTAGCAGAAGTTCATTGGTAGACAAGTGGGGTACTCGCACACCATAACAGATTCAAAAAGGCTGTTCATAGTTAGATTTTTCTTAAGAGAATAATGTTAAACTTCTCCAACTTAAAGTATAAAACAATTTTTAGCCTAATTTTCAAATTCATAATAATAGTGTGGTGGTCTACACTGACAACAAAATGACCAATTTTCAAATCTATATTATTTGTCCATTTAAAATACATTTATTAGAAAATATAAAAAGAAACACAATTTACCAAAAATCTTCTTTGAATCCTAAAATAAGAAATGCAATAAAACTGACATTATTTAATGAGAAAAGCTTTTAATTGGTTTTGTAAATAAGATATATTAAGGACAATATTGCCTTAAGAAGATTTTCTTTGATGAATAATGAATTTTTAGAACTGTTTTCATTTTTTTAAATTTTAATTAGTAAAATTTATTGTTTTTGATCTTTTAAAATTCTGTATTAATATTTCAGCCCTTTAGATTATTAAGTGAAAAATATATTTACTAAGCATAAATGGAAAAACTTAATAGAAATCATCAAACACCAATATTTTTTTTTTAAAATTCTGAATTTTTTTGTATGCATAAAAATGTGCCAATTTTTATAAATACAGTCAATCATTCAACATCAGAAGATAAGAGTAATAATTATAGTAAATTTAAAGTCAACATTTTTAAAATTCAACAAAACATCACGGAGAATATTTTCCTAAATTTTTAAGATTACCGAAAACTTAAAAATCATATAAAATAAGGAGCTGAAATCAATTTCTTAAATTATGTTTTACAAATAAATAAATCCTCCATAAAACATTAGATCTGTCATCAGGCTGCCAATATCAAAACAGCTAGTCAGATTAAAAATCTGTGATACTTTAAAGTAAATAATATTTGTTTCAAATTAATTATACTTCAATTTAAATCAGCTAATATTCCTCAAATAATTTATTTTTGGATCATTTTTTAATAAAGAAAATTACACTGTATTAAAAGACAACTAAAAAGAGTGTTAATCAGCTATTTCAGAAAAAAAAAAAAAAAAAAAAAAAAAAAGTAAATTTAAATTAATTTTTGAAATACAGCGAAGTATTTTGCTTATTGGAAATATTAAATTTAATCTATTAGCTTAAAATTAAAACTAAAATAAAAGTTTCCAGAAAGATTTTCCATTTTAAAAATTTCATTTTAAACCTTAGTTATCACATTTTTGTGGATTTCAGTCCCTATATAAAATCAACTTAGAATGCTTGGTTATCAATTGATTTTGAGATGTGTCAGCTTAATGGCACTAACATCATATATATATATATAATATAATATAATATAATATATATATAATATAATATATATATATATAATATAATATAATATAATATATATAATATAATATAATATAATATATATATATATAATATAATATAATATATATATATATATATAATATAATATATATATATATAATATAATATATATATATATATAATATAATATATATATATATATAATATAATATAATATAATATATATATATATATAATATAATATATATATATATATATATATATATATATATATATATATATATATATATATAATATAATATATATATATATATATATAATATAATATATATATATATATATATATATATATATAGAGAGAGAGAGATATGAACAGTCTGATATTAATTAAGACACAATGAAAGAAGTTATCATCAGATTTTCTCATTTGTAAATGAGAAAAACCAAAGCAAACACCTTGTATTTAAAATAATACTTAGAAATATTTATATAAAAAAGATCAAAAATCAATTAAAAGTAAAAAAAAAAAAAAAAGAAAGAAAGAAAGAAACCACCTCCAATCTTTTGTTTTATTAAGGGTGCTATTTTATTAGTGCTGACACTGAAAGAATTAATTTCTCTCATCAGACTGTCTAAGAATATCTTTATTTATTTGCAAGCATTCTATCTGCACATCAATCATATCCCATAGAAGGCATGAAGAATCGGCAGAGTCACCTTTTTTTCTTACGTGGTGGTTTCACTGCCCGCAAATAAGGATTATCAATAGCTTCAGAATCTCCACTTGAATCCACAAACATTTGATAAAAGTCGTATTTATCCATAAAACTGACAGCATCGCCAGTTGGTGGTGTTGACGTCATAGCAGTCACATTTGTGGCTGATGTTGTGACAGAGGTTGTAGTGGTGGTGGCAGCTGTGGTGGTAGTAGAAGTAGTAGTACCATCAGAAGTGGTAGTGGTGGTGGTGGTTGCTGTTGTTGCAGTTGTGTTGTTGCTGTTTCCAGATACTGCTGATGCACCTTCAGGGGGAACGTGTTCCTTGTTGTACTTTTGCATAATACTGGCCCAATGGTTCTCAACAGGCAGCTGAGCATCCAGATCTTGGTCTTTTGGCAGCAAAGCGTTCAAATAGGCCATTGTTATTGGCTTGACAGCAATCACTAAAAAGGATAAAAAGTAATTCAGTTAGGAAATCTAAATGAAAATAAGACAAAAGAAAAAAAAAAAAAAATATGGGCCACTTCATTCCTATCAGTATTTTTTTTAAATTTATTTAAGAGAAATATATCTATTTGATTTTAATTAGTCTCCCAGAAAACAATAAAACAAAATAATTTGACAAAAAACAAAGTTCAGCAAACTTTAACTTTTGTGTCCGCAAAAAACAAAAAGAAAAAAATAAGAGAAAAAAAAAAAAAAAAAAAAAAAAAAGAAAAAAAAAGTATCAAAATACAGCTTTTCCCTGAATACTCTTATTATTTTATCACTCACTTGGCAATGTTTATTTACATGATTATAAAAATATGTGAACCAAGTACAATATAATATTTATTATTCACCATTTTATAAAGAAATAAATCTGAAAAGAAATTTTTTATTCCAAAATTAAAAAAAAAAAAAAAAAAAAAAAAAAAAGACAAAATTATCAAAATATGTAAACCATCTACAATGAAATATTATTTATCAATTTATAAATAACTGTAAAAACAAAGATTTTATTCTTAATTTTTATAAAAATATCAATGAACTGCTGCCTGGAAAATGCATTTTTTCAAAATTTATAATTACAGTTACACGCAGTTATCTGTATTTAAAATTTCTTGTTCAGACATTTTTTTTTAGAAATTTATGAATAAAAAATTTTATTTTCATATTTATTTCTTTATAAATTGAAAAATGATATTACATCGTATTAGTTGGTTCACATTTTGAGAATGTTGTATATAAAATTATTCTTGTCAATAAACAATGTAATAAATAGCATTTGTTATTTTTGTTATAAAACAAAGAAAATGTATAAATTCACTTTCCTATGTTTGGGTTTTATTAAAATTCTAATCATTGCTTTTTAAAATAACAAACATTGCCAAAGGAGTGAAAGTAGTTAAAATAATAATGGTGTCAAGGAAAGAACCATCTTTTTGACACACTGTTTTATAATAGGCACAAAATTTAACATTTGCCCAAAGTTCTTTTCTCTTTCAAAGTTTTTTTCTTTTAACTCAAATAAACCAAGAGACTGGCCAATTTCAAGAAGTTCCCATGCATTTTATTTTGTTTCTCCTCTTATATAACAAAATATAATTTTTTATTTTTTTTTTTATTTTTCTAAAAGTTTTCCAGGTGAAAATGCAAAGAAAATAGTGTCTTAATAAAACATATACTTGACAAAATCCCCAAATACCTGTGGGTTTTTTAAATTTTTTTTTATTTTTTAAATATCATCTGCTTCTTATTTTACCACTCAAAATGCTTATCATAGCAACAGATCACACTGTAATTCCTGCTCCAAAATTAATAAATTCATTTTTTTAGTAATATTGGTACTCCTATATAGCAGTGAATTCTGGACCATCTCATCACAGACAGAGAAGAAACTGGAGGCAATAGCAATATAACTCTAAAGAAGGATGCTGAGAATACCATGGACTGAACATGTGAGCAAGGATGAAGTTTGGGAGAAAATGGAAACAAAAAAGATACCTAATCCCTGTTCTGCCAACTATTTACAAAAGCTTGTTAGATAGGTTATGTGCTTCTTTCCTCTGTCTCTCTCGCCACCAATATGCCCTGTCAGTGTCAAATTTTCCAAGCTCCTTTTCCTCATTAGGTGATCTAGAAATGTCAACTCTCTCTTTATAATGTTAATTATAAGTGTCCTTTTTGTTTCCATTTTCTCCAAAACTTCATCCTTGCTCACATGTTCAGTCCATGGTATTCTCAGCATCCTTCTGTAGAATCACATTTCTGTTTCTTCAAGTCTCTTCTACAACACATTGTTGAATAAAAAAGAAAGTATATTTTTGGAGTCATGTGCTGGCAAGAAGAGAAGAATATTTTAATGCCAGTAATCTAAGTTTATCATAAAGTAAAAAGCCGTACATTGGAAAAATAAAATTGAAAACAATCAACAATCTTTTTTACTAGATAATTGGTAACTTTGAAATTAGCAAAAGGAATCATTTTACTCACAAGGAAAAGCACCACTGTCATCATTAAAGAGTTTTTGTGTTTTGCCAGTTTTTGCTATAAAGCGAGTCAGAGCCCGTTCAATGTCACGCTTTTGGGTAGCTGCTTTCTCTCGTACAAGTTGATAGTCATTAATGGGATCTCGATGAGTCTGGAAAAAAAAAAAGAAAAAAATTTCTAAATTTCTAGGATAATGGTAACAGTAATATTAGCCTATGGGGAAAAATTTGGCATTTATTGACCGAGAAGCTAATACTGTTTTTGGTTGAAGTTTATAAAATCTTTCATTTAAAAGGTTTCTCTAGTCCAGTAACTGTTGTCACCTTTTCCTTATATATGGAGGTTTCCTTCCTAACTGATGTAATGAATATGCATACACCTCGGTTCCCCCTCACAGTAATATGATTGGCTGCTGTCAGCCATAAATACAGACTGATGTGGAGGTACAGGGAGGACACCTATTGATTACGCCTATTGCCTACCACTACGACGAGGACCAGTCCATTACGGTTACCTGCTAGATTGTTCTACCCAGTTACAGTAGTCCAAAACCACTTTGCTACTTCGAACAAACATATCCCTTTCTGGGGCATATCAGTTGGTGACAAGATTCGAAACAACCTCACAACAAAAAAAAAAAAAAAGAATACAGTTGAAAACACTAACGAAGAACGTTAGAAAGACTTGTTCGACGCTTACAGAAAATAAGTAATTTTTCCTTCATTTTATTTTAATGCTTATTAAGAGGAATGTTAGAAAATGAAAAAACTTGTGCAACGCTTACAGAAAGTAAGAAATTTTGTGTGTGTGGAAAAGCAATGGTCCATATGAAGCCAAGTTAAGAACCACTAGATTAAATGAAGGGTTCATTTCAAATGTCTGTGAATGTCATTTGAATCGATAAACATGTGAAAAAGGCCTTAGATCAAACAATTGATGATGAAGACATTAGTCCAACAGTAAATAATATTTGTTTAGTGGCATATCAACTCCTTATGGGTCATTTAATGACAAAATTGAATTTCCTTGGGAGCATTAGTACTTTCTTTTGTATTGTGTTTTTTTTATTTTTATTTTCTTTTACTATGGAAATTTATATTTCTGGTATTTTTATACTTTCATAGTAACCCTCAGTTTGTGGGTTAACTGTTTGCCAGTAGCTAGGATCCTAATAGTTGCCAGGTCCACCCTGGGTCAGGGTGGACCTGGCAGCAACAGCAATTAAGAGGTGGTCCCATGCTCCTCCTCCTCAAAACCTCCCAATCAGAGGCCTTGCTATCTGATGTAGTTTATCGTCATAATGAGGACAAGTAAATAATGTTCATAAGAGTAAATTTCAGCAGAAATTACTGTATATTCAATGTAAATCTAATTGTTGCTTTAAATTTGTTAAGGAAAATTGTCTTTTTGCTTCAATCTTGCAAAGATTCAAATGAAGACAGGCAATGGGTGATACTTACAGGCGTTCTGATGTAACTGTGTGGTCCAGGGAAAGGTGGGTAATGATCTGGGATATAAGATGGATGCTGTTTTCTTTCTCCAGTTTCTAATATTCCAGGTACAGGGGGAACATGTTTATGAGTGGCTGCAAGGAAAATGTGGTATCTATTCATGAATATATTTTGGTAATGCCAATGCCAAGCACCATTTCAATTGGCAATACTCACAAATGCTACAAGTGAAACTGATATAGTGCTTAGAACATTGTGGTACATCTTTATATATATATATATATATATATATATATATATATATATATATATATATATATATATATTATTTATTTGAACATTGTTTTTAATGCATAATCATATTTGAGTAGATGCTCTGTTTTTATTTATTTATTAAACAGTATATTTATTTATTTACATCTACCAGCCTGAATATTTGAGAAATCTTGTTAGAAAAATATGTGTCCTCTGGCAGGATTTGAAACAGAGCAGATACTTATATTTAAAGAATTGGGAAGATATGTGTTCAAAAGCACTATTTGGACTTAGTTTGATCAGGAGATCCTACATGGCTAATGACAGTTTCCCTAGGAGACACAGAGCATGCATATTATTTATAGTATTTACATTTTCAGTTTATAATATAGTATGTGATATGTGATTAATGGAGAAACATTGGGTTAAATACAGACAATATTTCTTTGTGTAAAATAAATCCTCTTTGCATCATGTGTGTGTGTGTGTGTGTGTGTGTGTGTATATTGAGGAAATTGTGTGACAAAATGGAAATAAATTAGGCTAAATAAAAATTCTAAAATTCCCAGCACCCCTCTGTTGTGCACATGCGTAGTCCTACCAACATAACAAATTTAGTCAAAAGGACAAAACACGCCATAAACAAAATTTTTACACTTTCAATACAATTTCCACAATATTCTTCTTGATTTTATATATATTATATATATATATATATATATATATATATATATATATATATATATATATATATATATATATATATATATATATATATATATATTAATCATGCAAATCTACTAACAGAAAAGTTCTGGACAGAGGCAATTCCATGTGCACTGAGGCCAAGAACCTAAAGGCTCACTTCAAATTCACAGGACACATGATTGTGAGGGAAGAGTCCAGCAGACTTTAGCCCGCTGCTACTGCCCAGTCTAAATGGTGTGTTACTGAAGGTAACCAAATTTCAAACTGACTAATAATGTTGCAAGGTAAATTAAAAAACACGAGAACATACCTGCACCTAGCAGACCAAGTGATAATCCATGCCCCACCTATAACTGCATCTTCACATCTGACTTCAGTCCCACATAAGCTAAACATACATCTATTTTGTGCATAATTTTTTTACTTTTAGAGTAAATGTATGTTTTTTAGATATATTGTTTGTAGATGATAAAATGTATTATTGGTAATTAAAAAAAAAGAAGGTATTTTTACTGTAAAAAACTTACGCGGTATGAAGACGTTTTTGTTTGGTTTCTTGGCATAGACAGGAATTTGTTCAATGTTGACTCCTGTGAAGAGAGGAAGTGAATAAGAGAAACAATAATTGAAGAAAACAAGAAAAAAGCCAAATTGTTGCAGTAATGTTTTCTCAACACAGTCAGCATCAGCCATTCTTCTTTGCAAGCTAAACATTAGCCAGACACATCTTGGATGAGTTAACTTCATTTCAGTTTATGTTATTTACAGTCAAAGTAATGTCCTTTGTGTATCTGCATAGCCAAGTGGTTAGAACGTTTGCTTTCCAACCATGGGACCTGGGTTCAAATCTCATCATGGTCAATTTGTCAGAAATAATAAAGAAAATGGCTTACCACCAGAATGAAAACAGATTTAGACCTGTCTCACATGTAAAAAAATTCCCAAAATGAAAAACACGGGCTTCATGAGTCATACATTTAAAATAGATCTCAAAGTCAGATAGATTTTCGTGAGAATCTCTTAACATATACAAATTTTAATTGTCAATCAATCTATAAAAAGAGCTTAAAGAGGCGAGAGAAAGAAGTGCAACTGCTGTAGCAAACAGGAGGACATGTGTTGTAGGGACTGTTTGACTTATGCTACTTTGTTGGCACAAGGAAATAGATTAGGGAGCTTTATTACAAGCCAGAAAAAACTGACTACATTTATATTTGGACTAATCTTTTTGTTTACTAGAGCACAAAAGTTAATAGTTTAGTTTAGTTGCATAATCCCCAAAAGATCCTTGCAAACTTCTTGTTGATTTCTCCTCGTTCAGGGCAATCTTTTCAAGTGTCAAAGGTGGTATTTCAGTGTCCTCTCTAATTTAGTTTTGCTTTCTCTTAGGCAGTCTACTACATGATCTATCACCAGATATGTTGTAGGATCTAAACACAGTTTCTGTCTCCTCTTTTGATTATCTTTTGATGTTATAGGCCTGGGGGAGGTGATTGCTGTGTGCGACACTGTTGGCTAAGTGCTTGGAAACAGTACCACAGATTGACCCAAGCTTTGTTAGTGGAACTGCATAGACAAAATTGTATGTCAATGGTTAAGATTAAGGAAAATTAAGGAGTGGATAATCTTTTCCTTTTTGTCTTGCTCAAAGGGTTTAAATCAGTCATTATCAGCCTCTCAAAAAAAAAAAAAAAAAAAAAAAAAAAAAGCAAGCAAGCAAATTCTTCATGAATCCCTTTAAATGAAAACTGTACCATTAAACTTCTTTGGGAATGCTAAACCAAAAGTGACAACTATTAAAAAGCATGCCAAGCACACTTTAATGTAATATCTTAAAAATAAATATTTCAGGAGACTTCTTTATTATTTTCCTAACTTCAAATTTCATGACTAATTTTTCCATATTAAAATTTGAAATATGCTAAATGGTTTAGATTAACTTAAAAATTATTTTTTTAATATGCCAAAAGATATTTTTAAATCATATTCACTTGAAAATATTTTTTAAATATGTCAAAAGATATTTTTTTATTGTTCATTTAAAGAAAGCTGAAATATAAACAAATAGTTACTCTGAACAAAACAGCAAAGCAAGATCTCTTTGTGTCTGTCTTTAACTTAAAAGTATTTTAATTGTCTGTTTGAAGAAACTTAAAATAAAAATACTTCCTGTATTCATAAATCATTATGCACTGGATGGACACACCACACAAGCATACACACAATCAGAGACTTTTAGTATTAGATAGATTTACTCTTTAGTATTTCAACATATTTTTGTGTAAGTTTGGTAAATATATCTGTTAAAATGAGACATCAGTATTATTTTCACTTTTGCATAATTTAAATGACAATTTATCCATCACAACCTGTGTGTGTGTAAATAAATAATGTATATTTGGGCAGCAACCTTTCTTTCATACAGGTTTCATTGAATATCATAGACAAAGAAATTTTGATAATTTTTTTTGAGATTTTGTAGCATTCTTAAATGTTTCCATTTGGTAGGGGGTAAGGGAGTGGAAAATTTATCTGTAGTGTCTATTTTACCAAATGTCTTCGGCCACCTCTTCAGCCATTTTCAAGGGGTTTGTTAATTGTTGTTAATTTCTTTTCAGGGTTGTCTTTTAATATATAGTAGAGATGTTTTTTTTCATCATTAAAATGGCATTGTGGTTTTTACAATAGATTTTTCATTAACAAATCTTCAGCAGAACCGTGAATATAAAAATGAATTGGATTCATTTCACCTTTAAAAACATGACAAAGAAAATGCAACAGTCTTACTCCTCTTATTTTTTCACTATTACAGCTGTTAGATTTTTGGAGGGCCAAAAGAAAAAGGCAGAACGATGGGGAGGGCAAGAAAAAGACAATTTTGGAGGGGGAACTAAAGAAAAAGCCACACTTTGGAGTGTGGGGGCTAAAGACATTTTTGGCAGGTGGGGTGCTAAAGAAAAAGACACACAATTTTTGGAAACTGAAAACTTTTTGGCAAATCCGAATTCAAATGTGTTAAAAGACAGAAAAACAAGAAAATATCAGAAGTTAAGAATTTTGACATTTTATATTCATGGAAACAAGATCTTTGGACTCATCTGAATAACCATCTTCATTATTTAAACCAAGTTTGTTTTATATCCATGAGAATTTGGAAGATTGATTAGTTTTTTTTGTTTTTTTTTAATGGCTTAGCACCGTATCTAAATATTGACCAGACTCGACACTGCTTAACCTCAGTGATCAAACAAGAGCCTGTGTCTTCAGAATTTTGAAGAAACAAGATGGCAACTGTGAAGAATATACTAAAGAGAGGTTCAAACAAAGTTTGAATTTGAGAAACATCATTACTCACCCATTTCAATTAATGCTACAGCAATATCACTGAGCATTGGTGTTGTCCGGCCTGCCAGCTCACAATACGCCTGTGCACTCCGTCCAATCTCCCCTAAGGCTGAAAAGAAATTAAGAAAGACATTAATAATCCTATTTAACAACTTTACTTCACTCATTTACTTGGAGAAAGGTTTGCCTATTGCTTGATTAACACTCCTCCCTGGTCCTTTAAACAGGAGCAAAGGTTTATCTCTTGTTTCCCGTTTAAGATTGGGTTTCTAGTTCCTTTTAGAGTCTACTTCAATTGTAGATGTCTAATGTCTCTGCCTAACCTCTGAAATTTTATTTACTAATTATTTTTTTTTTCTCAAGAGAAGTAGACATGTTCACACTCCTCCCTAGTCTTTTGAACAGGAGTAGAGGTTTATCCTTTGTTCACTGTTTAAGATTGAGTTTCCCATCCCTTTTAAGTTTTCTCATTTTATTGCACTCCCAGTCTCCTTTAGTATCTTAGTGGCATTATTGCCTTACTTCGGGTGAATTGATAAAAAAAAAAAAACGAAAAAAAACAAACAACGCAAACACATATACAGACAATACTTATTATTTCTATGAACAATCCGGTATCTTACATAGAATTTATCTCTCCAAGAAATTATCAATGGAGGGATAATTGTGTAAGTTAAATAAATGAAGTTGGTGATATAATCATATGAAAAATGAAGTTTTCTTAAGAATAGAAAGTTTATTATTTACAAAGTACTAAAATAGTTATTTTTCTTTTTTTTTTATATTATTTATATTCAGACTAATGTCCTCATCTTTATTGTCATTATCGCAGGTATTTGTCAATCAGATCTTTTTTTTTTTTTTAAATTAAAAAGTTTATGTTGCATATTATTACAACTTAAAACAACACTTGACACTATTGCTTTTAAGTTTTAGCACTCTGCATTGTTATTATTACTTCTCTTTCCACTGCATTCTTTTTCAATGTCTCTCAATTGCAATATCCTTATTGTTAATTTCACTCAAAGTTGTTTTATATTACCATAGCAAGATATGACAATACAACTATGAAATTCAGGGATCAGAGTCACCTTCAGTGGTAGGATAAACTTTTAGTACAGCAAATGAAGTCACACAGAGTGATAAAGGTTAACATATCTGCATTGTAAACAATTTTTACATTTTATGTTTTTCAATTTTTCACTTACTATAAATGCAAAGATTAGCAATTATTTTTGGTCTACAGGTTAAAACTTTTAATATATCTGTCCATACAACTTTGCCATGTCTACCTATTAAGCTTTCACCCTATAGCAGTCAGTCTCTGATATTTTCCCCAGTTATGATTCCAAGAGTTGTTTTCAAAGCCTGAACGACTTCGTATGTCTTTTTTTTTTCTCAATGTCCAAGAGATTAACTTTTATATAAGTTTAGATTCCCCCAACCCTTCAAATTTTTTATTTATTACTATCTTTTTGTTTCTGTCTGAATTTCTGGGATAAGGAGATATTATTTACATTATTTATATTTGAACTATTGACCTCCTATGTTGTTGTTATCACAACATTTCTGCCACTGTGCCCTCCGGCCTTCATCAGGTATATATTGATCTCGGTAAACTACAGGGAATTTTGAACTGAAACCTTTATTTAACATTTAGCACTGCTTCATTTATAAATATTACTTCTCCTTTTACTGTATATAGAATGACCTCAAAATATCATGTTCTATATATTTGAAATTGCAATAGCCTGGCTATCAATTTCAGACAGGATTCTTTTATATGTTGCCATAAAAGAAAATGACGACTACACAACCAAGAAATTTAGATTCAACTTCCATTTGCATGACTTGCATTTTGCTTGGCAAATATATACAAAGTGCTAAAGGTTAATCTATGGGGTTGTTCTCATTCTACAGTCCATGTCTAGGGATATATTGTCTAGTTCTTATTTTTAGTACTGCTCACTTATTGCTTGTCCTGTTTCCACTGAGTACACATACATATTGCTTGATCCATAGATTGAACTCACAATTAAAATGTCATCAAAATAACAATTTAATCCACTAGGCTATCGGACTAAGTGGAAATGGATGAGCAATAACTAAGCAGTACTAAAAATAAGAACTAAACAATATATAGATGAAATGGAAGATGATAAACACAATGAAAAGAAATACGTGCAAACTAGTAAACAAAAAAAGAAAAAAAAGAAAAAAAGTCCCCCCCCTCAATCGTTCTCAAATATTTGTGGCATTTGTTTCAATTTCTGTAGTGTAGAATCTTTTCTCTTGAAATGTTCTCCAGACATCCTTGCACTTTGCAAAACTAATTTAAATTTTTCTATCACTACTAATGAATTCTCTGTCCAAGGTTTCTTACTCTTTATGGAAAATATTCAGGGATATATATGCACGGTCTTGGTGTTTATAATCGGGAAAATCTCCCAATTGCAAGGGAAGTATCTCTCGAGACGTCAGATGATCTTTTCATGTGCTTTCAACATTTGTTATTGCACTTTCTTGGCTATCACAAAATTTCCTTTATTGCTCTCCTCCTTCTCAGGACTATTAATATATTAATATATTATTTAATATATTAAACAAAATTTCTGATAATATAGAAATGGCTCTCTTTCTCAACATCATATCAAATAGCTTAAACATTCTAATGTTACCGATGATGTTGGTATTAAAACTTTCAATTGTTCTTTATTCAGTCTCTCAGTCAAATAGTAGTTTTCTTGACTAGTTTCCCTAATAAATCTGATCTACATTCTCCTTTACTTGATTTGTTCCTTACCTCTTTTCCTGGTTCTTGTTGAACATCACACAACTGTGTCCGCATGACAATTCAGAGAACTCTGTAGTATCTATTAATATTTTTTTTGAGTCATCTATTAGAAAGGAACCTCTTAATCGCAAGACTTCTTTCTGTGACAAGCGTACTGATTGGGATTCACTTCACAACACACCTTGGATTGATATTCTTAACCTTTCTATTGAGGAACAGAGGTTTCTTGTTGGGTCAAAACCAGCACTGATGCTTTTGTACCTTCTTATAAATACCAGGTGAAAGCAAAATCTTCTCCTTGGTTCACACCTGTCTATTCAGCCACTATAGCCCACAGGAATCACTTTTTCTGGGTGATAGTTCTGATCACAATATATGTCTATTTGTGTCTGCTTGCAATAATAGGCTAAGTCTTTGTTTGCTGACAAAATAGCCTCTAACAACTTTTGCTTTTCGTGACTACTGGCAGCACTGTAATAGTTTGATAAATAAGAGTAAAATCTCCTATCCCTCCTCTCTTTACTCAATCTGAGGTGTTATCATATTCTGCTGATATAGCAGAATGTTTTGCTTGAAAATTCACTTCAAATTCTACTCCTGACTTATCTGGAGTATCTTTGTCTGGCTGAGTCTCTATTGAGTGATATGGCATATAACTCGGGCCAGGGTTTCTTCTATTATCTCTAAAACGGATCCTAACAAGGTATGTGGACTTTATATTATCCTGCAATAGTCCTTAAGAAACGTGCTCCTTAACTGGCTCCTTTTCTCTCTAAACTCTACAAAATGTCCCTTCTTGCTTTCCTGCTTGTTGGAAATCCTCTTCTGTAGTTCCAGTTTTTAAGAACACAGGTGAAACATCTGATCCTTCTATCAGCCTATTAATTTTATACCACTTCTAGTACTTGAGGCCCTAATAAACTCTGAATTGGTTATGCATCACACCTTGCAGGATCTTCTTTCAGATAAGCAATATGGCTTTCACATATTAAGTCAACTGCTAAAATATTAACAATTATTTCTGAAAGTCTATCAAGATTTAGATAAGAATAGCAAAGATCAGGTTGCTGCTTTGGACACATCTCAAAGGCATTTGGTAGGGTTTAGCATACTCGTCTTCTTCACAAGTTGAAAGGTTATGATATTTCTGGACAAATTTTTGAACCGATTCAGTCTTTCTTATCAAATCATGAAATGAAAGTTTTCTTAAATGGTTACTCTTGTAGATTTTTTTTTTTTTACATTAATGCTGGTTTTCCTCAAGGCTCTATCCTTTGACCTATGTTGTTCCTAATTTTCATCAATAACCTTCCTGATGTTGCAACAATTAACTCCTGTTTTAATAGTAAATCTGATCTGTTTGCTAAGGTTAAATTGGCAGCTTAAAAAAGAAAAAGAAAAAAAGACCTACAATCTGTTAAAATGGGGCAAGGAATGGCTTGTTAATTTTAACGCAACCAAAATGAAACTGCTCTCTTTTGTCTGTAGTAGCCTTTTTGCCTTCTGTCAGCATCGCTGATGCTAACCGCCCGGAGAGTGTGTCTTCTTAGGTTAATGTTTCCCGCTGACTTGAAATGGAAAGATTATATTGAATCACTGCTATGCCTATATGACGAATTGTATTAAGCTTTCCATCTAGGATTAATAAATATAGTTTTTACTTAATAACAATATCACCTAACAATTACAAATTAATACAGAATTTTAAAAGATTTTAAACTTTATAAATTATTCTAATTAAAATTTTTACAAAATGAAAAGATTTTTGGTAAAAATTCATTATTCATGGATGTTTTTTTCTTTAGAAAATACAATAAGTGTCCATATATCTTATTCATAAAAGCAATTAAAAGCTTTTCTAATTAAATAATATCTTTTTTTTTTTATGATTCAGAGCAGATTTTGCAGTAACTAGACGCCCCGTTTTACAAAATGAAATAAATTTATGAAATTTCTTCAAGGAGCTCCCCATTTTTTTCTTTTTTAAAACATTTTAAGCATTAAAAAATTTAATAAAATTAAATTAGTGCAGTGTAAGAGACGTAAAAAAAAAATCTTAAATGACTTCATTCATCTATGAATAAGTCCTGAAAGTTTTATTAAAATCCGAAATTATTTGATTTTTGCAAGAATTTCCAAATAAATGTGTCTTTCACCAAAAAAAAAGAAAAAAAAAAAAAAAAAAAAAAAAGGGCTAAAATTTACTACTGCTAATTTATAGTCCGCCGACTGACGCAAGAAAAACAAGATTCTAAATTTTAACCAAAATTTCGAACGTTCTAAAAAGGATTTATGAAAAAAAAAAAAAAAAAATAAATAAAAAATACTTTGTTCTTTCCTCTTAAAGATTTTGATGATAAAACTTTGTTTTTATCAAGTTTGGAGCATTTTCTCACCAAATGGTATGCTCTTTTTTTTTTTATTGAATTACTGAAGTTACCTAACAGTTTTTGTGTCAAAATTTAGTAGTAAGTCATATGGAGCAGACAAACGAATTGTGCATTTTTAACTAACATTTTCATGAAAAAAAACTTGTTATTTTCAGGAAAACTTGGAAATTTTTCAGGGTAAATTTTTTGAACTAAATGTGCTCACGTACGACTATATTTACCGAGTGAGTTAAGTAGTGTTGGCGTATAGTTTAACGTTTTAAGTAACATAAATAATATTGATTTATCTTCCTTAGATTTGCATGCTATCTTGGAATTGAATATTATTCCTATTCTGAGTTCTTTGAAAATAAAAAAAAAAAAAACAAAAAAAAACACATGTTCGAAAATGCCAAGGCAATTTATTTCAGCATTTTCTTCCATATATAAAGAAAAAAAACAAATTTAATCCAGCATTTGCAACCAATAAATTTTGAAAAACAAAAACAATAAATAAGCAATTTTTCGAAATTCTTAGATCAGCATTAAATTTTGTTCCAAACTTCGGCCATGCTAAGTTTTTTGGTGGATCCTCAGGAAATTGTCTTTTCCTCAACGAAGAGATGAAAATTAGACCTACTGGCGATCAATTCTGAAATAGCTACACATATTTAAGTGAACAAATTATTTACCTCGTTATTTTTAAGGAAAACTTTCAGCACTCTAATTTTTTTTTTCTACTTAGCTTTCACCTTTACATTTACGATGCTTTATGGAAGCTTTATTTTATAAAGAAATTAAAATAAGACTTAAGACGAAGAGTGAGATTAAATTTCATAAGAA
This sequence comes from Acanthosepion lycidas, assembly GCA_963932145.1. Lineage (NCBI taxonomy): Eukaryota > Metazoa > Mollusca > Cephalopoda > Sepiida > Sepiidae > Acanthosepion > Acanthosepion lycidas. The sequence goes on along the minus strand of OZ010582.1, from coordinate 69,846,390 downwards.
AGGTATCTAGGTACCTTTCTTATGAAATTTTATCAGAAGTGTACATAAAATACTATAATTTTATGTACATTTATTACATTTTTACTGAAATTGAAAAATAAAATTAACTTCGCACGTGTTTCACAAAATTAAAGGCCTTAACAGCGGAGAACAATGCTTAACTCAAAACGCAACTTAATTGTGTTCTGGTTGGTCTTCCGTACTTTATAATTACAGCCTGATTATAAACACAAAATTACATTTCTTAATTACTGCGGATCTTCTGATCCGTCAAAAAAAATTATACAATTTACAATGCGCTAAAAAAAAATATCTATCTCATAAGGAGACTTAGGAAGCCCGATGCAGCTTTTAACTAATTTTAATTTTTAACAAAGTAAATGTAAAAATCTATTATAATTAAGAAATAATAAATAATTCTTTCGATGAAAAATGAATTTTTCATCGAAAAATTTTTTTGCTTTCAGAAAACATTGTCCATATTCATAAAAGCAAATAAAAGAATTTGAAATTAAATAATATCTTTGTTTTTACTTTTTATTTTATTGAGTTTTACTTTTTTATGTTACAATTCAGAGCTGATTTTCAGGTAAAGGGGGTCCAATTAACCCCCCCCCCAAAAAAAAACATGATTTGCATTCCTCAACAAAGCCTAAGCTTCCAACTATTATTGTAATCACTAAAAAAACGAAACCCGATGCGATCGAATTTCTAGCGTTTTAAAATTAGCTGGGGGGGGGGGTATTTCTGCCATGACTTTAATAAAAAAACAAAAACATAATAATTTCGATCACCTGTGAATAGTTCCTGAAAGTTTCATTAACATCCGACAATTATTTTTATTTTTGCAAGAATTTCGAAATTAATGTGTGTAAATAAATAGTAATACCAAAAAAAAAAAAAAAAAAAAATGCTAAAAATTGTCTATGTTTTTTTACTAGTTCCGGTGATACAAAGAGAAACAAGGCTTTTTTAATCAAAATTTAGAATGTTCTAAAAAGGAAAAAAATTTTAAAATAATTAAAAAAAACTTTGGTTTTTCCTCTTAATAATAACAAATATTTAGAGTTTTTTTAGACGATAAAATTTTGTTTTCTGCAAGGTTGGCATCTTTTTCATCAAGCTCTCTTTTTTTTTTAGCGATTTCGTGGAGGTACTTACATAAACACTAACCGAACAAGTAATTAAATAATTTGCTAAAAAGTAAATTTTACTTTTTAGCAAATTATAAAATCATCTTTTACTTAGTAAAAGATGATTTTTTTTTTACATACAATAATGAAGGGTTTCGTAATACGAGTCTCATTCAAAAAAAATTACAATGCAGTGTAAGAAAGAAAAGTCGATATTTGTGATGAAATGGACTATATACCAGTATATTTGATTGTCAGTTGAGGGCCCCATGTTTGTGACCTTGTGCCAAACTAAGCTAAATTTCATTCTGACATTAAAACCGGTAAACAAATACGACCATGTTGGAAAGGTAAAGAAAGAAGTTTAAAAACGAAAAGAAATAGGTAAATGGTGAAGTCTTACTGCTTTGCAACATTTCTGTCAGTGTTTCGACCACTGCGTTCTGCACTGTGGAAAAACCAGCATCGTAACACAAAGAACAAACCACCATTCGTAAAATCTTCCGTCGTGGATCGCTTTCTTCTTCTGTCAGGTTACTACCAGCCATCATAATCGACTTTCCTTTTTTTTAGCTTTCGTTGTTGTCAGGCATATGAAAGAATCGCGCAATGGATGGATTCAAATGCAGAACTACTAGCCGTCTTTTGTCTGACAGAATGCAGTAGAGTCGCAAACAGAAGAAACTTTAAAAAAAAAAAAAAAAAATGTAAGAAAAATTCTCTTCTTTTCTATTCAAACTTCCGCCATATAATAATAATGTTCCCGGAATCAAACGAAACCAACTTCCGGTAAAAGGGGAGATAACTCTAATGTATTAAGTAAAAAAAAACGAAGGAATCACTTGGCAACGAGTAAACATGGATGACAGTCAACCTCTGCTGGGTGCTGCTGAGCAGACTGTTAGGAAGCGGAATACATCAGAAAAGAAAAAACACTGGACTGAAAATATCCCTGAATATGCCAGAGTTTACCTTGCACGTCGAAAGAAACCCGATCCTGCTTACGTCAAAATAATCGAGGTATTTTAAAATTTTATATTCAATTCCAGGACTGATGTGGAGTGTATCTAGGTTGCTAATGACAACGGGTAAAAACAATATTGAAAATGTTTTGGTTATATTTGACGTTTTAAATTTGTCTTTCTTTAAATGATAGTATCAGTAATGGTTAATTTAAATAGTTTAAAAAGCGCTTACGCGGCCTTCAGTGTGATGACTTAATAATCTCCACTCTGTAACCTTTGACTACAAACGAAGCATTGCTAGCCTCTCACTATTCTGTCATTATTACTATGGCAGATGTTTCGAAGAGTTACATTCCTTAGTCCCATCAGCTCAGACTTTCACAGATAACATCAGCCATGCAATATTCACAGTGGCAAACCATCCCCATTCCCTTTGTGTTCCTTTGGCAAGGAGCAATTATAAAAATCTAATTTTCATTATTTTAAAAATATAATAGTCTAAATGTAAAATTGTCTAGGTTGTTTTTTTAATGCACGTTTTCTTGAGAGAAGTGTATTTTTATGAAGGCCAGATGGTTTGTGTAAAAACTGTTACAATTGTGTACCTTTTTTTTGGCTCAGTGGTTAAAACCCACCAAAATTTTTAAGGCTCCATTAATCAATTTATGAAAAGTTATTTTTTGTATTTATTGATCAATCAGAGACATGGTCTCAAGCTCTGATAACATCACAAAGAGTGTGGCTGATGTGAGCCAAAATTTTTAAATAAATAGACATGAGATGACTTTTGGATAACAAGGGGACAAGGCAGGTCATCAACATCAAAGGAGCCATTTGTCCTCAAGAAGAGAACATCCAAGAAAACACTAGTTATCAGCCAGGCACAGAGGGACCAAAATTTCAAGTGAAAGTTGTTGAACATCCTAAAATGAAAAGATTTTGAAAAAATTTTCCCAAGCACAAACTGTGTGAAGTTAAAAGGGACTTTTATTTCAAAATAACTGCTGTAAAAGTAGGTTTTTATTGTGTTTTTTTTCAAAAGTAGGTTTTTATTGTGTTTTTTTTTCAAAAGTAGGTTTTTATTGTGTTTTTTTTCAAAATTAGGTCTTTATTGTGTTTTTTTCAAAAGTAGGTTTTTATTGTGTTTTTTTTCAAAAGTAGGTTTTTATTGTGTTTTTTTTTTTCAAAGGTTGTTGAACCTTTGTTTTTTACAGCCTTCATGTATTGTTTTCTCTTATTATCATTTACAAAATTGTTTTTTTTTCTCTTGCTGTAATTTTTCACTTTTGGTAATCCTTGAAATTGTTATCCTGCCTTTGAGGTCCACAGAAGGAAATTTTTGTGCAAACTTGTATTGTACCATTTTTTCATAATTGTGTAAACTATAAATAAGTGTGTTTTTCCTTTTGAAATTTTATGCAGTGGTTGTCTTGATTTAAAATGTTGCATCTCTTGTGTCTCGCTGTTTCTACTAAGTTTTGTGTTTGGCACAAGAACTTGGATTTAGTAGGAATCAAATTTTTATACAACTTCCACTCAGACCACTTCTTACTCAGAACTGTTATTTTATGGAACAGACTCCAGAACGGATGCTTCCCTGACACCTACAATCTTGATCTCTTTAAGCCCAGCATCAACCAGTATCTATCCTACATGTTCTTATAACATACATGTCTTAATTACTCCTTCTTCCTCTCTTAGAAAAATCTTACACAGTAACTCTCTACCTTGAGTGGCCCTTGGTCCTTATATTGGGTGAACTAACAGTAATATAATAATAATGAGAAGAAGAAATAACTTTTTTAAAATCATTTGACTTCAGGAAGGAAATAAAACCACAAGACAAAATACCTATCTAGTTTATTTCCTCAGTGTTTCATCACACTTTGGAAGGCTTGAAATTATCAATGATGAATGATGTTCATCAAAGAGATTGGTTAAAAGAAAGGCATCAGTCTTCCATGTAAGGGAATTAAGAACTTTGTATTGTTCATTGTGATAAATTGTTGGTTGGATTTAGAATACATAAACTAAATGCTGTGCAGATGGGTAAGCATTCCCCACCCCAAAGAGGATCCACCTTCCAGATGGATACTTGCTGACTAGGGTATAAACAGATAAATATTTACCTTTTTGATTTCAGTATAAACTGAACCTATGTCTACCTTTCTGATTATGATGTAAAACTGGATCCACGTCAACTTTTCTGACTATGGTGTAAAACTGGACTAAAGTCTACCTTTCTGACTATAATATAGAACTGGACCTACCACTACCTTTCTGGTCACAGTGTAAAACTAGACCTATTTCTATCTTTCTGACTATGGTGTAAAACTAGACCTATGTCTATCTTTCTGGATATGGTGTAAAACTGGAGCTATGTCTATCTTTCTGGCATTGGTGTAAAACCAAACCTATGTCTAACTTTCTGACTAGTGAGAAACTGTTAGCATGGTTACATCTAAATATTTCAACAGTAAAACTATAAAACCTAGTTGCTGGTTTAGTAATACATCTAAATTCATGAGGTTGAGATACCAAAGAAGAAAGCTCATTAGAACAATTGCCAATTAAAGTATTTATAGAAAAGACACTGGGAATCCTCTTATGGTGATGGGAAACTGGCAAAAGTTGAGATGCCAGGACAGGAGTGATAACTCTTCTTTGGATTTTATCAAGAATCTTGAGATATATATCAGGAGTACCAGATCAGATGTGGCAACAATATTCAATGAGCACACAAACAGTAGTACTATAAATGTGCTTGATGGATTCTAGTAAGAAAAAATGATTCAAACAGCTCAGTGAATTAACTTTCTTAGCAGCAGAGCTAGCAAATGATTTAATATAATCATTCCACTGTCATTGGGCAACATGAGACCAAGAAGATGCAATGAGTTGTTCTTCTAGAGGTTAGCATCAGCCATACTGATGGAAGGCAAAAAGGGTTCTCTAAGATGACTAAAAGAGAGCAGTTTCATTTTTGGAGGTGTTAAATTTTACATGCCATTTCTTGCCCCAGCTAATGACAGATTTTATAGATCTGCTGCCAATTTTACTTTGTCGGACTGATCAGATTACTATTAAAACAAGAGTAAATATTTGTGTCATCAGTATAAATATCTAGTTGGGAACCGATGACATCGGTAAGGTCGTTGATGAAGATAAGAAACAAAATAGGTCCAAGGACTGAGCTCTGGAGCACACCTGTACCAATATAGAAGGATCTAGAAGAGCAACCGTTCAACATGACTTTTGGCCAATATGTTGCTAAATAAACCAACCTGAGCATTAATCTGAGAAAAGGAAAACTTTTGCAAACCAGAGTGAATAGTAGTTATTCCTGTGTTGTAATTGTAAAAAAGAGACACAGTGGAGTAATGGATAGCAGCTCAGATTAAGGAATCAGAGAGACGAGTTCAAATTCCATTCAAATCCATTACATTCATTTATGTGCTAATACCCTTGGGAAAGGTATAAATCTTCTTCTTCCCCCAGCTATGGTTAAATAGCAGGATAGACTTGGGTTCTGCAGTCTTGGATGGCAACTGCTCTAATGCAGAAAGAAATGGCAACGTACTGCGGGAAAAAAATCTACCTCGTCAGTCATGTATCGAAAGATACATGATCACCTAAGCATTTATCATGCATGACACATAACTAACTGAATTTGTAAAATTAAAAAAAAAAGTTTTCTCATATTGATATTTATTTACATTGAGCTTTCATCTTTTCTACTGCAAATTTATGAATTTACGTGCAGTACTAGAATCTATCTTACACACTTATATGACTATCAAATGTCTATCACATTTGATCTGGTGCCTCTGCTATATATTTAGAGATTCTTGATAAAATACAAAGAAGAATCTGCAATGTTATCAGTCATAACCTGGCATCTTGGTTTCGGTCGTATTCTCATCACTGTAATGTAACATCCCTGTGCCTTTTTTATGATAATTTCCCTGGTAATTGTTCTGATGAGATTTCCTCTTTGGTACCTCGACTTTACAAATTTAAGTGCAATACCAGATTGGCAGCTAGGTCTCATCATTTTACAGTTGAAATTGCTAGATGTAACTGTAAGATCTATTTTAACAGTTTCTTCTCTCACACTTCACACTTGTGGAACTTTCTTCCAATCAACTTTGATCTTTGAGAATTTAAATACACTGTCAATCATTAACTTTTGTCCTCTTAACATTTGTTCATTTTTTTCTCTCCTTAATAATGTTTTTCTTTTTCTGTTATTCTTTCACACTCAATAACTTTTTATGTCTTAGTGGCTTTATTGCCTTGCTTGGAATGAAATGATTAAAATAAAGTGTGTAGTCAACAGAACTGAATAGGAACATAGGATTAATTTTTATACAAAGAAAATGTCTGTTGAGATTTCTTACTGTAAAACATCTATAAAGAAAGAAAACAGTCTTCTAGCTATGAGCAGAAGGACTGACAACATCTTTTGTTTCTTTTATACTACAGATTTCAAATATTGGAATCTAACTTATTGATTTCACTATTTTTCGACCTTGAAACTTAATCATTGCATTTCTAAAAGCTTTTAAAACAGCTTTTAATTAACTTTGCCATTTGCTGACCTTGTAATCAGGTGTGCCTCGCATGATATGAATCAGTCATTAAAGAGAAAAGACAACGTTCTCATTTTTTGTTTCTGATTTCGTTACCACTTAAGCCAATCAATCACATCATTTGACAGAATCAATTGAATGACAACGAGGAAGATGGAATTATCCTTTGTTTGTTTTAACACTCTTTAATTAGTAGGCATTTACAGTTTTGTTGACTTAGTAAATTTTGTTTGAATATGAATGTACAAGCCCCAATGTGTACAGGAACTGAAAGGTATGATTTTAATCTGTCATCATCATCAACAGCACCACCACCATCATCATCATCACCAGTCCCATGACTGTACAGATGCTGCACTGCTGAACACTTGTCCAGTGTCTTGGTATAAATATTTTTTTAATTGGTATCACCCCCAAGCAAGGCAGTAAAGCCACTAAAACACAAGGGGTTACAGGTTGTGGAAGAATTAGGAACAGAAACATTAATAATGAGCAGAAAGAGACGAGAGTAATCAGGTGGATTGTAGATAGTAATTGACATTGTATTTAAATTTTTGCAGATTAAAGTTGGCTGGAATGCATGAAGCTGGAAGGGAGTTTCACAAGCAAGAACTGTGAGAAAAGAAACCCTTAGCATAGAACTTATGGCTACATCTAGCCAGCTCAACTGTAAATTGATGAGATCTTGACACCAGTTTAGTACTGTGCCTAAATCCATAGAGTATAGTTACCATATCAAAGAGCTCATTTGAACAATTACCATGAAAGTATTTATAAAAAAGGCACACAGAGGAAAGTGGGTAAGTGACTATAGCTGAGCTGCCAGATCAGGACCAATAATATTGCTGATTCTTCTTTGGATCTTATCAAGGAGCTCAAGGTAAACAGCAGGGGCATCAGACCATATGTGGCACCAATATTCTAATGAATGGATGAATAGAAGATATAGATATGTAAGATAAATTCCTGAGGAAAAAATGGTCTCACATAACACAGTGAACTGACTTTTTTTAGCAGCTGACCTAGCAATGGAATTCAATATAACGTTTCACTTCATGTCAACTGAGAATGTTAACCCGAGAAAGTGCAACAATTCACTTTAGTAGAGGTTAGTATATACATTCATACATAGCATATCTTGTACCAAGTAGACCTGTCAGACCACAGCCATTCATCTAACTTGAAGGCTCACATTGATCGCAGATGCTTGAGATTGACTCCATTATGGGAACCATTGACTTCAGTTTTGGAAGCCCTCCACCCAGCGATGCTGTAACATCACTGATCTGGATCTACTACCATGTTCAGTCCCATGTGTAGTTTATAATCTATAATATAAATCACAATGGGACTTTATATAATTATTGATCATCCATCCTGATCTCCTCTATTTGAGATAATGCAATATATCTTGCATTATGGTTACAATCATATGGCTTTTGTTACTATAACAAAAGTAAGGTTTGCAAATATATTGATTTTAACTGGCAAAAGTTCTATATGTCCAATCAGAGATTTTACTTTAATCCATTAGCATTCAACCTGCCCAAACCCACCCACGTAAATATTAACTCTCAAAGTTCAACCTGCTATAACTCGCCCTATGTATGCTCTGCCATGATATATGATGACATTATCACAAACAAATCAGGGATTAATGCAAACAGTGAGAGCTGAAAATTATTGGGTGGGTTTGAGTGTGTTGAAGGCTAAATGTTTAAAGAGAATAGGAAGTACAAAGAAATGTATACTTACAATCTGAAAGAGCTAGCTGAAATTTCTGGGGCACATAATAATGAAAGATGGTTTAGGATATATTGACAGAAAGAGAAACAGGTGGAAACAGCAAGTAAATTTGTGTGAATGGATGACAGAACAGGGAGAAAGAGGGGTGGCAAAGAGTCAAAAGTTATTTAGGGCAACAAAAGACATGAAGTTGTGGAGAGCCATAATCACCTACATAAAATATCTATAAAAATAAGAGGATCATTTATATATATATCTATATATATTCTGCATAGGGTTAGTGTATTATCTGTGCACACTGTAAAAAATGTTAGAAACAATATATATATATATATATATATATAACATATATGGCCTGAAAAGTTTGCATTAACGCATGAAACAGAATGTCGTTGTTTGGTGTTGACCTCGGTGACTACTTTTATATTTTATATCTACATATGCTCTATCCTGGATATCAAGCACTTTTACCCATAAATATAACATACCTTAAAACTATATATACATCATATACAGGGTGCGATGGGTAAATTGTTGCCATTTTATATTTTTGATTTTGCGCATATACAATTTTTTTTTTTTGTTGACGCACAGTATAGTACCTTCAGTTGAGCACCATCTATGAGAAAAAGAGGACCATGACACAATTCACACCGCCAGAAATTTGGAAACGGCATGCTGCACTGCTTGGCATTAGTGCTGGAACCTCGAACATAAATATTTCAGTTTGGTTGTCAATCTGAGGACAATGCAGAGGATTCAGAAAGTGTTGGATGAGCTTAATGGCGATTTTGAAGGTATGACAACTTGGAAAAGTCACTCTGATAAAAAAAGAATTCCATTCATCTTTCCACGGGACTTCAGACTTAACATGGAGGCCTACATCATACCTTGAGGAGGTCGTGCTGCCCTGGGTCAAGAGGGTGGCTTTTGGAAGACACTATGTTTGGCAACAGGACTTTGCAGTATGCCACACAAGCAGGAGAACCCATGTCATAGCTGCTAGACAATTTCTGCAGCCACATCACCCCTTACATCTAGCCATCTGCAACACCCTTGGTCATTATGTGTGGGGTGCAGTTGAGCGAGAGACCAACAAAACTCCTTGTAACACCAAAGATGAACTGAAGGCTAGGATTATGGCAGTATTCTCCAACTTAAACAAGGGAACCATCCAGAAGAGTTGCTGGAGATTCCGAAGTCATCTGGAAGCTGGGATTGAAACAGTGGCGTAGCTAAGGTGGGGGGCGAGGGGGCGGACCGCCCTGGGTGCCAGCACAGGAGGGGTGATACAATGTCACCCCCAACAAAATTTTTCAACCAGGCTAAGGTGCCAAAAATAGTCTGGAAACAGTGGTGGAGACACAGGGTTTCGCAGGCGGGCATATGACCCCCCAGAAATAATTTATGACGCCCCAGTTTTGTCCCACCGTCAGAAATTTTCTCATAAATTATCGGGAAATTTGTGAGTAGGAAAAATAGCAATGTTTTCAGCTTTCATGTGTTTCAGTTGCTACAATCTTGGTTACTAACAAGAGACATTAACATTTTATCGGATGATATGGTGTTTTAACTCTGCAACATTAATAACAACAAAGCGAAATACGAAGCCAAAAGGGCAACAATTTCAGTCTTGCCTGTGTATCAATTCGCTGAGATACAATTTTCCATTGAGTGAGCGATATACTTTTGAATATATCTACTAGTGTTGGGACGATTAATCGGAATCGAGAATCGGAAAAATCGGAACTTTTGGGGGTATCGGAAACAGTATCAGAATCGGAAAATTTTGTGTCTATTATTTTCCGATTCTAAAAATGATTCTTTTAAATTTGTAACTTAATTTTCCATTATTGGTACTAATGATAAATATTTATTGTTTTTAAATTATCACTAGAACTAAAAAAATCATAATAACATCAAAATACGATGTAAATTTATTTTACTTGTATAAAGAAAAACAAAAAAATAAACTTTGCATAAATTCTCTAGGTAACCTTTAAAAGAATGCAGTTGATTTACAATGTTCCGAAAGATGCTTAAAAATTAAATAGAACATTTTTGTCAAGAAAAATACTTTCAAACATCATTGATAATTAAATGGTACCCAAAAAATGATGCACCGGAAAATTGGACACCGGAAAATTAGCAACAGAAAATTAAGTCAACCATGAGCCAGTCGAGACTGTCGGATCTGGCTGTGCTGTCCATTGAAAACGAGCTTACAAGACAAACAGATTTTGACGATGTCATTGACCAGTTTGCCACAATGAAAACAAGAAAACCTTCATTCTAAGACCATAGTATCGAATGTCATTCTTTTGTGTATTGCCGTGTTTTGTATTTAATTTCTGAAAGTGAACAGTTGCATTTTAAAAATCTTTTGATTTGAACTGATTATTTTTTGGTATTGGATTTTGTCTTGGATCATACATGTAAACTAAACAGTAATGTACCGGTCAGTAGAATAGAGGTAGAGCATGTATGAACATTTAGCTACAGAACCATTCAGCATAGGGTGAATCGAGGTCATTGGGGTGACATTTGAGCGGACCGTCCCGGGTGACATTTACTCTAGCTACGCCACTGGGTTGAAACCAATGGCGATTTTATTGAATAAATTTACTCTTTAGCATTTCAAGATATTTTTGTGTAATTTTGGTAAAATAAGAAATTAGATGTGAGAGTTATTTTCATTTTTGCGTAATTTAGATGATAATTTACACATTGCACACTGTGTATGTAGAATTTAAACAAAAAAGTTGTCACTGAGTTGATTGATGTTATATTCATCATTTCAACTTTAACATTTCCAAGACTGACTTTTTGTAATTGCTCAGTCCACTCTTCAGGAGGATTCAGCAATTATATACATACATTATATACATGATGATTGTCGCTTCTTTGCAGAAGAAGAACATCTCTTTACTTGGTAGTTTTTATTGTATTTTTCATTCAAACTTTTATCATTTCCCCTCATTTTTAAACAAGCTATTGCTCTGCTATGGGTCCATAAGTGATTCTTAAGGCCAGCTTAACTTTTACAAACTCTCTTACATGGGAAACATAAAGGTTGTCTGTGTTGCCTATGTTGGAAACTTGCCTGTCCCTGTGCACAATCATGTGATGTTTGAATCCTGCAACAAACTTACAAACCTTGTTGTAAGACTCACACAAGTAACCTGCAGGTCTTTCTGGTAGGGTTGCATTTGCTGGGGTTTGCACCTGACCTCTCTAGTGTGATCTCATGTGATTGGCTAAACCAGCCACAGAGAGGGTGACTTTTCCACAAATACTGTAAGTGTGTTGGTGTCCTAATAGCTCTGGGACGGGTTCTATTTCTTTCTTTCTAATGGTACACTCTTTGTTGGTATGCTCAATTGACTTCTACTCAGAATTGTTGCAGTGTTCCCACATCAACCTTTTCTAGCCAGATCTGTCTCCAGCAACAGTTTCCCAGTTTTCAACATTAACGCCAAGAGTCTTTTGGTTACATTTCACTACATAATTGAAACGTTTTACGGGCTTATGAGCGAGTTGATTACCTTGTACTATCTCACCATTAAAAAGTCTTTTGTGCAATCTGCCATCCTCTATATGTGTGAGGTGACCTTTCCAGCACATTTAATTACTGAGTCGTAGTTTCTCTATGCTGGCTATGTTTGTGCAGTGAAGAACTTTTGTGTACAAGACTGTCAATTGATGTCTCAGGCAATGCTAGTGAAAACACTCTAAGACCTTAATGTACCTTCGATACGTGGTTCACACTTTAGTGGAATATAAAAGGGTGGTTATGACAACTGTTTTGTAGATGCTGGAATATATACAAACACATATATTCGAGAAATCATATGCATTCTCCAGATTTGTTTACATTAGGATATGAAATTAAGCAGATATGTCTATTTTCAGAGTCAGAGAAAAGTCTGTGTTTAAATGCAATATTCATCTTTGCTTGGTCATTGATTCACTCTGATAATGAGAACTCAAAGCATGTCAGATCTAATCACAGTTTCCTTAGAGGAATAATACAGGTTTAAATCCTGTCGGAGAGCGCATATTTTTCTCTAATAAGATTGCTTAAATATTTAGGAAGGTAGGCAAAAATAAATAAATATACTGTTTAGTTTAATAAATGGAGCATCAACCTAAATACAGGTATCCACTAAAAATTATGTTTAAGTAATAAAGAATTCGTCAGATTAATCCTTTTCTTCACACACATACACACAAACATAAAAGGTTAATGATCAGAGTTGAAGAAACCAACCAGGAAAAACAGTAGTATTAAAAAGTGCTCAATACACACGTGAAAAAATAAAATAAAAGTAAAAATAACATGCAGAGCTTTTAAAAATCAGTAGGTCAGTTGAGAATACGCGACCTTGGTTTCCACTACGGTCTCATTGGGCGATGTTTTATCAACTGTCCACCTAACGCCTTTTATTTACCGCCCCCCCCCAAAAAAAAAAACCCCACAAAGAATGCTACATTATTATTTTCAAAAATAAATAAACAAACGCACGACGATCAAACACATGGCGTTAGTGTAATAGAAAGGAAGAGGGTGTGGAAAAAGAAGAAAGGTGAAGAGAAGAAGAGAAAAGTGTATTGTAAAAAAATGTATGAAGAAAAGGAAGAAGAAAAGAAAAACAAATGTATTGGAAATGTAAGCGTGTATATTGTAAAACCAAAGAAGAAGAAAGGTGCCGAGAAGAAGAGAAAAGCAAGTGACTCATAAAGAAAAGGAAGAAATAGAAAAGAAAAAAAACAACACAAATGTAACATAAGGAAGAGTGTATACGGGAGAGTGGCAAATGAAGAAAAGCAGACGGTATTGTTGAGGTTTTAAAAAAATTTTTTTGATGAAGGCATGGACTTAAAATTTCGGATTTCTGGTTTAAAATGTTTTGGATCCAGAAATCTCATAATCGCTAATTGCTCAAGTTTACATAGGTTACAAATGTGGTTATGATTGTTGTATGTTTTTTTTTGCCTTTTTAAAAAATTTCCTCTTTACGGACGGATCCTTGTTTTAGTTTTTTTCTTTGGTGGAGTATCTAAGATTTGCTAGCTTAAAAAAACGATGATCTATGAATAATTAAAAGAACCTTCTGTACATTCTATATATGTTTTATTTTGTATAAATATTATTAAAATTCTCAGAATAATTCTAAAGATAATTTGGATAAGATAAAAAATTGGAAAATATATTTGTTAGTCAGTCCGATTTTGGCAAGGCAAGTTTAAAAGTAAAGTGTTTTTTATTACAGTGTAACCCGGATATAAGAGAGTTGTCGGGACCGGAGAAGAAGTCTCTTATATCCAGGTTTCTCTTATATCTGGGTTTCTCTTATATCCGGGTTTGGTCTATTTTGTTTAGGTAAGTATGGCTCTAATTTGGGACCAGAGAAAATCTCTCTTATATCCGAGTTTCTCTTATATCCGGGTTAAACGCTCCTTTGTAAGCCTCCTTCTGGATATTGGTCACTTTTTTTTATGTATTTAGGCAGCAAAATTTCAAAGTTTTGTTAAATTTCACCAACAAGGTCTATCTATTTAATTTTCAATTTAATATGCATGTAAAATAACAACACATATCAATATTCATGCTTTTCCATCTATCTGCCATCAGTGTGGCTGATGCTAACTTCCAGGAGAGGAACACCTTGCGACTTCTTGAATTCATGTTTTCCACTGACATGAAGTCGAGTGATAATACTCTATCAATTGCTATGTCTTCTGCTAGGAAGCTTGGTTTGCCATGTCATGCCAGATAATTTTCCTTGTCATAATCCCTCTGGCACATTTATAAATCTACCATTCCCCCATGGATAGAATCCTGCTGCCATATCTGATCTGGTGCTCCTACTATATACCTCAAGATTTTTGATTAAATTCAAAGAATGGTCTTTAATGCAATTGATCATGATCATCTTGACTTCAGTCAACTTTCTCACCTGATGTCACATGGCTTTCCTCTAGCCTTTCTACAAATATTTTTCATGGCAATTATTCTGATGAGCTCTTCTCCTTAGTGCCTTGACTTCATGGATTTAAACGTGCTACTAGATTGGTAACTAGGTCTCGCCATATGGAAAAAGTAAATTATGGAGGATGCAAATGAGGTAATTTAATGTCTAATCAATGAAAGTGAGTAAATAATGTTGTTAATTCTTTTTATTTAATAGTTGCATTATTTTATTTTGGAATTAATTTACGTATTATATATTTATAAATAAATACCCTTGGAAAAGTATGAATCCATCTCTTCTTCCCCCAGCTATGGGTTAAATAGCAGGTCAGACTGGGCTCTTTAGCCTTGGTTAGCAACTAGTCTATTGCAGAAAGAAACAACAGCCTACTGCAGGAAAAATCTTCTGCTTCGTCAGTCATGTATCGAAAAATATATGACTGGCCAAGTGTGTATCACATGTGGCACTTACTGACTTTGTATATATTTTAAATAGCAGAAGGTTATGGATTTAACCATTTTCTTTTAATTTGTAACATTTTTATAGTCATTTATGTTGGCTTGGGAAAGGAGTCCTCTCCATTCCTAAGTGAACATTTAAAAATCTTATAACATTCTTGTAAATACTTATTTAATTTGTGTTTTTTTTAAAAATTTTTTATTTATTTATTTTTTATTCCAGGCTTTGGTTGTCATTGGTACTATTTTGTTTGCTATATACTGCTACTTATATTTTGAGAATGTCCATTTCCATGCAATCAATGCATATGCCCATCTTGGATATTCAGAAGCCCAACATCAGGTCGGACAAAGATATCTACATGGTATGTTTCACAGTTAAGTACAGATATATAACTGCAAGAATTTAATTGTTTTTGCACAAACCCAAAACAAATGTTATATTTCTTAACAATAAAATACCTATATCTTTATTGGTAACAAAAAATAAAGAACATGGCCGAATAGAATAAGAATGCAATATATACTGTATATTTCCACGTATAAGGCAACCAAGATAAGAAGAGGACCAAATCTAGGTAAATTTTTGTGATTTTATCTGATATCTGTAGAGTAGACTGACTGGGACCTATATGACAAAACTGTAAATGAATGTGTTTATGAGAAGCTCTTTACATCAGATGATGATGATGATGATGATCATCATCATCATCATAGTAATTTGAAGAGTTTTAATTATGTACGTGGATGTCTTATGTTTTTATTCTGTAATGAGAAATACAGATTTTATAGCATCTTAAATGTATTATTGCTTGACACTGCAAAATAAAAACCGTATAATGTAGGTTATTGAAAAATAAAGTCTGTATGTTATACTAAATGTTGCTGTTATTTAACACCACAATGATAATGAATTTTCATTAGAAATCTAGATTGTATATTATCCTGAATGTTGTTATTTAACACTATGAGAAATAATGATTGGTGCGAACGCGCCCATAGCTCTACAAATCAAGAACGAAAGATATGTCTACATTACTTGTTATTCATATGTGTTGCTCAGTGGAACTTTTGAAAATTCAATATTGCATTTTAATGTGAAATCAAAAAGTAAATATTAGGTTGGTGCAAAAATAATGACGTAATAATGTCGTTTTTTGACGTATTTTTTAACGTCAGAAAACGACATTATTACGTCATTATTTTTGCACCAACCTAATAAAAATAGTTTATATTACATTTATAACTATAATACAGCATTATAATGTGAATTGTTTCAACTAGAAATATTTACATCGGTAGATGCCACACTGAGGCAGTTGTTAGCCTACTGTAATCCATGGTGCAAGCACACTAATCTACTTATCAGTGCCGATATATGACAGGATTTGAGGTTAGCTTTTTGTAACTGTCGTATTTTTCTGGGGGTAATTTTTAAGATTTAAAGCTCAACTTATACATGGAAATATACAGGGTTTGTGTGTATATATATATATATATATATATATATATATATATATATATATATAATTTTCAATCATTTTACACCATACAAGGCAATAAAGCCACTAAGATACAAGGAGTTACTGATCATGAAAGAATAAGAAAAAAAAGAATAACATTAAAGAGATAGGACAATAAAAGAACAGGACTTTAAGAAACCAGAAGATAATGATTGACCTTACATATAAAATTTAGAAGATCAAATTTTCCTGCAAAGCAAGAAGCTAGAAGAAAGTTCCATGCTTACTCCGTCCATAGAATTTTCAGTATCTTTTTTGTAGTACCATATTTCTATTTTCCCTCATTTGTGAGATTTTCCCGTTTTCACTACCATATAAAAGGATGGATATCACATAACAATTTAGCAATTTAATATTCCTAAAAGCTTTGAAAGCATAATTTATTTCAGAAATTAGTCATATTCATTGAAAGGAGATAAAAATACATAAGAAAATTATATTTTTCTACATATTATCCAATATTGCAATAGTAGCGAAGATAAAAATGTTTTGTGAAGGGAAGTAACTAACAAAAAAATAATTAGGAATTGTCTCCCTTAGATATAAAGCTCGCTTAGTTTCCAGCATCATATGTAGTAAACAAAATGTTTTTGCTAAAAAGACCCGTGAAAATTTAAATTTTTTAATGAATCTTAATTCTTAACTCTTAGGTTAATGATTGAGTAAGCTCATGGCGAGTTCCATGACAATTAAAGTATCTCTATAAATTTCCCTATCACATATCATTAAATATTTAAGCTTAACTTTAACAAAAAAAATACCAATATGAATGCTGGTCGTTATTTTAAGAAGTGGGTACAAATGAAAAGATTTGAAATTGACGAAATTCACTGAAATAGCCGTTAAAATACTTTTACTTCCCTTCTTTCTTTCTTTCTTTTTTCTTACTTTCTTTCCTTTTCTCGGTGAAACCAAGTATAGTGTCTTTTCCCCTATTTTCACGCGATCAAAACGGAATAGGTATTGGCAGAAGACGTTAAGCACTTTTATCTTTTCTTATTTCTTTCTTTCATTCTTTCCTTCTTTCTTTCTAGCCAAATCCCCATCTTACGAACATTTCTCTTAATAATAATTTTAAAATAATTCAGCAGGCGATGTTACTTAATAATTAGATTTTTGGCGATCGTCGTTCGATAATCTGCGTTTGAAAAATGACGCTTTTACTGCTTCTCGGCCTTTTGGATGAAATGAATGTATAGTATCTGTTCTTATCAGTTTAATGTTATTACAGTGAGCGTCTAATGCATTTTATGTGTTGTCCCGTTTGTATGCTTATAAACTTTTATTTAATTTCCTTGAAGTTTATCTTATGTATTGCTTGTAGCAATTATTACGGGTGCTAGAGTAAACCTGTCTTTCAAGATTTAGCATATTATTAAGTCTTTTATTGTTTTAACAAATTTTATGTTAAACTAAGATATAACATTTCTCAAGGAAATTAAATAAAAGATTATATGAACACAAAAGGGATCTTTTACAAAGCAATACATTCAATGCATTAGTTACTCACTGTCAGGTGTCTGACCATAATTTGATTTACAAAATGCTACTCTAATTAAAATAGTAGATAATTTACAAAAAGGAAAATATATAGAAAGTGCTTTAATCTCTAGATCAGCCGCTATAAATTTATGTCCAGGTTTACCTTTCTTAGCAGATCTATTATTGCAATGTGAGATATTTAATAACAAAAGTGATAAAAAAGATATACAGCTGAAAGGGCTAGATGCAACTATAAGTTCTGTGCTAAAAGTTTCCTTTATTGCATTTATTTGTCGCTTGTGAAACTCTTGCTCCGGTTTTTTGCTTCACAGTCAAAATTTAAATACAATGACATTCGTTATCTTCTGTCTTCTTAATTTCTGTTCTTTTATCGTTCTCTCTCCTTAATAATGTTTTCTCATATTCTCTAGCACTCAGTAACCCCTTGCGTCTTAGTGGCTTTATTGGCTTGCTTGAGATGAAATTTAAAAAGAAAAAAAATACTTGCATTAAAAAAATCCTTGCCTTTCATTATAATGAAAACGTCAACACAAAATTAGTGTCCCCGAGGAATGTGATAGATATACAAATATACTCGAAGTGGTGTAATGGTTAGCAAGCTTGTCTCGCTAGAACAATTGCGACTGAGTAGTGAGTTCGATTCTCACTGGGTGCCCCTACTTTCGACTTTGTGCCACATTTAAGCTATGCTTGGAAAAAATTAACATATTCTCTAACACTCAGTAAACCCCACCCGCGTCTTACTAACTTTATTGCCTTGCTTAGTTTGAAATGACTAAAAAAATTGAAATCGGCCAGACTATATATCCAAAACATAATAAATAATAATTTTAAAATTCTCAGCATCCCCTGAAATAAATTAAAATAGGAAAACCGTGATATTATTCAGTACAATAATATTTCTGTGTGTTCTTTTAAATTTTTTTTTTTTTTTTTTTTGAAATGGTTTAACCATTTTTCTTTGTGTCTGGCAGGTATTGGTGTCAGTGCCCATCCCGAAAAAGCAATGGAATGGTTTAAGTAAGTAGTCATTCTTATTTTCTGTCGGTGATAACAAATACACAGGGCCGGTGTGTACTATCCCCGAACACCTCAACCGGGAGTGCCAAGCCAGATTGGGGTTCTAAGGTACTGCTTTGCTTTTTTTTTTTCTACCTACATTTAAAAACGTTACAAATTAAACTAAACACAACTGACTATTAAAGGATGAAAAATTTCCGCTGATTTTGGCATTCTGGGGCCTTTTCTTTCGTTCAAATCCGTGAATTTCATTTTGCTCAAGCTTAGTTTCCAAATAAACACTATATAAAATTCACATTCTTTATCCATAATGTTGGATGTGTTAAAATTTAAAAAAATTTTTAACTTTTTAACAAGAAGAATCTCCAGTTGATGTCAGAAATTGCCACAAAACATTGTTGCTTTATTTAAGATCTATTATGGCATCTCATAATAGTATTGTATTTAGTATTGTATTGTATTTAAATACCATTGTATTTAGATTTATTTTCAATTTTTCTAGTCGACTTGTTCACCTATATTACATATGATCCATTACTGTACATTCTAAGATTACATTACACCGGCCCTGTAAGTACAAGTAGGTAAATGTGAAATCAAGAAAATAAAATATAGTGATTTTATTGAATAAATACACTCTTTAGTATTTCAAGGTATTTTTATGTAATTTTGATAAATATATCTGGTAAAATGAGGTGTTATGGGCGTTATTTCATTTTTGCGTAATTTAGACGACAATTTATCCATCGCACCTTGTACAACTTGGTCCTACAGCAAACGGACAAATCAATCCCCACCGTTGCATTTCGCAAATTGTTCGTGACGCCCAGTACAAAGAACGGAAAATGAAATCAGCAGCAAGAAATGAAGACATGTATCTTGTTCTCAACAATTTGGTGTTTATTTCAATAAGGTTCGCAGTCGAGCGTAATAATTCTCTCTGGTGGCAGGTAGTTTGGTGGCATACCAGTCCCTTCGGCTCTTACTTTTATTTCCGCCTCTCGACTGCTGCCAACGTGATTGGTTCGACAGGCGGCTTCTCTCTCTGTCCAGCCCGAACCGGGACTTCACTTATATTAGGTTGTCACACATGAAATGACGCACGTTAAAAGAAAATTAAGAAAACACTGAAATGTTAAATAACTAATTCATTTAGGTGAAATCATCACCATGTTGATGAATGATTGTTCTCCAACGTACCTCTAAATTCTTGATCCCATCTTAAAAAAATTCTCATTCTTTGATGTGATAAACAATTCAAACACTTCGATTACCTCTTCCCTATTGGAGGATGTTTTATTGCGTATGGCAGGCTCAAAATGCTTAAATATGTGATAATCAGTAGGAGAGATAACAGGTGAATATATAGGATGAGGCAAAATTTCATAATTCAGGCTATGTAGCTTTTGGACAGTTAATTGAGAAGCGTGCGGCCGTGCGTTGTTGTGCAGCAAAATTGGGCCATCCCTATTCACAACTATAGGATGTTTCTTTTTCAATTTTTCGTGCATACACTCAGTTTCTCCACAATACGAGGTTGCTGTTATTGTTTTCCTACGAGAAAAGAATGAATAGCCCCTTTGAAAGACCACCATACAGTAACCATTAACTTCTTAGTGTGCAGTGGGGGTTTGGGGGTTGTTTTAGTGATTCATTTGCATCTAACCACTGACCTACTCACTGTTGTCAAAGAGCATCCATTTTCTCATCGCATGTAATGATTCGAATGGTTACTTCTCGCTAGTCGAGAGAGAAGTCTAGAAAGAGAAAGAAAGAGATAAAGGTTTTAAAGGAAAGCGCAAATGCCTTATTTTAATTTGAATTCTTTTTATTTTTGTTTATATATTTTATTTTATTTTTTATCTAAACTCACTACAAACATATACTGAAATAGTTAAATCACAAAGATCAGTCATCTTAGTCTGGATTCCGTGTCATGTTGGTATACCGGGCAATGAAATATCAAACAAACTAGCTAAAGACGTCTTCAACAAGCAACATAAAGATACCCCAAACTTCAAATGAAAATGACCAGCAATATGGGACTTAAAGCCTAACAAAGTATGCGATATTCAACCAATTATAGGAGAAAGGCTCCAAGAGGAAATAGTTTTATCCAGACTCAGAAATACACATCTGACACACTCACATGTACTAAAAACATGAAACTCTTGCAACAGATGTCAAGTATCTTTTACAGTTGAAGTACTTGAACATTCGTACATATACTCTCATGAGTTGACATGTTATGTTTCATAGATATTGAACAATAACTAAAGTCGATATTTGTTTAACAATATTTATTTCTTACATACCGGTTGCACATTTCTCTGCCTCGTCATCTATTATGAAAAAAGTCCTAGCACTCTTCTTGTTGAATGGAGTTGTCTTAGGGCTCATCTGAATGTTTGTTTTGTTTTTTGTATCTTGTTTCTTCTAGTGTTAGTCGAATATGTGTTCTGTTTCGACTGAGATGTTTTCCGGATTCTAAAAACGGAAACAATAATAATAATAAAATAATAATAATAATAATAATAATAATAATAATAAGAACAGTTTGGTGCAAGGGAAATAATTAAAATTGAAACTTGCAGGGGATTTAAGATTTAAAAATACACTCAATGCATTAATAATGTGCTACTTCATGTTCTCAATTTCAACCTGGAAAATGCTTTGTAATAAAACAAATCATATAATAATTGTGCTTGTACCTATCTTCATTAGTTCTGTAGTTTGCAGGACCGTTACACTCTGCCAATTCCTAATAAATAACGAATTATTTCGTTTTGATCGCGTGGAAATAATATCTCATAATTAATGGGCTATTTCGTTTTCATCGCGTGAGAAGACAAAAGATGTATCAAAGACCCTACTTGGTTTCAGTGAAAAAAAAAGTAAGATAGAAGTGTTTAAACGTCTTCTGTTAATATCTCATAATTAATGGGCTATTTCGTTTTCATCGCGTGAGAAGACAAAAGATGTATCAAAGACCCTACTTGGTTTCAGTGGAAAAAAAAGTAAGATAGAAGTGTTTAAACGTCTCCTGCTAATATCTCATAATTAATGGGCTATTTCGTTTTCATCGCGTGAGAAGACAAAAGATGTATCAAAGACCCTACTTGGTTTCAGTGAAAAAAAAAGTAAGATAGAAGTGTTTAAACGTCTTCTGTTAATATCTCATAATTAATGGGCTATTTCGTTTTCATCGCGTGAGAAGACAAAAGATGTATCAAAGACCCTACTTGGTTTCAGTGGAAAAAAAAGTAAGATAGAAGTGTTTAAACGTCTCCTGTTAATATCTCATAATTAATGGGCTATTTCGTTTTCATCGCGTGAGAAGACAAAAGATGTATCAAAGACCCTACTTGGTTTCAGTGAAAAAAAAAGTAAGATAGAAGTGTTTAAACGTCTCCTGCTAATATCTCATAATTAATGGGCTATTTCGTTTTCATCGCGTGAGAAGACAAAAGATGTATCAAAGACCCTACTTGGTTTCAGTGAAAAAAAAGTAAGATAGAAGTGTTTAAACGTCTCCTGTTAATATCTCATAATTAATGGGCTATTTCGTTTTCATCGCGTGAGAAGACAAAAGATGTATCAAAGACCCTACTTGGTTTCAGTGAAAAAAAAAGTAAGATAGAAGTGTTTAAACGTCTTCTGTTAATATCTCATAATTAATGGGCTATTTCGTTTTCATCGCGTGAGAAGACAAAAGATGTATCAAAGACCCTACTTGGTTTCAGTGAAAAAAAAGTAAGATAGAAGTGTTTAAACGTCTTCTGTTAATATCTCATAATTAATGGGCTATTTCGTTTTCATCGCGTGAGAAGACAAAAGATGTATCAAAGACCCTACTTGGTTTCAGTGAAAAAAAAAGTAAGATAGAAGTGTTTAAACGTCTCCTGCTAATATCTCATAATTAATGGGCTATTTCGTTTTCATCGCGTGAGAAGACAAAAGATGTATCAAAGACCCTACTTGGTTTCAGTGAAAAAAAAGTAAGATAGAAGTGTTTAAACGTCTCCTGTTAATATCTCATAATTAATGGGCTATTTCGTTTTCATCGCGTGAGAAGACAAAAGATGTATCAAAGACCCTACTTGGTTTCAGTGAAAAAAAAAGTAAGATAGAAGTGTTTAAACGTCTTCTGTTAATATCTCATAATTAATGGGCTATTTCGTTTTCATCGCGTGAGAAGACAAAAGATGTATCAAAGACCCTACTTGGTTTCAGTGAAAAAAAAGTAAGATAGAAGTGTTTAAACGTCTTCTGTTAATATCTCATAATTAATGGGCTATTTCGTTTTCATCGCGTGAGAAGACAAAAGATGTATCAAAGACCCTACTTGGTTTCAGTGAAAAAAAAAGTAAGATAGAAGTGTTTAAACGTCTCCTGCTAATATCTCATAATTAATGGGCTATTTCGTTTTCATCGCGTGAGAAGACAAAAGATGTATCAAAGACCCTACTTGGTTTCAGTGAAAAAAAAGTAAGATAGAAGTGTTTAAACGTCTCCTGTTAATATCTCATAATTAATGGGCTATTTCGTTTTCATCGCGTGAGAAGACAAAAGATGTATCAAAGACCCTACTTGGTTTCAGTGGAAAAAAAAGTAAGATAGAAGTGTTTAAACGTCTTCTGTTAATATCTCATAATTAATGGGCTATTTCGTTTTCATCGCGTGAGAAGACAAAAGATGTATCAAAGACCCTACTTGGTTTCAGTGAAAAAAAAGTAAGATAGAAGTGTTTAAACGTCTTCTGTTAATATCTCATAATTAATGGGCTATTTCGTTTTCATCGCGTGAGAAGACAAAAGATGTATCAAAGACCCTACTTGGTTTCAGTGAAAAAAAAAGTAAGATAGAAGTGTTTAAACGTCTCCTGCTAATATCTCATAATTAATGGGCTATTTCGTTTTCATCGCGTGAGAAGACAAAAGATGTATCAAAGACCCTACTTGGTTTCAGTGAAAAAAAAGTAAGATAGAAGTGTTTAAACGTCTCCTGCTAATATCTCATAATTAATGGGCTATTTCGTTTTCATCGCGTGAGAAGACAAAAGATGTATCAAAGACCCTACTTGGTTTCAGTGAAAAAATGAAAACGAAGATAGAATTATGTGAAAGGGGAAAAACGTTGACAATTTCTTTACTTCTTACTTCTTTAAATAACGACCAGCATTCATATTTATGATTATTATTGTAATATTTTGTTAAAATTATTAAGCTCAAATATTTAACGATGCGATAAAGGGAATTTCTACAGATATTTTATTATAGTAAAACTTGTCATGAGTTTATTCAATAGTTGACTGAATAATTAAGTTTCATCAAAAATTTAAAAATAGTAAAACCGTGAAATTTTCACGTCTTAAAACAGGTGGATATAATTTACTAAAAACGAAGATGCAGTGAAAATGCCATGAGCTACAAATCCCCTACGATTAATATACGGCCGGCGTATTTCCGTTTATCGCCAGAAACTAGATACTTAAACCTTTAAATAAATCAAAATAAAGGCTGAGTTAAAATTAGTTAAAATGTAATTTCTATAAAAATAGAGATTTTTTAAAACTAGTTTTTTAATCAATTCACTCCCAAGAAAGGTGATAATGCCACTAAGACACAAGAGATAAAACATTACTCCTGTTTAAAAAACCAAGGAGGTGTGTAACCGGACGATAGGCGAACCTAAAACCAAGCATCGGGTGGTATAACGTGTTGTTTCGCTAATGTAGATTTTTTCGGAGAGAAAATGGTCCACCCGTAAAACATATATAAACTATTTTTACGAATAATTTTCGTTGATAATTTTTTTGTTTTTGTTTTCTTTTAATCATTTAATTCAAAGCAAGGCGATAAAACCACTAACATGCAAGGAGGGGGTTACTGGGAGTAAAAGAGAATAAAAATACTTTAGAAGGATCTGGAAACTAAATCCTAAACAGGAAACAAGGAATAAAATCTACTCCTGTTGAAAAGACTGGGAAAGAGTGTGAACCGGACGATAGGCGAATCTATCCTACTGACTAGTGTTATGCTGAGTTGGAACGACCAGAAAAGGTTGTACTTACTTCATTGCTAGTTATTATGGTAGAGCCTAAGTTAGACTTGCGCTGAGTTGGAACGACCAAATTATTAGGTTGGTGCAAAAATAATGTCGTTTTCTCACATGTGAGAAAACGACATTATTTTTGCACCAACCTAATAAAACTTCATCTGTGGAGTTTCCGCAAAACACGTGCGAACGCTATGCATTGGAAAGTAGATTCTTTTTCCGCTTCAGAAGTAAGTTTGGACAAGTTATAATGGTGGAGATTAAGTCCGCCATCCGCTAAGTTCGAATGACCAAAGAAAAGGTTGATTTACTTCATAGGCGTGGGTTTAGGATGAAACGTGCGAGCGTTTATGAATTGGAGAGTGGAGAGAGAGTTCAGTTGTCAGTGGAGCGAGGAAACGAACGTGTCTCAGCAGAGAAGACTTTTTTCATGTTCTGATGTATCTTGGAACAAGAGGGAGAAAGGAAGGAAATATTTGCCTTTTTATAGAACTTAAGGCCAACTAAAGCGCGTTTGACAAAGCCAAGATATGTGATTATAACATTTCCGGTTCCTTTATTACTAGAGTCACGGGAAAATGTATTTCTTTTTTTTTTTTATTCATTATTTTTATTTTATTGATTTTATTTAATTTTCCAACAATCCCGAAAAACGATGTCAATTTTGACCTGGATACAATATATTCATGGTAAATATTCTGGTAGAATTTTGAAAGTTTCCAGTCATCACGTGATGTAGTAACACTCATACCAGTTCACCGTCTGTGTCTGAACTTTACACATTGACAAAATTCAGTGTGGTGAAAGTATTCATTTCAAGCATGTGTCCTGTCACAGAAATGTACAAAGTTCCTTTTTTAGAAACTAAAGTTGGCCCAATACAAGATTCGAGTACCATTTTACCCCGTTTCATTAAAGAAAAAAATTAAGTCAAGAATTTGGAGGTAAAAAAGTCTGAAAATTTTATACAAAATTGTGAGTTTTAGTCTTAAAATTTTATTTCATATTTTGAAACTAAATCAAGGATTTGGGTTTTTAAAAATTTAACCTACCTAACATTTTCAAACTAAAATAAGAATTTTGCCTTAGAAAATAATCTATCTTATATTTTTTAAGGTGATATTCATCCTGTACAAGTCACGGGTGCCATTCGATGTAGGGGTTACTGAGTAAGGGCATACTTTATATGGATAGGTGGGGAAAATAACGGTTAAGCCTAAACATGAACAAGTTAGGACTGTAGTGATCGGGAAAGTATCAATTTGGGTGTTGGTTCCACAGAGCAACGGTTCATGGGAAGAAACTGCTCGAGTGGATCTGGAATAAGGAAGGAATGAGGTTGGTTCGTTACAATGCACATAGCATGGCGGGTCAGAGTCGTGAAGGTTAGAACTGGTGGAACTAAGGAATATAATCTGTCTGAGTACTTTTCCATGGAAGTATAGATAGAGGCTTTCTACATCTCGTCTGTGAGAGAGGGGTTGCAGGATGGATAATAATCTATCACCCACAAGGACGCAGAGACACTTTTGGACTCTATCGAGAGTAGAATGCAAGGACTGGGCAGCTCCTGTCTAAACATGATAACAGTACTCCATTTTAGGCCTGATTTTGGATCTTGCAAATGTTCAGGATAACACGAGGAGTCAGGTACAGCGGTACTGGAGCGGTACAGCGAACCAAATGTTTTTCCTGCAACATTAGCGATTGATCGTATGTACGAATTCCAGTTGAGGTCTGGGTTGAGTTCGAGATCAAATTTAGTAGGTATTTATCAGGCCACCTACATCGCAACAGAATGTGACACAAGGTCTGTTTAAAGTGGGTTTACTAGGAAAAATTGCTCAGAGACACACGGCACTTCCTCCTTTGGGAACGTCTAAGGCGCCAGGTAACGACCCCAGCACCAAAAAGGTAATACCTGGGGGACCCCGGGGCTTGAGCTAATATTCGTTTCATCTTTCCTCGATAGACGCGAATTTCTATACAAGGTAAGTGGATATTTCAGTGCGTCCACGTCGCTAACGAATGTGACATAAGGTCAAATTTTAAAGTGGGTTTAACGGCAACACCGTGGAAAAATTGCACAATCCCCTCGTCACTTTCCCATTTAGGGATAACTCAGGCAACGGGTAAATGACCCCAGGTCCCTCCCGAAGGAAAGATACTATCTGGTGGTTGCCCCCTCCTTGAGCTTATATTAATTTCAACTTTCCTCGATAGTAATCGAATCTGGTAGCCTGCAAGATCAGTGTATTGTGTATTGTACAAAAACGAAAACCCCAGTTCTCGATTCCTTTTGTTATCGTTAGGTCTTTTTTATTCTGATCAGATCGACTTTTATCAGAATAAATATTTCAGTGATGAGGGCAATCACCTGATGTTTGTGAAAGTCGAAAAAAAAAAAAACTATATTTTTTCCCAATATTGATTTTTTTTTTATGACAGTCTCTGCTTGTCACTTTTAGAGCTGGTGCAATCGATCGATTCATTCGTCGTAAGCCGAGAAGAAAAAGCAGAATCTCTTGGCAAATACAATCAATTGCTTTTAGATTTTATTCCAATGAACACAACCTCAGAATAATATCGAGATAACATCGAATTAAGCACATTAATAGGTGATATCGGAAAGTTCTAGGACTCGGATTTTTAGACAGATTCCATAACCGATTCTAATCCTTGTTGGATTGTTCGGCCATGGTCGGATTCACTACTTAAATTAACCGATCCGCTCATATCCTCACCTCCACAAAAAAAAAAAAAAAAAAAAAAAAAAAAGCAAGGAATATTCTATTAACCAATTTTGAAGATTAGCGTTACTTGTATTTGTCAGAAGTTAAATGTATTGAATTTTATCAGGAGCGTCTTGTTCATAAAATAAAGTGTCAAATCAAGATCCACGAGTTTTTAATAAGTTATCTGCATGTGTCAAGTTTGAAACTGCTTACGCCAATGATAACTGCGTACCTTTACGAATTGGGAAAACAGACAACACCATAGACACAGTTTCAAACTTGGCATTTGTAAATGAAAATAAAATACAAATATAGGCGAGCAGACTTTTTAAAATAGATTGCTTAATATTGAAAAAAAATAGCGAAGCAATATTGAATAGTTCAAAGGACTTCTCGCCCGACTTTAAGAAATGTCAGAAAGGCAAAGTTTATTAAGAGCTACAAGGGACGGGAAATTGTGGAGAGCTATAATCGTTTATGTCCTAGGGGACACGGCAAATAAAGAAGACACCACCTACATTATTCAAATAATTTAAATGCAATATCAATCGTCATCTATCTTTTTGAATTCTGTACTTTTATTGTCCTTTTCCCCCTCACTATAACGTTTTCTCTGTTTTTCTTTTTTTACTATCAGTAACCTTTTTCGTCTTTGTGGCTGTGTAGCCTTGCCTGGGGTGAAATGATTAAAACAATTATGACTTCATTTTTTTGCTTTGTCTCAAGAAAAGCCTACCACAAACATAGGACATATTTTTCACCGATATAGTTTGGAAGTTCTACAGCAAGGTCTTGTCGGAAACATCTCTTCATATTTCCTTTTGCAATTCAAGAACTCTTGAAAGGAACTTTTCCATCATGAAACTTCTTACACCAGGTGGCGCGACAATTTGCATCGAACTCCCTGTCAGATCTACTGATGATTGCAAGATTCATTGATTATTTCAGACCATTTTTATAACGCTTTTTTACAGGGTTTAACATATACTGGGTGAGTCAAAGGGTAAGACTAGTATGAGAGGTATCATTTATTCAGCGTTTATTGAACAGTCTTTACCTGTTCACCAGAACGATAGATGCATAAAAAAAAAAAGAAAAAAAAAAGAAAAAAGCGATCAACAGTAGAATTTAGTGCCTTGACACACATTTCACGGGGAATGTTTGATATTACATCTTTTATTCTGCCCTTGAGTTCTTCGATGTCTCTAACATTTATGCTATTCACGCGATCCTTTATTCCCATAACCAGGAGTCACAGGGTGTAATTGGCCCATATTTCTTTACAACTCCAACGGTGACTGCGAATGCTTGCTTACAAATGCTGCAAAAGCTTGCCATTGATAACATACCCCTACAAACGAAACATTTATATTGTTGTTTACTTAACAGCTGCTTGGTTCTTTGCCATTTTAGCGACACCTACTTGTCATCTCCTACCGCTAAGAACTGTTTAGTCTTCGAGACAAATCTAAAATTATTAAGCTCATGAACATGATGCTAAATTGTAATGGTAGCTTTTTTCTGGAGCCACGATGCTATCCCCACCCAATCCCTCTAATCTGCAACGAGAACAAATTTTCTTTGGCAAGCAGTTCAACTGCCGGATTTAGCAATGCTGGTAAAATTACAAAACGTATGTTCAGTGTTGATGGCTCAATGGTTTTAACGTTGGGCTGGAGGACATAAGGCCAGTGTTTTAAATAAAGAATTCGTGCAATGTGAGGCTTTTTGTTAATACCAATTTAGAAAGACAGCTCAAATCTCAAACGAGAAAAGTGTTTTGAATACGGAGAGGCTTCTTTAAATTGGGGCTGGGGGCTAATAAGAATTTGTACACTAAAATTAGATCACATCGTTTTAACGCCATGGGGTAAATGTTTTTGGTAGGAGTAACTGATGAAAAAGCTGATTAAAAATGAAACCCTGTTAGCAGTCGGTCAGCTATGAATAGGGCTTGCTTGCTATAATGAAAATTGTAACCATGGACTATTTTGTGGGTCGGATAGTTGCGTGTCTGCTGCCGTCGCCGAACTAAAAGCCAGAAATTCGAATGTTGTCTTTCAAGACAGATCCTACAAACTGAAAGATTGGCGCAACACAATCATCCTACTTGCATTTTCTTCCATTTGATGTCGTACAAAGGTAAACTTTGTAAATATCACAAAGGATGTAAACATCATCAATAAAACCTCGCACAAAAGTGCAAACAGCATGTAATAAGGCTGACATACAAGCAGATCGGAGAGGCTCATTAACAGCAAATGTTTTTAGAAAAATAGATCTAAATTATCTGGCTTTTGAAAGATAATTTTTTTATTCAATATATTTTTTGTGCTGAACTGTTATGTAATAAAAATCCTCCTATGTGGCAATGAATGCTGGACAATCGCCTCACAGCTGAAGAAGAGACTTGAAGCCACAGAAATGTGGTTTTACAAAAAGATGCTGAGAATACCATGGAGATCTATATTATGGACATTATTTTCTTAAGAATTATTTGATGAATAATGGATTTTTACAAGAATTGTTTTTACTTTTTAAAAATTTTAACTATAATAATTTATAAAGTTACTTTGTAGTGGTTAAGTAATATTGTTATGAAGTAAAAAAACTATATTTACTAATCATAAATGGAAAACACTTAGTACAATTCATCGACTGACAATGTTTGAAAAAGAATTCTGAATATTTTTTTTGTGTGTATAAACGCTCCGATTTTTGTAAATACGTCTGTCCTTAGACGACATTATCAGAGAATAAGAGCGATAACTATAGCAAATTTAAAGCCAAGGTACGGAAAAATTCAATAAAATATTAGATTACAGAGAATGTTATCGTAATTTTTTTAAGATTACCGAGTACTTAAAAATTATATAAAAAGTATATTCCGCAAGTAATTTTTACAGATATATACACCATAGAAAAACATTAAATAACTTCCGTCTGTCATCCAAGCTGTCAACATGTTATCAACACCTAAAATAAACGGCTATCGCTGTATTAAAAAATGAATTTCTGCGATATTTATCTTTCAAGGAAGTAATATTTGTTTGAAATCAGTTTAATTTAACTTTAAATCAGTTAATATTCCACAAATAAAGTTTCAGAAAAAGTATATTTTATTTTCGAAAGGTTTTTAATAAAGAGAATTACATTGCGATGACAGAAGGCTAAAAATGGTGCTAAAATCAGCGAGGCTGCTGCTGATTTCAAAACTAAAACTCCTTCCAGTCAATTTAAATTAGTTTTGAAATAGAGCAAATTATTTTGCTTATTGAAGATTTCAAATTTAATCAACTTGAAATTAAAACTAAAATAAAAGATTAAGGAAAGATTTTTCATTTTTAAAAATTAATTTTAATCCTTAGGTATTCTCTGGATATACCTGAATTACTATATATTAATTTAAGGGGGACCAGTTTATTATTTAACAACAATAAAAAAACGATCCCTCACTTTATATTCAATATAAAAACATTCTATTAATACGAGTTTATCTATGCTGAAAAAATGTCAACATAAATGAAATTGATATTGTTTTCTTTTAGGGTTTCTCACTTAAACATTTACATATATTTTCCAATTGGTATATATTAATTTAAAGAAGGTCACTTTATTATTTACTAACAATAGTAAAAAGGAGTTAAAAAATAGTTAAAAATACAGTGAATAGAAAATGCGACACTGAGATCCGAACACTTACTGGACTAGCGAAAGCGGGATTCCAAAAGCTAAACAGGGTAATGAGAAACGGAAAACGAAATCATTAGAAACAAATAAAAGAGTGTTGGATTGCTATGTGATATCCATCCTCTTATGGAAGGGAATGCTGGACGATTTCCCCATAGATGAGGAAAAAAACTTGATAAAACAGAAATGGGGTTTTGCAGAAGGATACTGAAAATTCTATGAACGGAGCGAGTAAGCTAAAAGGAAGTCTTACAGAAAATAGCTACAGAAAGAACATTTCTACTCAAAATCAGGAAAAGACAGAAGAAATTCCATGGACACATAACGAGTAATTAGAGCTTGGAAAACTTACGGAGCATATTGAGGACAAGAGAGATGGAGGGAAGGGTATCGAACGTGCGAATGGATAGCGGAACTGAAACGAGTCACAGGTGATAGAAAGTTGTAGAGAGCCATGATAACTATGTTCTGAAGAGACACGACACAAATAATAATAATAATAATAATAATAATGGCTTATCAATAGCCGAGTAGTTACAACTTTAGTATTCAAACCTTAACACTGAGAATCTCAACAGTTGATTTTCAAAGAGATCTTGTTAATATGGGCATTGGGGGAGGGTGAAGATTCCAGCATGCGACTCCGTTTAAAAATGTCTGAAAGCTAAATTGAACCAAGCCTTATGAGTAAAATTGAATAGACGAAATTGTTTGCAATCATCTATGCTTGTGCTAGCCCGGGGGTTAGCTAGCCATCCTAAAGAATGCATGCTCTCCCGGAATGACGAAGGACTAACGGATACTTAGTATAATTGAATGAAAATAAGTCCATTATAAGTCTATCATTCGTCAATGCATTGAATATTGCTATCACATCGGGTCTGTTGCTTCTGCTATGTATTTAGATTCTTGATAAAATGCAAAGAAAAATCTGTAATGTCATTGGTTCTGACCTGGCATCTCAGCTTCAGTCACTGTCTCATCGCCATAACGTAGCTCCCTGTGCCTTTTCTATAAATATTTTCATGGTAATTGTTCTGATGAACTTTCCCTATGTTACCTGGACTTCAAGAATTCATGCACAATACTAGATTGGCGGCAAGGTCTCATCATTTTAAAGTTGAAGTGCCTATATATAACCGTAAGTTCTATGCTAACGGTTTCTTCTCTCGCATTTCTCGGTTGGGAAACTCTTGTGGCTTCTTGCTTTCCAGTCAACTTTGATCTTCAAAAATTTAAATGCAATGTCAGTCGTTATCTCCTGTCTTTTTAATTCCTGTTCTTTTATTGTTCTATTTCCTTAATAATGTTTTTCTTTTTCTCATTTTCTCTCACACTCAGTAACCATTTGCGTCTTAGTAGCTTTATTGTCTTGCTTGGGTGGGGGGATAAATTCTTTTTGTGTTTTTAAGGTTCAATTTTTATAGTATTTTTCCCTGGGAATCTTGACACATGTTTAATAATTTATATTGCACAAATGTTGTTTTAATTTACAAAACATTTTTCATATTTCATTTTTTTTTAATTTTTCATTTCAGGAAAGCCAGTGACCAGGGCCACCCCCACGCAAGCTTCAACTTGGCTGTTGGACATTTGAAGGGCATCAAGACGCCACTAAAAGCTGGGTAATTTCTTTTAAAGCACCTTTTTTTTACACTTGCGTTAGCCTTGAAATATTTTTCATGGCCCACGAAACCCATGCGTTAAAAAAATGATCATAAACCATTTTTATTGTAGTTCATGTAAACAGATACTTGTTGTGTCGGATAACTGGTTTAAGGATAAAAATTACCCCCTTTTTTTGTTAACTTTATTGGCAATGCAAAAAAAAAAACCGTATTGCTCGTTCATGAGGCCACACATCGAGGTTTTCATTCACGAAAATTCTGTAAAAACACACAAAAAATAGATATAAATAAGGAATATCACATGATTATTATAATTTTAAATAATATAATCACCAGAAGCTTTTATTATAATAACAAAAGATTTTTCAACACTATGCCGTACGTGTGTAAAGCAATGATTCTCAACCTTTTTTTACCCATGGACCATCTTATCTTCACTCTTAATTTTTTTTAGTGGATCCCCATAACCATTCGATGAAAAAAAAACTTATTTTATTTCTAATAATCTTATAGAAATAGTAAATGTACATGCTTTATTTTTAAATAAAACTAATTTATGGAAATAAACAACTAAATTCTGTGGAACATTTATGTACACTAGTAAAATAACTCCTAATAAAGCATTTTAAAATATGGGCGTAATTAATGAACTTAAAAACGTGAAGATTTATTCAATGAAATCATTGTGGTTGATACTGCTCTCCAAGTTTTTTTTTATTATATATATATATATATATATTACGAAATGGACAAAGTCCGACAATTTATTTATTAAAGGCATTTTTATGTTTAACGTTATAGATACAAGTATTTAAGTAAATGCTCTGTTTATAATAAACAGTATTAAACAACATTTACCGGCCTGAATGTCCGAGAAATTTTCATAGAAAATATTCGTTCTTTGACAGGATTCGAACCTGCATCCTATACGGAACCGTCATTTACGCTGACGTGCCTTACCGTTAGGCTACAAAGAAGCGTTCGGTAGACAAGGTCGAATTCACTGCTTATAAACTCAATCTTCCATGAATCTCGAATATTCACAACTGCTCATGGCGTATCAAATGTAAACAAATGACGTCATATATTACGAAATGGACAAAGTCCGACAATTTATTTATTAAAGGCATTTTTATGTTTAACGTTATAGATACAAGTATTTAAGTAAATGCTCTGTTTATAATAAACAGTATTAAATAACATTTAGCGGCCTGAATGTCCGAGAAATTTTCGAATCCTGTCAAAGAACGAATATTTTCTATGAAAATTTCTCGGACATTCAGGCCGGTAAATGTTATTTAATACTGTTTATTATAAACAGAGCATTTACTTAAATACTTGTATCTATAACGTTAAACATAAAAATGCCTTTAATATATATATATATATATATATATATATATATATATATATATATATCGATGTCAATGATAGTCGAAGATCACGCTTTCTCATAATGTCGAATTTAATTAATTTATATTAATATTTTATTAATATTTAAATCTAATAATATAATTGATATATTAAATCAGTTTATATTAATTATAATTTTTATATGATATTCCTTCTCAGATTTTATTCAACTTTTACAACCAAAACATCCGACAAAGTAAAAGGGACTGTAACTTGCATCGCTTTACCTCGTTTTCCGCTAGTTTTTTAGTTTTCGAGTTGTTTTTCTATTTTTAGTATTTTAATATGGTCGTAAATTACTGTATAGATTCCAATTCTCATTTGTAAGAACCATTCCGAATTGAAATTGCTCTATGGACCACTAAAATATTACCATGAACCCCCAGTTTACTTTATTTTTGTGTTAAACCCCCAGTAAGGTTACACGGACCCCGGTTGAGAACCACTAGTGTATAATAAAATTACGAATATAAAATTAAACAAAAAATACTCAAAAAATGAATTAGCCTATTTACCAACATTTTTCGCAGGACCCATACAGACCTCTTACCGAACCTTGGAGACACCGGTTGAGAAACATTGATTTAAAGGTTTGTTCATATCCTAAACTCCAAGCCATGGTATTTCATGATGGGAAACAATTATTATACACACATAGTCTCCTTATTCTTTGAACGAGGATTGCTATAATTCCTGACCAGTAACAAATCCTTTCTCCCACACTTTCAACGCATTTTTATAGAAATCCACTGTAAATTTTTTTTACTACATATAATGTGGTAAAATAATTTAGAGTGTATTTCTAAAATAAATTATTTACAGTGAATTTCTCGGGTAAAATTAATGGCAAGAGTTTACACGATTGGATTCGCAAAACTCTAACTTGAAGGGCTATTGTGCCTTGTATTGGGTAAAATTGCTAAAAGAATAACATCAACATATTTTAGTTTGCTGACTCGCTTTAAATGATTCATTCATTCATTCATTGCTTTTTTTTATGCGCTAACAACATTTTTGAAGTTATTTAAAGCCGAAATACATTTTGGGGTTGTAAGAATTTTTTGAGGTAATAATGTTTTTCCTGGTACAAGTCTCACTATTTAACCCATAGCTGCGAGAAGAAGGGGAGGGTTCATACCTTTCCAAATGGTATTTACGCGTAGTGAAACTAATGGACCCGACTGGGATTCGAACTCGGCTGTCCGATTTATCATTACGAGCTTTTATCTATTACCCCACCCACACATCCAAGCTTACAGCACCTGGTATTCCCGAATGGTCGCCCATCTAGGCATTGACCAGGTTCAACGTTATTTAACTTCGTTGATCGGACGAGAACCTGTATTTCAACGTGCTATGACCGTAAGCTCTTGGCTAGTACGCGGGTCATGTAACAGCGTCATGCTAGACCACATACAGTCACTTTACGATCCGGATATTGTTGGTATTATACCAGAGATTAGGCCTTTTACCACCAGTAACCCATCATTTCTTGTCTTGTTACATATATCAGCTGAGTGGTAAAATGGTGTCTGACATGAAAGTGCGTACACTGAATTCCCACATTTGGAAAAAATATCGACGTTCATCGTCATTTGCTGAACGTTTACAGAGTCCAAAGAGTGGGTGTGAGTACATTAAAATGCCGGCAATGTTTTTCAGCAACAGCGACAAAAACGTCTGTGGCAAGCCACATCTAGACTACAGTTGGACTCCACGGGCAACCTTTTCCTGACATCGTTATCGGTGCCGTGAAAAATTTAAAAAGTACTTTTTGTAACTGAAAACATGCTCTATCCAACGGTGTGACTGTGCTCCTTTTATCTGTTATAGTTTTGAGGGAAATGAATAGGAAACATTTAGGTACACCTTTCATGCATCTAAACATCCATTGCGCTGAGTTGGGGATAAAGACACCCAACGTTTTGCTGAAAATGAGAACTAAACAAAATACTAAATTTAATCATTTGACCTTAATGTATTAAACCGAGCTTTATCGTTTATCTAAAATCCTGACAGCCATATTGGTCGGATCACTATATCATTCTTGGGAGTATTTAACTCCTGCTATGTTTTAACATTGCAAAAGTCAGATTAGACGCCAAATGGCGTATTGCTGTCTTATCTGGGCAGGAGAAGCTAAGTCACCACAAGCCATCGTTTACCCGCTTTTGTGTGAGTGACTTATTTCACCCCCCCCCCGTCTACGATGGCTAAACTGCTACATAGCCTTCTTGGCTTCACGTTTTTCACTGACATGAAGTAGAGTGACTATATCAAATCATTTGCTTCGTCTGCTGCAAGGAAAGTTGGTTCACTGTGCCGTGCTATATATTTTTCTCGTCAGAATCCATCTTGTACATTTATAAATCTACCATTTGTCCGTGCATAGAATACTGTTGCCATGTCTGGTCCGGGGCTCTTGCTATTCATCCAGAGATTCTTGACCAAATCCAAAGAAGGGTTTGTAATGTAATCGATCCTGACCAGGCATCTCGACTTCAGTCACTTTTTCTCCGACGTGATGTGGCTTCCTTCAGTCTTTTCTACAAATATTTTCATTGCAACTGTTTTGACGACTGTTTTTCCCTAGTGACCTGATTACATGAATTTAAGCATGCTACTAGATTGGCAACTAGGTGTCATCATTTTACTGTTGAACTAGCAAGATGCAACCGCCACTTCTACTCTAACAGCTTCTTTTCTCGCACTTCCCACCTGTGGAATTCCCGATTTCTTACTTCCCTCATAACTACAATCTTCAAAAAACTTAAATGCAACGTCAATCGCCATCATCTTCTTGAACCCCCTCCCCTTCGTTTTTTATCATTTCCTTCCCATTCTTAGTCTCCTCGTCCTCTTTCATTTTCACTCTCTGTAATTCCCAGCGGTCTAGGGGCGCTGTCTACTTGCTTGGGGTGAAATGATTAATAAATAAATAAAAAGAATTACTCCAATAGTCACTGATGCTTTTACTTTTAAACAATGATTTAGCTTCGGGATCCACACACATATCAGCGAATTTGTGTTGCGAGATTCATTGTCTGCATTTTCTACTTTCAGATCATGTTCCATTTTCATCCTCGAGAGGATCCATGCTTTAGTTCAAAAACTGCAAAATTTGACATAATTCTAAACATACCCGGATGTCTACCCTCTGTCTTTGAAACCTTCATAGAGCATTATCTAAACTCATTTTATGGCTTCAATTATTAATAATAATAATTCATTCTTTTCTTTTTCACCTTGACGCTTAATTAGTTCCCCAGAATTTTAATCATAATTATTTCATGCTTTAAATTTTCATTAAGCATTCTCATGCAATAAATTGTTAAATCAGGAACACCAACCTCTTGTATCCCTCCCGCAGTAAAACCTTTATATCCCTCATACAGCAAACACGTTGAACGAGGGTTATTACCCTACTATAACCCTTCACACAATGAAACGTTAAATCAGGGTCACTCACCTGTTATATCCCTTTGTGCAGTAAAAAGTTGAATCTGGGTTACCATTCTGTTCTATCCCTTAATGTAGTAAAACCTTTTAACCAGGGTTAGCGCCCTGTTATATCTGTTCATGCAGTAAAACGTTGACCCAGGATCACGAACCTGTTACATCCCTCATACAGTAAACCATTGAACCAGGATTATCACCCTGTTATATGCCTTTATGCAGTAAAACGTTGAACCAGGTTCACCACCCTGTTCTAATCCTTCATGCAGTAGAATGTTGAACAAATGGTTCACCATCCTGTTATATTCCTCATACAGTAAAACGTTGATCCAGGTCACCACCCTTTATATCTCTCATACAGTAAACCGTTGAACCTGGATTACCAATGTGTTGTAAGTGCAGGAAATGATGAAAGTTAAGCGAGGTGGATAGCAATATTAAACATTGAAACTCTGTTTAGGTATAATTGTCTCAAATGCAGCCGGTGCTAAAATACAACTCTAATTATGATTTAATTTTCCCACGCACTTGAATTTATCTCATATTATATATATATATATATATATATATATATATATATATATATATATATATATATATATATAGTGAATAGAACTTGATTATGGCTCTCCACATAGTTCGCGAATTACCATATCGTCTTCGGGAAAATAGTGAAGTGTTTTCCCGTTGCCTTCTCCACGGTTTGGAATTGAAAGTTTTTCTTTCTTTAAATCTGTTAATCCCCAAGTCTTGTGAGCCCAGCCTATTCTGCTATTTAACCCATTGTTGGGGAAGAAGAGACGGATTCATGCCTTTCCGAAGGGCATTAGTGCGAAAGTGATCGCAACTGACGACTCTCTCTTGCCTAATAAATCGTTAGCAGGAGAGGTGAGGGTCCTATAACTAGGTTGGGTGAGAAATTTCTTGCGAATTCTTAGTGGTGGGGTGGAATTAGCCGGTACCCATAGCGCTTTCTACTTAACGTTTCATTCAATGGGTTGCATGAAGTATAAAAAATGTTCTAATAAATTAATACAGTTCGTAAAAAAAAAAAAAATAGAAAAAAATTAATCGTCCCCCACCACAAAAAACAACAACAACAACAAAAAAGCATGCACAAACCTGCGGCTTATTAGGCACGGGAGATATATATATATATATATATATATATAGAGAGAGAGAGAGGGGGAGACAGAGACAGTCGGAATTTGTACTTTGCTTATCGATTATCCGATTCCACTTTTCGCGCTGATAGCAGTTACCTACCCGCACCTCCATTCTGAGATATGACAGTACTCATGATAAATTAGTATCATAAGAACATCGAAGTGAGCTGTTTATTTTAGAATGCCATTTGACTATGTACTTTATGCATAGGGAATTTACTTTGAATTCTCATTCATTATGTCAAATGACTTTTCAACTTCTGGTGTTTAGTTTGGCGACATTTCAAATTTTACGACGCCTGCTGTGTGCAAGTCAGCAAAAACTCAAGAAAAGTTAATCAAAGAATTCGATAAGGGAACGCCTTCACGTCATCAGTAAAAAGAAAAGCTTTAAATACTGGAGAAACTTTACGAGTATTTATTAAACATGCCTTTATACACTGAGGCAAAAATAAAATTGCAAAATCCTGAATATGGTCATTTTCTAAGCATAGCTTAGCTGTGACACAAGGACGAAAGTATAGAGCACCCAGTGAGGATCGAACTAACTGCTCAGTAGTAAAAAAAAAAAAAAACCTGAATATATGTGTTTCAATTTACTCAAGACCCAGCGTGGACAAGCTGGCATGGGTTTATTGTTAGCGAATCTGACCAAGCTGATCATTGCTACTAAGTAATGTGTTCAATACTCGCTGGAACCCTATTTTTCTGACCTTGTGCCAAAGCTAAGCTATGCTTATTAAATACTTATTAACATTCTAAACATTATGCTCTCTGACCATGTAGTTAATGGTTTCACTATGGTCGATTTGGCAAAGAGATGACTTCTTGGTGCTATCGGCCCGAGGAGGTGAAACCAGTGAGTGAAAGCCCTGGAAACTGCATGAAAACTATACCACGGATTAAATCATGACGTGTGATTAAAATTGGTTAGACAAAACTATTCAGAACCCATCGATGGTTGTGCTAGGATTTGATTATATTGGCCTTGTTCAAACTGCTGATCACGCCTAATTATGCACTCTCTCCTAGAAACCAAGGCCCGCTCAATATAGTTACAGTGTAAACCTCAGGTAAGATCTTTGGCTGGTGATAAAAAACATAAAGCTGACCGAGCAAGCTTCTGCAACAGCGTTTGGTTAGCCGCTCTAGTAGACGGATGGGCTTAGAAACAAGTAGCCAGCCTTTAATAACTAAGTGATGGATTTGATTGACTGATTTGCTAGATTATTTAAATCCAGAAAATATTTTTAGATTGTAAGAATTTTGGGGAGATAATAATAATTTTACTGATACAAGTCCTACTAATTAACCTATAGCTGGAGGAGAAGAGGCAAATTCATGCTTTTACCAAGGGTAAGGGTGTATAATGAACCCAACTGGAATTGGAACTCGGCTCTCCGATAACTAATTCTGAGCCATTATTCATTACACCACCTGCGCATCCAAGCTTATAGCACCTGGTATTCCCAAGCGGTCAACCGTCTAGATACTGACCCGGCCCGACGTTAATTAGCTTCGTTGATCATAAAAGAACCGGTGTTTCAACGTGATATGGCCGTAAGTCGTAATACAGCTGGAGTGCAGTAAAAGATTGCAGATGCCGATTAATGCGATCACGGTTTCTAAAAAGTAGGCATCAGTTAGTCTTGTAAGACGAGTGAGTCTATTATGTTGGCCAGTTGTTACACGCCCCTTTCCGGTCACAGAGCCAATTTGTGGTTTATACTGCAATTATGCTGAGACCTTCATTTCTGGCATAAGGGGGCGTAAAGAAAAGAGCTGAAAAGTAATTCCTACAATGGAAATCATTCCTTGTGTCATTCATGTTGTTCCAGCAACGTCTAGATTTGATCCATTTCTGTATAATATCTATGCAACTCGCTAGAGGCACCTCGAGGTGGTGTAATGGTTAGCAAGCTTGTCTTGCTAGAACAATTACGGTTGAGTAGTGAGTTCGATTCTCACTGGGTGCCCCCTAATTTCGGCTTTGTGCCACATCTAAGCTATGCTTGGAAAATCACTATGCAACTCGCTAGAGATCTGGGTTACGATTTGGTAAACATGGGAGCTTCATCTTCAAACCGCTAGAAGGGAATTCGTCATTCATTACGTGGTAATGTATTACAGTGTAACCCGGATATAAGAGAGTTGTCGGGACCGGAAAAGAAGTCTTTTATATCCGGGTTTCTCTTATATCCGGGTTTGGTCTATTTTATTTAGGTAAGTATGGCTCTAATTTGGGACCAGAGAAAATCTCTCTTATATCTGGGTCACACTGTATTACCACTTTAAACAGTGACAGCCTGGCCAGGGTGTAAGCTTGCCCGAGGGCAAAGGGGCTCCTGATGGAGTGAACTTCCTTTATCAAATAAAATTTCAATAAAGAAACAGAGACAACTGTTATAATAATAAAAAGGAACAGGAACTTTATAAATTAATCCGCACACAATCAGTTACTTAAGACCAATATGAGAGGACATTTTCAATGCCAACGATCATAAAGACAAGGTTACGAAATTCGCTATCTGAGGAGAATTTCGAATCATATGTCTTGCTTATCCATTGAAAATAAATTGTTAGATGAATTGTATGCGCGAAGCAATTATTGACAAATTCGCACACCCCTCTCGATTGCTCTTAATATAGTAAACTGCTTACTAAAATTTTCTAGTTATTTACTCTGTCTCTCCACTAAGACGAGTTTTGACGCAGGGTCTTTTTTTAAGGTGGGAACCCCAACGCGTACACTCGGGCCAGGAACAAATATTGCCCGCAGCCCCCGCTACCGCCGATTCCTCGCTCTGGTGCAATGAGAGGGCCCGGCCTCGGGCAGCTGTTCGCTAGGGGTGGCACCTCTCAGTATAATTTTCCTCAGTTGCGACTCTATCCTTTGACGGAGTCGTCCCTGAGTGCACTCTGCCCAAAGACAGAGACGCAACTGAGAGCTGATAAATAATGTGTTACGAGGGGTTTACACATTATTTTCCAAGCGTAGCTTAGATGTGGCACAAGCCCGAAAGTATGGGGCACCCAGTGAGGATCGAACTCACTACTCAGTCGTAATTGTTCTAGCGAGACAAACTTCCTAACCATTACGCCATTACCTCGATGTGCCCTAACTGCTTGCTAAAATTTTCTATTGTGCTTTTGAACTATCTGTTAATATGTAAATTGTGCAGTAAACTATTTAAAAATATTAACCAATTACTTAAAATTAAAAAAAAAAAAATAAATAAAATCAATTATGACATTCTGTATTTACATTTAGTATCTACTCTCTCTGTCTCTCTCTATATATATAAATACATATAGTATATGTACATTGCAATGACTAAAAAGTACACATTTTTTCCATAAAAATTTTAATTTACCGTTTTTTTTTTCATATGTATTTAAAAAAAAAAAAAATTCGTTATGAAAATTAAATAACAGCATTGTAGTTGTGGGTGGAGCCCCTTTGTCCCCTGGTAACCAATATTTTTAGACTCAATCAACCATTGGTTTTAAAACCAGTCTAACTTACTTTTTAATTTTCAGACTAGCTAACTTATTTGTAAATTACCAAAAAAAAAGAAATGCTAACCATTACAGTGCCCATGGACGAATATGCGACGAGTGTCTCCTGGTAACCAATATTTTTAGACTCAATCAACCACTGGTTTTAAAATGAAGTTTTAAGGAGAATGTGAACTATACGCAAATTACTGCTGATAATCCGAAAGAGATAGCTTACATTTCTGGGACGCATGATAAAGAAATAAGTTTTCGAGAATCTAACTTCTCACGGGACATACTGAAGGCAAAAAAAGCGAGGAGAAACAATGACTTATTAATGCATGACTTATTAAAGAAGACGGGAGATCAAATGATGTCTTCCCTCATATTCGAACTTGACTATTCTTTCTTAAAAAAAATCGTGTATCGGTTGCATTTTTTGGAGGATTCTTACATAAATGTCAAACTCTTCCACGCTGCTTAGAATAATCAATATTTGGGATGCTGATTTTCTAAGCGTGGCTTAGATTTAGCACAAGACAAGATTGAGGATTGAACTCACTACTCAGTCGTAATATGTTCATAGCAAGACAAGCTTGCTAACCATTACACCACGTCGAGATGTCCAATCGATATTTGGGATGGACGAATACTCGACGAGTGATTAAAATGTCAAAAAATTGAAAAGATTCTATTTAGAAGAAAACGGACGATTTAAAACGAGATTTGAGTTATTATTTACAAGCAAATCAGCAACGGAAGAAGATGACTAGAGACACACAATATTTCCAAAGTCATTCAAACAGGAAGAGATTACCTGGAAAATCAGCATTCGAAACCCTTATTCGTATTTACATCATTTACATTCCGGCTAATTTTCTCATATATGTGCGAGTGGTTAGAACGTTCGCTTTCCGGCCAATAGACCTTTGTTCGAATCCCAACAGAGTCGATTTCTCAACGAGGTAACTTGTTGATATGAACGCCCTGCGGAGATGATACAAGCTTTCGGCAATATTGGAAAGTCCATCAAAACCCCTACGACCGTTTGACCGATACCTTGTAAGTGAAATTGGGTTGACGGAATTGTTCAAAATCCGCCTATAGTTGTGCTAGAACGAGGCCACCAGTCATCGTGACCGAGGGTTGGCTTGTTCACGCTACTGATCACGCCAGATTATGTGTTCTCCCCTGAAAACTGTAACTAACGCCCGCTCAGCATAGTTGCAGTATAAACCACAGGTTGGCTCAGTTGACATTGAAAAAACACAAATGTGCATGAGTAGACGTTTGCAACAGTGTTTGGCTAGCCGCCCTTGAAGACG
The DNA here is from genome assembly GCA_963932145.1 of Acanthosepion lycidas. Lineage (NCBI taxonomy): Eukaryota > Metazoa > Mollusca > Cephalopoda > Sepiida > Sepiidae > Acanthosepion > Acanthosepion lycidas. The sequence goes on along the minus strand of OZ010582.1, from coordinate 69,802,507 downwards.
GCTAGTCTTGGGAGCGAGTAACCAACTATCATATAATTCCCTTATATTTGCTGAGATTATCACAATTTTTCGGTCGTTGTGTTCTTCGGTGTTCTTCAGGTGCTTTTCGATCCAGGTAACCTTTACGGTATTTAGAATTTAACTCTTTATTTAATTTCAATTGGGTTGTTCTCGTTTCGATGTCCACGTCTAAGGATAACTGGCTTTTAACTTTACTTGGAAAATAACCTCTGATGGAGGGATACATAATTATTTCAATTTCAGATTACACCACAGTTTTTTCTTAGCCTTGTTTAGACCATGTAAATGGATCTAGGAGAATATGACTCTCCGCAACTTCCTTTTCTTTAATATAGGTAAATTGTGGATTGCCTTCATTGTTCTTTGGAAAGATACTAGAGTTGTTTTTCGTTGCCTTTTTTCATTGTTTTAAATATTCAATTCAGAGTTATCCTTCTAGTTTGGTTGCCCTAGCAAAGCTAAGAAGTCGAGTTCACTTTATTATTTTACCCATAGCCGGGTGATGGGAAGCAGAGACGGATTTATGCCATTCCCAAGAGCATTAGTACGAAATGAACTCGCCAGATGTTGAACTCTGCTGATTGCATTTTCCACGTCAATAACCGCTACGTCACCCACACATTTTTTGTTGTTGTTTTTTTCCCCATCTATTGAATGATGATCGGACAGAATGTTAGGAATATATTTCAGGGAATTCCTTAAAAGATGCAAAAGACGTAAATAATTAATTTAGGTAATAATGACGAAATCTTTTCGAGCCTTCATCTTTGATATTTCTATTTTTATTTTAAACTTACAACTGCTAATGCCGTTTAAACTTTCATATCCACACTCTTTATCTTTCCGGTTTTTATGCACCCACGTCCATTCCCCCTTCATTTTTTTTCTCTATTCTTTCTCATCGCCCATATCGTCTTTCTCTTGCAAATCCTTGACCTGTTCTTCTTCCTTACCACCCTCCTTTCCATAATACCCTTTCCCGCCTCTTGTCTTTGGCCCATCATCTATAGCTGAGAAGATAACCTATTGACGCATTACGTCCGATTTCTTTATCATCGCAAAGGCCCTCATAAAAAATAGAAGTGGAACACTATCTATCTTATCGGCACTGCCGAGAAGAATAAACAAAGGTCATTTCAGGAGAAGGTTTAATCTTCTTTCGAAAAGAAAATGTCTCTCGTTTCCTTTACGTATTACGTAATCAAAGAGAAAAAAAAGTAACCATGAAGAAACGTTTTGAACATTTATCAAAAATGCGCGTTTTATTATTAATAGATTTTTTTTGTAACACGCTGACACATGTTGAAATCCTCACAGTATTTAGTATTGTTAACATTTTTGCCGAAATTTACAAACTCCAACTTTCGTTCATTTTCGAAAACCAATCAATGAAATTTGAATAAACTCATTTGGATTTAGGATTTTTTACTCATCAGTTTTGTGCCATGCGTGATACATGACTGACGAGGAAGATTTTTTTCCGCAGTAGGTTGCCATTTCTTTCTGCGGTAGACCAGTTGCTATCCAAGGCTTTAGAACCCGGTCTGTCCTGCTATTTACCCATAGCTGGGGTGGGGGAGAAGAAGAGGATTCATACCTTTCCCAAGGGTATCAGCACGTAAGTGAATGCAATGGATTCGACTGGAATTCGAACTCGGCTCTCTGCTATCCATTACTCCACCATACTTGAGCATACAACATGCATGCATAAATATTTCTTTCAGGAACCAACTTTTTAAAGTGTTTGGCCTTGTGAATTGTTTATAGTTTTCGCAAACGCAGGGCGAGCTGGAAAATGGATTCGAAATGATATTCGTAAAGTTTAGGGAATAAACTTTATTCTTGGGATTAATACCAACCATCCTGTTCCAAACACGATATATTAAATAATAAAACTTTTAATTTTTCCCAAAAAATAAATGAAAATTTATTATACTAAGCTCTGCACCCTAATAAAAATAAGTGTACTTTGTACCCCATTACCTAGCTGCACTTCTCCCCAAAATGTAGTTTTGATCGGTCAAGAAATGTCTGTTTAAGCGGTTGCGACGGATTGACGGACTAACGGAAGTTTCAGAATTTTATATATAGATTATTATTATTATTATTATTATTATTATTATTATTATTATTATTTATTATTATTATCCGTTCTGCCATTAATTTACAAAATCTCGCATTTTCTACTATCCATCTTGAAGACCCTGTGAATATCAAATTTTCTAACCGGTCTTTTCTTATTATGTATCTTAGTAATTTCAACTGTCTCTTTTTAATTCTATGTATAAGTGTCCTTTTCACTCCCACTTTCCTTAAAGTCTCCTCGTTATTTACTTATTCACTCTATGATATTCTCAGTATCCTTGTGTGGAACCACATCTCTGTTGCTTCAAGTTGCCTCTATATCAATATGGAACTCGTCCAGCATTCACTGGCAATTAAGACGATTGATACTGCATAGCAGCTCAACACTCTTTTCTGTTTTCAACGACGTTTACCTGTTTTTTACGACATTCCTGAGTTTTTGGAAGGCGTCTTTTACTATTCAAATACGCCTTCAGATTTTCGTGTCACACTCTTCGTCTTCTGTTAAAACATTTCCAACATATTTAGATTTTTGTAATTTTTACATCTCCAATTCTTAGTTGTCATCTTAGTCTGTTTACTGACGCAAAAACATAAAATTTCATCACCATGAATATGTCTGAGGTTTTGGGGTGAGGGATTATCATTATTTACACTATTTATATTCGGACTGTTGTTCTCAGTTTTGTTGTTGTTATCACATGTTTCGGCCGTTGTGTCCTGCGACCTTCCTCAGGTGTATATCGATCTGAGCAAGTTAAAAGGACTGTTCCTATTCCACTGCCCATGTCTAAGGATATCGTCTAGTTCTTATTTTTATTTAATACTCTTCAATTATTTCCCACCCGTTTCTACTGAGTGCAAGTGAACACTGCTCGAACTGGGGACTGAACTTACATCAGACATGTCACCAAATCCACGAAACAACGCTTTTATCCACTAGCCATAATACTCAGTGGAAAACGGGCGAGCAATACGAGCGAGCAATTTTATTTAATAATACTTAAAATTAATATTATTATTTATTATTAATATATTAAATTAATTTATATTATATAAATTAATTTAATAATCGTATAAATTAATTATAATCTTTATATAATCCTTTTTAAAAAAGGTGCGATGGATAAAAAAAAAAAAAAAAAAAAATTGAAAATAACACTGACATCTCATTTTAACAGATATATTTACCAAAAATACACAAAAATATCTTGAAATACTAAAGAGTAAATTTATTAAATAAAATCACCATTGGTTTCAACTACAGCCTCCAAACGACTTCGGAATCTCCTGCAACTCTTCTCGACGGTCTCCTTGTTTAAGTTGGTGAATGTTGAATTAATCCTTGAATTCAGTTCATCTTTGATCTTAAAATGACTTTTGTTGGATTCTCGCTCAACTGCACATAATAAACAATGGGGTTGCATTCTGGGGAGTTAGGTAGCCAGATGTAAGGGGTGATGTGGTTGCAGAAATTGTCTGACAGCCATGACTGAGTTCTACTGCTTGTGTAGCATGGTGCAAAATCCTGTTGCCAGACATAGGGTCTTACCCCTTGATTCAAGGCAGTACTAACTCCTCAAGGAACTTGATGTAGGCCTCCATGTTGGAGAGCCTGTAAAATCTCTTAGAACGGTTCATCATCCAGAGACATGCCAAGTTCTGCGAGGGTGGAATCCTGAAGCTCAAAAATGTCGTAGTGGGACAAAATAGCGCATATGTTTTTAATAAGCCGATATGAAAGTGTCTCAGTTTTGTCAGTGAGATTCACTTAAAAATGTTTCTAAGATTTGTTCCGAGTCTCTATAGATATTGAGTAGTATATATTGTATGTTATAAGATCCAGGACGCTAATTTATCTTGACTTAACGAGAAAGTTGCATGATCTTTAGTTCAGGAACGATAAATTTGCATCTAGACTTTTACAATATACCACCATTTGTGTTAGATTTCATAATGTCCTAATGTGGGATAGTGAGGTATGGAGAGAAAAAAAAAAGAACACAGATGAATTTGGCTAGATTGAGAAAAATTTTCTTTTAAAAATTTTGAAACTAAAAACGTCTCTCGATTCGTGCGCATTTGTAGACGTGGCAACGTCAACAAAGCCCAGTTCGATGAAATCCTAATGGATGAAACGCGTTAAAAAATTTTTCCATATATGTATATATATGTATATGTATATATATGTATGTATATATATGAATATATAGCTATATATATGTATATATATATGTATATATAGCTATATATATGTATATATATATATATGTATATATAGCTATATAGATGTATAGCTATATATGTATATATAGCTATATATATGTATAGCTATATAAGTATATATATATATATGTATAGCTATATATGTATAGCTATATATGTATATATAGCTATATATATATATAGCTATATATGTATATATATATGTATAGCTATATATGTATATATATATGTATAGCTATATATGTATATATATATGTATAGCTATATATGTATATATATATGTATAGCTATATATGTATATATATATATATGTATAGCTATATATGTATATATATATATATGTATAGCTATATATGTATAGCTATATATGTATATATAGCT